>CM077161.1:85204972-85842472 GCA_039583875.1 Platanthera guangdongensis
GAAATTCTTCCACGGATCTGCTCTCGGTTCTCCAAACGGTGCTCCGATGCTCCTCCGGTGGTCGGAATCCTCCTCCTTCTTCCTCCTCTCTCTAACTCCTTAGAAAGAGAATGGCTTTGAGAAAATGAAGAGTTAACTCCCCCATTCCCGGCCTTAATAGAGCAGGAAACCACGTGGGCCATTGGATCTCAATTAAAGAAAATTAAAGGCTCAGATCTGCACAAAATTCCGCAGACTTGGGCCAAACACGGCCTCGCACACGGCCGTGTTCCAGGCCGTGTGCCATGATCTAGGCACGATCGTCGAACGAAGAAAAGACACACGGGCAAAGACACGCCCGTGTCTCACCTGACACGCCCGTGTCGGGTCCTCGACACGCCCGTGACCAAGGGGCGTGTCACATATAACCGCCACAGTAACGGACACGACCCAACTAAACACGGGTAGGGACATGGGTATGAATACGCTAGTATCACTCGACAATCGTCAATCATCGAATGCAGAGGGTCACTCGACAATCGTCGCGCGTCGTTCGGCGATCGTGGAACGCAGGGGGACATGCCCTCCCAACACGCCCGTGTCGCCTGGCGTGTTCCTCCCGAACACTTTTCGTCAAACACAATCGGTTTTCGGGAATACGAGTACAAACAAGGTTAGGCACACGCCCGTGTCAAATGACACGCCCGTGTCATTCAGCCGTGTTTCTAGCTGTGTCCTTCTCGGGATGGAAACGGCAAAAACACCAGCCAGACACGGCCTTGGACACGCCCGTGTCCTAGGCCGTGTACCCCTATACAGGCATCAAAAATCCCTTTTTACGCGACCAACTCAAATACAATTTTCGTGGCGTTACAATTCTCCCCCACTTAAGGAATTTCGTCCCGAAATTAAGTAAAGGTACACTGTAACGACCCGGCCCTATAGACCAAGCATCGCCGGCCTACCAGCAGCCCGGGTTTAGTGCTCAGAGGCCCACCACACCCATCATGGGCCGGTGGTATGTCTCGCCCCACGGAACAACTGGTAGTAAGCCTAAACATCAAGGCCTGCAGTCCCAATGCACCCCAACCAAATCTCCACGCCTGTTTATCCGCAGCGGTAGGTTGTTGCCATGGGGTCTCGAAACCACAACCTTGATAAGATATTCTTAATATCACTCCTCATCACCAACTGAGCTGCACCAAACTAATCATGAAGAAAGGTTCTTTTTAAGTTATTTTAAGGAAAATCAGTTACGAGCAAAAGTTAGCCGTATCCCTCGGCTTAGTGGCTCATCTAGTCCACGAATTTAAAATATATTATACGCTGCAGAAAAATACTTGATTAGATAAACCCAAACATCCTACATGAGTATATACCTCCCCAAAGGACAACTCATGCTATACAAGACTCTAAATTTATAATAGTAGGAAAGATAGCTTTTACGGTCGCTAAAAATAACATGTTAGAGTTTCAAAAATTTTGTGATGCATGAAGTAATAGTAGTAGATTTTGTAGTTGAAAATACCTAACATGCATTCCTAGCATAAAAACTCCCAGAGAGTAAGTAATCCCCAACCACCTTTAAAGAAATGAGTAGCTAGCAAGTGTCAAACAACTAACAATCCAGTGGGCGCCAACAAACTGACACGAACCCACGAACAAGAGTATGTCTGAACTAGTAAAATTAAACAAACAACAAACTACCTCGCTAAGGCGAGACAACAACCACGACCAACACTACTGCCAGAAAGCTCCAAAACCAGCACTGCTAACTGCTACTGCTCTGAACCTGAGCCATTACAAAGACAGAACACCTCAGCAAGAAGGTATAAATAGTGGCAGGAAAAGTAATAAGCCAAAATAAATGAAGGTCAACAGGGGTACCAACCCAAGACCAAAAGCACTGCAGTAAAGTACCAAAGAAAACTGGGCATCAACAGGAAAAGAACTCCTACGTGACTTGTCACGTTCCACAAGAGTACACCAGATGTACAAGGTTGTAAGGTGACTACATAAATATTTCTCCAGAAAGAAAAATATACAAAAACCTTCATTAGGCACATGAGGTCGACTCTACCCAAAAACACGGTGAAGTGGTCACTCTTGGACACACCACCTAAAAACACAGGCCAAGTGGTCACTCTTGGACACACCACCCAAAAACAAACGGATATATAATCCGTCTAACTGCGAGGGAGTCTCATACTCTCCACCATACACCGTAGACATCCAAAACCAGGTACACTTCCACAGGGCACTAATGAAGGTAACAAATACTGCCGAGGTGGAATCGTTCACTTACTCCCGCATTCAAGAAACCCAAAGAAACCACAACACAAATACCTCGATATTTGGCTCAACAGATTCTACTTGACATTACAGAACTCAAGACGCGGTTGATCAACCTCTAGGAGCAATTTACAGCCCTAGATAAATTCTAACGCGCTAAAACAACGAAAGCTAAAACATGCATAGCCATCATCAAGACACATCAGGAACAATTAACCAAAAACCAGACAAAATCGGGTTTTTCAGGACAACACCTTACAACAACAAAGGAACATTGAAGCGATTAATCATAACATTGATTTGGGAGAATAAACAAGAAAATTTAAAGAAACATGAAAGTATAGTCGTTACCATCAGATCGGACAAAGAGAAACGAGGGGAAACCACCACTTGCCTTGGTTTTACCGGAAAAGTCCTCTAAATCGCTCCACGTTGAAGATCGGGGCAAAAGACTGCGGGAGGAGTTGAAATCTAGACAAAAAGGGTCAAAAAGGGGATTAGGGCCGAAAAACCCTACGAGAAAGTCTCAAGAACCGGGGAAGAAAATACCACGAGGGCGCAACTCTCGACGAGAGCTTTCCAGACCTACGATCGGTTAGAAAATCCGAGCACCAGAGCTCCGTCAACGGCCACCGGAAGAATAAGGACGAACAACCTCTATCTCGCTTATGCCGCTCTGGTTCGGGAGGAAAAAGAATTGGAGAAGAAGATGAAGAAGGTATAAATACTCAACAGTAGAAGAGACCGGGTTCAACAAAACCGGCCCGGCGGTGTCGACACAACTGTGTCGACACCCGACGGCAGTGTCGACACAGCTGTGTCGACACCCGACACACAGCGGTGTCGACACAACTGTGTCGACACCCGACGGCAGTGTCGACACAGCTGTGTCGACACCCGACAGCACAGCGGTGTCGACACAACTTTGTCGACACTCGACAGCACAGCGGTGTCGACACAACTGTGTGGACACCCGACAGCACAGCTGTGTCGACACAACTGTGTCGACACCCGACAGCACAGCAGTGTCGACACAACTGTGTCGACACCCGACGGCACAACCCAGCGGTGTCGACACAACCGTGTCGACACCAGACCGCTCAGCTCGACAATCGTCGAACAAAAGGAAAAACTCCATTCAACGACTACTGTTCGAAAATCGTGAAACGCAGAAAGCAGGGCCTGCTCGACGAACTCAACACCCAGAATCGCTAGACCTACAGCGAGCTTCGCTCGACGCTTCGTCGAGATCTACACGACAATCGCGCTCGACGATCGTCGACCTCAGACAGTGCCCAGAAAAGAAATGACAATCGTCGAACTCGACACAGCGCCAAGAAATGAAACGACAATCGTCGAGAGGAGCTCGACAATCGTCGAACTCAACACAGTGCCAAGAAAAAATCGAGGAAAAACTCGGTTCGACGAAAACACACACCTTAGGAGGGCTTCTCGAGAAATCAACACCAGCCCAAGGCATTAAAATAGAATTTAACTTGTTCAGATAGTTGAACAAGAAATATGAGGTCAAAATAAAGGCTCCAACGTGCCAAAACAAACGAAACCCACGCCGTAGGCGAAAACTGTAGCTCCGGACACAATGGTGAAGTCAAAACCAAAATCCTACGAGCCATTCCCTAGATATTAACCGCCAAAACATGCGGCGAACAAAAACAAATCACAAAACTTCGATCGTGCGCCGAGACTCCAAAAAAAACGCTTGGATTGCGACGAAACTGGACGAGCACTTCCAAAACTACTCAAATCCAACACTCGACGTAAAAGTAACGCCACGACGTCATAATTCTGACGTTGCCCAATCAAATAAAACCATCGAAAAATCGGGGGTGTTATAGTCACTCCCCCTAAAAGAAGTTTTGTCCCGAAACTTATCAAACTCCAAAACCAAACCAAAAACGATAAAATCCAGCATAACTGAAAACATAACGACATACCCGAAACTAAGAGAAGAGGTGCAGATGAGATTCTCTCATGGCTGATTCCAATTCCCACGTCGCGCTCTCGACGTCTTGATTTATCAAAAGAATCTTGACCATAGGGATGGTCTTTCTCCGCAACACACGCTCTTGGGAATCCAGAACACGTATAGGTTCTTCCACATAAGCAAGGTTGGGCTGAATCTGGGGTATCGAGTCGAGGACTTGACGATCACTACGAACACACTTCCGCAACTGGCTCACATGGAACACATCATGGACAACAGGGAAGGTCGCAGGCAATTCCAACCTATAAGCTGACACTCCGATGCGCTCAAGAATCAGGAAAGGTCCCACATACCGGGGGTCAAACTTGTGGTTCCTTCCAAACATTTTAATGCCAGACATTGGAGAAACCTTCAGAAAAACCAAGTCTCCAACCGCAAACTCCAGATAGACCCTTCGCTGATTAGCATATTTCTCATAGCGCTCTTGAGCCACACGAAGCTTTTTTCGAATATGAGTCACAGCACAATTCATCTCTTCAAGGGCTTCCGGACCTAACAACGGTCTCTCACCAACTTCAGCCCAAAACAAAGGAGTTTTATAATGCCTCCCATACAAGGCCTCAAACGGGGTCATCTACAGACTCTCTTGATAACTATTATTGTAAGCAAACTCCATGAGTCTGAGACGCTCATCCCAAGCACCACCATGATCCAAAATATAACATATGATCATATCTTCTACGATCTGATTTACTCTTTCCGTCTGACCATTCATCTGCGGATGATAGGCAGTGGAATACCTTAAATCAGTACCCAACCCCTCCTGTAAACTCTTCCAAAAATGAGACGTAAATCTAGAGTCACAATCTGATACGATGCTAACAGGCACACCATGTAACCTGATGACCTCTTCAAGATATAACTCAGCTATCTTCTTCATCGAGTACCCAATCTTAAATGGAACAAAGTGAGCACACTTTGTCAGTCTGTCGACTATCACCCAAACAGAGTCGTGCCCACGGGGAGATTTTGGCAGACCGGTGATAAAATCCATTGAAATACTCTCCCATTTCCAACTTGGAATATCAATCGGTGTCAATTTACCACCAGGCCTTCTGTGATCAGCTTTAACACATTGACAAGTATAACATTCCAATACAAACTTTGCTATGTCATTCTTCATCCCTGACCACCAAACAATTTGCTTTAGATCTTGATGCATCTTAGTGGAACAAGGGTGGTAGGCTACACTGGAACCATCAGCTTCAGCACAGATCTTAGAACGAATATCGCGAAAGGCGGGGACGCAAAATCTACCCCGATACTTCAAGGTGTCCAACTCATCCACAGAGAAATTAGGTAGCTCTCCCTTCATAGTTCTATTCTGGAGGTGCAACAAATCAGGATCAACCTTCTGATATTCTCGAGTAAGGGAAATCCAAGAGGGTTCTTCTGCTTCTAGACTAGCAGGCATAGTACTACTCCCAACCTCAATATCCATCAACAAAATTTCTTCTATCAAGGACTGCACCGACAGATTAAAAATCTTAGCGGTCTTTCTACTCAAGGCATCGGCTACTACATTAGCCTTTCCTGGATGATAAAGAATTTCCACTTCATAATCCGCCACATATTCTAACCACCGACGTTGGCGCAGATTTAGTTCTTTCTGAGTGAAGACGTACTTCAAATTCTTATGGTCCGTATAGATCTTTCACAACGCGCCATATAATAAGTGTCTCCAAAGCTTCAGCGCATAAATTACGGCAGCAAACTCCAAATCATGCGTAGGATAGTTTCTCTCGTGGATCTTTAGTTGTCTCGATCCATACGCAATCACCTTACCACCATGCATTAAAACACAACCAAGTCCGATATGTGACACATCAATATACATCGCATACTCAACTCCTTCAGTAGGTAAGGCTAAAATCGGAGCAGTACATAATCTCTTTTTCAGCTCTTGGAAAGCCTTTTCGCACTTATCACTCCAAATGAAAGCAGAATTCTTCTGAGTAAGTCTAGTTAGAGGAGCAGACAACACCGAAAATCATTCCACGAACCTTCTATAATAGCCGGCTAGGCCTAAGAAACTCCTAATCTCCTTAAGTGTAGAAGGTCTCTCCCATTCCATTACAATAGAAATCTTGGTTGGGTCTACAGAAATACCGTCCTTGCTTACCAAATGAACCAGAAAGGACACCTAAGGTAGACAGAACTCACACTTGCTCAACTTCGCATATAACTTATGCTCCCTCCGGGTCGACAAAACCAGACGCAAATGCTGAGTATGCTCCTCAACATTGCGGGAATACAAAAGGACATCATCTATGAACACAATAACAAATCGGTCCAGGAAATCATTAAACACCCGATTCATCAAATCCATAAAAGCAGAGGGTGCATTGGTTAAACCAAAAAACATCACCAAAAACTCATAATGTCCATGTCGAGAACGGAAAGCGATTCGGGGAATATCTTCCTCTCGAATCCTCAACTGGTGGTAGCCTGAGCGAAGATCAATCTTTGAAAATACCGAGCTACCACGCAATTGGTCGAACAAATCATCAATCCTTGGCATGTGATATCTATTCTTAATGGTTACCTTGTTCATTTCCCTATAATCGATGCAAAGTCTCATCGATCAATCTTTCTTCTTGACGAACAAAATAGGAACACCCCATGGAGAAGTACTTGGTCTAATAAAACCACACTTCAGCAACTCATCGAGCTGAGTACGCAACTCGTCCAACTCACGCGGAGCCATACGGTACGGTGCTTTAGCAATAGGACGAGTACCTGGTTCGAGGTCTATCACAAACTCTACCTCCCTTTCAAGAGGAAGTCCTGGAAGACTATCAGGAAAAACATATGGAAACACTCACACCACCGAGACATCCTCAAGACGTGGCGTAACAAAAGCGGTCTCGAGAGCAGAAATAGAAACCAAAAATGCCTCGTAACCAGACTCTATTGCACGACAAGCACGTATTGCAGAAATAATAGGGGACACTCTGTCCTGAAATCCATAGACGCTCATAGGTTGACCGTCGTCCATCCTGAAATCCAATCACTTTGCCTTGCACTGGATGACCGCATCATACTTGGACAGTCAGTCCATGCCCAGAATCACGTCAAAATCAGACAGATCAAAAATCATCAGATCCGCATAGTCCAGAAAATTTCCAAGATAAATAGGGCATCTCAAAACTCCTTGGTTGGCTAACACAGAATCATCGGAAGGGAGCTTGACATTGAAGGAGCCTCTTAATTGGTCCACACTCAGCCGATGCTTATCAACAAATCTCCAGGCCAAAAGGAATGGGTGGCACCCGAGTCGAAAAGAACGCGAGCCCACCTATTCCGCACCTTAAACTCCCCTAAAAACCGTAACATACATAACTAAACGAACGATAACTAGAGCAACAACGATAACTAACAAGGACAAATTAAACTGAGGATAACCTGATATCACTTGCGTAGAGGTTTGGGCTTCCTCGCTGGTCATCACGTTCAGCTTTCCTTTTCCTTTATCCAGGTTTGGTGGCGGCGGCAGAGCTAGAAGTGGGGCAGGCTGCAGTGGGGACTGAGCCTGGGGGAACGAAGACTTCTGGTGTCCCTTCTGCCCACACTCGAAGCAAATCCTTTCTTTCATCCAGCAGCGAGTCACGTCATGACCCTTCCTTGCACAGAACGAGCACACAAGCTCTACCTTGGGTGCACCTTGGATGGCGTGCACCTGCTGCTGCTTCAGGGTGGCAGTCCTCTTGAAGCACCTTTCGAAGGGGTGGCCAGGACGACCACAGAAGCTACACACTTCCTTACTTTTCTTTCTCGAAGAAGGGCCAGATGCCCTGGAGCTACCATCCTCAACACCTTTTCTTTTCTCCTTCCTTGCTGCAGCACTGCTGTTCTTGGCGTTTTCAATCGCCTCCACTTTTAAAGCGGCTTCCACTGCTCCAGCATAACTTTTAGCTTGGTAAGCGCATGCTAACTGCTGGACATTGCTTCTTAATCCTCCCAAGAAACGTTTCACTCTTCCATCCTCAGAAGCTACCAAATCAGGAGCAAACCTGCTCAGTTTGCTAAACTCAATCTCGTACTCACTCACGGTGAGCTGTCTCTGCTTTAAATGCAGGAAGTTATTCATCAGGAGGTCTTGCTCGACCGAGGGTAGAAACTTCTTCAGCAGCATCATCTTAAACGATTCCCAAGTGCAGCCTTCCTTCAGTCTCTCTCTTTCCCGAATCCACCAACTCTTCGCCAGACCTTTTAACTGATAGGCTGCAATCATCACCTTCTGGGCTTCTAGAATTCCAGAATACAAAAACATCACCTCGATGGAGATGATCCAATCATCTATAATCACAAAGTAAACATTCTCATCGAAGGTCGGAGGCCCCAACCGCTGGAAGTGCGATATGAAATTCATTTCTGGTGGTATCGCCATCGGGGGCACCAGAGGAGTAGGGGTATCGAGCACGGCTTGGCCCGAGGCAGGCTCTTGCGCTGAAGGTTGCTGCGCGGGAGCGGCAGATAACAAAGACTCAATCTGCGATTGCATCGCTACCACTTGTCTCGACAGAGCCTCATTGCTCTGACGCAGACTCTCAATAATCGCATCACTATGCGCAACTGGTGACTCACACCCCGACTGGGGAGTCGACCTCGTCGCAGGACGCTTTGGCGGCATTTCTACAAAAAGCAAACGAACAACACATCAAAATCCTAGCTTACCACAAAACCATACGACTAGTTCAGTCCATACTAAAAAAACACCTGCTTATGCTGCAACTTGTTCTGGGATTTTATAATGGTGCTATGTCCTACATAGGATGATATCCTCTCATCATATTGACTCTTGTGCCTATGACATTAATGCATGTATTTATATTCATTTTCTGATTTAAAGCCATGTGTGTACATATGTCATCCCGCAAATCTTTAGCTTGGCACGTTGTGCTTATGCAATGTTATGCTCTGCATGATTGTGCTATGCTTTCTAAAAAGGCCCTAATGCATTTTATGAGCGGTGTACGCATGAAAATGTTATGCATCCCATACTACATAATATTCTCATGCAACGAAAAAAAATACGTGCTAGTTGAATTCATGTGGTGAGGTTATGCATCTCATACTACATAACCCTCACATGTTGCCCCTATGATGGATCCATATACAGACACATATTATGCATCCCATACTACATAATATGCCCCGTATACTTCATGTTATGCTCTGAGTGTAGTGTTCGTGCTTCCGCCAAGATGTGCTGATGACATATCGGTGTGTGTATGATATGATGCTAAATACCTAATACCAACAAGGAAAGGTTGTCCGACAAATTTCCAAGCAACCTCCCTCTGATACCAACTGTCACAACCCGTATTTTTCACCGCAAAAATGCTTATCAGAGTAAGGGAAAAATGCGTGTCATGATGCCACGTCAGTAGGGGATAACTACGGACGTTCAGGCAGACACCAAACTAATCATGAAGAAAGGTTCTTTTTAAGTTATTTTAAGGAAAATTAGTTACGAGCAAAAGTTAGCCGTATCCCTCGGCTTAGTGGCTCATCTAGTCCACGAATTTAAAATATATTATACGCTGCGGAAAAATACTTGATTAGATTAACCCAAACATCCTACATGAGTATAAACCTCCCCAAAGGACAACTCTTGCTATGCAAGACTCTAAATTTATTATAGTAGGAAAGATAGCTTTTACGGTCGCTAAAAATAACATGTTAGAGTTTCAAAAATTTTGCGATGCATGAAGTAATAGTAGTACATTTTGTAGTTGAAAATACCTAACATGCATTCCTAGCATAAAACCTCCCAGAGAGCAAGTAATCCCCAACCACCTTTAAAGAAATGAGCAGCTAGCAAGTGTCAAACAACTAACAATCCAGTGCGAGCCAACAAATTGACACGAACCTACGAACAAGAGTATGTCTGAACTAGTAAAACAAATAAACAACAAACTACCTCGCTAAGGCGAGGCAACAACCACGGCCAACACTGCTGCTAGTAAGCTCCAAAACCAGCACTGCTAACTGCTACTGCTCTGAACCTGAGACATTCCAAAGACAGAACACCTTAGCAAGAAGGTACAAATAGTCGCAGGAAAAGTAATAAGCCAAAATAAACGAAGGTCAACAGGGGTACCAAACCAAGACCAAAAGCACTGTAGTAATGTACTAAAGAAATATGGTCATCAACAGGAAAAGAACTCCTACGTGACTTGTCACGTTCCACAAGAGTACACCAGACGCACAAGGCTATAAGGTGATTACATAAATATTTCTCCAGAAAGTAAAATATACAAAAACCTTCATTAGGCACCTTGGTCGACTCTACCCAAAAACACGGCGAAGTGGTCACTCTTGGACACACCACCCAAAAACATAGGCGAAGTGGTCACTCTTGGACACACCACCCAAAAACAAACGGATATATAATCCGTCTAACTGCGAGGGAGTCTCATACTCTCCACCATACACCGCAGACATCCAAAAACCAGGTAGACTTCCACAGGGCACTAATGAAGGTAACAAACACTGAAGAGGTGGAATCGTCCACTAACTCCCGCATTCAAGAAACCCAAAGAAACCACAACACAAATACCTCGATATTTGGCTCGATAGATTTTACTTGACATTACCGAACATAAGACGCGGTTGATCAACCTCTAGGAGCAATTTACAGCCCTAGATAAATTCTAACGCGCTAAAACAACGAAAGCTAAAACATGCATAGCCATCATCAAGACACATCAGGAACAATTAACCAAAAACCAGACAAAATCGGGCTTTCCAGGACAACACCTTACAACAACAAAGGAACATTGAAGCGATTAATCATAACATTGATTTGGGAGAATAAACAAGAAAATTTAAAGAAACATGAAAGTATAGTCGTTACCATCAGATCGGACAGAGAGAAACGAGGGGAAACCACCACTTATCTTGGTTTTACCGGAAACGTTCTCTGAATCGCTCCACGTCGAAGATCGGGGCAAAAGACTGCGGGAGGAGTTGAAATCTAGACAAAAAGGGTCAAAAGGGGATTAGGGCCGAAAAACCCTAACGAGAAAGTCTCAAGAAACGGGGAAGAAAATACCACGAGGGCGCAGCTCTCGATGAGAGCTTTCCAGACATACGATCGGTTAGAAAATCCGAGCACCGAAGCTCCGTCAACGGCCAATGGAAGAATAAGGACGAACAACCTCTATATCGCTCACGCCGCTCTGGTTCCGGAGGAAAAAGAATTGCAGAAGAAGATGAAGAAGGTATAAATACTCAACAGCAGAGGAGATCGGGTTCAAAAAAACCGGCCTGGCGGTATTGACACAAATGTGTCGACACCCGACGGCAGTGTCGACACAGCTGTGTCGACACCCGACAGCACAGCGGTGTCGACAAAACTGTGTCGACACCCGACGGCAGTGTCGGCACAGCTGTGTTGACACCCGACGGCATTGTCGGCACAGCTGTGTCGACACCCGACAGCACAGCGGTGTCTACACAACTGTGTCGACACCCGACGTCACAACCTAGCGGGGTCGACACCAGACCGCTCAGCTCGATAATCGTCGAACAAAAGGAAAAACTCCATTCGACGACTTCTGTTCGAAAATCGTCGAACGCAGAAAGCAGGGCCTGGTCGACGAACTCAACACCCAGAACCGCTAGACCTCTAGTGAGCTCCGCTCGACGCTTTGTCGAGCTCAGCACGACAATCGTCGAGCTCCGCTCGATGATTATCGACCTCAGACAGCGCCCAGAAAAGAAACGACAATCGTCGAGCGGAGCTCGACGATCGTCAAACTCGACACAGTGCCACGAAACGAAATGACAATCGCTCGACGATCATCGAACTCAACACAGCGCCAAGAAATAACCGAGGAAAAACTCGGTTCGACGAAAACCCACACCTTAGGAGGGCTTCCCGAGAAATCAACACCAGCCCAAGGCATTAAAATAGAATTTAACGTGTTCAGATAGTTGAACAAGAAATATGAGGTCAAAACAAAGGCTCCAACGCACCGAAACAAACAAAACTCATGCCGTAGGTGAAACCTGCAGCTACTGACAAAACAGTGAAGTCAAAACCAAAATCCTACGAGCCATTCCCAAGATATTAACCGTCAAAACATGTGGCGAACAAAAACAAATCCCAAAACTTCGATCGCGCGCCGAGATTCCAAAAAAACACTCGGATTGCGACGAAACTGGACGAGCACGTCCAAAACTACTCAAATCCAACACTCGACGTAAAAGTAACGCCACGATGTCAAAATTATGACGTTGCCCAATCAAATAAAACCATCGAAAAATCGGGGCCGTTACATACACAATCTAAAAGTTACCTGAGTGGAATAACTCGGGATATTCCTCCAACATAGCTTGCTCTCGCTCCCATGAAAGCTCCTCACGCCCGCAATTATCCCAACGGACTTTAAACATTCGGACTTCCTTGTTGCGGAGTCGCTTGACTACAACATCTTCAATTTTTACTAGCTTGATCCTTGTCGTTAATTCATAATCAACTGGTACTTGATTGTCCGCAATGATCTGCGAATGCTCTTGCACCGCCTTACGTAACACCGACACGTGGAACACGTCATGTAGCCCACTCAATTCCACCGATAGCTTCAGTCTATACACCGCCTCGCCAACACGCTACAGGATTTCAAATGGTCCAAGGTAACTCAGACTCAACTTCTTCAAGCGTCGAACCCGCGAGACACCCTTGAACTGCTTAATTTTTAAGTACACTCAGTCGCCAACATTGAACTCCACATTCCTATGTTTGGCGTTATAGTACTTTGACTGTCTGTCCTGAGTGATCATCAACCGCTCTTGAATTGTTCGTATCACTGAAGTGGTATCTTCCACTGCTTGACGTTTGTAAAGCTTCGACTCGCCTGTCTCCAACCAAGACAACGGCGTGCGACACTTTCTCCCGTACAAGGCCTCGAAAGGCGCCATTCCAATACTCGCCTGAAATCTGTTGTTATACGCAAACTTCACCATGTACAAGTGATCTTCCCAATGCTTTCCAAAATCTAGGAAGCACATGCGAAGCATGTCTGCGGATGAAAGGCTGTGCTGAACTTTAGCTTAGTACCCAACAAACTATGCACCAACCTCCAGTCATTCGACGCGAAGCATCCATCTCGATCACTAACAATACTGCGGGGCACACCATGCAATCGTACAATATTCCCCACATAGAGTTTGGCTAACGTTTCCACCGGATCTTCCTTCTTGACCGGAATAAAGTGCGACACCTTTGTCAACCTATCTACAACCACCCAAATGGCATCGTTTACCTTCTGCGACTTCGGCAAACCATGCATAAAATTCATAGATATGTCGTCGAATTTCCATTCTGGGATAGGTAGGGACTTCAAGAAACCTCCGTGTTTCCGGCATTCTGCCTTCACCAATGCACCTGTACGACACTTGGCCACATAAAGTGCTACGTCCTTCTTCAATCCTGGCCAGCAGAACAATTTCTTCATGTCTCTATACATCTTCGTGCTTCCCGGGTTGATTGTGTACTTGGTACGATGAGCCTCATACATCAACTCCTCCCGAAGATTATCCGCACTAGGAATGCATAGGCGACTGTCCTTCCTTAGCAACCCATCCTCAACGACAAACTGGGAATTTGACACATCCAAAGATTCATCCAAGATCTGCTTCATGCTGTTATCCTGAACCAAAGCCCACCGAACTCTATCAGCTAGGTCACACTGCACCTCAGTCCAAAACAGTTTCTCCTCAGCACTAAACTGCTTGTCGACGCAAGATATATCCAAATCCTCCAACTCATGGACCAATCTCTCATCATGTACCGATAACCAGTTGGCATGCGCCGGAGTCTTGCGACTCAACGCATCCGCCACTGCATTTCCCTTCCCAGGCACATAATGTATCTTGAAGGTGTAGTCCCCTAAGAACTCCATCCACCTCCGCTGCCTCATGTTCAGATCTTTTTGATCCAACAGGTACTTCAAGCTCTTATGATCGGTGTAAATATGGACCTTCACACCGTACAGATAGTGCCTCCACAGCTTTAGAGCAAATATCACGTCCGCTAATTCTAAGTCGTGAAATGGATAATTCCTCTCATGAACATTCAGTTGTCGTGAACCATAGGCTATCACACTCCCATGCTGTAGCAGAACACAACCCAAACCACTGTCCGAAGCATCACTATAGATCTCGAACCCTTCGGTTCCACTTGGCGAACATAAAATAGGCGCTGTTGTCAACCGCCTCTTCAACTCCTCAAAAGCATGTTCGCACTACAAAGACAACTCAAACTTCCTATCCTTCCTTGTCAACGTCGTGAGTGGTAGCGCTATCCGTGAGAAGTTCTCTACAAAGCGCATATAGTATCCAGCAAGCCCCAGAAAACTCCGGACCTCTGCCACTGTAGTCAAAGCAGGCCACTCCCGTATCGCCACTATCTTCGCCGGATCCACAGTTATCCCTTCTCCACTGACAACATAACCAAGGAACGCTTTCGAGGATAACCAGAATTCACACTTGGAGAACTTAACATACAACTGATTCCTCCTCAACGTCTCCAACACCATGAGTAGATGATTGTAGTGATCCTCCTCGCACTGCGAGTACACCAGGAAATTATCGATATATACTATCACGAAACGATCTAGGTACTCTCTGAACGTCCTGTTCATCAGATCCATAAACACGGATGGCGCATTGGTCAAACCAAACGGCATGACCGTGAACTCGTAGTGCCCAAACCGCATACTGAATGCTACCTTTGGGATGTCTCTCTCCCTTATCCTCAACTGGTAGTAACCGAATTTCATATCTAACTTCGAATATACCGTTGACCCAACCAACTGATCAAATAGATCGTCAATCCTGGGGATCGGATATTTGTTATTCTCCGTAAGCTTGTTCAATTCCCAATAGTCAATGCAGAGTCGCACGCTCTCATCCTTCTTCTTAACGAAAAGAACCGGTGCGCTAACTCTAAGTCATGAACCAGTGTTCAGATCCTTCTGTTCTAACAAGTACTTCAGGATCTTATGATCGGTGTAGATATCAACTTTCACACCGTACAGGTAGTGCCTCCACAGCTTCAGAGCAAATATCATGGTCGCTAACTCTAAGTCATGAACAGGATAATTCCTCTCATGAACCTTCGATTGTCGTGAACCATAGTCTATCACGCTCCCATGCTGTAGTAGAACACAGCCTAAACCACTGCCCGAAGCATCACTATAAATTTCAAATCCTTCGGTTCCACTTGGCGAACATAAAATAGGCGCCGTGGTCAACCGCCTCTTCAACTCTTCAAAAGCCTACTCCCACTCCAGCGACCACACAAACTTCTGGCCTTTCCTTGTCAACGTCGTGAGTGGTAATGCTATCCACGAGAAGTTCTCTACGAAGCACCTGTAGTAGCCGACAAGCCCCAGAAAGCTCTGGAATTCCGCCACTGTAGTTAAAATAGGTCACTCCCGTATCGCCACTATCTTCGTCGGATCCACCGCTATTCCTTCTCCACTAATGACATGACCAAGGAACGCTACTGAGGATAACCAGAACTCACACTTGGAGAACTTAGTATACAACTGATTTCTCCTCAACGACTCCAACACCATGTGTAGATGCTTGTATTGGTCGTCCTCACACTGCGAGTATACCAAGATATCATCGATAAATACTATCACGAAATGATCCAGGTATTCTCTGAACGTCCTATTCATCAGATCAATAAACACGGATGGCTCGTTGGTCAGCCCAAATGACATGACCGTGAACTCATATTGCCCAAACCGCGTGTTGAACGCTGTCTTCGGGATGTCTCTTTCCCTTATCCTCAATTGGTAATAATCGGACTTCAGATCTAACTTCGAATATACTATTGACTCAACCAACCGATCAAATAGATCGTCAATCCTAGCGATCAGATACTTATTCTTCTCCGTAAGCTTGTTCAACTCCCGATAGTCAATACATAGTCACAAGCTCCCATCCTTCTTCTTAACGAAAAGAACCGGTGTGCTACAAGGTGACGAACTTGGACGCACATACTCTTGCTCTAACAACTCTTGAAGTTGCACATTCAACTCCGCCATCTCTCACGGCGCTATCCGATATGGAGTGAGTGACACCGGTTTGGCACCCGGTACTAGCTCAATGGTAAAATCAATCTCCCACTGAGGAGGGGCTCCTGGGATATCATCTAGGAACACATCAGGATACCCAGACACAACTGGAATACTATCAAGACTTGGCTTAGGCGTCGAAGGCTGCACTAGAGTGACAAACATCTCTGCCCCAGACCGAACTGCCTTAATCACCTGAAGGGCTGACATCAAAATCCTACCCGACCCCTTCATGACCGCAAAAGTAGTCTCCCGATCAGTCTTCAGACACAACTTAACTTCCTTACGGTTGCAATCATTGCATGCACCCTACTCCGAGAGCCAATCCATACCGAATATTACGTCGTACTCTGCTAACGGCAAAAGCGACGCTCGCAAATCAAACTCCTGGTCTCCAATCCGAATCTTCACTACGCAGATCCTATCCGCGCGCATTGAGCACCCATTGGGCAATAACACATCCAATTTGCCTTTTGCCATTGAGGACGGAACCCCGATGCGCGATCTGAATTTTTCGGACAAGAAGGAATGCGATGCTCCCGTATCAAACAGGGCTCTTGTCGGAAACTCAAAGATCAACACAAAGCATAGCACCAACGAAAGTAAGCTAACAAATACGAAGGTAACAACTATAAAAGTTAAACCACTGTAATTTAACTCATACCTATCACCACGTCCACTTGCTTTATGGCCTTTTGCCGGCCAAGGTTGTAAACTCTAGGCTGCGATGGAGCATGATGGGATGCAGTTGACTCCACTGCCTTCCCTTTCTCCTCATAAGTCGCACAAGGCTTCCTCTCGGACCTTGCACGTCCGCTCCAAAACTCACGAGCAAAATGCCCCATCTTCCCGCAGTTGTAGCAAGCTCCTGGGACTCGACTTGTAGTTGCCCCCGACGCACTAGACGGAGGGGCTGAGTTCGAAGTCCTCTGTTTCTTGTTCCACATGCGGAAACTTGACTTGTTATTTACTTCTTTTCTCCTGGGTCGTTATTCTCTTGAACTTTCTTAACGACCTTCTCCAATGATCGGGCCGAATTGACCAAGGCTAGGAAGCCTTGCGCCTTAGGACCAGCAAGTAGTAGTTGTAGATCGCCGCGTAGACCCCATAAAACCGGTTGGTCTTCTGTTATTCTTCCATAAATGTAGCACCAGCATAACGACCCAACCGTGTGAACTCATGGAGATACTCGTCCATGCTTCTGGCTCCCTGAGTCAACCCAAGAAATTAGTTCTCCATCTCAAGCTTCTTAGCAGAGGGTACAAATCTGGCTAGGAACAGTCTTGAAAATTCCTTCATAGGCACATCAGCAAGCTGCCTACCCACTAAGAGATGAAACTCCAATTCATCCCACCACAGCCTCGCTTCAGCCACCAAAAGAAAAGTCGCTATGGTGGTCTTCTGCCACTCCTCAGTTAACGTGGCTGTCAAAACCCTCTTTATCGAAGAGAGCCAGTGCTCATCTTGAGCTGGCGTTCCAACCCCATCGAACCTCGGAGGATTAAATCCCATTACATGCTTTAGCTGATTCTCCGTAGCTCTCATCGGCTCTACCAGATCAACTACTGCGCGCTCCACCACTCTCGGCTCTGCCGCCCTAACCGGTTCTTGCTCATTCGCGGGAGGTGCGTGATGCATTTGCCCTGCAGGTTGTGCATTAATCATCGCAAATACGGTTTCAACTACCATCCTGATGGTTTTCGCTGAAGGAGGTGTAGTAGGCATGTCTCTCGGTGCACTACTTTCCGTCGATTGCGGACGCTTCTATTGACCAGCACCGCTCCTAGCTGCCTATAGAAGCAAAGACACACGATTAGACGACAACCAAATTGCTAAAAGCAATCATTGGAACACTCAGATTCCACAAAATAAGTGTATTTTTCATTCCTAAGTGGACATTCATGGGTTCTTTTTGATGTTATAACGATGACGTACACATGTGCTCACCACCCCTTAAAAGAATTCGCCCACGTATTCATTTAAGCCTGACTATATCCAGAAGTCTGATGCCAAATTTTAACACCCCCATCCGTCGCATGACATATAACAGAAG
This sequence comes from Platanthera guangdongensis, assembly GCA_039583875.1. NCBI lineage: Eukaryota > Viridiplantae > Streptophyta > Magnoliopsida > Asparagales > Orchidaceae > Platanthera > Platanthera guangdongensis. The sequence goes on from CM077161.1 coordinate 85,223,403, forward strand.
GTCCAGTTGGAACCCGACGCCATATACCACATACAATCGGAAGGGGTACATAAGAATATCCAAACATTCCAATTAAGACTACTCGTCCTACATAGAGCATTCTAGCGAAAGCTTTTAAAAGTAGAAAGAACCCAAACTTGTATCCCAATAACATGAATGTCCACAATCACTACCACTGAAATGAAATAATAATACACTGAAAGAAACTTGGCCTTATGGCCTTACAGAGGTTCACATAATTAAATAATGTTTTCAATACATCGGCTCGCAGGCCGGCCACACATGACAAAAGTAAAGTACAACTATTCGCTTTGGCCTTCTAGGGCCAGCATAGAAACATGGGCTCCAGCCCGCTATTTGGTACTCGGCTCCGCAGAACCTACAAGCATATTCCACCGCACGGTGGAAAACAAAACAACGGTCAGCCAAAAGCCGACCAAATTATAACGACACCGCCCCTTACTCGGGACGGCGGTGCTCTTTCCCTGCATAACATTAGCCCAGTAAAAAAATAAAGCCCAATTATACTACGCCACAGGTGTAGGCTCACACGGCCAAACGCCCCGTGCACTCAGGGCACATTAACGGTGAATCCTGACACTTCAGCGTCTTCACCACCATCCCCAAAATGGCAACCACTGGAGCATTTAGCCTTTCTGACCACTGTCTAAGTCTCCCGACTATGCCAACGGCCAGTCCCCTTTTCGGGTCTCTTGCACCGAACCACATAGCCTAGGTCCAATTCCACTTGCCCGTTGCTCACACCACGTAGTCACTTTAAGACGTACGTATGAGCCAAGCTTCTCTTGGATCCCAAAAATTTTCCAAACAATCACATAACCCAGTTATGTTCAAGGCCGGTTCCCTGACCGCCAAGTTAGTAGAACACGTTTCCGCTTAGTTTTCCGGGTGCGCCTTGGAGTTAATCCCCAAGGATCCTTGTTGTAATCTACCACGTAGAAACCCAAAAACCCAAAGCATGGAGTCTTCTCCGGCAAAACATATCAAATGCAACATCACCGATTCAGACAATACACGTCCGGGTAGGCTTCACACACAATGCCTATGCCCGTACTTCGATTCCGGACTCTATATGCAACACAAGGGGGACTACTCACATCAACCCCAAGGAACACCACGCACTCACCGCACACTCGCGGGAGCGGGTTTCCCTATGCAAAAAGGAAGAGAGCTTCACATACTCAAGCAGAGAATCGTTACCCTTGTAGTTCGCTTTTGCGCCATGGAAAAACTACATGGATAGAAGTCTTCGCAATGGAATTTCTTCACGGATCCGCTCTCGGTTCTCTAAACGGTGCTCCGATGCTCCGCCGGTGGCCGGAATCCTCCTCCTTCTTCCTCCTCTCTCTAACTCCTTGGAAAGAGAATGGCTTGGATAAAATGAAGAGTTAACTCCCCCATTATTGGCCTTAACAGAGCAAGAAAACACCTGGGCCATTGGATCTCAATTACAGAAAATGAATGGCTCAGATCTGCACAAAATTCCCCAGACCAGGGCCGAACACGGCCTTGCACACGACCATGTTCCAGGCCGTGTGCCATGATCGAGGCACGATCGTCGAACGAAGAAAATACACACGGGTAAAGACATGCCTGTGTCTCACCTGACACGCCCGTGTCGGGTCCTCGACACGTCCGTGACCAAGGGCGTGTCACATATAACCGCCATGGCAACGGACACGACCCAACTGAACACGGGTATGAACACGCATGTGCCACTCGACAATCGTCGATCGTCGAACGCAGAGGGTTACTCGACAATCGTCGCGCGCTGTTCGGCGATCGTCGAACACTGGGGAACACGCCCTCCCAACACGTCCGTGTCGCTTGGCGTGTTCCTCCCGAACACTTTTCGTCGAAGTCAATTGGCTTTCGGGAACACGGGTATAGACACGGTTAGGCACACGCCCGTGTCATTCAGCCGTGTTTCTAGCCGTGTCCTTCTCAGGATGAAAACTGCCAAAACACCAGCCAGACACGACCTTGGACATGCCCGTGTCCTAGGCCGTGTACCCATATACAGGCACCAAAATCCCTTTTTACGCGACTAACTCAAATACAATTTTCGGGGCATTACAACCACCACCTCCGTTGAGGTGGTGGCTGTCGCCAGGCGGCGGCACAGCCGCCGGAGAGCCCTATTCCGATGATCCCGACAGGTGAAAATTCACGGAAAATCCATGAAATTTTGAACTTGGATTGGGCTCAATTGAGCCCGAACCATGGCCCTAAAGGATGCTATGATCTACCCATGAAGTAAAGAGAGGAGGAGGACCTTTCTGGCGTCCTGAAGTCGGGAAGATTGTCGGGAAGCCATGGTGGTGGTGGTGGTGGTCGGATTTCTGTAACTGTACAGTGGAACTGCTTGGCTCCTTCAGGTAAGTGGTGGAAATGACTCCTTGGAGTCCAGTGAGGCTTTTAAGAAGATGAAATGATGTATTAGGTGGTTGTAGGAGACCTTGCCATAATTGTCCCTTAGTCAAGGTTGGCGGCCATTGTAGGTAGGGGGTGAAACTTGGATCCAACCAGTCAAGGATTAGCTGGTTGAATTGGGGATGCATTCCTTGTCTTAATGAACTGAATGGGGAGGTTGGGGAAGGGGAAGGAGGAGACCAAAGTCCTCCTCCATTACTTTCCTTCATTTTCTCTCTCTCTTCCTTTGGAGATTTTTCTCTCTCCTACACAACAAGCTGAATTTGACTCCTACCTAACCCAATGTTAGCCCACATGTTCATTTCATCCATCAAGGCAAGGTTAGCCCAAGTGAAATGGGCTTGAGCTTAAGTTAGCCCATTTGGGCTATCTTGACCTAAACCTTGACTAGGGTTGACCTTGATCAATTTGGTTTTTGAGGTTTCCCCTAATGAGTTCTTGGTGACCCATTGGCCTCCCCTAAGGCCTAGGTATGGTTGTCTTGGCCCTTTGGAGGTCACTTGACCCTTAGGCAGGGTACCTTGACTACTTTAGGGCTAGAGTTGACTTTGGTTAACTTATCCTTTTTGATTTGTCGCAATGGGTCCTTGGTGACCCATTGGCCTCTCACTAGGGTTATGAAGGTATGTGTGGGGTCCACGTGGCTAAGGTAACTTCAATTGGCCCTTGTGTAGGTTAGTTTAACCCATTTAGGGTTAGAGTTGACTTTGGTCAACTTAACACTTTGTACTGCCTCCATGGGTCCTTAGTGACCCATTGATCCCACTTTATGTCTAGAAATTCCTTGGTAGGGTTAGTTGGGCTTTACTAGGGTACACTGCCCTTAGTTAGGGCACCTTGCTCACTTTAGGCTTATGTTGGTTCTAGGTCAATTGAGCCATCTTGGGTCGACTTCAATGGACCCTTAGGGCTCCAATGGATCTTACATGATGTGTTCTTGAAGTCTTGGTGAAGCCCCATGGTCATCTTAAATAATGGTTCAGAAATCTACTATATGCAGACCACACAACCCAATCACTTTTATTCCCAAGTTCACTTGATCTTCTTGGGCTTTCTAGGGTTTTGTCATGACTTAGTCATGACAAAACCACTCCCAGGGGTCTAGTTGTCTGAGGGATGTTACACCGACACTTGGAAAGTTCGCCACTACAAAACGCCGATTCTGCCGGCCTTTTCGATCATCAAAGAGAGAGCAGTAATCATAAACTGAATTATAATTGAGTCCACAAACATCATATGAAAATGAGAAACCATAACAAGTCCATAAATATAGAAAAGAGAGAGTACTGCAATAGGACAGTACAAATGAAATATAAACAGGCTTAAGCCCGGTACATCAGATCCTCACTACAATCTCTCGCGGAAGCTATAAGAAAGACTAATCACTCAAGGAGCTGGTCACTGGTGCTCCGGTACTAGACTGGCCCACCTCCATGCGCACCGTACTCCGCTGGTGCTGGTCCCTGTACTGTTCATCCCTGAGCTGCTGGTCCCTGTCTCCTATCCGGAGCCCCTGTAATGTTGTGGTCCGAAAACCATTAGTCATAAAGACTAAGTCTTATCATCCCCTACCCCTCCCCCATGGCTCCTAGACATCGAGAGGGGAGGAGGAAAGGGAATCTATAGAGGTGGAGAGTAAGCAAAGCAGGTGACAGTGGAGATAATCTAGCATTTACTGTATAATGTATGAACAGCTAAGGAAGAAAGGTACAAACTAGCAGTTCTACAATAATAAGCAGCAAGGTAAGCAGGTAGAGTAAAGCAACATAGGTAGGAAAAACATTCTAGGAAGTAAGTAACCTTAACATATATGAATGCCCATACAAACTTATAAGTTAAGGGGTCTTCTGCAAGGCTCCCATCGTATTAAAAGTCACAAACCAATTTATACATTTGGGTGTCGGTTGTATGCAAGTATAAGTGTAGTGATATGCTATGCCATGATAAATGCAAGTGGAACTCACGCACACGACTCTATGCTCACAGACCTTTAGTTCCCCCTATTTAGGCAGCTAGCTTCACTCCCAGGAACCTCTGCAGTGGCAAACGAAGATAGTATGTTCGGCACCTCACTCCTAGGCGGGTATCCACACTATCAGGCCTAGCCCTTACGTAGGCCTCTAGAAGGACACAACCTACAGTCTCCACGTACTATGCTGGTCATATCAACTTCCCGATCTGACACGATCAACCTGGGGACTCCGTGGTAGCGGACAAAATGCTCCACAAATCTACGCACCATACCACCGACCAGAGCATCCTTTATGTGTGGATTAAATCTGGCCACCTTCACCAACCTGTCAACGATGACCCATATTGAATAATTCCCCGCATGAGACCGACGGAGTCTATAAATGAAGTACATTGCTATATCATCAAACTTCTACTCTGGCACCAGTTGTGCCTGCACCAAGTGTCCCACACTACCGAGTGAACGTATCGACGTCGGTGTGAACGACCGTCGTATACCGAAGACCCACCACCTTATTTGTATCCAAATCCTTCCGAGTCACCGACTCCCCGGACTATCCCGTCTGTTACATCTACCTTCCAAACCTACCGTCCTGATGGTTAATCAAACTAACCTAACTAACCTCCCGAGCTACCGGGGTGTGTGAATGTGAAACCATAGTTATACTAGTTGCTCTTGTAGTTTATTATTCATACTGTTTAGGTTAGCCTAGGACTGCACAAGGTATTCCCCGTGAAGGGCTCTCGAGGGCACTAGGAACTATGATGGTAGCTGAAGCCCATCATTCCATTTCGCAAGGCACTTACTATTATTGGTTGTTACCCAACTCTCAATCCCTTTAATGTTGTACTGGATCTAACCCGAGTGTATTTGACTGTTTCTCTCTCCACGAAGAAGACGATGTTTCGTCGACCCCGTGCACCTCTTAGCACTAGTCAAACCTCTCACTCCTCATCCCGACTCTCGATGACAATCTCATTTCACTTACCAGATCAATACACTAATATCCCAACACCCTAGATTCATTTTGCACCATATTATGATTTCTGCAACTCTTACTAAACGCAGACCATCCTAAGTTATACGATGTATACAATGGGAGGTACTTCAAACTATCATCCAAAATCCCTATAATATTTATTGGAGGTCTATCATTGCATGATTAGCCTAAATACAGAAGTTTATAATTTTCCTAATTTATTTGATAATTTATTTAATTTCCAAAGTGATCCAAATGCCTTAATTTGAACATGAAGTACTATTTTCAAGCATGCAAAATGTTCCACAAAATTATGATAAAGAAAAGACAACTATTTATCTGTAAATTGAAGCTCTCCAAATTTTTCAGTAAGACTTAGACCTCTAAACATAATTCTTGAACATAACCTACATTAATCAAATTAAAGAGACAAGTACTACCAATATACTCCAAAAAATTCTGAGAAAATTCAGGATGAATATAAAGACATATAAACACTCGTGGTCAAGTTTCACAATTTAACAGTGAATAATGAACTCTATACTTTATTTTCTCATAATAATCCAAGTTAACAAGTTAATGAACTAAAAACAATTATTCATCTAAAATTACAATAAAATTCCCATGTGAGAAAATTGACCTAGAAACCCTACTGTTCAAGTTTCATGATTTTCCAATAAAATGAGAGCTCTAAATCTTTTATTGATCATATTCCCGTATTTATACACTTGTGAAGTAAGTACTGGAAATTTACATTTGAAAATTACAATAAAATTCATGTATGATCATAATGGTCTAAAACTCACCCTGCCCCAATTTCATAATCATTTAATGGATATTAATATCATAAAAAAAACATAATTAGTTAGGCCTACTGATGATATTACAAAGATGATACTAAAATTATTGATCTGAAATTCCCAATAAAATTAACCAAGGTTTATAATGACAGTATGACTACACTACCCAAGTTTCACAAGTTTTCAAAGAGCTCTAGTTACCTATCCTTCAAATTTAATGATTGTGACCTAAAATAGGGTTAGGGTTTTAAGGTGTTATCCATCTCCAGGTCCTCTATGATTTTTACCAGAGGACCTTAGCTACCCTAGAGTCCTCTTTACCAAATTTCTAATCCATACAAGGGAATTTGACAACATGCCCTTCACAAGCCCCCAAAGTCCAAACTTAGGGTTTGAGCTTGGGTCCTAGGGCAGTCCTACCCCAAACCACCCCATAACCAATATGAGGGTGTAAAAAGTCATGACAAACCAGTGGACAAAGTCTCAGCCTTTGTTGAGGTGATGTGTCCACTTAAACCTCAAAGTGCACTTTTGACCTAAATACCCCTAATTAGGGCAAGGCTAGGGTTTGCCCAATTCCCAACCAAATAAACTCAAAATGAGGTTCAAAGTTATACAGAACCTCCTGATGACCCTAAGGACCACTCACCAAAATTTGGGAGGGTTTGGAGATATTTAGGTCCCTAAATTAATTTACCCTAGGATATTTAATTGATTTCAAAAAACTATAGAAAAATTATCCCCAAAAATTCTCATTTTTGGGCAGGCCTAGGTACATATTAGGGTGACTCCATGTCCAAATTTCAGGTCATTTGGACAAGCGCTGAAGTGGGGCACACATATTAACCTCTGTCTAGCCCTAATTATAGACCCCACCAAAATGAGTGCCTTGGTAAAACCAGACACCCAAATTGGTTCACACCAATTTTAAATTAAAGTAGACCCATAGGGCTACAATTTATATGTTGAACACTTTCTCTGTTTTAGCATCTAAGTGTTTTTAAAATAATTTACAAGATGGCTAAAAATATGTGACAAAAATCAAATAATATAGAAATATATATCCTATAGTTTAATTCATCCCTAGCAGGGATCTTAAAGCACATCCAGCGGCTCTTGCTTTTCATCTTCCTCCAGCCGATGGGTAGGATTGACCCGTCCTGGAGCTACTTCCAGCCGCCACCGCCGGCCATCCGGCCACCTCCCTGGCCGGCCACCGCCACCACCATCTCCGTCGAGGTGGTGGCTATCGCCAGGCGGCGGTACAATTTCCAGAGGGGACTATTCCGGCAAACCCGTCAAGATGATTTTCACGGAAAAATCAAGGAGAATCTCCACCCGATCGGGCTCAATTGAGCCCGATTCTTGTTCCTAATGAGTCCTATGATCTACCCATGGATGAAGGAAAAGGGGAGGACCTTGCTTGCGGCCTGGAGACGTGTCGATCGTCAGGATGCCATAGGTGGTGGAGAAGCCGCCGGAGTTCTGCAACTATACATTGAAGTTGCCCTGGATCATCGAGGAAAGGGTGGAAACGAAAGCTTGGAGTCTACTGAAGCTTTTAAAATAATAAAATGGGGGGAGGGGTCTAGCTGATGTGGCCATTAATGGCCCTAAAGAGCATGCCTCGACCTTTGTGGTGGGGAGGTGAATTGTGCTCAATCTAGTAAGGAAACAGCTGGAAACTACTCCTCTCCCTCAGAGGAGCTGAATCCAGCCCTTAATGGGTGAGGAGAAGGGCCTTCCTTCATGGAACAATTAATGGCCAAGAATTACATTTCTCGGCCATGGTGGTTCTCCTCCCCTAGCCCTGAACAGCCACCAAGATGACCCTTGGCCTTCTCCACATTGAATGGGGGAATGAATCAAGCAACAAAAGGGGTGGTCCTTGGCTTCCCCAAGCCATGAATGGATCAACTCATTTTCTAGATCCTCCATTAAAGAGAAATTGAAGCTTTCTCTCTCCTACCCCCCATGGACGGTTTTATTCATGGCCCTAGCCTAAATGCAGCCCACTAAGCTAATACAAAGTGGTTAGGAGGTGGTTAGCCCAAGTGGATAGGGGCTTGAGCTTGAGTTAGCCTTTTGAGCTAAGTTTGACTTGACCTAGCTTATGGTTGACTTTTGTCAAATTGATCTTTTGTGTCACCATCAATGGGTACTTGGTGACCTATTGGCCTCCCCTAGGGTCTAGGTAGGGATGGGTATGGTTGAATTGGCACCTTGGAGGTCACTTGACCCTTAGTAAGGGAACTTTGATCACTTTGGGGCTAGAGTTGACTTGGGCCAACTTAGCCACTAGGGTTGACCCCAATGGGTCCTTGGTTACTTATTGACCTCACTTTAGGGTTAGGAGGGCATGGGTGGGGTCCACTTGGCAAAGGGAAGGTCAATTGACCATAAGTAGGCTAGCTTTACCCATTTAGGGTTTTGGTTGACTTAGGTCAACTTAACCACTTTGACTACCCACAGTGGGTCCTTAGTGGCCCTATGGACTACCCAAGGTGTTAGGGGTGTTGTGGGAGGGTCATGGGATCAAGTTGTAGCCCTAACATCAAACCTTAGGTCTAAATGTTGAGGGTGAGCTATCGACAAACCAAGGTGATTTTTCACCTTGGGCATTGCCCACCTGGTTTGGAGCTTCTGATGGTTTTGTCATGACCTAGTCATGACAAAACAAAATCCTAGGAGTTTAGTTGTTTGAGGGATGTTACAGATTATAAGCAAAGTGTAGATTATTAGGATTAAGGATGTATATAAATAGAATTGTCCAAAAATCATTTCTACACAATTCCCATCCATACTCTTATAACTTTCTTCTTTCTTAGGCATGATGTTGCTGTTGCTGTTGTTGTCTGCCCTTCTTTTCTTGTTGCCTTCTTTGATAGTTGAATGACTTTGGATTGTACTTGGGAGGTTTTGGAGGTGCAGCAGGAATGTTCCTTCCATATTCTCGATCATAGAGTCTTCTTTTGGTCATAGACTTCTCATACAAGTCCCACTCTTGGGAGCTGTAATGATCATGTCTGTTCTCATTAAAGTCCAAGAGTAATTTGAGAGTATCAAGTATTAGTGACTTTGGTGTAGGGTTCCAAATCTCTACAAATTCAGGAGCTTTTCTTTTCTCTATCTCTAGAACTGAAATGGATCTGCTGGCAGAAGCTCCATCACCATATATTCTTTTCTTTGGAATATGAATCTCAGGAGGAGCTTGAAGAAATATATCTGCTGGATCTGATTCCCAAACTTGAGTATAAGTTTATGGACGAGGATCTTCAGAGTCTTCAAGTCTTGGAGAAAATGTAGGCTGATGGTCTGGAACTGGAGCTAGAGGCGCTAGGGGATTCAGATGATGAGGAATTATATTTGGATCTGCTAGAAAATCAGGGAAGATCTGGTTGTGCATCCACACAGTTGTATCATAGGTATGAAATTTTACACTGTGGACCTGATTCTGCACATCATCATGAATTTCCTTTAGCTTTGCTTCCCAGAGAGTTTGCTTGGCAGCATCTGAGGTTTCTAGATATTCTTTGACTAATGTCTCCCCTTTCTTACTTCTACAGTGAGTTCATTTATAGAAGCTTCTTTGAAAGTACCTCTTCACAGATCTTGAAGGTGTGCCCTTGGGCTAGCTTTTCTAACTGTATCTGATTATTAGCAAGAGTAATAGATTGGTCCATCACTAGGCCCACACTTGTAATGGTGTGGTGCAGTGCTTTTCCACCAATCTTGAATAACTGTCTGAGCCGATCAGTATTGTGCTGAATTTCAGCAAAGCCTCTGCTCATTTCTTTTTCAAGAGAAGTAACTTTCTCTTGCGCCACTTTCAAGGAGTCATCAAAATACTTTCTCTGTTCTAGCAGCATCTGTTCTATCTTACTTAGAAGATCATTGGCAGCAGGAGTGGGTGATGGTACTGGAGTTGGTTCTTTGGATGATTCTGTAGGTTGTTCTACCTGGAGGGGAGGAAGAGGCTCTTCATTGGTGAGTTATTCAATCATCTGGTTGATGTCTTCAATAATAGGGAGTATGGTCTCTTGAACTTGAGCATCTGATGGTGTTTATTTTGGAGTGGTTGGAGGAAGAGAAGTAACAACAGGTGTTGCGAACTATGTCCACATTAACCCAGATTTGATGAAGTCATACTGGAACTAAGAAGAATTAGGTTGTATTTTATGCTTTGTTTGAGTTATGTTGTTGCAAGATTCCAATGGGAAGTGTAGACCAATGTCAGACTACAATGGGTCACCAAACACAGGACCATACAATGTAATCCCTCATTATATGACCCAAGGTATTGACTCATGTATAGCCTCTCTATTGGGATACACTTCATATTCAAGCTCTTGGACTATGTGAATAGAGTTGGATGTTGATTTCACCAAAGAAGAAAGAATTTCCACCTTGAAAATTTTTCTAAGTATTCTACTCGTGTAGGTCATTAACCACTCGAGTGAAATACTTGCTTTAGACTCGAGTCAAAATTCTTATACTCGAGTAAGTAAATCTTCCTCTCGTGAAGTTAAGTCCATATACTCGAGTAGACTGTCACTTACTCGAGTAGCTTACTTAACTACTCTAGTAGATACTTCTTATTACTCGAGTTGCTCAAATTTCACTCTCCAAGTTTTTCTAAGTAAAACACTCGAGTAAGTATATATATATACTCGAGTAGTTATAGTTTCTGACTCGTGTAACTATTTTCTATCTCTAGAGTAAATTTTCTATACTCGAGTAGTATAAGTAATTTACTCGAGTAGTTCACTTACTACTCGAGTAGTTCAAGCTTCATACTCGAGTTAACTAAATTTCTCTTCTCCTAAATTTATTCTAAGTCATTCACTTGAGTAAGTCCTTTCACATACTCGAGTAGACTATATCCTCTCGAGTAGTTCAGTCTGACTACTCGAGTAGCTCATTTCCCAGTATTCAGAAATTTTTCCAAGTTCTATCACTCTAGTAGTTCATCAAACCACTCGAGTAGTTTTTCTCACCTACTCGAGTAGTACAACTTGTACTCAAGTAGTTCAACTCCACTTCCGTGAAACCTTTCTGTATACTCGAGTAGATCTTCTAAGTACTCGAGTAAGTTGATTATATGTACTCGATTAGTTGTTTTCTAGCTACCCGAGTAGTCCTGAAAAATATACCCGAGTAATATTTCTTTCCTTACTCGAGTAGTCCTCTACATACTCGAGTAGTTATATACCCACTCGTGTATATCTCTTCCTTTTCTCCGAAATTTCTTCTAAGTCCAGATTTGACAGATTTTCAAATTCCGTGAAATAATTGGTCCACTTGTACGTCATTAAAACCAAATATGACCGTTATTAGTATTCTTATATAAAGTCCTGTGTAATCGACAAACCCTAACAAGAATACAATCTTTCAAGATCAAATATTATTGAGAAATTTTATGCAGCCGTCTCTCTCTCTCTCCATGTCGCCGTTTCCTCTCTCTCACTCTTCACGAAAAGAAAGCCGCCGCCGATGTTCTTCTCCGGCAAGGATTTCGATTTTCAGAGGAAATAGACTGAAGAAGTTTTACAGATCGAGATCATTTCTCAACTGCTCATCCTCTTCCCGATCGTGTAAGACAAAGAAGTTCCAGATCTATTGTTGAGATTTTCTTCATCTTTCTGAAAGTGTCGTAAAGCTTACAAGAAGAAGATCCTGGTTGCTTGTTTGCAGATCTGACAAAAAAATCACGGTTTGTATTTTCTTAAACAATTTTTCATTCTTGTTGGAGAAGTTTTCTCCGAGTGTAGGAGTTTTCAACTGCGAGTTTGTAGGAAGTTTTGCCTTCCGAGTTGTAGATCTAGTTGGTTGGATTGAGATTGTAGGAACTTTGTTCCGAGGGTAGGATTGATTTTCAATCCGAGATAGTGGAGTAGCCGAGTCTAGTATATTGCTAGATCGGTGAGGGAAAGTGGATGTACCCAAGATCGGGGAACCACTATAAATCTTGTTTCGCCTGTGATAATTTGGTAGATAGAACTGTGCATTGTTCTGAGATTTTTTATTACGTAAAAGACGCACAACTCACCTATTCACCCCCCTCTAGGTGATTTAGGTTGACAACTATTATCTTTCAATAGGTGGAGTAGGGAATCTTTCTTCTGGAATAGATGGAGCAGGCTTCCCCTTTGCAGCTGCACCAGATGTGCTTGCAATATGAGGTTGAGAGGGAGATGGAGTCCTATCCTCCGCAGCTGGGTGGTCATGAGCTATAGCAGCCTGGGCAGGATTCAACAACTTCAGTTCCCATCTTTGAATGGAAGAGATCGAAATTTTCTTCATGTGGTGAAGAGTTGTTCCTTTAAAGAAATAAAAAACTTCTGGATTTATCTCATGTAGTTGCAGAGAGATAATCCTTGCATAACTAGGAGCCTTGATGCTCTCCTTTATTTTATCAAGAATAAACATACCAAACTGAAACCTTTTTCTGCAGATTATGGCTGTCATGATGTCAAACATATCAAAAGAAATGTCCATGATGGAACTTGTCTTTCAGAGGAGAACTTTGCCATTAATGTACACAAGGAATTTGCTCTTCGGGTTGAGGTCTGGTTGACGGATGGAAAGCACTTCTGGTGAAAGTCCACAGAACATGCAAGCTCTGTCTGAATCTTCATGAGTTAGGGCATCTTCTTCATCAACTATGGGTAGCCGGAGAAGTGTTGAGATAGAGATCTTCGTAAGCTTGATCTTAACTCCCTTGACTTTAGACTTAAGGACTGTACCATTTCTTCTTACATTGATGTTCTTAAAGAATTCTTCAACTTCAGGGATGAGAATCTTACAGGGCTGCTGTAGAACGATGTCAAGCCGGTGGTGTCGAGCAGAATGAGAAGATTCCGGAAATCGTCTGAGAGTTCAGTAATACCGTCGACAACTAGTTCACTACCAATCCCAATCTTTGAAGATGGAGCCATTGTCTAGAGAAATGAGAGAAATCATCGGCGGGGAAGAAGACGACGACGTGCTCTGCGACAGCGGTGGAAGGCGAAGAGACTTTCTTCTTACTCGAGAGAGAGGGTTTTGAAATCATGTAGAAAATGAAATCCGTTTTTTTTTTATTTATATAAACCTAATTATCGATGATTAAGAAGGAAATTAATCGAACATACCTTAGAAAATGGCGGTATAAGCTTCAGATTGCGAATAAAGAAATTTGAATAGAGGTTGAGAAATTTTCTTCCTGTTTCTCGCGTGGACCGGCAGTACTCGAGTGGGATAATGAGGGTACTCGAGTGATATCTTTATACTTCTTGAGAGGAAGCTCGTTACTTGAGTGACTTGCTGAGTTCTTGAGTCGTCTAAAGAAGTACTCGAGCGGTCATCTTCTTACTCGAGACATAAAGTCTGAACTTGAGAAATTTCAATTTTTGATGTATTCCTTGATCTTTGAGCTATGTTGTGAGCCCTCCTTCTCTATTCTTCTTTGTTGAGCATTCCAAGTTCTGTTTTGAAGAACGAGAACTTGGCCTCGTCCAGCGGCTTCGTGAATATGTATGCAATCTGCCTGTCTGTTGGAACATATTGTAGATATATGTCCCCATTCTCCACATGCTCCCAAAAGAAGTGGTATCTCAGCTCTATGTGCTTTGTCCGGCTGTGATAGACTGGGTTGTTGGCTATTGCAATCGTGCTGGAGGAGTCGCAAAACAAAGGAATGTTTTGAAACTTCATATTATAGTCTTCAAACTGGTTCTTTATCCATAGCAACTGTGCACAACAACTGTCTGTAGAGATATACTCTGACCAGGCTATTGAGATTGCAAGACAGTTCTGCATCTTACTACCCCAGGAAATGAGCCTTCTTACCAGGAATTGGCAAGTCCCGAAAGTGCTTTTCCTGTCATCTTTGCTACTTGTAAAATCTGCATCTGAAAAACCAATTAGTTTGCTATCATTACTTTTTGGTTAACATAAGCCAAGATTTGGTGTACCTTTAAGGTATCTCAAAATCTGCTTTGCAGCAGCGTAGTGAGAAACCTTAGATTTCACTTGAAATCTAGCACATACACATGTTGAGAACATTATGTCTGGTCTACTGGCAGTAAGGTAGAGCAAGGATCCAATTATGCTTCTGTACTTGGTTTCATCAAAAGGTTTCCCTTTCTCATCCTTGTACAGAGACACAACTGAACCTGTTGGGTATTGTATCCACAATGTACCTGATTTGAAGAAGCCCCTGGACAAGCTAAGGTCAATAGACTATGTATTTGATAAACTTTTTCAAGGTGTACTTGCAGTTTCTCCACGCTAAGTGCACACCAATGTCAGGGTGCAGTAGGTCAATATACACGGGTCTGCACGACGTAATCCCTCGTTGAGCAGATCAGTGTGTTGGCCTATGTGTACTCTCTCTATTGGAGTGCACTTACTTTCAAGTACATGGCCGCTCATATGCAAGAGAAGACAAGGAGCTTGGAGGATCAAGGAGCAGCTCCTAGGTGGAAGATGAAAAATCGTCCAAGGCAAATTCGACGAGAATCACCAAGTGATTCTCGCCGAATCGGCGAGAATCACTAGGTGATTCTCGTCGAATCGTCGAGAATTGTCAGTGATTCTCGCCGACTCCTTCTGGCCATCTCAAAATGGTGCCAAGTAAGATTCGGCGAGAATCACTTGTAATTCCCGCCGAACCAGTGGTCAAGCAGCCCATGAATACAAAGTCCAATTCGTTGAGAATCGACAAGTGATTCGACGAGAATCACAAATGATTCTCGACGAATCGTCGAGAATCACTTGGTGATTCTCGCCGATTCGTCGAGAATCGTCTGCGATTCTCGCCGATTTTTACTTGGCGTTTTCTCAGAATGCTGCTGAACCGGATTCTGCTTCTGGATTTGGTTGAACCGGATTTTGGGGATTTCATTTGTGGGTCCCACAAACGGTCATATTTGAGAATCCTACAGTATTTATACACAGGTATTTTTTGAACAGTCATTACGAAAAAAGAACCCGAGCACGAAACCCTAAAATCGCGATCTCTCTTCTCCGCCGCCGCCGTCGCGCTCGGGCTAGTACGTCGCCTCCGCCGATCGTTCTCCTTCCCGATCTCCGGCGACAGAAGCTTAGCAAAGCTTGCGTCTCACGTGTCTATCCAGAGATCTCTTGTCTCTCGATTTGTTGACCGGGAAAACTTCCCCGTCCGAATCGATCGAGACGACCGATCCTAGAGTGACCGTTGGTAGACCTAGTTTGCTTCGCAAAGAAGTTTGGATCTCAAATCACTGCAGCAGCGCACCTTAATCGCCGCCAACTCCGAACCAAGCCGCTGCTCGGATTGCCGCCGCCGGTCTCGGGAGATCCTCTCCAAGAGAGACCAAGGTTGTAGACTCCTCATCGACCTCGAGAACACGTCATCGAACGAAGAGGAACACCGTTGTCTCCGAAAGAAGTTTGTATTTCATATACATTCCATATTTACTTTTGTTGTAAAGGAACTCTTGTTCCGTGTTGTAAGGGTTGGGTGCAACCCAGTTTGTGGGAGTGTTGACTCTCACGTGTGGAAGGGCTCCTTCCGTTAGTGCAGGGATTGGATTTCAATCCCGTTGGTGAAGTGACCGAGTCGTCCCTTGTTGGGGAGATAGGTCGAAGGGGGAAAGTGGATGTACCCAAGTCGGGGAACCACTATAAATTTGCTGTGTTTTCTGTGTGCTGTGTTTGTTGTTTTTATTGTGCAGGTACATCTGTAAATTCCGCAAAAGAACCACACGTCACCTATTCCCCCCCCCCCCCCATAGGTGCACATAGCCGACACTAGGTGGACTTTCAAGTGGTATCAGAGGGAGGTTCCTCAACAAAAAGGCTAACACCTTGAGGTGAATCCTGCCACTAGTGTCAACAAGGAGACATACATCTACTATGGACGGGCTCAAGTACTCCGGCAAGATCCCAGTGTGCAACAGACTCAACTTTCCTATCTGGAAGGAAAGAATCAGGTTCTACATGGAAGCAGTGGACCCTCGACTGTTCATGATCGTGCTGGAGGGACCTTATGTCCCCACTAAGGCCTCCACCATTGATCCCACCAAGAAAGTGCCGAAGACACTCTCTGAAATGGATAAGGATGAGATGGTCCTAGTGGGCCTTGACATGAAGGCAAGAAACATCCTGGTCAGTGCAGTTGATGACTCGATGATGCAAAACTTCAGCAACTGCAGGACAGCTCAGGAGATATGGCAGTGTCTGATCATTCTAATGGAGGGCACAGATGAAGTAAGGGATGATCGGAGATCCCTCCTGAACCAGAAGTATGAGGCCTTCCGGCAAGGGCCTAAGGAAGAGATCGGAGTCACATACGAGAACTTCCTGAAGATTGTCAACGCCCTCAAGGGCTATGGAAGAGTGTTCACCAATGGTGAACTCAATGACAAATTCCTTAGGTCCCTTACTAAGGAATGGGACACAAAGATCTGCGCCATCAGAGAATTTGGCAGACTAGCAGAAACTGATCCACAAATCCTGTTCGGGAAGCTGATGTCCTATGAACTTCAGCTGAACACCAGGAAGGCAGAGGAAGAAGCAGAGAAGGCTGCTGCTAAAGAAAAGACTGTGGCCCTAAAAGCCAGTCACTCCAGAAAAGGGAAGGGTGCGGTGTCATACCGTGCCAGAAATAAGGAAGAAGAGGAGGACTCCGATCCATGCTCCTCCAGCTCAGAACTGTCGGAAGAGGATTTCTCCCTCATCACTCGAGAGTTCAAGAAATTCCTCAAGATGAGGAATCAAAGAAAAAGAGACGGCTCCTCTTCCAGACATCAGAAGAAAAACTACTCTTCTGACAGGTATGCATCTAAACCTAACAAACATCGTTCTTCTGATATCATTTGTTTTGGATGCAATAAGCCAGGTCACGTTGTGGCCGACTGCCATCAAAGCAAAAGAGATAAAGGGAAAGGAGAGGAGCTCAAATCCTCCAGAGATAAGAAGAAGGAGCGGAGCTACATCGCTAGAAGACCAAAGACACTAAGTGAGTCTGACTCCTCAGACTCCAGTGATGATGAGGAAGCCTACTTCGGGCTGGTGGGTCGCTCGGACTCAGAAGGAGAATGCCCCCCATTTACTGGGAAGGTAAAAGCTCACACCCCTCTCTCCGACTCCGACTCTGATCCTGAGTCTCAGGATGATGAACCTGAGGATGGCCCTTCGGCCCGCGAAGCTGAACTCCTCGAAAAGTATGAGCTTCTGCTCAACACTTTCGACGAGTGCCGCAAGAGACTGAAGGCTGAGAAGAAGGAAGTAAAATTCCTTAAGGGTGAGTGTGTATCCCTAAGGGAAGAGGTCACTAGCTTGATCTCTCTCAGACAGGAGCACCTTGACCTAACTTCAAAGCACTCAGAGTCCTTGAAGCTCCTTGATCTCAAGCAGGAGGAAGTCAACAAATTGGAAGAACTACTTGCGGCAGAAAGGAAGATCGTACAGAGCTTCTCTATGCCAAAAACAGTGCTTCCAGTCGTTGACACCTTCTCTGCTCAGGCCAAAGGAGCTGGCTTGGGGCATATTGGGGCATCTGGTTCTTCATCTAGGAGGAACAAGAACCAGAGGAAGAATAAGGCCGCCAAGAAGGCCTCTGCTGATGAAAAGGGGAAGGCTCCTCTTAGTCCTGTTGCGTTCAGAAAGCCTGGCTTTCCTTGCAACCAACATGACTTTGAGTCAACATTTGGGCATCATTTCCGGCCCTCGATTGCAAAGCCTAAGAGCCGGTATGACGGTTGGAACTTCCCCCGGAACTTTGGAGAGAGTGCCCTCAAGGCACCTTATGAGGAGATCCACATAGGAAGTTATGGTCCGTTCTCTAGCGGCCATAATGGAAAGCAGGCGCCAAAAGTCAAGCCTGTTATTCAGAAGGTGACAAAGTCATGTGACTGTCGTCACCATGAGGCCTTCACCTCCAGATCCAAGGCCCCAGCTGTACCCGTTGTTCCCAGGGTAAGGCAGGAGCCTCGGAAGAGATACAACAGGTTCGACTGTTGGTGCTGTGGCAGAGTCGGTCACTTTGCCGTGGATTGTTGGTTTAATCCAAGGAACTACGAGACTCCCCATGTTAACAATGCGAGACCGACCACTCGTAGGGTTAACCAACCGAGGGGGAGTGTGCTAACCAGGAATCTAGGACCCAAGTTCGATTGGGTTCCTAAGGCAAATTAATTTTGTTTTGCAGGAATGTCCAAAGGCCACCAAAACGCCAATCTGGTATTTGGACAGTGGATGCTCCCGGCATATGACTGGGACAAGAAGCCTGCTGCGTGATTACACTCCAGTCGAGAATGGACCCAAAGTCATCTTTGGAGGGTCAGATCGTGGAGTCACCAGAGGTTATGGTATGATTTCCAACGGTATAATCTCTATCACCGACGTGGCTTATGTTGAAGGGTTAAATCATAACCTGATCAGTGTAAGTCAGTTATGTGATAAAGGTTATGACGTTAAGTTCTGCAAGGATAAATGTCTGATAATTTCACGTACCTCCTCTGAGACGGTATTATCAGGCATTAGGAGCAGAAATATCTTCTGCTTAGATTTTCTTAGTATAGATTCATCTACCCCCGTATGCCTTGTGGCAACAGGCAGTGCTTCTCTTTGCGAACAATGGCACAAGAGATTGGCACATATTAATTATAAGACAATTAGTATGCTATTTTCTAAGAATTTGGTAAGAGATGCTCCCAGTATCAAGTGCATCAAGGATAGCCCCTGTCATGCATGCCAGATGGGCAAACAGACACGGGCTACCTTTAAGAGCATTGCAGACAAAGACTCTTCCCGATGTCTTTACCTGCTACATATGGACTTGTTTGGCCCAATGCAAGTTCATAGCTTGGGAGCCAAGTCATATACGCTAGTGATAGTTGATGATCACTCACGGTTTACATGGGTGTTCTTTTTGAAACGAAAGTCAGATACTTTTGACATCTTCACTAGTTTTGTCAAGCAGGTTCAGAACGAATTTAACTGCTCCGTGGTCAAAATCCGAAGTGACCATGGAACAGAATTCGAATCTGGTGCTATGACAGAATTTTGTGAAGAACAAGGTATCTTTCATGAGTTTTCCTCCCCGCGCACTCCTCAGCAAAATGGAGTTGCGGAGAGGAGAAATAGAACTCTCATTGAAGCCTGCACGACCATGTTGAAAGATGCTTCTCTCCCGGAATACTTCTGGGCAGAGGGTGTCAATACGGCATGTCATGTACAAAACCGAGCTTTGATCAACAAACATCATCGTAAGACGCCCTACGAGCTACTGAAAGGCAGGAAACCAACCATGTCCTACTTGAGGATTTTTGGTTGCAGATGCTATGTACTGAATAATGGGAAGTACCCGCGTACTAAATTCGGTGAAAAATGCTTCGAAGGCATATTCATGGGCTATAGTTCCCATAGTCGGGCATATAGGGTCTTCAATAAGAAAACCCTAGCGGTAGAAGAATCAATAAATGTTGTATTTGATGAAGGAAGTTTGCTTAACTGCAATTCTTCCAGTAGTCTTCTTGAAGATGCAGGTGCTAGACTTGACCAGCTGAATCTGGATGAGACCCCTAAAGATGACGCACCCAAGTACATCAAAGTTTCCACCTCCACGTCAACTGACAATGTTGAAGATCAAGATGGAACAAATCTTTTAGAAGAAAGAGAAGCACAAGAAGTAGCTGAAGCTCCAGACGCCAGACTTCTAGAGCTCCGTCACGTGAGGGATCATCCTAGAGAACAATCATCGGAGATCCTCGTGTAGGCGTCAGAACTCGAAGAGGTACAACTAACGAAGTATTGCATCTCAGCTTCCTGTCACAGGTAGAGCCAAAGAAGTTCGACGAGGCGAACAAGGATGCGGCATGGATTCTGGCCATGCAAGAGGAACTACATCAATTCGAACGTTGCAAGGTTTGGTCGCTGGTTCCCAGACCATACAAGCAGAATGTCATCGGCACGAAGTGGATTTTCAGAAACAAGCTGGATGAACATGGTGTCATCATAAAGAACAAGGCCAGGCTGGTGGCTCAAGGTTACAGACAGGAGGAAGGGATTGACTTCGACCAAACCTTCGCACCAGTCGCAAGGCTCGAGGCAATCCGGTTGTTCCTGGCATATGCCTCACACAAAGGATTCACTGTCTACCAAATGGATGTGAAATCGGCATTCCTGAACGGAGACCTGAAAGAGGAAGTATACGTCGCTCAACCCCCAGGTTTTGTCGACCCTACTTATCCCAATCACGTTTATTTTCTTAATAAGGCCTTATATGGGTTGAAACAAGCTCCACGAGCTTGGTATGAGACTTTATCTAGTTTTCTCCTTGAGAACAAGTTCTCCAGAGGTAAAATAGATAAAACATTGTTTCTCCGGTAAGTCAAAGGCAAGATTTTGCTGGTGCAAATCTATGTCGATGACATAATATTCGGCTCAACGGACAACAATCTTTGCAAAAAGTTCTCTAAACTCATGCAAGGAAAGTTTGAAATGAGCAGTATGGGAGAGCTCAAGTATTTCTTAGGCCTTCAAGTGAAACAGTCTTAGGATGGAATCTTCATCTCTCAGACGAAGTTCACAAATGAACTCCTTAAGAAATTCGGTATGGAGAGTGCAACCTCTATGAGGACTCCAATGGGATCCACCATGTCTCTGGATAAGGATGAGAAAGGTAAACCTTTCGATGAAACCAAATACAGAAGCATCATTGGATCCCTGCTCTACCTTACTGCCAGTAGACCGGATATTATGTTCTCCACATGTGTATGTGCCCGATATCAGGTGAACACTAAGGAATCTCACTATGTCGCTGCAAAGCGAATTCTAAGATACCTTAAAGGTACTCCTAATCTTGGCTTGTGGTACCCGAGGAACAATGATGTCGAGCTAATAGGCTTTTCAGATGCTGATTTTGCAGGGAGCAGGGATGACAGGAAAAGCACCTCCGGGACGTGTCAATTCCTTGGCAGGAGGCTTATCTCATGGAACAGCAAGAAACAAAATTGTGTTGCAACCTCCACAGCCAAGTCAGAGTATATCTCAGCAGGAAGCTGTTGCGCACAACTCCTTTGGATCCGAAATCAGTTGGCCGACTACAACCTTCAGTTCAAGGAAGTTCCAATGTACTGCGACTCCTCCAGTGCAATTGCCATTGCCAACAATCCGGTGTCGCACAGCAGAACGAAGCATATTGAAGTACGCTACCACTTCATTCGGGAGCACGTGGAGAACAAGGATATCTCTCTCTGTTATGTCCCCACGGACAAGCAGATTGCTGATATATTCACAAAGCCCCTAGACGAGGCAAAGTTCAATCTTTTCAAGACAGAATTGGGGATGCTCAATTATGAAGAATGAAGACTACAGAGGCATAAGCTGAGGGGGAGCCGGGAACTCCAGCGTGAGTACAGCTGCAAGAACTGAGGGGGAGCTAAGGGCCAAAGGTTACTGACCCCCGATTTGCCGAAGCCGAAAAGGGGGAGATAACCCTCTCGGGGTCAAGGCTAAGGTGGCTCCAGCTTGCTCCCAAGCACTCGGTATTGGTAAGGGATGTCTCCACTTAATGATGTTAAGTTTATGGCCTTCAGTTGCTTTCCTTTTCATTTGCTCTATTCACCTTAGCTTGTGGGGTTTAGGCTTCTTCAAATAGGGGGAGATTGTTGGGTATTGTATCCACAATGTACCTGATTTGAAGAAGCCCCTGGACAAGCTAAGGTCAATAGACTATGTATTTGATAAACTTTTTCAAGGTGTACTTGCAGTTTCTCCACGCTAAGTGCACACCAATGTCAGGGTGCAGTAGGTCAATATACACGGGTCTGCACGACGTAATCCCTCGTTGAGCAGATCAGTGTGTTGGCCTATGTGTACTCTCTCTATTGGAGTGCACTTACTTTCAAGTACAGGGCCGCTCATATGCAAGAGAAGACAAGGAGCTTGGAGGATCAAGGAGCAGCTCCTAGGTGGAAGATGAAAAATCGTCCAAGGCAAATTCGACGAGAATCACCAAGTGATTCTCGCCGAATCGGCGAGAATTACTAGGTGATTCTCGTCGAATCGTCGAGAATTGTCAGTGATTCTCGCCGACTCCTTCTGGCCATCTCAAAATGGTGCCAAGTAAGATTCGGCGAGAATCACTTGTAATTCCCGCCGAACCAGTGGTCAAGCAGCCCATGAATACAAAGTCCAATTCGTTGAGAATCGACAAGTGATTCGACGAGAATCACAAACGATTCTCGACGAATCGTCGAGAATCACTTGGTGATTCTCGCCGATTCGTCGAGAATCGTCTGCGATTCTCGCCGATTTTTACTTGGCGTTTTCTCAGAATGCTGCTGAACCGGATTCTGCTTCTGGATTTGGTTGAACCGGATTTTGGGGATTTCATTTGTGGGTCCCACAAACGGTCATATTTGAGAATCCTACAGTATTTATACACAGGTATTTTTTGAACAGTCATTACGAAAAAAGAACCCGAGCACGAAACCCTAAAATCGCGATCTCTCTTCTTCGCCGCCGCCGTCGCGCTCGGGCTAGTACGTCGCCTCCGCCGATCGTTCTCCTTCCCGATCTCCGGCGACAGAAGCTTAGCAAAGCTTGCGTCTCACGTGTCTATCCAGAGATCTCTTGTCTCTCGATTTGTTGACCGGGAAAACTTCCCCGTCCGAATCGATCGAGACGACCGATCCTAGAGTGACCGTTGGTAGACCTAGTTTGCTTCGCAAAGAAGTTTGGATCTCAAATCACTGCAGCAGCGCACCTTCGTCGCCGCCAACTCCGAACCAAGCCGCCGCTCGGATTGCCGCCGCCGGTCTCGGGAGATCCTCTCCAAGAGAGACCAAGGTTGTAGACTCCTCATCGACCTCGAGAACACGTCGTCGAACGAAGAGGAACACCGTAATCTCCGAAAGAAGTTTGTATTTCATATACATTCCATATTTACTTTTGTTGTAAAGGAACTCTTGTTCCGTGTTGTAAGGGTTGGGTGCAACCCAGTTTGTGGGAGTGTTGACTCTCACGTGTGGAAGGGCTCCTTCCGTTAGTGCAGGGATTGGATTTCAATCTCGTTGGTGAAGTGACCGAGTCGTCCCTTGTTGGGGAGATAGGTCGAAGGGGGAAAGTGGATGTACCCAAGTCGGGGAACCACTATAAATTTGCTGTGTTTTCTGTGTGCTGTGTTTGTTGTTTTTATTGTGCAGGTACATCTGTAAATTCCGCAAAAGAACCACACGTCACCTATTCCCCCCCCCCCCATAGGTGCACATAGCCGACACTAGGTGGACTTTCAGAACCCATTGGAGTCCTCATAGAGATTGCGTTCTCCATTCCGAATTTCTTAATTAGCTCCTTGGTGAACTTCATCTGCGAGATGAAAATTCTATCTTCAGATTGTTTCACCTGAAGCACTAAGAAATACTTCAGCTCTCTCATACTGCTCATTTCAAACTTCCCTTGCATAAGTTTAGAAAACATCTTGCAGAGGTTGTCGTCAGTAGAGCCAAAAAAAATATCGTCGACATAGATTTGCATTAACAAAATCTTGCCTTTTATTTCCCTAAGAAATAATGTCTTATCTACCTTTCCCCTAATGAACTTGATCTCAAGAAGAAAGGTAGACAACGTCTGATACCAAGCTCGAGGAGCTAGTTTCAAACCATATAATGCTTTAGATAACAGATAAACATAATTAGGACAGTGAGAGTCAACGAAACTTGGAGGTTGTTTCACATACACCTCTTCCTTTATGTCACCATTAAGGAAGGTAGACTTCACGTCCATCTGATAGACAGTGAAGCCCTTAAGAGCAGCATATGCTAGAAACAACCTGATTGCCTCCAGTCTTGCCACTGGAGCATACGTCTGGTCAAAGTCGATGCCTTCTTCTTGGCGATATCCTTTGGCGACGAGTCTGACCTTGTTCTTTATGATCGTTCCATCCTTATCCATCTTGTTCCTATAAACCCACTTTGTCCAGATGACATTCTTACCTTTGGGTCTTGGAACAGGTTTCCAGACTTGACAACGCTTAAACTGATTTAGTTCTTCTTCCATTGCAATTATCCAAGATGCATCTGAGAATGTTTCCTCAAACTTCTGCGGTTCAACCTATGAGAGAAAACTTAAATATAAATTCTCGTTAGATGTACGTCTACGAGTACTGACACCATCTTAGGGATCTCCTATGATTTGGTTCATTGGGTGATCCTTCAAGTGTCTGAGCTCTAAGGTCCTTGTATCTAGAGCTTCTTCAATCACCGGAGTGACTTCATCAACTTGAATGATTTCTTCATCTTGATCATCAACCTCTCCAATCGGGGTTGGAGTGGTGATCTTGACGAACTTTTCACCTTTTTCTTCAGTCGGCATATCCAAGTTTAGTTCTTTCAACTTTGAACCTGCATCTTCAATGAACATACTAGAAGAGTTGCTTTGCAGCAAGATCGTCTCATCAAATACAACATGAATGGATTCTTCTACAACTAGAGTTTTTCTAATAAGTATCCTATATGCCTTACTATGGCTACTATACCCTACAAAATACCTTCAAAACTCTTTTCGCTAAATTTGATAGTGTGATACTTGCCATTGTTAAGGACGAAGCACTTTTAGCTAAATATTCAAAAATATGAAACAGTTGGTTTCCTGCCCTTTATAAGTTCGTAAGGTGTCTTATTGTGGTTCTTGTTTATGAGTGCTCGATTTTGCACATGCCATGTAGTGTTGACGGCTTCAGCACAGAAGAATTATGGAAGTGAGGCATCACTCAACATGGTCATGCAGGCCTCTATGAGTGTTCTATTCCTTCTCTCAGCTACTCCTTTCTGTTGAGGAGTACAAGGAGAGGAAAACTCATGAAAGATACCTAAGCTTTCACAGAATTCTGCCATGGACCCAGATTTGAACACTGTTGCATTATCACATCTGATTTTGACTATGGAATAGTTGTATTCATTCTGGACATGCCTAACAAAATTAGTAATGATGTCAAAGGTATCTAACTTGTGCTTTAGAAAGAACACCCGCGCAAAGCGCGAGTAATCATCAACAATAATCAATGTATAATCCTTACCTCCCTAACTTCTTGTAACACCCCAGTTTTGCAAGAGGGTCAGTCTGCAATTCTGGAAAATTTTTGAGTTACTGGCAGGAGGCACACGGCCTGCGACACAGGCGTGTCGCAGGGTGTGTTGAGGCCGTGTCGACACTTGGCCCAAGTGTCGCCACTTTCGCTCGACAATGTGTCGAGAGTAGGGCACACGGCCTGCGACACGGGCATGTCGCACGGCGTGTCGAGGCCGTGTCGACACTCGGCCCAAATGTCGACACTTTCGCTCGACAATATGTCGAGAGTAGAACACACGGCCTGCGACACGGGCGTGTCGCAGGGCGTGTCGAGTCCGTGTCGACACTCGGCCCGGGGTGTTGACACTTTCGCTCGACGAGTGTCGAGACTAGGGTACACGGCCTGTGATAGGGGCGTGTCACAGGGCGTGTCCCGCTTGGTCGACGATCTTCGCTCGACATTTTTCCGTGGTGTCGACACAAAGCCTGTCGACGGGTGTCGAGACTTGGCACACGGCTTGGGACACGGGCGTGTCCCAGCCCGTGTCACCTCTCGGGTTGGTTTCGGGGTCGTGTCGATGGAGGCACACGGCTGGCCACACGGCCATGTCACTGGGGACACGGGCGTGTCAGATTGAGCACGGGCATGTCGGATGCTGGTGTGCTGTTCCAGGCATGTCGATTTGAGACGGCGAATGAGGCACACGGCGTGTGTCAGGCCGTGTTCGGCCCAGTTCTTTTATTTTACAGGCGGACCGTGGCCATTCTTTCCCTGATTTTAGGATCTGACGGTTCAGGACTGTTCTTGGGGAGTTAAGTCCGAGAATAGGGTTGAAAACCCTCATTCTTCTCTAAGCTTTCTCTTACTAAAGATCTAGAGAGAAGTGAGAACAAGGAAGAAGGAGAAGGAGAGTTTTGGCTGTAGGAGGGGTTTGGTGCTCCAAATCGCGAGCCGAGTCCGGATCCGTGGAGCTTAGATCGTTGTGAAGGTTTTCATCCGGCTATTTTGCCATGGCAAGGATGAGGAGTCGGAAGGTAACGACACTTCTCCTCTCGGTCTTAGGATGCATGTCTTAGCATCATTTATTCTTCTTTCTAATTTTTGGGCACCAAACTCTCAAATGAGAGGGGTTTGGTTTGCCAAGGTTCAAGAGGAACCTCCGAGTTGATTGAGTCCGTCCCCGGCATGTTTTGCATTAGAAATCTGCTCCGTTAGTGGATTAGGCATGGTGGGTGAAGCCGTTGTCGCGACCGTTAGTCCGACTCGGTGATGTTGCATAAAAACATTAAGGATTAGTAGAGATTCCGTTGCGGCCAGATGCCGTTTGTGATGTGGTGATGTTTCCCCCTTTTTCTCAAGTGAGTACGTGTAGTCGGAACCGGACAAGGTTAGCTCCTCGTGGCGGTAGATGTTTTCCTTGGTGGAAAAGGTTAGCTCCGCATGAGTTGGAGATGGTTTCCTTGGTGCGCGGACACACTGCAGTACAAATGAGGGACTAGGGAGGATTTGTCTTGGTTTGTGTTGTGCCAAGGCGTGGCTATGTCTCCGTGGTCGGCTGGCTATCCCGTGACATCCACGTCATGTGTGGAGAGTGTCACGGAGAGACTAGTCCCCTTCTGTGTGACTGACAAGAATGCCAAGCATGGGGACAAACCCGGGCAATGAGGCCATGAGCGGGTGGGGTCCGGCAAGGCTTCTTAGAATCGGTCAGTTTTATGTTTGTTGGAATCCTGACATGAGACGTCAGAGCTTGTAGGCAAGCTCGGGTTTAAGACCTTGAGCGGGTGGGTCCTTGACAAGAATTCCATGAGGCGGCCGGGTGAGCCGTTGGGGGAAATGGTGATCCCTTTGTTTGCGGCTTTATGCCAATGTGGAATCGATGAGAACCCATATGTTGTGATGATGTGCTAGATGCATACGAGTTAGGGTGCCTTGGGTGAAATCCATGGTATTGCATACATGATTGCATAAGTAGGCCCTTTTATATTATGCTCAACCAGTAGAGAACATGTATGATGTATGTGACATCCAAGCCTGTTTACATAGTTGCTTTTCTTGCTTATGATTATTGCATACGAAGTGCTAACTTGCAGGTTGGAGGGGTACCCCGGGGTCCGTTAGGGGCGCCCGGGAGGAGATGTGTTGTTACACAGTTTGAGGTCAGCCTTTGCTGACCCACGTTACTAATAAATTTTTCATGGCAAGGATCGCATGCAGGAGCTAGCTCGCCGGCCAGAAAGGCCTAAGCCTCATGAAGTGTTTTTCTCTTTTGTAGCCCTACTTATGAGATGTTTTGTTTGAGACTCTTGTTGTCCGGCTTGCATGCCGAGGTAGACTAGGAGTGCTGAGCACATTCATGATTGATGTATTATTTTCTTTTGGACACTTGATGTAAGGCCTTAAGGCCATTTGTTTTACTCTTTAGTGGTGGATAACTTCTAGTCCTGTTTTGTTTCCGCTGTGTTGTGGAAAGAGTTTTGAGTGTGGGTAGCTATATCAACTTTTAATACTAAAGCTGTGGCGCCCGTATGTTGTGGGGCCCCGGCCGGACCCATATTATACGTTCATTGCAGGGGAGGTGTTACAATTTGGTATCAAAGCGAGGTTTGGTTCAAGGTCAAAGCGTAGAGAAGTTATCCACATAAGAGTAACGCGGGACCATGAGTGTCCTTATGTTTAATTCTTGAAATTTGAGACTGAATCCTTGTTTCTTGTTTCTTGAAGAGTGCAAGCAACGAGGCGGGAACGTCGAGAGCAAGAGAAGAGCTTTCGGCGAGCAGTGCTACTGCTCCAGGTCTTTTGGGCACAGGTGTAAACCCGACCGACTTCTGCTGCATGCTTGCAGAAGCGATGGTGGCAGCTCAAGCTGTAGCAGCAGCTCAGGTGGCAACCCCTGCCACACCGGACACGGCGACGACCGTGCCAGGAGGAGAAGCCAGGCGAGTGGAGCCTTTGGCAGAAAGGGCGGTTGTAGGACATGGAGACCGACACATGAAGTACTTCCTGAGTTTCCATCCCCCGTCATTCAAGGGAGTGGGTACGCCAACGGATGCGGAGGACTGGTGGGTTCGCATTCAAGAGCTTTTAAGGGCGGCAGAGACGCTAGAGGAAAAGAAAGCTGAGTATGCGGCTTTCATGTTGGAAGGAGATGTCAAGTTATGGCGGGTGAACCATAGCGGATGCCAGTTTCCGGGACGCACTCCGTCGGTGGAAGAGTTTGGGGATGCTTTCCTTAAGAGGTATATTCCAGTTTCTACATGTTTGGCCCTTCAGAGGCAGTTTCTGCATTTAATGCAGCGAGACAAGACAGTGGATGAGTACGTGCAGGAGTTCACCCGTTTAGGTCGTTACGTGGGAACGACTATGGCAGATGATGTAGAGAGGGATAACCTCTTCTACCAGGGGCTGAGGGAGAATTTGAGACAACCCCTCATCTCCATGAAGAGAGCCGGATTCAATGAACTAGTTGAGGCTGCCAGGATTTTGGAAAGTGATTTGGAGCGAACCCAACGCCGAAAGGGTTTTACTCCCAAGCAAGGGGAAGGGAAGCCTTCCCAATCTCATGCAAAGTCTGATGGGAGTAGGTGGAGGAAGAAGCCTCACACTTCCAGATCTGGTGAGAAGAGCAATTGGACGCCTGGGGGTTCTCACTCTATGGGACCGCCGACGTGTTACAACTACGGTAAGGTGGGGCACATAGCTCGTGTTTGTCCCCAAGGAGGAGCGGGGCAAGAGGCAAAGCAGGAGCAGACTGTGTGCTCCGGCCCCAGTGCTGCAGAGAAAGGAAAGATGGCGGAGTCGAGCGCTTCTCGATTCCAATCGGTGCAACCAAGGGCTTACAACCTTGGACAGCAAGAAGCGATCCGTCAAACCGATGTGGTGATAGGTATGAAGAAAATTTAAGTTTAAATTTTGTGCTTCATCCTTTTAGACTTTTGTGTGATGTCTATGTTGTAGGCTTCGTGTTAGTTTCCGGATACCCCGCTAGGGTATTGTTTGATACGGTAGCATCGCACTTCTTTCTTGCGGAGAGCTTCATCCGGAGAATAGGAGTTGAGTCTTTCTCGACGGACGCGGAGTTGAAAGTGCGCATGCCAAATGGGTCATCCATGACCACCGGGGTCAAAGGGCGCATCTGTTGGGAGCTAGACGGAGTTGACTTCATTTTGGTAGCGGTGATTTTGCCATTGGTGGAGTTCGATGTCATTTTGGGCATGGACTGGCTTGCAGAGCAGCGCGCCAGTATTGATTGCCTTTCTAAGGTGGTGATCTTAAGGAGAAAAGGGCAGACAGAAGTCAAATTTGAGGGCCTTTGTGGAGTGGCCTGTTCCCTGATTTCGGCCATGCAGTTGGTGCGGGTGGTTAACCAGGGTGGTGTAGCGCTTGTAGCGTTATTGGAGGTTCGTCTCTCCCAGCTGTCTATTGATGAAGTGCCCGTAGTGGCAGACTTCAAGGATGTATTTCCGGATGAACTTCCTGGAGCGCCACCTCGGAGGGAGATCGATTTCTCGATCGAGTTGGTGTCGGAGGCGAGACTGGTGTCACGTCCTCCGTTTAGGATGGCACCAAAGGAGTTGGCTGAACTTAAAGTACAGTTGCAGGAATTATTGGAGCAAGAGTATATCAGACCCAGCTCTTCACCATGGAGTGCGCCGGTGTTGTTTGTAAAGAAGAAAGACGGTAGCATGCGGCTATGCATTGACTACCGTGAGCTGAATAAATTGACCGTCAAGAATAAGTATCTGATTCCTCGGATAGATGACTTGTTCGACCAATTGGTAGGGTCAGTGGTGTATTCAAAATTGAACTTGAAGTCAGGCTATTATCAGTTGCGAATTCAGGAAGAGGACATACCCAGGACTGCCTTTGGTACAAGGTATGGACACTTTGAGTTTACGGTGATGTCGTTCGGGCTAACGAACGCACCATCTGTGTTCATGGATCTTATGAATCGGGTATTTCGGGAATACTTGGATTCTTTTGTGGTTGTCTTCATTGATGACATTTTGGTGTATTCCAAATCGCAAGTGGAGCATGGGACCCACTTGAGAGTGGTTCTGCAAGTGTTGAGGGAGAATGAGTTGTATGCAAAATTCTCCAAAGGCGAGTTCTGGTTGGAGAAGGTGACATTTTTGGGACACGTGATTAGTGGGGAAGGGGTGGCAGTGGACCCAACAAAAGTTGAAGCCATTAGAGATTGGCCGGTTTTGAGGACCGTGGCGGAGGTCCGAAGTTTTCTTGGACTAGCCGGGTCCTACAGGAGGTTCGTGGAAAATTTTTCGCGGATAGCTCTACCCCTCACCTCACTCACTCGTAAAGATCATAAGTTTGTGTGGACTCAAGAGTGTAGTGAGGTGGCGATTCAGTATACGCCAGGTAAAGCCAATGTGGTGGCGGATGCCTTGAGTAGGAAGTACTCGGGGCAAGGGAATTGGATCGAAGCTCATGATGAGCGATTGGTTCGGGAATGGGAGTACCTTAGTTTGGAATGTGTTGCGAGAGGCGAGTCCAGCGTGGCTCGGTTGAACTGGATTGAAGTGCAGAATGACTTGTCCGATCGCATTCGGGAAGCGACTCGGTTGGATGTGGAGTTTCAACCTTTTGTGTTGGAGGCTCAAACGGGCGAGAGCAGCGCCTCGGAGATGATTGATGGGATTCTGAGGAAGGACGGAAGGGTTTGTATACCGCAGTTCGGCAAACACCGTGAGGAGTTGATGTTTGAGGCTCATTTCACAAAGTACTCCATTCACCCGGGCAGTACAAAGATGTACTTGGATTTGAAGAAATCCTTTTGGTGGCTGGGGTTGAAGCGGGACGTAGCTTTGTATGTGAATCATTGCCAGACTTGCGCCTTGGTGAAGGCCGAGTGTCAGAAGCCGGGCGGGTTCCTGAAGCCCCTTCCAATCCCTGAATGGAAATTTGATGACATCTCCATGGACTTTGTGCATAGTTTGCCTAGATCGCAGCAGGGTAATGATGCTAATTGGGTGATCGTAGATCGCCTAACCAAGGTGGCTCACTTCATCCCAAACTGGAAAGAGGACAGCGTGGAGAAGCTGGTGGAGTTGTATGTTCGCAACATTGTGTGACTGCACGGAATTCCTAAGAGCATAGTCAGTGATCGAGATGGACGGTTTATGTCCAAGGATAGGAGATTGGTTCAGAAGAGCTTGGGCACGAAGCTAAAGTTCAGTACGGCGTTCAATCCCCAAACTGATGGGAAAACGGAGAGAACGAACCGTACTATGGAGGATATGCTGAGAATATGTGTTCTTGACTTCAGCAAAAAGTGGGAGGATCACCTCTTCATGGTGGAATTCGCGTACAACAACAGTTTTCAAGCAAGTATAAAAATGGCGCCATACGAAGCTTTGTATGGGAGGCGGTGTCGAACACCAATGTCTTGGGCAGAGGCGGGAGACACCAAAATTTTGGTAAAAGACGTGGTAGTGGACGCTTGTGAGTTGGTACGGACCATTCAAGAGCGTATGAAGGTGGCGCAAGACCGACAAGCAAAATACTTTAATTCTCGTCACCGGAAGTTGGAGTTTGCGGTAGGTGAGTGGGTCTATTTGAAGATCAAACCGTTCAAAGGCATCTCACGGATTCGCCGACTCAAGAAGTTGAGTCCAAGGTTTTTGAGGCCTTTTGAAGTTATCGAACGGGTGGGAGAAGCAGCCTATCGGTTGGCGTTGTCCGCGGATTTGAGTGGATTGCATGACGTCTTCCACGTCTCCGTGTTGAGGAAAGCCTTGGTGGAGGCTAGTGATAATACGTTTGTAGTCAATTTTATTAGGATATTTTCGGGGTTTTAAAGCCAATCATGTCTTGTAAAGTACTTGTTTTGATTCCCCTTTGTATATATTTTTGTCGCTAATGCATTTTTTCTGCTTTTTGCAGGTTTTCACGGCTTTCAGCCGAATTTTGCTGTGACACGCCCCAAGGTCACGCCCTACCAGGGCGTGTACCTAGGGCGTGTAACCCAGAGGAATGAAGCAATTGGTCCGAATCTGCATTCCGTGGAAACTTAGTGTACACGCCCTCGGTCACGCCCGTGACACATCCGACACGGGCGTGTACTATAGGCGTGTCCCCAGGTTCCGAGGAATCGCCGCAGCGCGCTCGTCTTTCCCGCTCCACCGCCGCACCGAAATTGTCACGCCCCAGGGTCACGCCTGACCCGGGCGTGACATATGGGCGTGTACTTCAGCAATTCCGCCCGTCACCTCCAGCATTCAATTTCAGCTCCCAAAGTCACGCCGCAAAGAACACGCCCCAGGGTCACGCCCTACCAGGGCGTGACCGGTGGGCGTGTACCGCAACAACTCCGTCAGAATTCAATTCCTGCCCGAAAAAGTCGCGCCGAATGTGTCATGCCCCAGGGTCACGCCTGACCAGGGCGTGACAGGGGGGCGTGACCCGACCCGAAAAATTCTATAAATAGAGCCCAACTCCAGGGGTTTTAGGACAACTTTTCGCTTTGAGAGGGGAGGTTCTGTCCTTTGTTTTTCTGAACTTTTAAGCATGTATTTTCATTTCTAGTTCGTAGCTCTAGCTTTATGCTTTTCCTGTATTAGCTCCTAGCTTCTTTCTGTAGTATGACGCTAATGATAGTGTAGTTTCCTTTTCATGTTCTTGTAATCTCTCATTTTCAAGCTGTAGATCACTGTTTCTCTTAATA
Source organism: Platanthera guangdongensis (assembly GCA_039583875.1). NCBI lineage: Eukaryota > Viridiplantae > Streptophyta > Magnoliopsida > Asparagales > Orchidaceae > Platanthera > Platanthera guangdongensis. The sequence continues at coordinate 85,256,331 of CM077161.1, forward strand.
AAAAGTGTTGTTTTCTTTTTCATTCCTGCTCTGTTTTCAGTATTTTTCTTCTACTCATCTCCCTCTTCCACCTCACCATGATTAACTAATCCTCTATATACTCGATCTAATTGATCCGAGGTTCGAGTGATTAGGTTATGATGCTTTGAATTTTACCTTTTCTTTTTAGGGTTTAGCTTTGAATTACTCTTGATTTATCACGGGTTGGAGGTATATTATCGATATATACTCTCCACCTTTGCTTTCATTCTGGGCTAGCCGAGAGGCCGAAGGTTTGAAATGAGCACTCAAGAGTAAAGGTAGTTGTTCGCACCCCTCGAGAGAGGCAGACGTTCAAATCTCCTGGATTGGAGTAAAATCCATTAGAGGGGTTCACCGCGTAAAGCGAGTTTTAGGCCTCCGATTTAGGCGAAAGTCGGTCGGACCTTCCTAAACTCAGTTAGGCACGGCCTTCGAGAGAAGCGTGTCAATATTCATGGAACCTCCATGGTCAAAGACCTTTACCCTAATTAGCTTAGGTTTATTTATCGTATTTTTCTAACCACTCTTGCCGAGGTGATTTCTGATCGAGTGCATTTTCCCTTCATCGTTACTAAGCTTAAGTTAATCGCTCTTTTAGCTCTCTTTATCTGTTCATACAAGTAGTTCTCTTCTTTTAGTACATTTAGCCAAACCTTATTTTGCCGTCGATAAAATAATAGATTTCGTGTGAGTAAGCTTACTCAACTGTTCCCGGATTTCAATACGACACTTGTGTCCCCTAGCTGCATTTCGATAGGTATACTTGCCTTGATGAATTGTTAGTTTGGTATTTTCTCTTTGCAGATATCTCAGAGACAATCAAGTTTTTGGCGCCGTTGCCGGGGAAGCAACGCCTGTTGATAAATTGAAAACGCGAATATATTAATTTTATCACTTCTCTTTCTCAGCCTCCTTCTTAAATTTATTCTGCCTACTCACTTGAGTTAAATGGCTGGATTTTGTTAAGTGTGCGTATTTTTAATTTTTCCGCCTACTCACTTGAGTTAATTGGCTGGTTTATTTCAAGCAAGTGTGCGTATCTTTTATTTTTTCCGCCTACTCACTTGAGTTAATTGGCTGGTTTATTTCAAGCAAGTGTGCGTATTTTATTTTTCCGCCTACTCACTTGAGTTAATTGGCAGGCTTTATTTCAGTAGAGTGTGTTTACTTTCTGTCGAGTGGGTGTGTTTTAATTTTCTGACGAGTGCGTGAGTATAGCTTTTCATTTCCGCCTACTCGCACAGAGATAAGTGGCTGGATTTTAATTACCGCATTCGTAATAGAAACCCACATCACAAAATTTTCTACACCACCTAACTCTCTCGAAAAGGGCAAAGTGGCTCTAAATGCCACTATCTTGTCTAGTACCTTGCGAACCCTTCACCGGGTAGCCCTTGGGAAGTTCGGGAGTTAAAATATAAAAAAATCTATTTCAAAAAAAAAAAAACTTTTCCAACTTCATTAGCTTTTTTTTTTACTTTTTAGTCTTGCTTCTCCTCTTTTCTTCTAGTGTATGACCCGCGGTAGTCCGTCGGTTACTTTGGACCTGGACCACGAAATTGAGCGTACTCTTCGGAGAAGATCGCGATTTCAAGGCCCTACTACCCAAGTGCCGGTTGAGGATTCCGAGTCATTTTCTACCTTAAGAATGGCAGAACCCAACGTGGAGGAAGTCGTGCAAAGGCCTATGTCCTATTATGCACGACCAAATCTCGAGGGTACAGAAACGAGTATAGTTCGCCCTGCAATAAATAATAATAATTTTGAACTGAAGCCTAGCATAATTCAAATAGTGCAGCAGTATGTGCAATTTGACGGGCTTCAAGATGAAGACCCGAACGCACACATAGCCAGCTTTCTTGAGATTTGTGACACCTTCAAGATAAATGGTGTCACAAATGATGCTATTAGGCTAAGATTATTTCCTTTCTCTCTTAGAATTAAGGCTAAGCAGTGGCTGAACACCCTTCCTAAAAATAGCATAACTACTTGGACGCAATTAACTGAAAAATTTTTGGCCAAGTATTTTCCGCCTGCTAAAACAGCTAAACTTAGGAATGACATTTCTGCCTTTGGACAGATACACTCTGAGACCCTTTACGAAACCTGGGAAAGATTTAAAGAATTATTAAGACGATGCCCACATCACGCTCTGCCTGTATGGTTGCAGGTGCAGACGTTTTATAATGGGCTAAATCAAAGCACGAAGCAAATGATAGACGCAGCTTCTGGCGGTACTTTAAACCATAAGACCCCGGAAGCAGCTCTTGAGCTGTTTGAAGACATGGCCATGAACACTTACCAGTGGAATGTGCCTAGGTCCCGCCCAAACAAACCTGCAGGTCTCTTTGAAGTGGACAACGTCTCACAACTCGCACTGCAAGTTGAAATATTAAGCAAAAAAATTACGGAGATGACTGCTACCTCCGCCCCTCAGGTATGGGAATCTGCAACTCCTCCCGCTGAACATTTGGATTATGTAAATAATATGCCTAGAACTGCTTTTAATAATTTTTCTGCTGCGAATTATCATCCTCCTGGTTTTAATTTTCCGAATAGTTATAATCCTGCGTTAAGAAATCATCCGAATTTTTCGTGGAGCAATCCATCGAATGCTGTGCGCCCGCCACCGCAAAGTGATTTTTCTGCTCCACCACCACCTCCTCCTCAAAGTTTTCCAAAACCTCCAAATTTGGAGGAAGTGTTTTCAAAATACATGAATGCTAATGACGCTACGATTAGGACCTTAACCGGAAGTGTTAAAAACTTAGAAAATCAGGTAGGACAGCTCGCTAAAATGATTTCTGAGCGACCCGTAGGGTCTCTTCCTTCCAATACCGAGCCCAATCCGAGAGAGCAAGCGAAAGCTATAACTCTTCGGAGTGGGAAGAAAGTTCCTGGTATGGTAAGTGAAGAACCCGAGGCAAGCTCCGCTCCCGTTTTTAAAAATCAAAGCTCCGCTCCCGTTTTTGAAAATCAAAGCTCCGTTCCCCTTTTAAAAATTCCATCCTCTGCCGAAGAAATTATCACCCCTATCGTAGAAAAAGAATTCACTCCACCACCCACCTTTAAAAATAATCCATCCCCGCCATACCCTTCCGAACTTAATAAACAACGACAGGATGATCAATACACCCGTTTTTTGGAAATGTTTAAGCAAATCCACGTAAATCTGCCTTTCCACGAAGCCATATCCCAGATGCCGAAGTACGCAAAATACCTTAAGGACCTCCTAACTAATAAGAAGAAGTTAGAGAACCTTTCTCATGTCACGTTAAATGCCGCGTGCTCGGCGGTTTTGACAAACGGATTACCGAAAAAAATCAGTGACCCGGGTAGTTTCTCTATCCCGTGTGTCTTTGGTGATCTCTTTGTCAAACATGCTTTAGCCGACTTAGGTGCGAGTATTAATCTTATGCCCCTCTCGTTGTTTAAAAAGTTAGGAATTGGTAGTCTCAACCCCACACGAATGAGTATCCAGCTAGCCGACAAGTCAGTCAAATACCCGTTAGGAATAGTGGAGGACGTCCTAGTCAAAGTTGACAAGTTCATCTTCCCGGTGGACTTTGTCATTTTAGATATCGAAGAAGACGTCGAGGTTCCCCTGATCCTTGGCCGACCCTTCCTTGCCACCTCCCGAGCTATCATTGATGTAAGCAATGGTAAGCTCTTCCTTCGAGTGGGCGATGATGAGGTAACTTTCTCTATCACCCCCTCGATGAAGAACACACTAGCTAATGATGACTCCTGTTTTTTTTATGGATACCATAAGTGAAGAATCCTTCTCTCCCACCTCTGATTTTGACAAAGAATTTTCCAATTTGTTTTCCTCTCCTACTCTTCCAACTGAATCTCTACACCTAAGTGAAGAATCCTCCACTCGCTCCTCTGATTTTGAAAAAGAATTTTTTGATTTCTGTTCCTCTTCTACTTTTCCAACTGAATCGCTGCACGAAGCCTCCATGGCCGCTAGCAACACCCCTTTTAATTTTACTTATAAAAAAGTGTACGAGGACATAGTTTTTGAAAAAGAACAAATTTCCAAGACCTCGTATGATGACCCCCCTACCTTGGAACTGAAAGAACTACCAGAGCACCTTCAATACGCTTTCTTAGAAAAGGACTCTAAGCTGCCTGTCATAATTTCGGCCTACCTCACGGATGCACAAAAAAATAAACTTCTTTCAATTTTACAAAAGCATCGCCAAGCTATTGCTTGGCAGATATCTGATATCAAGGGCATAAGCCCATCTTTCTGCACTCATAAAATCTTAATGGAAGATAATTCTCGTAACTCTATACAACCTCAGCGCCGTATAAACCCAAACATGAAAGACGTAGTTAAGGGCGAGGTTATGAAATTGTTAGACGCAGGAATTATCTATCCTATATCCGACAGTAAGTGGGTTAGCCCAGTACAGGTAGTACCAAAGAAGGGAGGGATATCGGTCGTAAGTAATGAAAATAATGAATTAATCCCGACTCGGACGGTGACCGGATGGCGAATGTGTATAGATTACCGTAAGTTGAATGACGCCACCCGCAAGGATCACTTCCCCTTGCCGTTCATTGATCAAATTTTAGAACGACTTTCCGGACATAGCTTTTATTGTTTTCTCGATGGCCTCTCGGGGTATCTTCAAATCCCCATCTCCCCCGAGGAACAGGAGAAAACTACGTTTACTTGTCCCTTCGGCACCTTCGCCTACCGAAGAATGTCGTTTGGATTGTGCAATGCGCCGGCTACATTCCAACGATGTATGCTCGCCATCTTTGACAAGTACGTAGAAAACATTATGGAAGTCTTCATGGATGATTTCTCCGTCTTCGGGAATTCCTTCGATAGTTGCGTAGAGAACCTCGAAAAAGTCTTAGAGCGATGCGAAGAAACTAACCTCGCCTTAAATTGGGAAAAATGCCATTTTATGGTAAGGGAAGGGTTAGTTTTGGGACATAAAATTTCTGAAAGGGGTATTGAAGTAGACGTTGCGAAAATAGAAGTTATCGAGAAACTGCCGCCACCTACGAACATAAAAGCCATAAGAAGTTTCCTGGGTCATGCGGGTTTCTACCGCCGCTTCATAAAGGACTTTTCCAAAATCACCAAGACCCTTACCCATCTCTTAGAAAAAGACGCCCCATTCATCTTTGATGACCTCTGTCTAGCTGCCTTCAATTTAATAAAAGAAAAATTAGTTAATGCGCCAATCATGATAGCTCCGGTGTGGGATCTTCCATTTGAAATAATGTGTGATGCGAGTAGTTATGCGGTGGGAGCCGTACTAGGTCAACGTATTTCCAAAAACTTCCACCCCATTTATTACGCTAGTAAAACTCTCACATCTGCACAGGAAAATTACACCACAACCGAGAAGGAGCTCTTAGCTGTAGTATTCGCATTTGACAAATTTCGCCCTTATATTACTCTTTCGAAAATTATTGTTTTTACGGACCACTCGGCCCTCAAATATCTTCTCTCTAAAACGGATGCCAAGCCTCGCTTGATTCGCTGGGTCTTACTCCTCCAGGAGTTTGACTTAGAGATCCGTGATAAGCGAGGTGCCGAGAACTTGGCCGCCGACCACCTTTCGCGCCTAGACAACCCGTTTATAGAACAATTAGATGAAAATTCTTTTCATTACTATTTCCCTGATGAGAAGCTTTTCGTACTTAACACATCTACTTCTCCTTGGTTTGCCCGCATCGCCAACTATCTAGTGGCCCGTGTGCTCCCAAAAGAGTTTTCATCTCAGCAAAAGAAGAAATTCTTTTCTGAGCTGAAGAACTACTTTTGGGAGGACCCGCATCTTTTTAAAGTCTGTGCAGACCAAGTGATCAGGAGGTGTGTTTCCTTGGATGAAGGATTAGATATTATTAAACATTTGCATGAAGGACCGACAGGTGGGCACTATCAAGCTGCTCGCACCGCTCACAAAGTGTTAAGCGCGGGTTTTTACTGGCCCAGCCTGTTTAAAGACGCGCATGCCTTTGTAAGTAGGTGTGATAGTTGCCAACGGTCGGGGAATATTTCGAATAAAAATGAAATGCCACAAAATTATTTTCTAGAGTGCGAAGTTTTCGACCTCTGGGGGATTGATTTTGTTGGTCCTTTTCCTTCTAGCTTCGGGAATAAGTATATTTTAGTTGCCGTTGATTATGTTTCACGTTGGGCCGAAGCCCAAGCTCTTCCTACGAATGACGCCCGAGTCGTAGTAAATTTCCTCAAAAAATTATTTTCTCGATTCGGTACGCCGCGCGCTATCGTTAGTGATAGGGGTTCCCATTTCTGTAACGCGCAATTTTCAAAAATCCTAACTAAATATGGCGTTACTCATAAGCTTTCCACTGCCTATCACCCCCAAACTAACGGCCAAGTCGAAGTAGTGAATAGAGAAATCAAACGAATTTTAGAAAAGACTGTTTCCACATCTAGAAAAGACTGGTCCGCCAAATTAGACGATGCTCTATGGGCCTACCGAACAGCGTACAAAACCTCCCTCGGCTGTACGCCATATCGGTTGGTTTATGGAAAATCGTGTCATTTACCCGTAGAGTTAGAACACCGCGCCTTTTGGGCCTTGCGATTTTTAAACTTCGATCCCCACTCTGTCGGCGATTTTCGAAAATTTCAACTTAACGAACTCGACGAGTGGCGCTCTTACGCGTATGAAAATAACAGACTTTATAAAGAGCGGACGAAGCGTTTACACGACCGACATCTTAGGCACCCAAAAATCTTTAAGCCAGGCGACCAAGTGCTTCTTTATAACTCTCGTTTACGTTTATTCCCGGGTAAATTAAAATCACGTTGGTCTGGGCCTTTTACTGTTTTAGAAGTCTTTTCTTATGGTACTGTTTTAATTTCTCACCCGGATAAGGGTACTTTCAAAGTGAATGGTCAGCGTCTTAAACTGTATTTCTGTGATGATGTCAGTCTAAACCGTGTTAACTCTATCTTTCCGGTCCTGACATTTGATTAATCTGAACTTTATTTTTCTCACAACTTTAACTTTATTCGAACTTTATTTCTAAACAATATTTGGGACATCATTATTTTGATGCGTCGAGCTCAAACGACGCTTTAAACAAAGGGCGCTCTTGGGAGGCAACCCAAGTTATCTTTTTATGTTTTCTTTATTTTACACTTTTTGCCCCGAATGGCTCCGGCAAGCTGAAACTTCCGCGATCGCCTGCTCCAACGGTTCTGCTTCCATGCCAAAGTCCGTCGGACGACGTTTCATGAAGATCCACAGCACAGGCATGGAGGAGCGGCATCACTCAACTTGCCTAGCAAAATAAAACCGGGGAAGTACCTGCTTTTCAATTCTGTCTTTTATTTCTATACTTTACTTTTCTCTCGTTCTCCGACCTCCTTCTCCATTGCGGAAAATGTAGATTTTAAGCTTGGGGGAGGACTTCCTCCTTCTTTTTGTTTTCTTTTTGTTTTGTAAATATCCCAAAAAAAAAAATCCAAAATTTTTTGTTTTGTAAATATCCCAAAAAAATCCAAAATTTCATGTTTTGTAAATATCCCAAAAAAATCCAAAATTTCAAAAAATTTCATAAAACTCTTATATATATATAGCTGCATTTTGGTATTTCAATAAGTACCCCATGTTTATGTCTTGTTTTTCTCAAACTTCTTTATAAACAACGTAGTTAATTATAATTTTTCTAATCATTCTTTTTAATCATATTTCACAAGTAACATGTTGGCCATGCTGTGTTTCTAATTCATGGTAGCATGTTAAGGTAAAATATTTTTCTAAACCGTGCATTTCTATTATGGTTTTTCGTTCTTTATTTTCTTTACTTTCTCTAAAAATTTATCATCCACTATTTTCCTTTTCGTCTTTACATGATTTTTGTAAGAACATATTTTGAATAACGTAGTAGATATGAACGATCCAAGTGACATATTATTTTTATTTTCAAGATAATTTCATCAATCTTCTTTTATTATCTCGAACTTGCTTTTTGAAATTTATCGACTCTATGTTTTAAATAAATTTTAAAAAAAAAATACGTGAAAATGATTTAGGCCATTTTTGTTTACGTTTGAGCTTTCTTGCCAACCTAAACTCTTTTACCACTAGTTAGCCGCTTTTGAGCCATTTTTCCAAATTCATTTGATAAACTCCACACACATTTTCATTTTCACCAAAGCCCAAATTCCTACCTATCTAATCGCGCTAATTTTGTTTGATAGGAAATTTTGTCTTATCTGTGGAGATATTGTTGAATAAGGTGTACTCAAAAGCAATATATTGAAAAGAAAAAAAAACAAAAATGAATGAAAATAATAAAAAAAATGAGAAAAAAAAATGAGATAAATAATCATAAAGAGAAAAAAAATAAATTTATTTATATATATTTTGTTTAAAATAAATTTATTTTTTTTTTTGAAACTCGTTGTTTTGGTTTAGTGTGATTTTTAAGCCTCCATGTTTATATTTGAATTCCACTCCTATTCATATTCCTAAACCAAACGTTTCGGTCCTATTAAGTCCTTTTGATTCACGCAATTTTTTTTTAATTTTATTTAACAACTAAGAAAAGAAGAAAAGTAAATCAGTTTTAGTTTTGGATTTAAACTTAGATTTTTGTTATTTAATTGATATAATTATAATGCGTTGCTTGGATCTAGTAATAACTCAATACGTTCTTTTCATTTTCATTACCTTGCTCAAATCTATTTAAAGAATTTCGTCAAAATTCTGGATGATTTATTTTTATTAAGTAAAGTTTATAAAAGTTAAACCATACCTAAATAATTGTTTTAGATTTACGTTTTACATTCTCCCTACCTAGAATTTCGCATAGTACTTGTGTGAGTATGATTAAAACTTTTTGAATTAGTCACTCTTATGATTAGCTAGTTTTTATATCTTTGCTTGGGGACAAGCAAAACTTAAGCTTGGGGGAATTTGATAATACGTTTGTAGTCAATTTTATTAGGATATTTTCGGGGTTTTAAAGCCAATCATGTCTTGTAAAGTACTTGTTTTGATTCCCCTTTGTATATATTTTTGTCGCTAATGCATTTTTTCTGCTTTTTGCAGGTTTTCACGGCTTTCAGCCGAATTTTGCTGTGACACGCCCCAAGTTCACGCCCTACCAGGGCGTGTACCTAGGGCGTGTAACCCAGAGGAATGAAGCAATTGGTCCGAATCTGCATTCCGTGGAAACTTAGTGTACACGCCCTCGGTCACGCCCGTGACACATCCGACACGGGCGTGTACTATAGGCGTGTCCCCAGGTTCCGAGGAATCGCCGCAGCGCGCTCGTCTTTCCCGCTCCACCGCCGCACCGAAATTGTCACGCCCCAGGGTCACGCCTGACCCGGGCGTGACATATGGGTGTGTACTTCAGCAATTTCGCCCGTCACCTCCAGCATTCAATTTCAGCTCCCAAAGTCACGCCGCAAAGAACACGCCCCAGGGTCACGCCCTACCAGGGCGTGACCCGTGGGCGTGTACCGCAACAACTCCGTCAGAATTCAATTCCTGCCCGAAAAAGTCGCGCCGAATGTGTCACGCCCCAGGGTCACGCCCGACCAGGGCGTGACAGGGGGGCGTGACCCGACCCGAAAAATTCTATAAATAGAGCCCAACTCCAGGGGTTTTAGGACAACTTTTCGCTTTGAGAGGGGAGGTTCTGTCCTTTGTTTTTCTGAACTTTTAAGCATGTATTTTCATTTCTAGTTCGTAGCTCTAGCTTTATGCTTTTCCTGTATTAGCTCCTAGCTTCTTTCTGTAGTATGACGCTAATGATAGTGTAGTTTCCTTTTCATGTTCTTGTAATCTCTCATTTTCAAGCTGTAGATCACTGTTTCTCTTAATAAAAAGTGTTGTTTTCTTTTTCGTTCCTGCTCTGTTTTCAGTATTTTTCTTCTACTCATCTCCCTCTTCCACCTCACCATGGTTAACTAATCCTCTATGTACTCGATCTAATTGATCCGAGGTTCGAGTGATTAGGTTATGATGCTTTGAATTTTACCTTTTCTTTTTAGGGTTTAGCTTTGAATTACTCTTGATTTATCACGGGTTGGAGGTATATTATCGATATATACTCTCCACCTTTGCTTTCATTCTGGGCTAGCCGAGAGGCCGAAGGTTTGAAATGAGCACTCAAGAGTAAAGGGAGTTGTTCGCACCCCTCGAGAGAGGCAGACGTTCAAATCTCCCGGATTGGAGTAAAATCCATTAGAGGGGTTCACCGTGTAAAGCGAGTTTTAGGCCTCCGATTTAGGCGAAAGTCGGTCGGACCTTCCTAAACTCAGTTAGGCACGGCCTTCGAGAGAAGCGTGTCAATATTCATGGAACCTCCACGGTCAAAGACCTTTACCCTAATTAGCTTAGGTTTATTTATCGTATTTTTCTAACCACTCTTGCCGAGGTGATTTCTGATCGAGTGCATTTTCCCTTCATCGTTACTAAGCTTAAGTTAATCGCTCTTTTAGCTCTCTTTATCTGTTCATACAAGTAGTTCTCTTCTTTTAGTACATTTAGCCAAACCTTATTTTGCCGTCGATAAAATAATAGATTTCGTGTGAGTAAGCTTACTCAACTGTTCCCGGATTTCAATACGACACTTGTGTCCCCTAGCTGCATTTCGATAGGTATACTTGCCTTGATGAATTGTTAGTTTGGTATTTTCTCTTTGCAGATATCTCAGAGACAATCAGCTAGCTTAGTGATTGAGCCGACATCGGTGCCGATTGAGGAAGACTTGAGGACGCGGGTCCTTCCAATTGCTATAGAGGATTCGGAGACTCGGCAGTTGCGTAATAAAGAAGTTAAACTCGTGAAAGTTCGATGGGACAACTGCGGTCGTGAGGAGTTCTCTTGGGAGCGAGAACAGGCCATGCTAGAATATTATCCAGAACTCTTCTTGTCAGGTACAATTTAAGTTTTGTACCCTTTTGTTTTGAAATTTCGGGACGAAATTCTGTTAAGTGGGGAGAGTTGTAACACCCTAGTTTTGCAAGAGGGTCAGTCTGCAGTTCTGGAAAATTTTGGGTTTCTGGCAGGAGGTACATGGCCTGCGACACGGGCATGTCGTAGGGCGTGTCAAGGCCGTGTCAATACTCGGCCCAAGTGTCGACACTTTCACTTGACAATGTGTCGAGAGTGGGGCACACGGCCTGCGACACGGGCGTGTCGCAGGGCGTGTCGAGGCCGTGTCGACACTCGGCCCAAGTGTCGACACTTTCGCTCGACAATGTGTCGAGAGTATAGCACACGGCCTGCGACACGGGCGTGTCGCAGGGCGTGTCGAGTCCGTGTCAACACTCGGCCCGGGGTGTCGACACTTTCGCTCGACGAGTGTCGAGACTGGGGTACACGGCCTGTGACACGGGCGTGTCACAGGGCGTGTCCCGCTTGGTCGACAATCTTCGCTCGACGGTTTTCTGCGGTGTCGACACAAAGCCTGTCGACGGGTGTTGAGACTTGGCACACGGCTTGGGACACGGGCGTGTCCCAGGTCGTGTCACCTCTCGGGTTGGTTTCGGGGCCGTGTCGATGGAGGTACACGGCTGGCCACACGGCCATGTCACTGGGGACACGGGCGTGTCAGATTGAACACGGGCGTGTCGGATGCCCGTGTGCTGTTCCAGGCGCGTCGATTTGAGACGGCGAATGAGGCACACGGCCCTGGACACGGGCGTGTGCCAGGCCGTGTTCAGCTCAGGTCTTTTATTTTCCAGGCGGATCGTGGCCATTCTTTCCCAGATTTTAGGATCTGACGGTTCAGGACTATTCTTGGGGAGTTAAGTCTGAGAATAGGGTTGAAAACCCTCATTCTTTTCCAAGCTTTCTCTTACTAAAGATGTAGAGAGAAGTGAGAACAAGGAAGAAGGAGAGTTTGGGCTGTAGGAGGGGTTTGGGTGCTCCAAATCGCGAGCCGAGTCCGGATCCATGGAGCTTAGATCGTTGCGAAGGTTTTCATCCGACTATTTTGCCATGGCAAGGAAGAGGAGTCGAAAGGTAACGACACTTCTGCTCTCGGTCTTAGGATGCATGTCTTAGCATCATTTATTCTTCTTTCTAATTTTTGGGCACCAAACTCTCAAATGAGAGGGGTTTTGGTTTTCCAAGGTTCAAGAGGAACCTCCGGGTTGATTGAGTCTGTCCCCGACATGTTTTGCATTAGAAATCCGCTCCGTTAGTGGATTAGGCATGGTGGGTGAAGCCGTTGTCGCGACCGTTAGTCCGACTCGGTGATGTTGCATAAAAACGTTAAGGATTCGTAGAGATTCCGTTGCGGCAAGATGCCAATTGTGATGTGGTGATGTTTCCCCCTTTTTCTCAAGTGAGTACGTGTAGTCAGAACCAGACAAGGTTAGCTCCTCGTGGTGGTAGATTTTTTCCTTGGTGGACAAGGTTAGCTCCACATGCGTTGGAGATGGTTTCCTTGGTGCGCGGACACGCTGCAGTACAAATGAGGGACTAAGGTGGATTTGTCTTGGTTTGTGTTGTGCCAAGGCATGGATATGTCTCCGTAGTCGGCTGGCTATCCCGTGACGTTCACGTCATGTGTGGAGAGTTTCCCGGCGAGACTAGTCCCCTTCTGTGTGACTGACAAGAATGCCAAGTATGGGGACAAACCCGGGCAATGAGGCCATGAGCGGGTGGGGTCCGGCAAGGCTTCTTAGAATTGGTCAGTTTTATGTTTGTTGGAATCCTGACATGAGACGTCAGAGCTTGTAGGCAAGCCCAGGTTTAAGACCTTGAGAGGGTGGGGCCTTGACAAGAATTCCATGAGGCTGCCTGTGAGCCGTTGGGGGAAATGGTGACCCCTTTGTTTGCGGCTTTATGCCAATGGGGAATCGATGAGAACCCATATGTTGTGATGATGTGCTAGATGCATACGAGTTAGGGTGCCTTGGGTGAAATCCAGGGTATTGCATACATGATTGCATAAGTAGGCCCTTTTATATTATGCTCAACCAGTAGAGAACATGTATGATGTATGTGACATCCAAGCCTGTTTCCATAGTTGCTTTTCTTGCTTATGATTATTGCATACGAAGTGCTAACTTGCAGGTTGGAGGGGTACCCTGGGGTCCGTTAGGGGCGGCCGGGAGGAGATGTGTTGTTACACAGTTTGAGGTCAGCCTTTGCTGACCCACGTTACTAATAAATTTTTCAGGGCAAGGATCGCATGCAGGAGCTAGCTCACCGGCCAGAAAGGCCTAAGCCTCATGAAGTGTTTTTCTCCTTTGTAGCCCTACTTATGAGATGTTATGTTTGAGACTCTTGTTGTCCGGCTTGCATGCCGAGGTAGACTAGGAGTGCTGAGCACATTCATGATTGATGTATTATTTTCTTTTGGACACTTGATGTAAGGCCTTAAGGCCATTTGTTTTACACTTTAGTGGTGGATAACTTCTAGTCCTGTTTTGTTTCCGCTGTGTTGTGCAAAGAGTTTTGAGTGTGGGTAGCTATATCAACTTTTAATACTAAAGTTGTGGCGTCCGTATGTTGTGGGGCCCCGGTCGGACCTATATTATACGTTCATTACAGGGGAGGTGTTACACTTCTAACTTGCAGTGGACCAAACAAGTTCATCTGAAGTAGATGTAAACATCTATTAGAATCTTTGCCAATAACGCTTTTAAAGGTAGCCCCTGTTTGGTTGCCTTTTACACATGCGTGACAAGGTCTATCTTTAGAGTACTTGACATTTGGGGATCACGTACTAAATTTAGAGAAAATAATTTATTAATAGTTTTGAAATTATTATGTGCTAGTCTCTTGTGCCATTGGTCATCAGGGGACGCACTATCTTTAGCCAAAAAAGCACACTGGTGTAGAAAGGTCTATACAAATAAAATTCAAACAAAATATATTTCTGCTTCGAGTGCCTGATAGAATCGTTTCCATATTGTCAACTGATTTTACCAATCACTTATCTGTATGAAATTCAACAACGTATCCTTTATCACAGAGCTGGCTTATGCTTATAAGATTATGTTCCAATCCTTTAACATAAGCCATATCTGAGAAGGATACACTACTGTTAGTGATCATACCATAGCCTTTGGTAATTCCTCGGTCTGAACCTCCAAAGATGACCTTTGGCCCTTTCAAGACTGGAGAATAGTTCTAAAGAAGGCTTCTTGTCTCGGTCATGTGCCGAGAGCATCCACTGTCCAAGTACCATATAGGAGTTTTGTTGACCTTTGGACATACCTGCAATTACAAATCAATTTGCCTTGGGAACCCAAACACATTTGGGTACTTGGTCTCTTGTTAGAACACTCCCCCTACGAGTATTAGCATTATGAGTGGTCTTTCTCATATTGCTAACTTGAGGAGTCACATAATTTTTGGAGTTAAACCAGCAGTCAATGGCAAAGTGACCAATTTTGCCACAGCAGCAACAGTAAAACCTGTTGTATCTTTGCCACAAGATCTCCTGCTTGACCTTTTGAGGTGGTGGTCTAGCAAGTACAAAATTTTTAGAGGAAGAAGCTTCATGGTGATGGCAATCACATGATTTCTTCTCATTTAGTGGCTTTTCCAGAATAGGTTTTACCTTTGTTGCTTTCTTAATGTTATGACCATGATTATAAGGGCCATAGCTCTGAAGGGTAATTTCTTTATAGGGAGTCTTAAAGACACTTTCACCAAAGTTACGGGGACGAGTCCATCCCTGGTAACGAGACTTGGGCTCAACATAAGTAGGCCTAGTAAAGTGACCATGGGACGAGTCAAGATCAAACTCGTTTGTTGGAAATATGACCTTCTTAAAGGAAGTCTGATCTTGAGGAGCTTTCCCCTTCTCTTTCGCCAAAGCCTTCTAGGCTGCCTTATTCTTTCTTTGATCCTTATACCTCCTAGAAGATTTACTAGGAGCTTCAACATGACCTAGCCCCGCACCTTTGGCCTTAGCTGAGAATTCAGCAATGAAAGGAAGAATAGTCTTAGGCTTCAAGAAACTTTCAACAAGTTTCTTTTCTGCTTCAAGTTATGCTTCCAGTTCTTTTATGATGTTCTCCTTTAGGTCTAGGTGCTCGAGAGACTTATTGTATTTTTCAATAGCAGTATTGAAGTTCTCTTTAAGTGAGTCCGTCTTAGAAACTTCCTATCTCAAAGTGCTCTCTTCAGCCTTCAGATACTTTATCTCTTTAGCTTAAGTTTTCACGACTTTTCGACATTTGTCGTAAACCTTGATCAACTCCTTATACTGGGCCATGAGTTCATACTCATCGTCAGAAGAGCTGTCCTCATAATCATGTTTAGAAACATCAGGTCAGAAAGAGGAGTGTGAGAATTTACCTTCCCAGTGAACTGGGGTTCATGTTCATCATCAGTCTCTGCCATTAGCTCGAAGTAGGCTTCTTCTTCTTCACTCGACTCAGATGAGTCAGAGTCGCTAAGAGTCTTGCCCTTCTTGGATATTAGGCTCTTTTTTGTTCTCTTCTTATTGTAAGAAGATTTTTTTCCTCTCTTTTTCCACCCTCCTTCTTCTTGTGGGGGCAATCAGCAATAACATTACCTGTCCTATTGCAGTAATAACAAACTATGTCAGGAGAAATATGTTTGTTCTGTTTAGTAGTATACCTGTCATGGCTGCTTGTGCCTTTTCTGTGTCGATCACCATCATGACGTGATCTTCTGTACGAGGCATCCTTGCCTTTCCATTGCTTCTTCTTGTTCAATAATTTCTTGAACTGTCTTGAGGGTAGAGAGAACTCTCCTTCAGATAGTTCTGAGACTGAAGTACTTGGCTCGGAGGTTTCCTCTTCACTTACTTCTTGTGTTGGGGCAGGAGAGACAGCCTTGGAGTTCCTTGATGTGTGTGCCTTTAGAGCTACAAGCTTCTACATGGATGAAGACCTGTTCTTCTCTTCTTCAACATTTCTTGAATTAATTTGTAGCTGATATGACATAAGCTTTCCGAAGAGATTTTGCGGGTCAGTCTCAGCTAGCTTTCCAAATTCCCGAATAACATAGACCTTGTTATCCCATTCCTTAGTCAGGGATCTCAAGAACTTATCATTCAGTTCCCCGTTGGTGAAGACTCGGCCGTATACTCTTTGGTCGTTGACTATCTTGAAGAAGTTTTCAAAATTGTCTGCAATGGTATCCTTGGGTCCTTGTCAGAAGGCTTTCTATTTTTAATTAAGAAGGGATCTTCTATCATCCCTAACTTCTTCTGTGTCTTCCATCAAAGTGACGAGGGACTGCCACATTTCCTTAGCGCATTGGCAGTGGATCAGGTTCTGCAGCATCGAGTCATCAACTGCACTTGCTATAATATTTTTGGCCTTCTTATTTAAAGAGACAAGTGCAATCTCGTCTTTTTCTGGATCCATCAACTTCTTAGGGACCTTCTTTGTAGGATCTATAGTGGAGATGGTCATAGGAACGTAAGGAACTTCTTCAACAATCATGAAGATCCTTGGATCTACAGCTTCCATGAAAAATTTGATCCTCTCTTTCCACATGTGAAAGTTGTTCTTTGTACACAAGGGAAGCTTAGCAAAATCCTTAGCCTTGTCCATGCTTGGTTAACTCAAAAGACAACTTATGTTAGATCTGATAAAGGTGTTAACCTTTTAATGATCAACCTGGCTCTGATACCAATTGAACTTATTAGTTGTCTTACCTAAATCACCAAGAGGGGGGGGGGGGTGGGTGAATAGGTGAGTTTTGTGTCTTTTGCGGAATAAAAAAAATTAGTAATCTAAGCATAGAAAATAATCACCAAGCAATCATAGAGGACACATATATTTATAGTGGTTCCCCAACCTTGGGTACATCCACTTTCCACTCATCGGTCTAGCAAAGCACTAGACTTAGCTACTACAATATCTTGAAACCATTCCTACGCCTCGGAACAACGTTCCTATAACTCAATCCACAAAACAGTTCTACACTAGGAAAATGAAAAGTTCCTACAACTCGGAGAACAAAGCTCCTAAACTCGGAGAATAATCTCCTACAAGAATAAATTGAAATCAGAAATACAAACAGTATCTTTTTCCAGGTCTGGAATTTCTCTGCCTAGGTCTTCCTTCTTGATATTTGCAGCACAGTCAGAGAATTTGAAGAAGAACACAGAAAGATCAGATCTGAAAATTCTTGACTGACACGATCCAAGAGAAGATGAAGAAGTTGATGAACAATCTCGATCTGCAAGTCAACTGATCTGAATCTTCTTGAACGAAAGCCCTTGGCAATTTGCACGATGAGGAGAGGCGACGGCTTCCGTTTTGGAAAGAGAAGAATCTATTTAGAAAATCTTAGAATATTTCTTTACAGCGCTTGTTAGGGTTAGTCGAAATGATAACACCTTATATAAGATCTCTCTAACGGTCATAATTATCATTAATGATGGCCACGTGGACCAATCATGTCAAATCATTTGAAAATCCCGTCTGATAGGACTTAGAGAAATTTTCTAGAAAAATGACTTTATTACTCGAGTGATGGAAGAGCTACTCGAGTATAAACATAGGTTCTCGAGAAGACAATGTTAGACTACTCGAGAAGAAGTCCTTTAGGAAATACAGAACAAAATTCATTATCACTCGAGTGGAATGAGGATTAATCGAGTGCTAGAAATATTACTCGAGAGGAGGAAGTGAACATCTCGAGAAGAAGACTTAGAGAAAATTTCTGGGAGATAAAATTGATTACTCGAGTACTGGATCTAGACTTCTCGAGAAGTAAGCAGACTTCTCAAGTATAGAAACTATACTACTCGAGTGGGGTAGTTACTTCACGAGAACTTTCCTTCTATCACTTGAGACAAAGTGTTCATCTAATCGAGTGGTTAACTTGACTACTCGATTATAATACTTAGAATATTTTGAAAGGGAAAATCTGTCAACCCGAGAAGGAGAAAAAGTCTACTCGAGTAATGGACTTGGCCACTCGAGAACTAGATTCAAGTATCTCGAGAACCATTTCCTTTACTCGAAATCCAGACTAGGCTTCACTAGTATATCTAAGGATTCAACTCGAGTACTACAATTCTACTCGAGTGAAACACTTAAAAAATTTTTGGTTTTGAATATTTTCCTTCCTTCAATGAAATCAACAACATATCTTTCTCCAACAATCCTAGTGCTTGAAAAATGAAGTGTATCACAATAGAGAGGTTACACATGAGTCAACACCATGGATCACAAAATGAGGGATTACATTGTATGGTCCTGTGTTTGGTGACCCATTGTAGACTGACATTGGTCTACACTTGGCAATTAAGTCCTGCAAACACATAACTTAAACAATACATCAAATACAACTTAATTCATCTTAATTCAAGGGTGACTTCACCAAATCTATGGTTATTATGGATACAATACCCAACAGTATCACTCAACGCCACAACACCTAGACAACACTATTTCTGTCTAGGTATTAAGCTCGACGAACGCTGAGCTCCGTTCGACAAGCGAAAAGCTCATTTCGACGAAAGCATAAAAAACAGTTCGACAAACTTTAGACTTAGATCGACGAAAGTTAAAACTCAGTTTGACGAACTTCGAGCTTAGTTCGACGAACGTTGAGCTCAGTTCGATGAAGCTTAGCTCGACGAAAGCCTAGCTATCCACACATTCGGACTTAGCCAAAATTCGGCTTCAAGGCATTGATAGCGTCAAGAGCGTTGAGAGAGCTTGCCTCACTCAATGCTTTTTGCCTTAGCAAAAATTTCTGTGCCTTGGCATTGAGAGAGTAAGCTCCACTCAACGCCAAACTACTTAACATAATTTCTGTTATCTGGCGTTGACAAAGTAAGATACACTCAACGCCTTTTGCCTTGGCGTTGAGAGAGTATGCACAACTCAACGCCAAACTACTTAACAAAATTTTTCTGTTATCTGACATTGAGAGAGTAAGCTACAATCAAAGTCTTTTGCCTTGGCGTTGAGAGAGTAAGCTCCACTCAATGCCAAACTACTTAACGGAATTTTTCTGTTATCTGGCATTGAGTGAGTAAGCTACACTCAACGCCTGTGGACTTATTCAAATTTTTGCTCAACATTTCTGTGGAGTTGACTGGAACAAGAACACTCATTGCTTTGAGCTGTATGGTGTTGAGTGAGTAGACCACACTCAACGCTTGTGGACTTGGCCACATTTTTAACCAATTAAGGCTTAGACGGACTCAGCTTGACTCATAGCCTTTTTCTGTATGGCGTTGAGTGAGTAGACTACACTCATACTTTTATACTTAGCCATCCTTTTGGCTATCTTTCAGTTATGCTGAGACAGTCTCAACGCTATATATTATATGGCGTTGAGTGAGTAGAATACACTCAATGATTTTGTACTTAGGCAAATTTCTACTAAACACTGTTGAATCCATATCTCTAGCATTGAGTGAGCATGCTCCACTCAATTCCAGTGGACTTAGTCGATTTTTGTGTTGTGTCCAGCAATCATTTCTTGTGTCCACATGTCCAATCATTATGAAATGGACTAACCTGCACTCAAGAACTCAAATGCACATCAAATACATTTGATGTGTGTGACATTGACCTGTTTGAATTCTCACAAATCAGGGACATTGGGAACAATGGACCTAACAAACGGCCACTCCCGTATTGCTATTGTCTTTGATGGATCCACTGCAATGCCTTCTCCACTTACCATATGGCCAAGAAAGGCCACTGATGACAAGAAGAACTCACACTTTGAGAACTTGGCATATAGCTTGTTTCTTTTCAGGGTATGCAACACCATCCGTAAATGGTTCACATGATCTTCTTCAGACTGAGAGAATATTAGAATGTCGTCAATAAAGAAGATTACAGACAGGTCCAAGTACACTCAAAATGTTTGGTGCATTAGGACCATGAACACCGATGGCGCATTTGTTAGCCCAAATGGCATTACTGCGTACTCATAATGACCGTAGCGTGTTACAAATACTGTCTTGGGAATGTCACATTCCTGAATCCTCAACCGGTAATAACTAGATTTTAAGTCTAGCTTAGAGTAGACAGTTGATCCCACTAGCTGATCAAACAAGTCATCAATTCGTGGTATCATATACTTGTTCTTCTCCGTCAACATATTAGATTCTCGATAGTAGATGCACAAATGTAGACTACCGTCCTTCTTTTTCACAAAGAGAACATATGCACTACAAGGTGACATACTTGGGCGTATATATCCTTGCTCCAACAACTCTTGCAGTTGAACTTTTAGTTTCGCCATTTCCTTTGGCGCAACACGGTACAACGAGCGGGCCACAGGTTTTGCACCTAGCACCAACTCAATTGAGAAGTCAATCTCCCGCTGGGGTGGTAACACCGGAAGATCCTTAGGAAACACCTCAACATAATCCGAAACAATCAGAACATCACTCATACTGGCTTTTGGCTCAACAACCTTTATAAGCGTGAAGAATAACTCTGTGCCCTTCCAAATAGCTTTGACGACCTCGAGAGTAGACATCAACATTTTGCTCGATCCCCGTATACCAGCAAATTTCATCCCTAGCTCGATATTCTGTCCCTGTGTTATCTCCTTTGAGTTGCAATAGATAAAGGCACGCTGCTCTGAGAGCCAGTCCATACCAAATATTACATCAAATTCCGATATTGGCAGCACATATGCTTCCACTCCAAAATCCTGACTTCCTATTCGCACCTCAACGCTACAACATGTATTTGTTCGCATCACATATTCATTAGGCAACAAGATCGATAGGCTCTCTGTCAACACACAAGTTGTCACTCCAATCCGAGACATGAAGTCCAAAGATAGAAACGAATGCGAAGCAACCGTATCAAACAGTGCTCTCGCCGGATAGTATAGAATAAGGACAATTCCTAAGACAAACACATCATACAGAAGCTACGCACAAGGTATGGAGTATAATTAGCAGAAAAACAATATTGTAACTTCTACCTGTGATGACATCACTTTGCTTTATGGCCTCCTGTTGGCCAAGATTATACACCCTTGGCTGAGCTGGAGTATAGTGGGATGCAGTGGAATCCATCGCCTTTCCCTTTTCAACATGCGTTGCTCTTACCTTCTTATCACCCTTTGGAGGACCATTCTGACACTTATGGGCAAAGTGTCCTGGTTTGCTGCAGATATATCATGTACGCGGTCCCTGCCCAAAAGTTGCTCCAGAAGCAATAGTAGAGGGAACATGTCCAGAAGACTTGGACCTCTTACCCCATTTCCTTCGGTAGTTCGATTTTGCCTTGTGCGACACTTTGAACTCGGGCTTTGTCACAGCTAAGTCCCTTTTTCCCTGAACCCTCTTCATATATTTCTCCAATGCATGGGATGTATTCACCAATGCTTGAAACCCTTGGTTCACCGAACTCGAGAGCAGGAATCTTAACTCATCCCGCGGCCCTTCGTAGAATCTATTGGCTTTACTCTCTTCTTCAGCAAAGATAGACTCCGAATAACATCCCAATCTTGTAAACTCATGTTTGTAGGTATCGAGACTACTTTCTCCCTGGGTTAGATGCTGGAACTCATTTTTCAAGGTTATGTGTTGTGCCTACGACAGGTGTTTTGCCCACAACAGTCTTGAAAACTCCTCTATCGAGACTTCTTTTAGTTGTCTGCATGCTAAGTGGTGCAACTCTATTTCGTCCCACCAAAGCCGAGCCTCTCCTTCCAGCAGGAAAGTGTCCAAGGTATCTTTTTGTTCCACCTCAGTTCTTATTGTCGTCAAAATCCTCTTGACTTGCGCAAGCCAGTCCTTTTCCAGCATTAGGGATCCTGCCCCTGCGAACGTAGGAGGATTGAAGTTCATAAACTACTTTAGTTGTCGTTCCACTATTCGTGGATCTATAATAGCCTCAATAGGTACTAGCGTCACACCAACCTGTACTACCACCACTGCAGGATGCGCCTGCCAAGTATGATGTGCTTATATCATCGCAAACAATGCCTCAACAATTAAGCGTACTGTTGGGTATTGTATCCACAATGTACCTGATTTGAAGAAGCCCCTGGACAAGCTAAGGTCAATAGACTATGTATTTGATAAAATCTTTCTAGTTGTGCTTGCAGTTTCTCCACGCTAAGTGCACACCAATGTCAGGGTGCAGTAGGTCAATATACACGGGTCTGCACGACGTAATCTCTTGTTGAGCAGATCGGTGTGTTGGCCTACGTGTATTCTCTCTATTGGAGTGCACTTATTTTCAAGCACGGGGCTGTAAATATGCAGGAGCAGACAAGGAGCAAGGATGGATCAAGGAGCACCTCATAGGTGGAAAGACGAAAATTCGTCTAAGTTTAAATCGACGAGAATCACTTGTGATTCTCGCCGATTCGTCGAGAATCAGAAGTTGATTCTCGCCGAACTCGACCCAGCCACTTCTAAGCAAGCACCTCTGCTTCTAAGTAAGAATCGACGAGAATCACCAAGTGATTCTCGCTAATTCGGCTAGAATCACTAGTGATTCTCGTCGAATCGTCGAGAACCACTGGTTGATTCTCGCCGTCTCGACCTGGCCTAAAGCAGTGCGTGCAACCAAGGCAAATTCGACGAGAATCATCTTTGATTCTCGCCGAATCGTCGAGAATCACCTTTGATTCTCGGCGACTCGGCGAGATTCACTTTCGATTCTCACCGATTTTGACTTGGGCGTTTTTCTGGATCTTCCTGAACCGGATTCTGCCGCTGTCAGTGTTCTGGACCGGTTTTTGGGATTTCTCTTGTGGGTCCCACAACGATCAAATTAGTAGTATCTACAGTATATATACGGGTATTTTGAACTGTAAATACACAGAGAAAGAAGCCGAGCAGAGCAAACCCTAAAATCGCGAAATCGCTCCGCCGCATCCGTCGCCGCTCGCGCTAGTCAGCCGCCGCTGTTGATCGTTTTCTTCCCGATCTCCGGCAACAGAAGCTTAGCAAAGCTTGAGTCTCACGCGTCTATCCAGAGATCTCTTGTCTCTCGATTTGTTGACCGGGAAAAACTCCCCCGTCCGAATCGATCGAGACGACTGATCCTAGAGTGACCGTTGGTAGACCTAGTTTGCTTCGCTACGAAGATTGGATCTCTAAGTTCAGCAGCCGCTCATCATCATAGCCGCCAATCCCGAAGCTAGCCGCCGCTCGTATTGCCGCCGCCGGTTCCGGGGAGATCCTCTCCAAGAGAGACCAAGGTTGTAGACTCTTCGTTGACTTCACGATCACGTCGTCGAGCAAGGAGGAACACCGTAGTCTCCAAACGAAGTTTGTATCTCATGTACAATCTATTTTACTTTTGTTGTAAAGGAACGATTGTTCCGTGTTGTAAGGGTTGGGTGCAACCCGTTTTTTGGGAGTGTTGACTCTCACGTGTGGAAGGGTTCCTTCCGATAGTGCAGGGATTGGATTTCAATCCTGTTGGAGAAGAGACCGAGTCGTCCCTTGTTGGGAGATAGGTCGAAGGGGGAAAGTTGATGTACCCAAGTCGGGGAACCACTATAAATTGTCTGTGTATTCTGTGTGCTGTGCTTTTTATTTTTATTGTGCAGGTACATTCGTAAATTCCACAAAAGCGCTACACGTCACCTATTCCCCCCCCCCCCATAGGTGCACATAGCTGACACTAGGTGGACTTTCAAGTGGTATCAAAGCGAGGTTACTCATCAAAAAGGTTAACACCTTGAGTTGAATCCTGCCACTAGTGTCAAGAAGAAGGAAAACATCTACTATGGACGGGCTCAAGTACTCCGGCAAGATCCCAGTGTGCAACAGGCTCAACTTTCCTATTTGGAAGGAAAGGATCAGGTTCTACATGGAAGCATTGGATCCTCGACTTTTCATGATCGTGCTGGAGGGACCTTATGTCCCCACTAAGGACTCCACCATTGATCCCACCAAGAAAGTGCCGAAGACACTTTCTAAAATGGACAAGGACGAGATGGTACTAGTGGGACTTGATATGAAGGCACGGAACATTCTGGTCAGCGCAGTTGATGACTCTATGATGCAAAACTTCAGCAACTGCAGGACAACACAGGAGATTTGGCAGTGCCTGATCATCCTAATGGAGGGCACGGATGAAGTGAGGGATGATCGGAGATCCCTCCTGAACCAGAAATATGAGGCCTTCAGACAAGGGACAAAGGAAGAGATCGGAGTCACATACGAGAACTTCCTCAAGATTGTTAACGCCCTCAAAGGCTACGGATGAAGTGCGGTGTCGTACCGTGCCAGGAAAAAGGATGAGGAGGAGGACTCCGAGCCATGCTCCTCCAGCTCAGAGCTGTCGGAGGAGGATTTCTCCCTCATCACTCGAGAGTTCAAGAAGTTCCTCAAGATGAGGAATCAAAGAAAGAGAGACGGCTCCTCCTCCAGGCATCAGAAGAAAAACTATTCTTCTAACAGGTATGCATCTAGACCGAACAAACATCGCTCCTCTGATATTATTTGCTCTGGATGCAATAAGCCAGGACACGTCGTGGCCGACTGCTATCAAGGCAAGAGGGAAAAAGGGAAAGAAGAGGAGCACAAGTCCTCTAGAGACAAGAAGAAGGAGCGGAGCTACATCGCCAAACGTCCAAAGACACTGAGTGAGTCTGACTCCTCAGACTCAAGTGATGATGAGGAAGCCTACTTCGGGTTGGTGGGTCGCTCGGACTCAGAAGGAGAATGCCCCCCATTTACTGGGAAGGTAAAAGCTCACACCCCTCTCTCCGACTCCGACTCTGATCCTGAGTCTCAGGATGATGAACCTGAGGATGGCCCTTCGGCCCGTAAAGCTGAGCTCCTCGAGAAGTATGAGCTTCTGCTCAACACTTTCGATGAGTGCCGTAAGAGACTGAAGGCTGAGAAGAAGGAAGTAAAATTCCTTAAGGGTGAGTGTGTATCCCTAAGGGAAGAGGTCACTAGCTTGATTTCTCTCCGACAGGAGCACCTTGACCTGACTTCAAAGCATTCAGAGTCTTTGAAGCTCCTTGATCTTAAGCAGGAGGAAGTCGACAAGTTGGAAGAACTACTTGCGGCAAAAAAGGAAGATCGTCAAGAGCTTCTCCATGCCAAAAACAGTTCTTCCAGTCTTTGATACCTTCTCTGCTCACGCCAAAGGAGCTGGCTTGGGGCATATAGGGGTATCTGGTTCTTCATATAGGAGAAAAAAGAACCAGAGGAAGAATAAGGCCGCCAAGAAGGCCTCTGCTGATGAAAAGGGTAAGGCTCCTCTTAGTCCTGTTGCGTTCAGAAAGCCTGGCTTTCCTTGCAGCCAACATGACTTTGAGTCAACATTTGGGCATCATTTCCGGCCCTCGGTTGCAAAGCCAAAGAGCCGGTATGAAGGTTGGAACTTTCCCCGGAACTTCGGTGAGAGTGCCTTCAAGGCACCTTATGAGGAAATCCACATGGGAAATTATGGTCCGTTCTCTAGCGGCCATAATGGAAAGCAGGCACCAAAAGCCAAGCCTGTTATACAGAAGGTGACAAAGTCATGTGACTGTTGTCACCATGAGGCCTCCACCTCCAGATCCAAGGCCCCAGCAGTACCCACCGTTCCCAGGGTAAGGCAGGAGCCTAGGAAGAGGTACAACAGATTCGACTGTTGGTGCTGTGGCAAAGTCGGTCACTTTGCCGTGGATTGTTGGTTTAATCCAAGGAATTACGAGACTCCCTATGTTAGCAATGCGAGACCGACCACTCGTAGGGTTAACCAACCGAGGGGGAGTGTGCTAACCAGGAATCTAGGACCCAAGTTCGATTGGGTTCCTAAGGCAAATTAATTTTGTTTTGCAGGAATGTCCAAAGGCCACCAAAACGCCGATCTGGTATTTGGACAGTGGATGCTCCCGGCATATGACCGGGATAAGAAGCCTGCTGCGTGATTACACTCCAGTCGAGAATGGACCCAAAGTCATCTTTGGAGGGTCAGAACGAGGAGTCACCAGAGGTTATGGTATGATTTCCAACGGTATAATCTCTATCACCGACGTGGCTTATGTTGAAGGGTTAAACCATAACCTGATCAGTGTAAGTCAGTTATGTGATAAAGGTTATGACGTTAAGTTCTGCAAGGATAAATGTCTGATAATTTCACGTACCTCTTCTGAAACGGTATTATCAGGCATTAGGAGCAGAAATATCTTCTGTTTAGATTTTCTCAGTTTAGATTCATCTACCCCCGTATGCCTTGTGGCAACAGGCAGTGCATCTCTTTGTGAACAATGGCACAAGAGATTGGCACATATTAATTTCAAGACAATTAGTATGTTGTTTTCTAAGAACTTGGTAAGGGATGCTCCCAGTATCAAGTGCATCAAAGATAGCCCCTGTCCTGCATGCCAGATGGGCAAACAGACTCGGGCTACCTTTAAGAGCATCGCAGACAAAGACTCTTCCCGATGTCTTTACCTTTTACATATGGACTTGTTTGGTCCAATGCAAGTTCATAGCTTGGGAGGCAAGTCCAATACGCTAGTGATAGTTGATGATCATTCTCGGTTTACATGGGTGTTCTTTTTGAAATGAAAGTCAGATACATTTGACATCTTCACTAATTTTGTCAAGCAGGTTCAGAACGAATTTAACTGCTCTGTGGTCAAAATCAGAAGTGACCATGGAACAGAATTCGAATCTGGTGCAATGACAGAATTTTGTGAAGAACACGGTATCTTTCATGAGTTTTCCTCCCCGCGCACTCCTCAGCAAAATGGAGTTGCGGAGAGGAGCAATAGAACTCTCATTGAAGCCTGCATGACAATGTTGAAAGACGCTTCTCTCCCGGAATACTTCTGGGCAGAGGGTGTCAATACAGCTTGTCATGTACAAAACCGAGCATTGATCAACAAGCATCATCGTAAGACGCCCTACGAGCTACTGAAAGGCAGGAAACCAACCATGTCCTACTTGAGGATTTTTGGTTGCAGATGCTATGTACTGAATAATGGGAAGTACCCGCGTACTAAATTCGGTGAAAAATGCTTCGAAGGCATATTCATGGGCTATAGTTCCCATAGTCGGGCATATAGGATCTTCAATAAGAAAACCCTAGTGGTAGAAGAATCAATAAATGTTGTATTTGATGAAGGAAGTTTGCTTAACAGCAATTCTTCCAATAGTATTCTTGAAGATGCAGGTGCTCGACTTGAACAGCTGAGTCTGGATGAGACCCCTAAAGATGACGCTCCTAAGTACGTCAAAGTTTCCACCTCCACGTCATCTGAAAATGTTGAAGATCAAAATGGAACAGATATCTTAGAAGAAGGAGAAGCACAAGAAGTAGTCGAAGCTCCAGACGCCAGACTTCTTGAGCTCCGGCACGTGAGGGATCATCCTAGAGATCAGATCATCGGAGATCCTCGTGTCGGTGTCAGAACTCGAAGAGGTACTATTAACGAAGTATTGCATCTTAGCTTCCTGTCACAGGTAGAGCCAAAGAAGTTCGACGAGGCGAACAAGGATGCGGCATGGATTCTGGCCATGCAAGAGGAACTACATCATTTCGAACGTTGCAACGTTTGGACGCTGGTTCCCAGACCATACAAACAGAATGTGATTGGCACGAAGTGGATCTTCAAAAACAAGCTGGATGAACATGGTGTCATCGTAAAGAACAAGGCCAGGCTGGTGGCTCAAGGTTACAGACAGGAGGAAGGGATTGACTTCGACCAGACCTTCGCACCAGTAGCAATGCTCGAGGTAATCAGGCTGTTCCTGGCGTATGCTTCACACAAAGGATTTACAGTCTATCAAATGGATGTGAAATCGGCATTCCTGAACGGAGACCTGAAAGAGGAAGTATACGTCGCTCAACCCCCAGGTTTTGTCGATCCTACTTATCCCAATCATGTCTATTTTCTTAATAAGGCCTTATATGGGTTGAAACAAGCTCCACGAGCTTGGTATGAGACTTTATCTAGTTTTCTTCTTGAGAACAAGTTCTCTAGAGGTAAAATAGATAAAACATTATTTCTCAGGGAAGTCAAAGGCAAGATTTTGCTGGTGCAAATCTATGTCGATGACATAATATTCGGCTCAACGGACAACAATCTTTGCAAAAAGTTTTCTAAACTTATGCAAGGAAAGTTTTAAATGAGCAGTATGGGAGAGCTCAAGTATTTCTTAGGACTTCAAGTGAAACAGTCTGAGGATGGAATCTTCATCTCTCAGACGAAGTTCACAAATGAACTCCTTAAGAAATTCGGTATGGAGAGTGCAACCTCTATGAGGACTCCAATGGGATCCACCATGTCTCTGGATAAGGATGAGAAAGGTAAACCTTTCGATGAAACCAAATACAGAAGCATCATTGGATCCCTGCTCTACCTTACTGCCAGTAGACCGGATATTATGTTCTCCACATGTGTCTGTGCCCGATATCAGGTGAACACTAAGGAATCTCACTATGTCGCTGCAAAGCGAATTCTAAGATACCTTAAAGGTACTCCTAATCTTGGCTTGTGGTACCCGAGAAACAATGATGTCGAGCTAATAAGCTTTTCAGATGCTGATTTTGCAGGGAGCAGGGATGACAGGAAAAGCACCTCCGGGACGTGTCAATTCCTCGGCAGGAGGCTTATCTCATGGAACAGTAAGAAACAGAATTGTGTTGCAACCTCCACAGCAGAGTCCGAGTACATCTCGGCAGGAAGCTGTTGCGCACAA
This sequence comes from Platanthera guangdongensis, assembly GCA_039583875.1. Classification (NCBI taxonomy): domain Eukaryota; kingdom Viridiplantae; phylum Streptophyta; class Magnoliopsida; order Asparagales; family Orchidaceae; genus Platanthera; species Platanthera guangdongensis. The sequence continues at coordinate 85,284,921 of CM077161.1, forward strand.
CTTCTATGTATCAGAAACCAGTTAGCCGACTACGACCTTCAGTTCAAGGAAGTACCCATGTACTGCGACTCCTCCAGTGCAATTGCCATTGCCAACAATCCTGTATCGTACAGCAGAACGAAGCATATTGAAGTGCGCTACCACTTCATTCGGGAGCACGTGGAAAACAAGGACATCTCTCTCTGTTATGTCCCCACGGACAAGCAGATTGCTGATATATTCACAAAGCCCTTAGACGAGGCCAAGTTCAATCTTTTCAAGACTGAATTGGGGATGCTCAATTATGAGGAATGAAGACTACAGAAGCTCCATGCTTGTGCATGATCTGAGGGGGAGCAATGAACTCCAGCGTGAGCACAGATGCAAGAACTGAGGGGGAGCAAAGGGCCAAACGCTACAGACCCCGATTTGCAGAAGCCGAAAAGGGGGAGATTACCCTCTCAGCTAAGGGTAAGGTGGCTCCAAGCTTGCTCCCAAGAAATTGGTATTGGTAAGGGATAACTCACTCAACTCAATTTTAAGTTTATGGTTTTCATTCCCATTTGCTATATTCACCTTAGCTTGTAGGGTTTAGGCTTCTTAAAATAGGGGGAGATTGTTGGGTATTGTATCCACAATGTACCTGATTTGAAGAAGCCCCTGGACAAGCTAAGGTCAATAGACTATGTATTTGATAAAATCTTTCTAGTTGTGCTTGCAGTTTCTCCACGCTAAGTGCACACCAATGTCAGGGTGCAGTAGGTCAATATACACTGGTCTGCACGACGTAATCCCTCGTTGAGCAGATCAGTGTGTTGCCTACGTGTATTCTCTCTATTGGAGTGCACTTATTTTCAAGCACAGGGCTGTAAATATGCAGGAGCAGACAAGGAGCAAGGATGGATCAAGGAGCACCTCATAGGTGGAATGACGAAAATTTGTCTAAGTTTAAATCGACGAGAATCACCAAGTGATTCTCGCCGATTCGGCGAGAATCACCAAGTGATTCTCGTCGATTCGTCGAGAATCAGAAGTTGATTCTCGCCGAACTCGACCCAGCCACTTCTAAGCAAGCACCTCTGCTTCTAAGTAAGAATCGACGAGAATCACCAAGTGATTCTCTCCGATTCGGCGAGAATCACTAGTGATTCTCGTCGAATCGTCGAGAATCACTGGTTGATTCTCGCCGTCTCGACCTGGCCTAAAGCAGTGCGTGCAACCAAGGCAAATTCGAAGAGAATCATCTTTGATTCTCCACGAATCGTCGAGAATCACTTTTGATTCTCGGCGACTCGGCGAGAATCACTTTCGATTCTCACCGATTTTGACTTGGGCGTTTTTCTGGAACTTCCTGAACCGGATTCTGCCGCTGTTAAGATTTTGGACCGGGACTTAGGGATTCAGCTTGTGGGTCCCACAACGGTCATTTTAGAAAGCATCTACAGTATTTATATACGGGTATTTTGAACGGAATACTTAGACAGAAAGAAGCCGAGCAGAGCAAACCCTAAAATCGCGATTCCTCTCCGCCGCCGCCGTCTCGCTCGGGCTAGTCCGTCGCCGCTGCTGATCGCTTTTCTTTCCGATCTCCGGCGACAGAAGCTTAGCAAAGCTTTGAGTCTCACGTGTCTATCCAGTGATCTCTTGTCTCTCGATTTGTTGATCGGGAAAAACTTCCCCGTCCGAATCGATCGAGACGACCGATCCTCGTATGACTGTTGGAAGACCAAGCTAGCTTCGCTACGAAGTTTGGATCTCCAAGTTCAGCAGCCGCTCATCATCATAGCCGCCGATCCCGAAGCTAGCCGCCGCTCGTGTTGCCGCCGCCGGTTCCGGGGAGATCCTCTCCAAGAGAGACCAAGGTTGTAGACTCTTCGTTGACTTCACGAACACGTCGTCGAACGAAGAGGAACACCGTAGTCTCCAAACGAAGTTTGTATCTCGTGTACATTCTATATTTACTTTTGTTGTAAAGGAACGATTGTTCCGTGTTGTAAGGGTTGGGTGCAACCCGTTTTGTGGGAGTGTTGACTCTCACGTGTGGAAGGGTTCCTTCCGATAGTGCAGGGATTGGATTTCAATCCTGTTGGAGAAGAGACCGAGTCGTCCCTTGTTGGGAGATAGGTCGAAGGGGGAAAGTGGATGTACCCAAGTCGGGGAACCACTATAAATTGACTGTGTATTCTGTGTGCTGTGCTTTTTATTTTTATTGTGCAGGTACATTCGTAAATTCCGCAAAAGCGCTACACGTCACCTATTCCCCCCCCCCCCCATAGGTGCACATAGCCGACACTAGGTGGACTTTCACGTACTATCTCCGCAGACGGATGAGGTGTAGGCACCTCAGCTGGTACCGCACTCTCATCAGAACGATGGGGTTTAGACTGCCTCGCACCACTTCTAGTCACCTATACATATAAAAGACACACTTTAGCGACTTTGCAAAAGCAACAACAACTTTGTAGGAATGTGTAGTTTCCTCAAAAAGGTGTATTTTCATTCCTTAATGGACATTCTTGAGTTCATTTTTGTTATAACAGGTCACACTTACACGTGCTCGCCACCCCTCAAAAGAATTCGACCACGAATTCGCAGGAGGAAGACCAAGACAATCTGATACCAAATTATAACACCTGCGTCCGTCACATGAAGCTTTAGGGTTACTTAAACTCAAAACTCATTTGAAAGTCCATTATATATAAACCACCATTTATATATAACATAGGATTGTCAAGAACAAATACACAAAGGTTATGGCGTTATAGCCTTACAGTTACATTTTACCAGTGTGGATTGCAAACATTGGCACGCAGGTCGTCCATACATGAAAAGAGTAAAATTCTTCATTCGGCCTTTGAGGGACAGCATAACAGTAGCATGTTCTTCAGCCCGCTATTTCCCGCACAGCTCTCCAGCACCTGCACAAGGACAATCCACTGCGATGGTGGCAAACATGGCAACGGTCAGCATTCACCTGAATAATTTATAACGACCCTACCTCTTGCCCGGGGCAGTGGTATTCCTTACTCGCAGGCACAACATTAACACAAGCAGATATATCATAAGAATGTGCACTCACGCAAAGTCCAATATTTCACAAATGAATGCCCTGCGACCAAACGTTCCGTGCACTCAGGACACATTTTTGGTGTGCTGAGATTCAATCCCCACAACCATTCACCAAGACGGTTGACAATTGAGCAATCTCTTTTGTTGTGCTGAGACTCAAGCCCCACCAACTTGAGCATTCTATTTCGGTGTGCTGAGATTCAAGCCCAACCTACTTGAGCATTATAGTCTTTACGGACCCCAGCCTGAGACTTTAGTCTTGACAGCGTACAACCTAATACTCTCATTATGCGTTTCTAACAAAAACCAACAACTTAGGCATTTAGGTTAGACAACCATGATGCGGATATAATTCAGCCTTTGCCCATTACTCAAATCATCAAATCTAAGACTAGTCTGACGCGGGTCGGATTCCCCTTCGCCGTTCAGCTCACTGGCCTTTAGGAGCTTGCAGCTCACAAAGTAGCCTCACAGTCTCCGAAAGACAGGCTTTCACAATAACAGGTTATTTTGGAGCAATCGCCAGTGACAACCACTGTTGCCTGGCATTAGGGACATAACACACTTTCTGTACCCAGCTCCAACCATAACTAGACTATCTATCCAGAAAACCCTGCAGCCACTTGCAGTGCTAGAATACTGGTCTTTCACACCACAAATAGCTCACCAAGAGCTATCGCCATCCGTGACACTCATTGTTGCCCGGCGATATCAACAGTTCTCCAAAACTGTGATTTTCCCTGGGTATTTTCCTGAAACCGCAGTACTTCCTGTTACTTCATTTCACATGCACAACCCACATACCACATATAGTACTCATTTATTCACAGAGTCTTCTCCAGTTCGCAAAATAAAACATCACCAATGTAGACCATCCTGTCCAGATGGGCTTCACACAATATGCCTATTCCGTACTACACATTTCAAAATCTATATGCAAGACTTACTGGGGATTTCATGTATCGACCCAAAGGAATTCCCTCGATTCTCCACCTTTTGGTGGGAGATTCCATGCATATACAAAAATAAAGACTTCACATGTCCAAGATTGAAGATCGTTACCCTTGTAGTCTTCCTTGGAGCCATGACTTTGATCTTTGGTCTGGATGGAACTGATTGTTACCACTTCCCCTCAGCAGATCTAGCGTGGACTCACGATTACGATCACAAGCCCGCCATTGAACAAAATTCCTCTCGAGCTCCTTAGATTTTTCCTCTTATTCCCTCTCCAGAACTGAGTAAGGATGAGATTGAAAGCTCAAGTATAGCCTTTATATGAAAGCTACCACCGTACGATAACGTGTACCGCCACACTGTATCACAGGCGGTGACCGCTTCAACCAGTTGACGCTGCTATCCATAGCTATCGCCCCGCAATAACAACTATCGTCGCACAGTAAGATCTTACTCGAGAAATCCTTTAAGACGTTTGTCGAAAGTCTAGCGTGACACGCTAATGTTTATAGCCCTCGCAACAACAACCCTAGCCTTGGGTCTAATAATTCACTGAGCTAGCTCCTGCAATAAGACTATCGCCGCGCGATAACCTCCAATGATCACTTCACCTTTTTGGGGTGTTATATTGGTGGCACGGTTGGTGGTAACCTCTGAGTTTACCGGTTAGTACAGACGGGTGCTGGTGTCCACCGGTTTGCTCAGACAGGTTCTTTGTCCGCCAAGCTCAGAAACAGTCAGCCTTATGATCTGATTGCGATCTCGAGGTGTGTGGACTGAAGTAGTGTCTGCAGTGCCATTGGGACTGGGGTGGTATCTGAAGTGTCTGCATATATGACGATCGGGCCTAGCCGCGGCGATAAAGCGGACTGTCCTTGTGTCCGTGGACTGGAGGTTTCTCTCAGTGCTTTCCACGAGATAGGGTGGTTATCCTGCCGACTAGGGTGGTGATCACACTCCTCTCCGTGCCTAAAAATAGGACCCCCTGTCACATGAACAGTACATCTGAATGAACAGTATGTGAGCTCCGGTAGTTATTGCGGACATGATTTTCTATTCGCGCTGTTCGGAAATTTGATTGGCGTTTGTTGTGCAGGTTCTACGGATAGCACTAGAAAGCCAGAGACTTAGTTCTGACTTCGGCCAGGGAGAGTTTGGACTCTGCGGTTACCAACCAGCAGTTAGCAGCAGTTCACGGCTTGCCACCAAGCGATTTTCGCTTCTGAAACTCTTTCCCAGTTCAATAAGCTGTCCGCTTCTGGCAGCTTATTCAGTTTGGAAACAGTGTTTATGTAACACCCCGTATCCGTCACATAGCATAAAGCAGTAGGTCCAGCCGGGGCCCGACGTCGTATGCCACAGACAGACCGGGTGGTTACTTATGGAAACCATCCAACCAATCTCAACGTCCTACACAGAGCATTCTAGCGGAAGCAGTTTATAAAAGTTGTAAACAATGAACCCAGCATCAAAGCACGAATGTCCACTAATACAAAATAGGAATGTTATACAAAATACCAAAAACAAGCCTTAAGGCCTTACAAAATGTTTCACTTGAATATTACATGTTTTACAAACCACGGCACGCAGGCCGGTCATACATGAATAAAACAGTAAACACTTCCATTTGGGCCTTCGAGGGCCGGCTTCGCAAAAAGGGATTTAGCCCGCTATTGACCGCTTGGTCCAGCTGCACCTGCAAGCAACAAATCACCACACGGTGGCAAAAACAAGGCAACGGTCAGCAATGCTGACCAAATTATAACGATCCCGCCCCCAACTCGTGGCGGCGATGCTCCCTCCCTGCATTTCATTAGCATAAGCAAGCAATTTATATCAATAGCCAATACGTCACAGACGTTGGCTCGCACGGCCACACGACCCGTGCTCTCAGGGCACATTCTTGGTGAACCGGTCGATGTCACGTCAATTAAAGCCATGGACATTCCGGACTCACCACCGCCACTTGGACGGCCAAACCTATGAGCAATTTGTCTTCCTGGCCAGGGTCACGACAATTTAAGCCATTGACCGCCGAAGACCCTACTCTATGCCAACGGTAAGTGCCACGTGACTTTAGGTCTCTTTAACCGAACGACATAGAATGGGTACGGTTGCATCTAACCCGTGCTCACATCGTAACGACAATTTAAGCCATTTGCGCGGGTCAAACTTCCGCCGAGTCCCATTTCCATCACAAGTCACATAACCCGGTTATGTTCAAGTTGGCTCTCAAGCCACCAAGTTGGCAAGATCTCGTATCCGCCCAGTTTTCTGGGTGCACCTTTGGGTTAGTCCCCAAGGCTCCCTGCTGCAATCTACCGCATAGAAAACCCGAAAAACAACCAATAGCATGGAGTTTTCTCCGGCATTATGCAATGCAACATCACTGATACAGACTAACATGTCCGGATAGGGTTCAGACATCATGCCTATGTCCGTTCTCGCTTATGGACTCTAAACAACGGGGACTTCACCTATCTACCCGAAGGAACGCCTCCAACTCTCCGCAAACTCGCGAGAGCGGGCTTCCTATGCAAAGAAAGAGAGCTACTCATGCTCAAGATGAGGATCGTTACCCTTGCGTTCCTCTTTGGCGCCATGGAAAAGTAATCGGATGAAAACCACCGCACTAGCGTTGCCTCCGTGGATCCGGAGTCGGCTCGCGATTCGGAGCTCCGAAGCTCCTCCAATGGCGGGATTTAGCTCCTTCTTCCTCCCTTGGCTCTCCTCTCTCTCTAAGGCTTTAGAAAGAGAACACTTAAGAAAAAGTAAGGGTTTTGAAAGCCCAAACCCGGGTATATCCCTTCAGGAACAACCCTTAGCCGTTGGATCTCAAAATAAGGAAACGAACGGCTTTGATTCGGGACTGAAATGCCCAATCTGGACCGAACACGGCCTGGCACACGCCCGTGTCCAGGGCCGTGTGCCTCATTCGCCGTCAAAATCGAATCTCCTAGAACCTCACACGGGTATCGAACATGCCCGTGTTTGAGCTGACATGCCCGTGTTCCACCTCACACGACCGTGTGGCCGGCCGTGTACCCCATGATTTTTCCCCAAAATCAACCCGAGCACTGCACGGGTTCTAGGACACGCCCGTGTCCTTACCCGTGTCACCTTGACACGCCTGTACCCCAGGCCGTGTACACGGTCTCGACACTCGACATTTCGTCGAGTGAAGATCATCGACCTGATGACACGGCCTTGGACACGCCCGTATCCTAGGCCGTGTGCCTTGTCTCGATGAATCGTCGAGTAAAGCTCGTCGACTCCCCGGGACGATCGTCGAGACAGGTCGACAAGCCCTGCGACACGCCCGTGTCGCAGGCCGTGTGCCTTGTCTTGACGCATCATCGAGCGAATCTCGTCGACTCCGCGGCTAAGTGTCGACACGGGTCGACACGCCCTGCGATACGCCCGTGTCGCAGGCCGTGTGCCCAGTCTCAATGAATCATCGAGCAAATCTCGATGAATTCGCGGCTAAGTGTCGACATGGGTCGACACGCCCTGGGACACGCCCGTGTCCCAGGCCGTGTGCCTGCTGTCAGAACCCAAACTGGCCCAAAACGTCCCACCTTCGCTCCTTTGAGTTTCGGGGCGTTACAACTCTCCCCCTCTTAAAAGAATTTCGCCCACGAAATTACATAAAGGAAAGACATGTACAAAACCAAAATTTGTACCTGAGCGGAACAACTCCGGATACTCGTCAAGTATAGTCTGCTCTCGCTCCCAAGAGAGCTCCTCACGACCGCAATTGTCTCACCGGACGTTGACCATACTGATCTCTTTATTGCGTAGTCGCTTGACCTCCGAGTCCTCAATCAGCACGGGCTTGACCTTTGTCGTTAGACCACTATCCACCGGCACTTGATCGACCGCGATCACTTGCGTAGGCTCTTGTACCGCCTTCCGGAGTACCGAAATATGGAATACATCATGTAAACCACTAAGCTCCACTGAAAGCTTCAACCTATAGGCCGCTTCACCAACTCGCTCCAGAACCTCAAATGGTCCAAGGTATCTTGGGCTTAGCTTTTTCAATCGCTGCACCCGTGAGACACCCTTGAACGGCTTGATCTTTAAGTATACATAATCGCCCACAGCGAACTCCACGTTCCTGTGCTTGGCATTATAGTACTTTGCTTGCCGGTCCTGAGCGACAAGCAACCTCTCCCGAATGGTTCTCACCAAAGAAGTAGCATCATCCACTTCCGATCGCTTATACAACTTTAACTCACCCGTTTCTAACCAAGACAACGGCGTGCGACATCTTCTACCATATAGGGCCTCGAAAGGCGCCATCTGAATACTCGCTTGGTAGCTGTTGTTGTAGGCGAACTCCACCAAATAAAGGTGGTCTTCCCATTACTTTCCAAAATCCAAGACACACATGCGAAGCATGTCTTCCATGGTTCTATTGACCCTCTCGGTCTGCCCATCCGTTTGCGGATGGAAGGCTGTGCTGAATTTCAGCTTTGTTCCCAACATTTGCTGCACAAGCCTCCAATCATTGGACGTGAACCGCCCATCTCGGTCACTCACGATGCTGCGGGGCACACCATGAAGCCATACTATGTTATCCACATAAAGCTTTGCCAACTTCTCCAACGGATCATCCTTCCTATGTGGAATAAAATGCGACACCTTCGTTAATCGATCAACAACTACCCAAATGGTATCGTTCCCCTTTTGCGACCTTGGCAAACCGTGCACAAAGTCCATAGAGATGTCGTCGAATTTCCACTCCGGAATAGGCAAGAACTTAAGAAATCCTCCCGGCTTTTGGCACTCCGCCTTTACCAAGGCGCAAGTTTGGCACTTCGCTACGTATAGCGCCACATCCTTTTTCAAACCCGGCCACCAAAACAGTTTCTTCACATCACGGTACATCTTCGTGCTCCCCGGGTGAATCGAGTACTTGGTATGGTGTGCCTCGTACAACAACTACACCCGTAAATTGCCCACACTTGGGACGCACAAACGACCGTCTTTCCAAAGTAATCCGTCCTCCACAACGAATTGGGAATTTGACCCATCCAGAGCCTCTACCATGAACTGCTTCATATGGGCATCCATATCCAAAGCCTACCGAATACGATCAGCCAGGTCATATTGGACTTCAGTCCAATTCAGAAATGCTTCAGCACCTGATTGTCTGTCCATACAGACAATCTCCAACGCCTCCAACTCTCGCACCAACCGCTCATCGTGCACCGATAGCCAATTGGCTTGAGCTGGGCTCGGCGACTCAACGCGTCCGCAACCGCATTCCCTTTGCCAGGCACGTAATGGTTCTTGAACGTATAGTCCCCCAGGACCTCCATCCATCTACGCTGACGCATATTCAGGTCTTTCTGATCAATAAGATACTTCAGGCTCTTGTGATCGGTGTAGATATCAATCTTCACACCGTACAAGTAGTGTCTCCACAGCTTCAAGGCAAAAATCATGGCCGCTAACTCCAAGTCATGGACCGGATAATTCCTCTCATGCACTTTTAGCTGTCTCGAGCCATAAGCTATTACACTTCCATGTTGCAGTAGCACGCAACCCAAACCGCTGCCTGAAGCATCGCTATAAATCTCATAGCCTTCGGTCCCACATGGCGAACTCAGCACAGGCGCCGTGGTCAACCGACACTTCAACTCCTCAAAATCTCGTGCGCACTCCGGCGTCCAAACGAACTTATGCTCCTTCCTCGTCAATGTAGTGAGAGGTAACGCTATCCGCGAGAAGTTCTCTACAAAGCCCCTATAATAGCCGGCAAGCCCCAGAAAACTCCGGACTTCCGCTACAGTAGCAAGCTCAGGCCACTCCCGTATCGCAACAATCTTCGCCGGATCCACAGCAATACCATCTCCACTCACAATATGCCCGAGGAACGCTACTGAGGATAGCCAAAACTCGCACTTCGAGAACTTGGCATACAACTGATTTCTCCTTAGCGTTTCCAACACCAAATGAAGATGCTTGAAGTGATCTTTCTCACTTTGCGAGTGCACCAAAATATCGTCGATGAAGACGATCACGAAATGGTCCAAGTACTCCCTGAACGTCCTGTTCATCAAATCCATGAACACTAACGGCGCATTAGTCAGCCCAAACGGCATGATCGTAAACTCATAATGCCCGTATCTCATACTAAATGCTGTCTTCGGGATATCACTCTCCCTTATTCGCAGCTGATAGTACCCAGCCTTGAGATCTAACTTCGAGTACACCGTCGACCCGACTAACTGATCAAAGAGATCATCAATCCGAGGGATCGGGTACTTGTTCTTCTCAGTCAGCTTGTTGAGCTCCCGATAATCAATACATAGCCTCAAGCTTCCGTCCTTCTTCTTAACAAAGAGGACCGGTGCGCTCCAAGGCGAAAAACTCGGGCGCACATACCCTTGCTCCAACAACTCTTGCAGTTGAACTTTCAGCTCCGCCATTTCCTTAGGCGTCAGCCGATAAGGAGATCGTGACACAGGCTTTGCACCTGGCACTAGCTCAATCGTAAAATCTATCTCCCGCTGAGGCGGGGCTCCAGGAAGATTGCGGGGAACAGATCAGGGTATTCCGATACCACTGAAATACAATCCAACGCGGGCTTCGACTTTGCAACCTCCACTAGTGTAAAGAACAGTTCTGCTCCGGCACGAACCGCCTTCACCACCTAAAGAGCAGACATCAACGTCTTGCTCGACCCCTTTAAGCCCGTAAAAGTCGTCTCACGACTTGCTCCCAGCTTAACTTCCTTGCTACCGCAATCTATATGGGCCTGCTGCTCCGAGAGCCAGTCCATGCCAAATATGACGTCGAACTCCACTAACGGAAGTAAAAACGCCTGCAGGTCGAACTCCTGCTCCCCAATACGAATCTTAACATCGCAGATCCTATCCGCTCGCATCGAACACCCGTTGGGCAACAACACATCCAACTTATCCTTCGCCATCGAAGAAGGGACTCCGATGCGTGATATAAATCCTTCGGACAAGAAGGAGTGTGAAGCTCCCGTATCGAAGAGTGCTCGTGTCGGATTTTCACAAATCAATACAAATCCTAAACAAGCAGTGGTAAGGTAACATGTGCATAACAAGTATTTAAAGAAATTGACTTGCTATAAATTAAACCGTACCTGTCACCACATCAGCTTGTTTGATGGCCTCCTGTTGGCCAAGAATATAGACCCTTGGTTGGGCCGGAGCATAATGGGATGCTGTCGACTCCACCGCCTTTACCTTCTCTTCATAAGTAGCTCCCGGCCTCCTCTCGGACTTAGGACGTCCGCTCCAACAGTCACGGGCGAAATGCCCCGTATTTCCACATGTAAAACACGCGCCCGGGGTCCGACTCGTAGTCGCCCCAGAAGCACCAGAAGGAGCTGGACCCGAAGTCCTATGCTTCTTGAATGACCTCCGATAGCCAGCCTTTGAAGTAGTCGGCACTTTAAATTCAGATTTCTTCTCACCCAAGCTTTTCTTTGCTTGTACGTTCTTCATGTCCTTCTCCAAGGACCGGTAGTATTGACCAAGGTTAAGAAACCCTGCGTCATCGGCCCCGAGAGTAGCAACCTCAACTCATCTCTCAACCATTCATAGAAGCGATTAGTCTTGCGCTCCTCATCCACAATAGTGGAGATAGCATAACGACTCAGACGAGTAAACTCGTGGAGATATTCATCGACGCTCCTCTCACCCTGTACCAACTTCAGGAACTCATTCTCCAACGCTATCTTCTGCGTCGAAGGGAGGTATCTAGCCAAGAACAATCCCGAGAACTCTTCCATCGGAACGTCTACAAGTTGTCTACCTCTCAAATGATGCAGCTCCAATCCTTCCCACCACATTCTCGCTTCATCGTCCAAAAGGAACGTAGCGATGGTGGTCATTTGCCACTCCTCCGTCTCCGTTGCTGTCATGACTCTCTTCACCCTGGAGAGCCAGTCTTCAGCCTGAGATGGGTTTCCCAACCCCGAGAATAACGGAGGGTTAAAGCTCATTACATGCTTAAGCTGGCTCTCAGTTGCCCTCCTCGGCACCACCGGTTCCACAACCACTTGCTCCACTCTCCTCGGCTCAGCCTCTTGCAGAGGTTCTTGCTCCATCGCAGGAGCGGGCTGCTGCGTTTGCCTTCCAGGCTGCGCATTTATCACGGCCAACACTGCTTCAGCCACCAACCGTATGTTCTCAGCCGATAGAGGTGTTGCGGGAGCAACATCCGGTGTACTACTAGCCTCAGAAACTCGGCGTTCTGACGGCCCAACACCACTTCTGGTCACCTATAGTGGTACAAAACACCGTTAAGCGACCAAATAAATTACAAACAGCAATTATAGGAACACGCAGGTTCCTCAAACACGAGTATTTTCATTCCTAAGTGGACATTCATGGGTTCTTTTTACTGTTATTACGATGACGCACACAACGTGCTCACCACCCCTTAAAAAGAATTCGCCCACGAATTCACTTTAAGCCCGACCAAAACCAGTAGTCTGATACCAATTTGTAACACCCCCTATCTGTCACATAGCATAAAGCAGTGGGTCCGGCCGGGGGCCGACGCCGTATGCCACAGACAGACCGGGTGGTTACTTATGGAAACCATCCAACCAATCTCAACGTCTTACACAGAGCATTCTAGCGGAAGCAGTTTATAAAAGTTGTAAACAAAGAACCCAGCATCAAAGCACGAATGTCCACTAATACAAAATAGGAATGTTATACAAAATACCCAAAACAAGTCATAAGGCCTTACAAAATGTTTCACTTGAATATTACATGTTTTACAAACCACGGCACACAGGCCGGTCATACATGAATAAAATAGTAAACACTTCCATTTGGGCCTTCGAGGGGCGGCTTCGCAAAAAGGGCTTTAGCCCGCTATTGACCGCTTGGTCCAGCTGCACCTGCAAGCAACAAATCACCGCACGGTGGCGAAAACAAGGCAACGGTCAGCAATGCTGACCAAATTATAACGATCCCGCCCCCAACTCGGGGCGGCGATGCTCCTTCCCTGCATTTCATTAGCATAAGCGAGCAATTTATATCAATAGCCAATACATCACAGACGTTGGCTCGCACGGCCACACGCCCCGTGCTCTCAGGGCACATTCTCGGTGAACCGGTCGATGTCACGTCAATTAAAGCCATAGAGATTCCGGACTCACCACCGCCACTTGGACGGCCAAACCTATGAGCAATTTGTCTTCCTGGACTGGGTCACGACAATTTAAGCCATTGACCCCCGAAGACCCTACTCTATGCCAACGGTAAGTGCCACGTGCCTTTAGGTCTCTTTAACCGAACGACATAGAACGGGTACGGTTCCATCTAACCCGTGCTCACATCGCAACAACAATTTAAGCCATTTGCGCGGGTCAAACTTCCGCCGAGTCCCATTTCCATCACAAGTCACATAACCCGGTTATGTTCAAGTTGGCTCTCAAGCCACCAAGTTGGCAAGATCTCGTATCCGCCCAGTTTTCCGGGTGCACCTTTGGGTTAGTCCCCAAGGCTCCCTGATGCAATCTACCGCGTAGAAAACCCGAAAAACAACCAATAACACGGAGTCTTCTCCGGCATTATGCAATGGAACATCACCGATCCAGACCAACATGTCCGGATAGGCTTCACACATCATGCCTATGTCCGTTCTCGCTTACGGACTCTAAACAACGGGGACTTCACCTATCTACCCGAAGGAACGCCTCCAACTCTCCGCAAACTCGCGAGAGCGGGCTTCCTATGCAAATAAAGAGATCTAATCATGCTCAAGATGAGGATCGTTACCCTTGCGTTCCTCTTTGACGCCATGGAAAAGTAATCGGATGAAAACCACCGCACTAGAGTTGCCTCCGTGGATCCGGAGTCTGCTCGCGATTCGGAGCTCCGAAGCTCCTCCAATGGCGGGATCTAGCTCCTTCTTCCTCCCTTGGCTCTCCTCTCTCTCTAAGGCTTTAGAAAGAGAACACTTAATAAAAAGTAAGGGTTTTGAAAGCCCAAACCCGGGTATATCCCTTCAGGAATAACCCCCAGCCGTTGGATCTCAAAATAAGGAAACAAATGGCTTTGATTCGGGACTGAAATGCCCAATCTGGACCGAACACGGCCTGGCACACACCCGTGTCCAGGGCCGTGTGCCTCATTTGCCGTAAAAATCGAATCTCCTGGAACCTCACACGGGTATCGAACACGCCTGTGTTCGAGCTGACACGCCCGTGTTCCACCTCACACGGCCGTGTGGCCGGCCGTGTACCCCATGATTTTTCCCCAAAATCAACCCGAGCACTGCACGGGTTCTAGGACACGCCCGTGTCCTTACCCGTGTCACCTTGACATGCCTGGACCCCAGGCCGTGTACACGGTCTCGACACTCGACATTTCGTCTAGTGAAGATCGTCGACCTGATGACACGGCCTTGGACACGCCCGTGTCCTAGGCCGTGTGCCTTGTCTCGACGAATCGTCGAGTAAAGCTCGTCGACTCCCCGGGACGATCGTCGAGAAAGGTCAACACGCCCTGCGACACGCCCGTGTCGTAGGCCGTGTGCCTTGTCTCGACGCATCGTCGAGCGAATCTCGTCGACTCCGCGGCTAAGTGTCGACACGGGTCGACACGCCCGTGTCGCAGGCCGTGTGCTTAGTCTCAACGAATCGTCGAGCGAATCTCGACGACTTTGCGGCTAAGTGTCTACACGGGTCGACACGCACTGGGACACGCACGTGTCCCAGGCCGTGTGCCTGCTGCCAGAACCCAAACTGGCCCAAAACGTCCCCCCTTCGCTCCTTTGAGTTTCGGGGCGTTACAGTTTAAGGTGGTCTGGCGGCATGGCGACCTCACGGTTAGGTGGCTTGCAAATCAACAACCATAGTTCTTGTTCAGCATTGGAATAACGGGTTGTCCGCGCGGTTAGGTTGCGGTCTGGCGGCTTAAGCAGAATCCAGAGGCAGTTTGGCAGGGTCGGTGGTTTCTCATTAAGACCGCGCAGCATGCTTGTTACTTGTTTTTTTTCTTCCTTCGGGTACATCGGCAAATCATGTCTCGTCATGTATGTCGTGTCTTGTAAAGATTTTTTTATAACACATGATTCTTACACTTCTATTTCCATCTGATTTATTTGTCTTCGGTTAGGTCGAGTGTTCCTTCGATTGGTTTCCCATTTTCTGCGATTCACAAATTCTTACATGGTATCAGAGGGAACAAAGACTTGAGTAGCGATCAACCAGCAGTTTGCTTTATTGCTTATGGAAGCCTAAGTGATCCATGGATAGTGGAATAGAAGGAGAATTTGCAAGGGGACTTAGATTATAGCTTCTTACATCGACTAACTCTAAAAAGTTGAAGTCATGTATGGAAAGTTATCTTCTGGGCGAGGACCTGTGGGACGTCGTGTGTGGATATGACAGGAAAGAATTTACTATTGCTACTGGAAATGCTGAAGATGTGAGAACTTAGAGAAAGACAGATGTAAAGGCGGAGTTTACTCTCAAGCGGGCTATCTCACAAGAACTGTTCGACCACATCATCAGATGTTGGTCTGCTACGGAGATTTGGACATCCCTCATTGGGATGTTCATTTGGAAGAATGTAGCTCGGCTACAATTCCTAGAAAATGAGTTGGCAAGGGCCACTCAAGTAGATCTGCCCATTTAAACTTTCTTCCTGAAGATGAAGAACTTGTGCAGTGAGATTTCAGCATTAGACCCTGATGAGCCTTTGTTACTTCTATTTAAGTTTGGGCCACTCAGTCGTCTTTGTTGGAGCTGGAGAAGCTGCTGGCTTCGCAGGAGAGCCTGGCTAGACAGATAGCTGGAGTCACTATCTTTGAAGGAGATAGTGAGCGGTCTTCTCTGGGAAGAAGACGATTTGGGAGAAGAATAAGAAGCCTATTGCTAGTGATAGCCCTTCTCCTTCATATCAGTAAGATAGGAGTTATACTCCTAAGCGTGATTGGAAGAAGATGGAAGGGCTCAGGTGCTTCAGATGTGACCAGCTGGATCACTTCAAGAAGGACTGCAAGGTTAAGCTGCAGTCAGTGCATGTTGCATATAAAGAAGAAGCTGTTCCAGTGCTTAAGAAGTCAGATAGGGGAATGCGTTCATGACTGGCACGTGTGTTCGTGCCTTATCGACCAATGACTATAAAGATGACTAGATAGTGGACTCGGGGTGTGGTCACGACCTCACTAGGGACAAGACAAAGTTTTCCTCTCTGCACACGTTATCAGGTAACGAAGCTATGAATACTGATGACGATACTGTTCATGCAGTCGAGAAGGAGAGTATCATTTCTTTAGGTAGTGATAATGATCCACTCACCTTAAGGAGTGTCTGTCACATACAGGGCATGAAGAAGAACCTCTTCATAGTGATAATGGTCCACTCTACTCTCTGCACCTTGCTTTAATGAAAGAAGACGTACAGTAGATTTGCGGCAGAGTTTGTCGTGTTCTGTAGATTCTCCATACTTGATTTGAAATTAGTTGACTTTGTCTATTTTGCAGATATTGCTGATGTCAGCACCTATGGACTTAACCAAATTCGAGCATCAGTAGAATAGGTGTTGAGTGAATGAGCTTCGCTCAATGCCAAGGTTCTTAGCCAGAATTCTGTCTATTTAGGAATTAACAGCGTTGAGTGAGCAAGACTCACCCAATACCTTTTGCCTTAGCTTATTTTTCCGCCTTTTCTGCATGCTTGGCATAGAGAGCATTGAGTGAACATGCCTTACTCAACGCCTTGTGTTTTAGCCATGCTTTTTGTATTTTAGGCGTTGAGAGCGTTGAGTGAGCATGCCTCACTCAAAGATTTCTGCCTTAACAAATTTCGTGCTTCTTCAACATCTTAAGCGTAGAGAGTGTTGAGTAAGCATGTCTCACTCAATGTTTTTTTGCTTTGGCCATATTTTCCAAATCATGGCATTGAGAGCGGTGAGTGAGCGTGTCTCACTCAATGCTTTCTGCCTTAGTAAGATTTTTCTGCTCATTGGCATTGAGTGAGTAAGCTCCTCTCAATGCCAAACTACTTAACAGATTTTACTGTTTATCAGGCGTTGAGTGAGTAAGCTACACTCAACACATTTGGACTTAGCCAAATATCAACACAGATTTTCCATAGCTTTGACTAAGACAATACTCAACGAATATAAAGTATGCCATTTAGTGAGTGATGCTCACTCAACTCCTGTGGACTTAGCCACTTTTCTGCCCATTTCTCCTTAGTTTTTTGTTGTATTAGCCGGACTCACAGCCTTTTGTTGCATGGCATTGAGTGAGTTGACTTCACTCAACGCCTGTGGACTTTATCACTTTCTCAGATTGCCATTACTTGGCTTTCACTATATAGCCTTCATTCAGAGCTATAAGTCATATGTTGTTGAGTGAATGACCTTCATTCAACGCCTGTGGACAGACAATTTTCTATCTATCCACACCATAGGTAACTGTTTACCTGACCTAGCCACTTAGGCTACCTATCCCATCATTGTTGCTAGGACATCCCTACATGCATGAACTCAGGCACACATCAAATACAACTTTATGTATATCATTAACAAGATTGACTTCCTCAAATCTAAGACATTGTTAGCAATGGACCCAACACTTCTGTTTGCCGTCATTGCGGTGGAATGTTGCTTGTTGGTGTTGCTGAGCCAAGCAGGAAATAGCGCGCAGAAGCCCAGGATAGCTAAGCTGGCCCTTGAAGGCCAAAGTGAATTGCTCGTTTTGTTTAATTATTTCTCATGTGTGGCCGGCCTACGTGCTTATGTATGCAAGATAGTTTAGTTTGAGTAAACCGTGTGAGACCTTAAGGCCAAAACCCCTTTGTGTACTTGTTATACATTCCTAATTGTGGTAGTGGATATTCATGTTGTTTTAAGGTTCAATTTATATCCTTTATATTACTTCCGCTAGAATGCAATGTGTTATGATACACATTATTAGATGATGGTTTCAATTTAGAAATTCCTTGGTCTGTCCTTAGTATATGGCGCCGGGCCTTGGCCGGACCTTCTATTTTATGCTATGTGATGGATGGGGGTGTTACAAGCAGTGTCCACGGGCATGGTATGGGAAGATCGCAGAATACCTCCAATTCTGCGGTTATTTTGCCTTTGATTCAGATTTGAGATTATTCATTAATAAGAGGGGGGAGCTTCATGTCTTGGTGCAACTGTATATGGATAACATGGTAGTTACGGGTAACTCCAAGGAGGAGGTGGGTAAGCTCAGGTTAGAGCTAGCCATTCAGATCGAGATGAAGGACTTGGGTGAGCTACACCACTTCCATGGACTCAAGATGGAAAGGAAAGAGTGCGACATACTCGTTTCCCAAAATGGCTATGGGGAACAGATCGTTCAGCAGTTCAACATGCGGGAGGGGAAGAGTAACTCTACTACACTTGATGTTAGCATCAAGATTCGATGAGATGAGGGGAGTATACTTCCAGATCCTCTAGTGTTCTGGGATCTGGTTGGTTATCGTCTTTACTTAATAATTACAAGGCCATACTTTGCTTATGATGTAGGCTGAGTAAGTCGGTATATGGAGGAACCTCGAAAGCCTCATCTGAAGGCGACAAAGAGCATTCTAAAGTACATAAAGTCAACTTCTGATATGAGTCTCCTTTATGGGAGAGATATAGGCTTCAACTTGCATGGTTACATAGATGCTGACTATGGGGGAGATTCAGACGACCGAAAGTCGACGTCCGGTTATGTCTTCACATATAGATCAGTGGGTATCTCGTGGTGTAGAAAGAAGCGGGATTTTGTGTTCATCTCTACTAAAAAAGCGGGGTATAAGGCTTCGACCATGAAAGCTCGCAAAGGAGTCTGGATTAGGAGGCTGGTAGAGGACGTCCATGAAGAAGTGCATGGTCCCACTCTGCTACGCGGTGACAATGAAAGTGCCCTTAAACTGGTTAATAATCCAGTTTATTATGCGCAGACCAAGCACATTGAGATTGAGCACCATTTCATTTGGGATAAAGTGTTGGAGGGGTCTCTTGTGGTTGGACACATGAGGTGCAAGGACAATATCACAAACATCTTTATGAAGACGCAGTCGAAGGGTCTATTTTCTCGGTTAGGGGGATTGCTAGGGCTGATCTCCACTTCTCACTTCAAGCAGGAGTGTTAGAAATTTTAAAAGTGAAAGTGGGAGGCCTGGGCGGATAGTCCGCGCAGTCTTTATGGACAGAGGGAGGTGGCTAGCTAGGCTAGCTAGCAATCTGGAGGAAGCTTGTTCCTTGAAGGTAACTGGGAGGATATGATGTTTTTCCGTGTAGTTCAGCATGCTGCAGACTTGTATGGAGTTCGCTGAGTCCAGTTTGCAGATTGGACTGGAGCTTGGGAGATCATCGTGGCATGTGCCTTGGTCTTGCTCTGGTGGCACAATTGGTGGTAACCACGGAGTTCTTCGATTAGTGCGAACTAGTGATGTTGTCTGCCAGTTTGTGCGCATTGGTTCTTTGTCTGTCTAGCTCGAAAACAGTCAGCCTTTTGGTTTCATTGTGTGCTCTAGGTATGCGAACTGAAGTAGTGTCAGTAGTGGCATGCAGACTGGGGCAGTATCTACAGTGTCCGCATATATAGAGACCAGGCCTATTCGTGGCGACAAGGAAGATAATCTCTGTATCCGCAGTCTGGCGATTTCTCTCAGTGCTCGTCGCGAGATTCGGTGGTGATCCTATCGACTAGGGTAGTGATCACACTCCTCTCCATGCCTATAAATAGGACCCCCTGTCATATCAATAGTACAGCTGAATGAACAGTAAGTGAGCTCGGGTAGTCGCTGCGGATAGAATTTTCTATTCGTGAGGTTTGGAGAGTTGACCATTGTGTGTTGTGCAGGTTGTGCGGATAGCGCTGGAAAGCCAGGGACTTGGTTATGAATTCAGTCAGGGACAGTGCGGACTCTGCGGTTAGCAACCAGTGGTTAGCAGCAGGTCGCGGCTTCCGACCAGGTGATTTTCTCTTCTGCAACTCTTTCCCAGTTCAATAAGTTGTCCGCTTCTGGAAGCTTGTTCAGTTCGCAAACAATGTTCGAGACGGTCTGGTGGCTAGGAAACCTCGCGATCAGGTCGCTTGCAGATCAACAGACAGAGTTCTTATTCAACATTAGGATAACAAGTTGTAGCGGGGCTAGGTTGCGATTTATCGACTTTGTGGCTTAAGTGGACTCCGTAGGTAGTTCGGCGGGGTCGGCGGCTTCACATTGAGACCGCGCGGCTTGTTTATTACTTATTCTTTTTTGCTTCATTCAGGTACATCGATGAATCATGTCTCGTCATATATGCCTCCCCTTGTAAAGATTTTTTGATAGTACAAGATTCTTGCTCTTCTATTTGTATCTGGTTTATTTGGCTTCAGATAGGTTGAGTGTTCCTACGCCCGGTTTCCTGTTTTCCACGATTCATAAATTTTTACAAAAATAGTTCATGTGTATAACTTTCTATCCAGTGAAGTTGGTGGGGTTGGAAATATTGGTTTCTCTAAATCTAATGCCTACAAGTTTGTGTACTGGGAAAGGATGGCACTAAAAGAAAGTGGTGACTCCCTTAGTTTGTTGAAGATACCAAAGGAGAAACAGTTGGACGACATGTTATCATATGATGTTCGAACTGACGAGTTGAATATAATGACAATCTTTTTTTTTGGATGGATGGATACAACAAAAATGATTATGACTGTTATGCTGATGTCATTATTTTTGACATGACATACAGATTGAATAAGTATAACTTGGCTTGTGCACCAATCATTGCATTTAATAATCACTGGCAGAATATATTTTTTAGTTGTGCTTTCAATTCTAAGGAGTCCATTGATGCATTTAGTTACGTCTTCCATATTTTCCTAAACTTTGTTAGAGGAAAACCACCAACAACTATATTCATGGATCAAGATCAAGTCATGATTGTTGTTATTGAAAGAGTATTAATAGGGACCCATCACCGTTTATATCAATGGAATGTATCCAAGAAAGCACCTTCAAAAGTCTCATGTTTTAATAATGAGAAAAGTGTTCACGGTTTTTTTATAAATGCATGAGTTACTGTGATAGTGAGTTTGAGTTTGATAGTTAATGGAATGAGATGATTAGCAGAGGAAACTTGCAAGAAAATGGATGGTTTGAGGATTTACATAGATCCAGGAGGATGTGGACTTCTACCTCCAACATGAATGTGTTAGATCTTGGTATATTGTCAACACAATGAAGCAAATCTGCCAACAATGGCCTGCATGGTTGTTTAAAGAAAACTAGTACACTGGTGGAGTGTTAGAAGGGGTTGGATGAATTGGTGGAATCTTGGCAGAGAGGAGAACGAGATGAAGATTTTAGATACAATCAAGGCACAATAAGTTTAAATTTTAGAACTTGCGTGATTCTAAAACATATGTCTAAGTTGTACACCCGCAAAATGTTTGTTATATTTGAAAAAGCTTTCATGGAGGGAGTTGTTGGTTTATAAAAAAAGATTGTTCATGCATAAGTTTAGTGATGCCGCGTCCTCGCCCCCAATACTTGATGATGATCCGGTTGCCGAGGCGTTATAACATAAAGACTGTAGGAGCCATGATGATGGTAACTGAAGACAACGTTACAATCTCCGTCCGCGACGCGTGAAGCCTACTTAAAGATCTAAATGAAGGTCATTTATATTATTTTAGATGTTTTATTTTATTTTGACTTGTAATATTTTAATTTCCTACATTATTACTTTGGTGTGCTTTTAAACATTTGGGTGTGCTATTAACCATCCGAATTGATGAGATTTCATCTCAATCTTGGATGGTTGGATTTATTTTTGTATGTACTATATATAGGGGCTTATTTGGTGAATGAAAAGCAAGAAAGAATTGAACCCTAAAAGCTCTCCCGAGGAGATTTCGGCGAAGGGAAAACCTCCAAGCCGCCACCCCCCCTTGTGGTGTGAAACCACCCCTTTTCTTCCTCCACCCCCCTTCGGTACGACTCCGACATGGATTCCTTCGGTGCGACTCCAAGGAAGAAGGTTGCAACCCCATTCGGTGTGACGCCGGTGGATCTGGGTTGGGTAAACTCTTCCCCTCTCTTTGTGCTTCCTCTCTTAGATTTGTGGAGGGTGAACCATCGTGTTCTTCGTTGCTTTAAACTTTAATCGCTTTCAAATCTTTGAATAGAAAATGTTATTGTTCTTGTTTCCATTTTTCGGACCGGGTAGGTCCATTTTGCTTGAGCGGATCTTGGCATATAGCCTTGATCTTTCTCTCAAAAGGATTGGCAACCTTTGCGTTAACTTTGGGAACAATCCAACTCATTTTTCATCGCTGCTTTAGAGTCGATCATTCTCCTAATGTGTTTATGTTCTGTGCGCGAAACGATCACGTATTAATGGCGATAGATGCTTGTGTAGGTGCGGCGGATCTAGAGAGCGTTGTTTGCGGACTAGAGCCTTCTCGCATAGATTTATGTTAGCGACATACGCTACACCAATTTGGTATCAAAGCGAGGTTGTTTCAACTTCTATGTTGCAAACATCCTCGCCATCTTCCTTTGCCACGAATTAGTCAAAAAAAAAACAAAAAAAAAATTCTAATCTGCAAAAAGTGCTCTAAAATCTTTATTTTGCTGCGAAAATATATATAAAATTCTTTTTAACGTTTGTCATTCCTGTCACCTTAGGAAAATTAAAAACAATCTTGTTTTAACTTTAGGACCAGGCTCAAAAAATTCATCTTTCAAAATTTTGGGTAACCTTGTATGCGCACTAGGCTAGGAATGGAGTACACTATACCGTCTTCGTCTAGAATGGCTATGAATGAGCAACGGTATGCGAATACCGAGGCTATTGAGGGACTACTAACTGAGATGACGGAGCTTAGGACCATGCTAGCCCATATCCTACAGAACCAAGAATGCCCCCCTACACCCGTTAATGTGAGAACGCCCAACCAGCACCAACCGGTAGTCAATTCTGACTCTGATGGGAATTCTCCCCGAATGCCACGCCTAGATCGTCACCACGAGAATGACTTCAATATTACTAGGGCCATTAAGATCGATGCCCCCACCTACGAAGACATGGGGGATCCACAAATCTTCCTCTCTGGGTAGTGGACATGGAATGTTACTTCGATTGGTACACTCTCACGGACCATCAGAAGGTCCAAGTCGGCAGGATGAAGTTAACTGGGCGTGCTAAGATATATTGGCTAAATGAGGAGCTTAGGCTAAGGACCGGGTATGGAGTCCCACTTATAGGATGACCGGTAATGAAGAATTTACTATCTGATCAGTACGTCCCTGCGTACCACCGGACACAGATGTTCGACGAGCTTGCCACCCTGCGACATGGCTCAAATTCGGTAGCTGAATATATGAGAGAACCGAAGGACCGCATGGTGCGTTGTGATCTTAGGGAGATCCCCGAGGTCACTTTATCTAGATTTCATAAAGGGCTTCACCCTGAGATTCAAAGGAAGCTCCTGTGCAATGGTCATACAGACCTGAATACGACCTTCAATGCCGCCCTTGACATTAAAAAACATCTGGCCTCTAAGGCCCACTCCCGCTATTCCCAAGCGAAGAATAAGTCCACAGCTAGAGCATCTACATCCACATATCCGGATAAGGGAAAGTTTAGGTCCACCGAGTCGAAGTCTGTCGTGATCACTGCTAGGAATTCTAGGAATCCCACAAGTGAGTGTATCCCTATAGGAAAGGTTAGTAAGTCCAACGCTACATGTTACTCTTGCGGCATTCAAGGTCACTATGCCTTTGAAAGCCCTTCGAAGACTAAGGTCATAGCCCTATTAGAGACAACTACCGACCCTACTAACTTAGTGTATGAGGCTGCTGAGGACAGTGACCCTGAAGGGGTCTCAAGTGACTTAGAGGACGATCACCACCTTATGGTGATGCATTGTATCTTGACCACTCCTCGTCCGTTAGATGATTGGAAGAGGACGACAATATTTTCTCTTATTTTTAAGAGTAATGAGAAGTTCTGCAAGTTGATTATCGATAGTGGTAGCTGTGTGAATGTCATTTCTGAGAATGCCGTCACGTGTATGGCTTGGATTAACAAGATCACCATCCCGGTTACCAAGCGATGCCTGGTCCACCTCTCATTCAAATCATATACTGATGAGGTTTGGTGTGATGTCCTACCGATGGATGCTTGTCACGTGTTACTTGGCCTCCCTTTGCTCTATGATCGTGATGTGATGCATTTTGGTAGAGACAACACGTATGAATTCAAGTTCAATGGCAAAACCATTATGTTGAGGCCGACTATCCTGAAGGAACCGGTAGGACATGTTAAGGACACCACGATCCCAGTTGAGAGGAAGGCTTTGAACCTAGTCGGAAGAAAACAATTTATTAAGGACCCAGTTTTTGATGGAGTGATGTATGCACTAGTCCTTATGAGTGCGAAGACAGATTCAGGAGTATTGGATGATCTGACCAGTGAGTTACGTGTATTGTTGGAAGAGTATATGGATACGTACCCAAATGCATTACTATCGACATTACCTCCACTTAGAGATATTCAGCACGCGATAGATCTCATCACGGGGTCTTCCTTGCCACACCAGCCTCATTATCAACTCCATCCCGCTACCCATAAGGAGTTGCAGGTTTAGATAGAGTACTTGTTGAATAAGGGGTTTATTCAGAGTAATATGAGTCTATTCCAGCTCTGCTTGCCCACAAGAAGGATGGCTCATGGAGAATGTGTGTTGATAGTCGGGCTATCAACAAGATTACCGTCAAGTATAGGTTCCCTATACCACATTTAGATGACCTCTTGGATGTATTATCTGGAGCCACTATATTTTCTAAGTTGGATCGTAGGAGCGTTTATCACCAGATTAGGATCTATGAGGGTGATGAATGGAAGACTGCGTTTAAATCCAAGGATGGGTTATATGAGTGGCTTGTGATGCCCTTTCGGATATCCAATGCCCCCAATACCTTCTCTTGGATGATGACACACGTCATTCGACCGTACTTGGGGAAGTTTGTGGTAGTTTATTTCGATGAAATCTTAGTCTATATCACCACCAATGCCGAGCACATCTCCCACTTGAGAGTGACCCTATCCACCTTGAGGAAGGAAACTCTATTTCTAAACCTTAAGAAGTGCATATTCTATGTTCAAGAGGTAGAGTTTTTAGGTTATATAGTCGGGTCTGAGGGAATTCAAGTTGATCCTGGAAAGGTTCAGGTGATTAAGGACTGGCCCGAGCCGACTAACCTATGAGAGGTTCGTAGTTTACGTGGATTGGCTACTTTCTATCGCCGCTTCATACGAGATTTTAGTAGCATTATGGTACCTATTAGTGACTGCATGAAGAAGGGTGAGTTCACTTGGACGAAGTCCGCCACCTTTGCCTTCCAACGTATTAAGAAGCTCATGACCGAGGCACCGGTGTTACGTCTACCTGGCTTCACTAAGGTCTTTGAGCTTACCTGTGATGCGTCAGGGGTAGTAATAGGAGGTATTTTAAGTGAAGAAGGTCACCCAGTCAGTTAATTCAGTTAGAAACTAGCAGGCACTAAGTTAAATTATTCGAACTACGATAGAGAGTTATATGTTGTTGTTATGTGTTTGCATCATTGGCGACATTATCTCCTCTTCAAGGAGTTTGTGATCCTCTCCGATCATGATGCTTTACGTTTCATTAATGGTCAACATACAATCAGCCCGCGTCACGCTAAGTGGGTAGCTTTATTACAAGGGTACACTTTTACTCTTAAGCACCTTAAGGGATCTGACAATCGAGTTGTCGATGCACTTAGCCGCCTTACCCTTCTAATGTCTACCATGCAAGGGAATGTCACAGGATTCAAACGAGTTAAGGACGAATACGCCACTTGTCCAGATTTCCACGAGATGTATTTCTCCGCCCAGGATAGCTCTCCAACGGCCATATCTGCATTTTTTCTTAAGGAAGGTTATCTTTTTAGGCACGGGAAGTTGTGTATTCCTTGATCCTCCTTACAACACCACATTATTTGGGAATTACATAGCGGAGGTCTGAGTGGACACTTTGGCAGGGATAAGACCATTGCACTCGTTGAGGAGAAATATTACTGGCCTAAGCTTAATGCGATGGTTGGGGGAATAGTGAGTAGATGTCGTACATGTCAAGTATCTAAGGGCACTAAAACCTATGTTGTGTTATACACCCCTTTACCAATTCCTTCCATACCATGGGAAGACATGAGCATGGATTTCGTATAAGGCCTCCCCACCACTCTACGTCGACACGAGTCCATTTTTGTAGTTGTGGATAGGTTTTCAAAAATGGCATACTTTATCCCATGTAGCAGGACCAACGACCCATCTCACGTTGCTAATTTATATTTTCGGGAGGTCGTTAGTCACCACGGAGTGCCAAAGACAATTGTCTCAGATAGGGACGTGAAATTCACTATCTATTTTTGGAAAACTTTAAGGATTTTAATGGTGACCAAATTATTATTTTCGGTTATCTATCATCCGCAAACCGATGGTCAGACTGAAGTAGTCAATCGAAGTTTGGGGAATCTTCTAAGGTGTCTTGTGAGTGATCACAAGGGAACTTGGGATCTACTTCTTCCCCATGCACAATTGGCTTACAATAACTCCAAGAATCGGTCCACGGGTATGTCCCCTAACGAGATTGTTCATGGGTATAAGGTGCCTGTGCCACTTGACTTGGTTCTGTTACCACCTACATACAAAGCAAGTCAATCCGCAAAATCCTTCACCGAACACAGTCATGACTTGCACGCACATATTCGGGCAACCTTAGCCTCCCATTATGAATCCTATCAAACATAAGCTAATCAACATAGGAGAGTGTCACACTTTAAAGTCGGCGATCAAGTTTTAGTCCGCTTAGTTCCCGAGCAACTGCCAACTGGCACTGTTAGAAAGTTAGCTCCAAAGCGTGCCGCCCCTTCCGGATTATAAAGAAACTCGGTGATAATGCTTGTCTTAGATTTGCCTGCTGATTGGGGTGTTTCACCCATTTTTAATGTCTCAGATTTAACGATGTTTGTTTCGCCTCCACAAGAGTTGACTTCTTTGTCGTCTTCTCCTTCCACTCAAAATTCTTTGGGTTTGGGGAGTGGTAGTATGGATGAACTCTCTCCCCTGGTCTTCACTGGTTTATCATAGGATGGTAAGTTGCCTTCTTTTATTCCCACATCTGACATGTTTCCAAGGTTTTCCAAAAATATTCTTATACCAGACAGGATACTTGATGCTGAGCTGCTTACTACCACTGATGGTGCTACCCGCCGTTTTCTCATCCGTTGGCGTGACCACCCTCCTTCTAATGACTCTTGGGTACTCGAGCCAGAGCTTCAACAATTGGATGCCGCTCTTCTCCGCCTCTATCTATTGGAACACTATCAGAGATATGTGACTTTGAGCAGGGTAGGATTGATGCCGTGTCATCGCCACCACTACTTGATGATGATCTGATTGCCGAGGCATTACAACATAAAGACTTTAGGAGTCAAGATGATGCTAACGGAAGACAACGTTACAGTCTACGTCCGCGGCTCGTGAAGTCGACTTAAAGATCTAAATGAAAACCATTTATATTATTTTAGATGCTTTATTTTATTTTGACTTGTAATATTTTAATTTCCTGCATTTTTACTTTGGTGTGCGTTTAAACATTTGGGTGTGCTATTAACCATCCAAATTGATGAGATTTCATCTCAATCTGGGATGGTTGGATTTATTTTTGTAACTCCTATATATAGGGGCTTATTTGGTGAATGAAAAGAAAGAAAGAATTGAACCCTAAATGCTCTCCCTAGGAGATTTCGGCCAATGGAAAACCTCCAAGCTGCCGCCCCGCCTTGTGGTGTGAAACCGCCCCATTTCTTCCTCCACCCACCTTCGGTGCGACTCCAGTGTGGATTCTTTCGGTGCGACTCCAAGGAAAAAGGTTACAGCCCCATTCGGTGTGTCGTCGGTGGATTCGTGGAGAGAGTGATTCTCTCACCATGTCTTGTGAGCAAGGTGAATCCGGGTTGCGTAAACTCTTCCCCTCTCTTTGTGCTTCCTCTCTTAGATTTGTGGAAGGTGAACCATCATGTTATCGGCGGCTTTAAACTTTAATCGCTTTCAAATCTTTTAATAGAAAACGTTATTGTTCTTGTTTCCATTTTCCTGATCGGGTAGGTCCATTTTGCTTGAGCGGATCTTGGCCTATAGCATTGATCTTTTTCTCAAAAGGATTGGCAACCTTTGCGTTAACTTTGAGAACGATCCGACTCATTTTTCATTGCTGTTTTAGAGTCGGTCATTCTCCGAATGTTTTTATGTTCTATGCGCGAAACGATCATGTAGTAAGGGCGATAGATGCTTGTGTAAGTGTAACGGATCTAGAGTGCGTTGTTGGCGAACTAGAGCCTTCTCGTGTAGATTTCCATTAGCGACATACGCTACACCATTTCGAGACTAGAGGCGTTTTGAGCAAACATGAGTGGTTCATGTCACTCCGTCTCTTCACTTGGCCGACACTCTCTTTGTGCCCAAGTTTCCCTGAAATTTGTTGTCAGTTACATCTTTGTGCAAGTAGCTTCAATTCTCCATCACATTTACTCCCACTTCTTGCACTTTTCAGGATCCGAGCTCCCAATGGATGATTGCTAATGGGACTGAGAGCGGTGCCCTCTACTTCCTCGACAACGTTTCTACTCTCTCCGCCTTTTCTGCCCCTTCTACAGATCTCCTACAATGGCATCTCTGCCTTGGGCATCCTCCTCCATGGCTTCTTCATCAACTTCTACCTCACCTCCCTCCGCACAGTTCTCCTCTCAACTGCGATGTCTGTCAGCTTGGCAAGCATCACCGTTCCTCCTTCCCGCCGAAGCAAGGTCGTGCTTCTACCTGTTCGTTTGATCTTGTTTACTCCGACATCTGGGGCCCTGCTCCTACCCTCACCGTTGGTCGGGGTAGCTCTTATTTTGTTACTTTCATTGATGATTTCTCACGATGTACTTGGGTGTATCTCTTACGAGAACGCTCTGAACTATTTGATGTATGACAATCTTTTTATCATTTAATCAAAACCCAGTTTGATGTTTCTATTAAAGTATTACGCTCTGATAATGTCAAAGAATACATTAGTCAAGCTTTTTCCTCATTTTGTTTGCAACATGGAATTATTCATCAAATAAGTTGTGTTTACACCTCCCAACAAAATGGGGTGGCGGAACGCAAAAACTGTCACTTCCTTGATGTTGGTCGCACCTTACTTACGCAAATGCATATCCCCCGCTCCTACTAGGGTTATGCTGTTCACATTTCTTGCTACCTCATCAATCGCATTCCCTCCACTGTTCTCCGTGGTAAAATGCCTTCTCCATTCTCTATCTAGGAAAGGATCGCTTTCCTCTTCCTCTCTGTATCTTTGGTTGCACGGCCTTTGTGCATGCTCTCTCTGCCACCCACGACAAACTCTCCTCTCGCTCAACCAAATGTTTCTTTCTGGGCTACTCTATCACTCAGAAAGGCTGCTATTATTTTGACCCCATCCTTCGCAAACAGTTCGTCTGCGCGGATGTTACTTTCTTCGAGAATGCTCCCTATTTCTCCACTGACTCCTCTCCTCTTCCTGTAGAATCCAGTCTTCCTCCTCCTCTTCCCTCCAGCCCATCCCCTCCTACTGAGGTCTTTCCTCCTCTACCATCTCCATCCTCTCCTCCTCCCTCTCCACATCTGCAATCTCCCTCCACTTCGCTGTCGTCGCTCTCTCCTCTTGGGATAGGTCTCTTCACCAGGGATGCTCCGAATACTGAGGCACCTGCTTACCTGGACCTCCCTATTGCCCTTCGCAAAGGGGTTCGGGCTTGTACCAAGCATCCGCTTGCTGCAGTTGTTTCCAATGCTCGTCTGATGCCTGCTCGCAGGGACTTTACACTGGTTATCTCTTCCACTTCCACCCCTTATTCCTATCAAGATTCCCTTGCAATTCCATATTGGAAGGCTGCCATGGATGAAGAGATTGCTACTCTCACTGAACGGGGTACCTGGACCCTGGTTCCTTCTACTGTTGGCGCAAATGTTTTTGGATGTCGCTGGGTTTTTGTGGTGAAATTCCTCCCCGAGGGCAGTGTGGATCATTACAAGGCTCGACTTGTTGCCAAGGGCTTTACCCAAACTTATGACATTGATTACTTTGACACCTTCTCTCCAGTTGCTCGTCTCAAAACTATTCGGGTCCGTCTCTCTGTGGCTGTCAACAGAGATTAGCCCAGTTCACAACTGGATGTGAAGAATGGCTTTCTTTATGGGGATCTTCAGGAGAATGTCTACATGGAGCAACCTCCATGGTATGTTGCTCAGGGGGATACAAAGGTTTGTCGGCTCAAGAAGGCTATCTATGGCCTAAAACAAAGTCCTCGCGCTTGGTTTGACAAGTGTAGCAGGATTGTGGCGGCTGTTGGTTTTACGAGGAGTTCTGCTGATCACTCCCTATTTTCTCGTAAAACTTCTTTTGGTCTATTGGTGCTTATAGTATATATGGATGATATTCTTCCTACTGTAGATGACCAAGCTGGGATAATCTTGACAAAGAAGCATCTTCGGCAACACCTGTTACCAAGGATATGGGCTCCCCAAAATACTTTATGGGGATAGAAATTTCTCGGAAGCCCGCTTCTCTTGTCCTCTCCCAACAGAAGTATGCTCTTGACTTGTTAAAAGAGGCAGGGTTGACTAGGGCTTAACTTGCCTGATGTCTCATGATAACTATAGAAGATAAAACATGGACAGACAACTCTCCTCTTCTTTCTGATGTTACGAGGTACAGACGTCTGGTTGGTAAACTCATATATCTCACAGTGACCATGTAACGCCCCGAAACTCATAAGAGCGACGGGAGGCATTTTGAGCCAAGTTTGGAATTTGGCAGGGGGAACACGGCCTGGGACACGGGCGTGTCGAGCTTGGGTCGTCGACCTGGATGTGTGGATGACGAAATTTGGAGTCGACGATTGTCGAGCAGCGAACACGGCCTGGGACACGGGAGTGTCATAGGCCGTATGTGTCTTGGGTGGTTGGCCGGTTTTATTTACAGGTGAAACACGGCCTGGAAGCCCAGGCATGTTCAGTGGTGACACTGTCGTG
The DNA here is from genome assembly GCA_039583875.1 of Platanthera guangdongensis. Lineage (NCBI taxonomy): Eukaryota > Viridiplantae > Streptophyta > Magnoliopsida > Asparagales > Orchidaceae > Platanthera > Platanthera guangdongensis. The sequence goes on from CM077161.1 coordinate 85,316,045, forward strand.
TCAAATGGGACACGGGCATGTCCAATACACGTTTGTGTCTCGGGTCGCTGCTGGCCTATGTCGATGGAGTAACACGGTCGGCAACACGTCCATGTACTGGATGACACTGGCGTGTCAGGTCGAACACGGGCATGTCGGGTGCCCGTGTTTTTTTCGAGACGCGTTGATTTCGACGGCGAATGGGGGACACGGCCCTAGACACGGGCCTGTCGCAGGCCGTGTTCGGCCCAAGTTTTGCATTTCAGGCCCTCTCTTTGTGCTTCCTCTCTTAGATTTGTGGAAGGTGAACCATCATGTTATCGGCGGCTTTAAACTTTAATCGCTTTCAAATCTTTTAATAGAAAACGTTATTGTTCTTGTTTCCATTTTCCTGATCGGGTAGGTCCATTTTGCTTGAGCGGATCTTGGCCTATAGCATTGATCTTTTTCTCAAAAGGATTGGCAACCTTTGCGTTAACTTTGAGAACGATCCGACTCATTTTTCATTGCTGTTTTAGAGTCGGTCATTCTCCGAATGTTTTTATGTTCTATGCGCGAAACGATCATGTAGTAAGGGCGATAGATGCTTGTGTAAGTGTAACGGATCTAGAGTGCGTTGTTGGCGAACTAGAGCCTTCTCGTGTAGTTTTCCATTAGCGACATACGCTACACCATTTCGAGACTAGAGGCGTTTTGAGCAAACATGAGTGGTTCATGTCACTCCGTCTCTTCACTTGGCCGACACTCTCTTTGTGCCCAAGTTTCCCTGAAATTTGTTGTCAGTTACATCTTTGTGCAAGTAGCTTCAATTCTCCATCACATTTACTCCCACTTCTTGCACTTTTTAGGATCCGAGCTCCCAATGGATGATTGCTAATGGGACTGAGAGCGGTGCCCTCTACTTCCTCGACAACGTTTCTACTCTCTCCGCCTTTTCTGCCCCTTCTACAGATCTCCTACAATGGCATCTCTGCCTTGGGCATCCTCCTCCATGGCTTCTTCATCAGCTTCTACCTCACCTCCCTCCGCACAGTTCTCCTCTCAACTGCGATGTCTGTCAGCTTGGCAAGCATCACCGTTCCTCCTTCCCGCCGAAGCAAGGTCGTGCTTCTACCTGTTCGTTTGATCTTGTTTACTCCGACATCTGGGGCCCTGCTCCTACCCTCACCGTTGGTCGGGGTAGCTCTTATTTTGTTACTTTCATTGATGATTTCTCACGATGTACTTGGGTGTATCTCTTACGAGAACGCTCTGAACTATTTGATGTATGACAATCTTTTTATCATTTAATCAAAACCCAGTTTGATGTTTCTATTAAAGTATTACGCTCTGATAATGTCAAAGAATACATTAGTCAAGCTTTTTCCTCATTTTGTTTGCAACATGGAATTATTCATCAAATAAGTTGTGTTTACACCTCCCAACAAAATGGGGTGGCGGAACGCAAAAACTGTCACTTCCTTGATGTTGGTCGCACCTTACTTACGCAAATGCATATCCCCCGCTCCTACTAGGGTTATGCTGTTCACATTTCTTTCTACCTCATCAATCGCATTCCCTCCACTGTTCTCCGTGGTAAAATGCCTTCTCCATTCTCTATCTAGGAAAGGATCGCTTTCCTCTTCCTCTCTGTATCTTTGGTTGCACGGCCTTTGTGCATGCTCTCTCTGCCACCCACGACAAACTCTCCTCTCGCTCAACCAAATGTTTCTTTCTGGGCTACTCTATCACTCAGAAAGGCTGCTATTATTTTGACCCCATCCTTCGCAAACAGTTCGTCTGCGCGGATGTTACTTTCTTCGAGAATGCTCCCTATTTCTCCACTGACTCCTCTCCTCTTCCTGTAGAATCCAGTCTTCCTCCTCCTCTTCCCTCCAGCCCATCCCCTCCTACTGAGGTCTTTCCTCCTCTACCATCTCCATCCTCTCCTCCTCCCTCTCCACATCTGCAATCTCCCTCCACTTCGCTGTCGTCGCTCTCTCCTCTTGGGATAGGTCTCTTCACCAGGGATGCTCCGAATACTGAGGCACCTGCTTACCTGGACCTCCCTATTGCCCTTCGCAAAGGGGTTCGGGCTTGTACCAAGCATCCGCTTGCTGCAGTTGTTTCCAATGCTCGTCTGATGCCTGCTCGCAGGGACTTTGCACTGGTTATCTCTTCCACTTCCACCCCTTATTCCTATCAAGATTCCCTTGCAATTCCATATTGGAAGGCTGCCATGGATGAAGAGATTGCTACTCTCACTGAACGGGGTACCTGGACCCTGGTTCCTTCTACTGTTGGCGCAAATGTTTTTGGATGTCGCTGGGTTTTTGTGGTGAAATTCCTCCCCGAGGGCAGTGTGGATCATTACAAGGCTCGACTTGTTGCCAAGGGCTTTACCCAAACTTATGACGTTGATTACTTTGACACCTTCTCTCCAGTTGCTCGTCTCAAAACTATTCGGGTCCGTCTCTCTGTGGCTGTCAACAGAGATTAGCCCAGTTCACAACTGGATGTGAAGAATGGCTTTCTTTATGGGGATCTTCAGGAGAATGTCTACATGGAGCAACCTCCATGGTATGTTGCTCAGGGGGATACAAAGGTTTGTCGGCTCAAGAAGGCTATCTATGGCCTAAAACAAAGTCCTCGCGCTTGGTTTGACAAGTGTAGCAGGATTGTGGCGGCTGTTGGTTTTACGAGGAGTTCTGCTGATCACTCCCTATTTTCTCGTAAAACTTCTTTTGGTCTATTGGTGCTTATAGTATATATGGATGATATTCTTCCTACTGTAGATGACCAAGCTGGGATAATCTTGACAAAGAAGCATCTTCGGCAACACCTGTTACCAAGGATATGGGCTCCCCAAAATACTTTATGGGGATAGAAATTTCTCGGAAGCCCGCTTCTCTTGTCCTCTCCCAACAGAAGTATGCTCTTGACTTGTTAAAAGAGGCAGGGTTGACTAGGGCTTAACCTGCCTGATGTCTCATGATAACTATAGAAGATAAAACATGGACAGACAACTCTCCTCTTCTTTCTGATGTTACGAGGTACAGACGTCTGGTTGGTAAACTCATATATCTCACAGTGACCATGTAACGCCCCGAAACTCATAAGAGCGACGGGAGGCATTTTGAGCCAAGTTTGGAATTTGGCAGGGGGAACACGGCCTGGGACACGGGCGTGTCGAGCTTGGGTCGTCGACCTGGATGTGTGGATGACGAAATTTGGAGTCGACGATTGTCGAGCAGCGAACACGGCCTGGGACACGGGAGTGTCATAGGCCGTATGTGTCTTGGGTGGTTGGCCGGTTTTATTTACAGGTGAAACACGGCCTGGAAGCCCAGGCATGTTCAGTGGTGACACTGTCGTGTCAAATGGGACACGGGCATGTCCAATACACGTTTGTGTCTCGGGTCGCTGCTGGCCTATGTCGATGGAGTAACACGGTCGGCAACACGTCCATGTACTGGATGACACTGGCGTGTCAGGTCGAACACGGGCATGTCGGGTGCCCGTGTTTTTTTCGAGACGCGTTGATTTCGACGGCGAATGGGGGACACGGCCCTAGACACGGGCCTGTCGCAGGCCGTGTTCGGCCCAAGTTTTGCATTTCAGGCCCGAATCGTGGCCGTTCGTTTCTTTAATTTAGGATCCGGCGGCTGGGGGATGCTAGTTCTTGGATATACCCGGGATTGGGCCTTCTATACCCTCATTTCACTTGAGTGGTTCTCTTTCTAAGTCTAGATAGAGGGGAGAGCAAAGGAGTAAGAAGAAGCCTAGATCCGGTCACCGGCGGAGCTTCGGAGCTCCAAATCGCGAGCCGACTTCGGATCTACGGAGGCAAAGAGTTTGCGGTGCTTTTCATCCTCGTATATTTCCATGGCGCCAAGGAAGAATGCTAGGGTAACGATTCTCTACTTGAGCATGTGAAGCTCTACTTCTTTTGCAAAGGGAAGCCCGCTCTTGCGAGTTTGCGGTGAGTTTGAGGCGTTCCTTCGGGTAGACATGAATAGTCCCCGTTGTGTACATGTATAGTCTGTATTCGAGAATGAACATAGGCATGATGTGTAAAGCCTACCCGGACAAGTTGGTCTGGATCGGTGATGTTGCATTGCATAAGGGCCGGAGAAGACTCCGTGCGAATGGTTGTTTTTCGGGGTTTCTACGTTGTAGATTGCAAAAGGGAGCCTTGGCGACTAACTCCATGGTGCACCCGGAAAACTGGGCAGATGCGTGATTCTGCCAACATGGTGGCCTGGGAGCCAACTTGAACATAACCGGGTTATGTGAAGTGTGTAACGGAAATGGGACTCGGAGAAGTTTGACCCGCGCATATGGCTTAAATTGTCATTGCGATGTGAGCACGGGTTAGGCATAACCATACACATTCTATGTCGTTCGGTTGGAGCCGTTGGCATAGATGAGGGGCTTAGGCGGTCTATGACTTAAAATGATGTGACCAATGCCTGAAAGACAAATGCTCATAGTTTGGCCGTCAAAGTGGTGGAGGTGGGATAGAAATGTCTATTGTTTTAATTGACGTGACATTGAGCGGTTCACCGAGAATGTGCCCTGAGTGCACGAGGCGTGTGGATGTGCGTGCCAATGCCTGTGATGAAATGTATATAAATACTGCCTGTTTTCGCTAATAAAGTGTAGGGATGGAGCATCGCCTCCCCGAGTTGGGGGCGGGATCGTTATAATTTGGTCAGCATTGCTGACCGTTGCATTGGTTTGCCACCATTGCGGCGGATTGTGCTTGCAGTTGCTGCGGAGCCGAGCGGTAAATAGCGGGCTAAAGCCCAAGTTGCTGTGCTGGCCCTCGAAGGCCTAATGCTTAGTGTTTTCTTTTATTCATGTTTGGACGGTCTGCGTGCTGAGGTTTGGAAAACACTTCTATTTGAGTAAGCAATTGTAAGGCCTTAAGGTCATTATACTTGTGTATTTGTATGTTCATTCCGTGTCTTGTTAGTGGACATTCATACTAGTGTTGGGTTCTTTATTAATGCAACTATTATAATTGCTTCCGCTAGAATGCTCTGTGTAGGACGTTGATATTAGTTGGATGGTTTCCATTGAGTGACCACCCGGTCTGTCTGTGGTATATGGCGTCGGGCCCTGATGGGCTAAAACCCGAACAGGCAAGTGTACCTGTCGAATTGTAGTATCAAGGTCGTATTTAAACACGGGGTTGTCAAGTACTGCTACTCACGCTTGAACTATTATCCTACCGAAAAAAGTGGATTTTGAGAATTTTTAAACTAAAACGAAAGACAATTTTTTAGACGAAAAACTTTATAATAAAAAACTAGCATTCGATTAAAGATTCACCATAAAATGAAATGAGAGGGATGAAAAGACATAGTTTTAAATTTGCAAATCATACTCGACCGTGATGGATCCAAAATTAGGATATAATCTCGCTAGAGAATTAAATCCACTGACTTATAGATGTTTTGACCGAAATCTCTTTCAAGTCAAGAAGGCCTAAAGCCGCATTATCGAGGTGACCCGCACTATTGGATTTGACTCCAATCCGGAAGATTTACGTCATCCTATCTCTAGGGTTGCGTTCAACTCCTTCCTTCTTTGAGTGATCTTTCACATTCATGAGCCTCTCGGCTACTCAAATATGAGATCCCAAGCCTACTACCGTATACCGTAAATACGGAGTCGACAAAATAAAAAATGAAAGAAGGATCGAATGTGATTTAGACAAAAATAAAACTATGGAATAAAAGAAACCCTCATCTCATTTTATGGATCCTCACGATCGAACGCTAAAGAAAATTAGCTACACATAATGGAAATTGAAATCAAAGTGGGATGAAAGAAATTCATTTTCATTACTTGCAAAAATAAAAGAGAACACAATATTTAAAAAGGACAATATTGAAAGAAAAGGGTTACAATAATGAAAAGACTACAACAATAACGAAAAGAAAATAACAACGCACTAACTCTTTTGCTCTCCTACAACTCAACTCCAAAACTTCCTTAAACTTCTTAACATAAATTGCTTACAAAGATAAAATTCACTCTCTCCAAAAATCTCCCTCCCAAGCATGAGACCATGGTGCCCTTTTATAGATGAGGAGGGAAGATTCTAGATGGGAATGAAGAGGAGGAGGCAAGGGGGGTGGCCGGCCATGTAGAGGGAGAGAAGTTCATGTATGGCATTAAATGAGGTGGAGAGAATTCATGCATGATATTTAATTAGGTGGAGAGAAAGAGGTGGGTTCAATGCATAGACTTTAAGGGAATGATTTGGAAAATATAAAATAGAAAAGGGGAATGAATAAGAAATAAAGAAAGAGAGAGAAAGAGGGGTTGAATGTAGAATAATAAAAACAAGAAATAAAAGAGGAGGAAAGAGTGTGGCCGGCCATGGGAAGTGGGGGATTCATGCATTTGGAAATTAATGAGGAGGGGAGAGAGAGGGCATGAGGTGGCCGGCCATGCATCTAATGAAGAGAGTGGGCTGCACTTTGAAGTGGGGAGGAGGCCGGGCTGCATCTAGTGGGCTGCTCCAATGAGGTGGGCTGCTTTGGTGGAAGAGGGCTGCATCTATATGGGCTCTGGTAGCTTGAAGAGGGGCTAAATGCATCATGTGGGCTGCATGGATGTTGAAGGGCTGCTCCAATCTTCAAGTGCTGCATGTAGGGGGCTGCACCATGATGTGGGCTGCATGTAGGGGGCTACATCAAAAGTGGTCGGGCTGCTCCAAAGGCCTTGATCAAGTGAAAGGGCTGCACTAGCATGGGCATTGAACCTACAAATAAAGCAAAACAAAACATTAGTTAATACAAATAAAACTAAACATAGCATATCATACAAAATACAAGTAAATATAAAACATAAAACATGTACTAAAACTATAGATTTTTATATCAAAACATAACAAAATAAAATTGCAACATAACAAGCAAATAAAACTATAATAAAACTAGGAATTATAATATCCTAACACAAAAAGACTTTAAGAAGAAATAAAACAAAACATGCATAAAAAGACTTGAAACATATAATTAAACTAGGAATTTTGCATACTAAACTATCCCAAAAACGATGACTAAAATAAGTCATCAAATTCCCCCATGCTAGAGTTTTTGCTTGCCCTCAAGCAAATAAAAATTAAAGAACTAGGAAAAAAAACAAAGAATATTTAGGTTGCATAATTAAGAAAAACAAAACATGAAAAATTAAACTATCCTAATTCCTATGTTAACAACTAGTGGGGTGAGAAGTGCACAATAGAAAACTTGAAAGTGGAGACCTAAAAATATCATTAGAACATAAAGAAAATTTACACATTTCTAAATCTTAAAACAAGGCATCCAAAATTAATGAAAATAAGAGAAACAAGAGTAGAAATTCTAAGTAAACGGCGCATTAACGAACTACTAGGTTGCTAGAATAACAATTATCCCTAAGACACCTCAAGATAACCTCCAAAGAAATCCATCAATGATGGTGGCCATAGGCTTGTCCGTTCACACTTTCTCCACTACGTGAATTTACGTTCTAAAGATTAATAGGACTTCTAGTAGGCATTAAAACTTGGTTTAGGTAAATGATTAGGAAATGAAAATAAGGATAAACATGAGGGCTTAAACACTAAACCAAGGTTGAGCTTAAAAAAAATAAACATGAAGAGAAATGAGAAATGACAAGTACATCATTTTTCAATTCAAACTAACAAAGGCCATGAACTTTTTTTTCTTTTCATAAATTGGCCAGAAATAAACTTCATTTTTTTTTCTTTTTGATTGATTTCACATTTTTGTTTTTTTGATAATAATAATAATTTTTTTTCTTCTTTAATAACTTTTTAAGGAAAGCTCCAAATATAAGCTTTAAACACTCCTTTTTATTTCAAAGATATAACCCTTCATAAAAAATGATATTTAAGCTCAAAGTTTAGTGTGAAATGGGAAAGACATTTGGCTTTGGTAAAATGATGAAATGAAAGGTGGAGCTAAAAACAAAGAAACAGGGAAAAAGGCCCAAAAATTGTTTTGCAATGGTAGATTTGTTGGTGGGCAAGAAAAACTCAAACTAGTCAAAGGGTGGCCTAAATCATTTCTAAAGTACGTAAAAACGACGCAAATGTTTCGAGAGTCGCTAGGGACAAGTTCTAGACACCAAGAAAGACTACCCCGCAAATGAAAAAGAGATAACATTACCTAGCAACCATTCGTAAGCAACTAACCGAATAAAAAGACATAACTACAAATTGCTCTCTTAAAACGTAAACATCGGATGCCTATATTTAAGAAAAAGAAACTAGTAAAACTAAGCTATGTTAGACTGATAAATTTAGAAAACCAATTCAAAGAAATATAAATAGAACTAAGGAACTGCACGGGCCTACACATCACTAGAAGAAACATAAAAATAAAGATAGAAAATAATTTTAGATTTTGTTTTTCAAATATATTTTAGCAATTTTTTGGATTTTTTTTTGCTTCTCTTTTTTTTTGTGATTTTTGAAAAGGCTAAAATAAAAGCAATACTAGCATAAAACTTAACAAAACTATGCTAATTTTTTTTAGAATTTTTTTTTTTGAAAGAAAAAGGAAAAAAAGAACTAACTAAACCCTCCACCAAGCTTAGATTTTTCATTGTCCTCAATGAAATAGATAAAAAGAAAAACGAGAAGGAGACTGAGAGGGAGAGAAAAATGTAGAAAGTAAATGAAATAAAAAGAATAGGACTTCCCCGAGTTTGTGGGATGAAAACGGATGTCGCACCCCCATGCTTGCTTTTTAGTGCACTTGATCGTCAGCAGGTTTGACTTGATCCATCTTTATATCAGCAAGGTTGGAGCGGCGGTCACGAACTTGCTTGGTTGACCTCCGGAAGGAAGAGCAAAATAAGAGCAGAAAAAGAATATAGTTCGTGGGCAGGTGCCCAAGATTTTTCTTTATTACAATAATTTAAAGTCCGAATAAAATTAAAAGTTGCATAATAATAATTAATAATAATAAGTCCAAAAAAATAAAAATGAAAATGTTCCCCAACAAGATGAACATTTAAGAGTCCAATACAAGATCCTCTGTTGCAGGAGACACAGTATCATTTGAAAAATAAAGTTTAAGTCTATGCCCATTCACTTTAAAATCACCCTTATCGGGGTGCGAAAGTAACACAGTTCCATCAGAATAAACTTCCTTGACCGTAAACGGTCCAGTCCATCGAGATTTAATGTGTCCGAAGAAAATACGTAAGCGTGAATTAAAAAGAAGAACTTGATCGTCAGGTTTAAAAATTTTATGTTGGCCCAAGTTCTTATCGTGATCGACTTTCGTTTCAGGGTCGGGTGATTTTGCATATGAATTTTTCAGATTTTTGTCTTCTTCAAAAATGAGATTTTCAGTTTAAAAACAGTTTCATTTTCAAAATTTATTTGCATGGACATAACCGTATTTTTAAAAACATTTGGAGAAAGTTCAGAAGAAGAAGACGAAAAATCATTTGGAGAAATATAGGAGTCTTCTTTTAATTCATCAAGAAAAAACAAGTGTCATCATTTTGCAAAAAATTTCTCAAAGATTGATTAATATCAAAAGTAACCTCTTCATCTCCCACACGCAGAGAAAGTCTTCCGTCACACACATTTATGATTGCTCGAGCGGTGGCTAGGAAGGGACGACCAAGGATAAGAGGGACCTCGACGTCCTCTTCAATATCGAGAATGACAAAATCCACCGGGAAGATGAATTTGTCGACCTTCACTAGCACATCCTCAATGATACCTAACGGATAATTAATCGATCGATCAGCCAATTGAATACTCATACGCATAGGGCTGAGAGTGTCCAATCCTAGCTTTTTAAACAATGAAAAAGGCATCAAGTTGATGCTCGCACCTAGATCCGCTAGTGCATGTTTTATAAAAAGATCACCAAAAACGCAAGGAATTTAAAACTACCCGGATCGTGTATTTTTTTAGGCAAGTTAGAGTTTTTAACGACCGCCGAGCACTCTTCATTTAACGTTACGTGAGAAAGATTTTCCAATTTCTTTTTATTCATTAATAAATCCTTGAGATATTTGGCGTATTTCGGCATTTGGCTAATGGCTTCGTGAAATGGCAAATTTATATGAATTTGTTTAAACATTTCAAGAAAGTGTGAATATTGATCATCTAATTTTTCCTTCCTAAGCCTAGCCGGATAAGGAGGTGGCTGAAATTCCTTTATAATTGTCGGAGCATCATTTTGAAAATCGTTAACTTCTTTTTCAAAAATAGGCTTTTCTTTTTCAAAATTAGATTTGTCTTTTTCTTTTTCAAAAATTTTATCATTTGATTCCGTAACAATAATATTTTCAGCAGTAGGAGAGGCAATCAACTCTGGCTCTTCCCTTGTGATGGGCTCGTTAATAACTTTACCGCTCCGAAGGGAAATCGCATTCACATGCTCCCTTGGGTTAGGTTCAGTGTTTGAGGGAAGAGCCCCGGGTGGCCTCTCGGAGATGACCTTGGCAAGTTGCCCGACCTGGTTCTCTAAAATTTTCACGGAGCCAGATAGACTTCTAATCGTAGCATCATTCGAGCTTATATATTTAGAAAGTATTTCCTCCAAAGATGGAGTTTTTTGAAAATTTTGGTTTTGATATTGTGGTGGTGGTGGAGTGAAATCATGTGGTGGGCGTGCAGCATTAGCAGGGTTACTCCAAGAAAAATTAGGATGGTTACGCCATCCAGGATTATAAGAGTTCGAAGAAGAATTAAAACCAGGAGGTGCAGAAAAATTAGAAAAAACAGAAAAATTATTGGCAGAATTATCTTGAGCCGGCCTGGGTATGTTCCCCAGATAATCCACCTGCTTGGTATCAGCAGCATTCACATTTTCATATACCTTAGCGGCGGAGGAAGCAGTCATCTCGGAAATCTTCTTGTTCAACATTTCCACTTGCAACGCCAGTTGCGAAACCGAGTCCACTTCATAGATACCTGCAGGTTTAGATGGGCGAGTCCTAGACGAATTCCACTGATAAGTGTTCATAGCCATGTCCTCAATAAGCTCAAGAGCGGCTTCCGGAGTTTTGCGGTCCAAAGAACCAGCGGAAGCAGCATCTATCATTTGCTTAGTTTCTTGATTTAGCCCATTGTAAAATGTCTGAACCTGTAACCATACAGGCAGAGCATGATGAGGGCATCTTCTCAAAAGTTCTTTGAACCTCTCCCAAGTGTCATAGAGGGTCTCAGAAGCAATTTGAGAATAGAAGTTATATCATTTCTTAACTTAGCAGTTTTAGCGGGAGGGAAATATCTAGCAAGAAATTTATTGACTAAAATGTTCCAAGTAGTGATTGATTCTCTTGGAAGAGAACTCAACAACTGTTTGGCTTTAGTTCTTAAGGAGAAGGGGAAGAGTCTTAGCCTTATAGCATCATCTGAGACACCATTTATTTTGAAGGTGTCACAGATTTCAAGAAAATTGGCAATATGCAAGTTCGGATCTTCATCTTGTAATCCGTCGAACTGTACATATTGCTGCACCATTTGTATGACGCTAGGCTTAAGCTTGAAGTTATTGTTCGCAATTGCAGGTCGAACAATACTTGTTTCAGTCCCCTCCAGGTTGGGTCGAACATAATCGGACATGGTCCTTTGCTGAGTCATTCCTGGGTTGGGATCTCCCATTTCAGAATTAAAATTACAATCACCGTCGGAATCCTCAACCGCTGTTTAAGAAGTGGAAGCCCCGAATCGTAGTTGTCTCCGAAAGGAGCGTTCGATTTCTGGGTCCAAATCAACAAGTAGCGACGGATTCGTGCGGGTCATGCACTAAAAAAAATGAAGGAGAAATGGAAATAAAAACTTGAAGAAAGAAAAAAAAATTAGATTTTTTTTTTTGTTTAAATTTTTGTAGAAGCAAAAGCGAAAGCGTTTTCAAAATATTGACGAAGAAGCTCCCCGGCAACGGCGCCAAAAACTTGATGGGCTAAAACTCGAACAGGCAAGTGTACCTGTCGAATTGTAGTATCAAGGTTGTATTTAAACACTGGGTTGTCAAATACTGCTACTCACGCTTGAACTATTATCCTACCGAAAAAAAGTGGATTTTGAGAATTTTTAAACTAAAACGAAAGACAATTTTTTAGACGAAAAACTTTATAATAAAAAGCTAGCATTCGAGCGAAGATTCACCATAAAATGAAATGAGAGGGATGAAAAGGCATAGTTTTAAATTTGCAAATCATACTCGACCGTGACAGATCCAAAATTAGGAAATAATCTCGCTAGAGAATTAAATCCCCTGACTTATAGACATTTTGACCGAAATCTCTTTCAAGTCAAGAAGGCCTAAAGCCGCATTATCGAGGTGACCCGCACTATTGGATTTGACTCCAATCCGGAAGATTTACGTCATACTATCTCTAGGGTTGCGTTCAACTCCTTCCTTCTTTGAGTGATCTTTCACATTCATGAGTCTCTCGGCTACTCAAATATGAGATCCCAAGCCTACTACCGTATACCGGAAATACAGAGTCGACAAAATAAAAAATCAAAGAAGGATCGAATGTGATTTAGACAAAAATAAAACTATGGAATAAAAGAAACCCTCATCTCATTTTATGGATCCTCACAATCGAACGCTAAAGAAAATTAGCTACGCATAATGGAAATTGAAATCAAAGTGGGATGAAAGAAATTCATTTTCATTACTTGAAAAAATAAAAGAGAACACAATATTTAAAAAGGACAATATTGAAAGAAAAGGGTTACAATAATGAAAAGACTACAACAATAACGAAAAGAAAATAACAACGCACTAACTCTTTTGCTCTCCTACAACTCAACTCCAAAACTTCCTTAAACTTCTTAACATAAATTGCTTACAAAAATAAAATTCACTCTCTCCAAAAATCTCCCTCCAAAGCGTGAGACCATGGTGCCCTTTTATAGATGAGGAGGGAAGATTCTAGATGGGAATGAAGAGGAGGAGGCAAGGGGGGTGGCCGACCATGTAGAGGGAGAGAATTTCATGTATGGCATTAAATGAGGTGGAGAGAATTCATGCATGATATTTAATTAGGTGGACAGAAAGAGGTGGGTTCAATGTATAGACTTTAAGGGAATGATTTGGAAAATATAAAATAGAAAAGGGGAATGAATAAGAAATAAAGAAAGAGAGAGAGAGAGGGGTTGAATGTAGAATAATAAAAACAAGAAATAAAAGAGGAGGAAAGAGTGTGGCCGGCCATGGGAAGTGAGGGATTCATGCATTTGGAAATTAATGAGGAGGGGAGAGAGAGGGCATGAGGTGGCCGGCCATGCATGTAATGAAGAGAGTGGGCTGCACTTTGATGTGGGGAGGAGGCCGGGTTGCATCTAGTGGGCTGCTCCAATGAGGTGGGCTGCTTTGGTGGAAGAGGGCTGCATCTATATGGGCTCGGGTAGCTTGAAGAGGGGCTGAATGCATCATGTGGGCTGCATGGATGTTGAAGGGCTGCTCCAATCTTCAAGGGCTGCATGTAGGGGGTTGCACCAAAAGTGGTCGGGCTGCCCCAAAGGGCTTGATCAAGTGAAAGGGCTGCACTAGCATGGGCATTGAACCTACAAATAAAACAAAACAAAACATTAGTTAATACAAATAAAACTAAACATAGCATATCATACAAAATACAAGTAAATATAAAACATAAAACATTTACTAAAACTATAGATTTTTATATCAAAATATAACAAAATAAAATTGCAACATAACAAGCAAATAAAACTATAATAAGACTAGGAATTATAATATCCTAACACAAAAAGACTTTAAGAAGAAATAAAACAAAACATGCATAAAAAGACTTGAAACATATAATTAAACTAGGAATTTTGCATACTAAACTATCCCAAAAACGATGACTAAAATAAGTCATCAGGCCCCGGCCGGACCTACTACTATATGCTATGTGACGGATAGGAGGCGTTACAATTTGGTATTAGAGCACTGGTTTCGGTCAGGCTTAAATGAATTCGTGGGCGAATTCTTTTAAGGGGTGGTGAGCGCATGTTTGTGTGTCATCGTTATAACAGCAAAAGAACCCATGAATGTCCACTTAGGAATGAAAAAACACGTGTTTGAGGAACCTGCGCGTTCCTATAATTGTGTTTTGCAATTTTTTTTGGTCCCTTTACGGTGTTTTGTACAACTATAGGTGACCAGAAGCAGTGCTAGGCAGTCAGAATGCCGAGTTTCGGAGGCTAGTAGTGCACCAAACGATGCTCCTGCAACACCTCCATCGGCTGAAACCATACGATTGGTTGCCGAAGCAGTGGTTGCCATGATCAATACGCAGCATGCAAGGCAAATGTAGCAGCCCTCTCCTGCAATGGAGCAGGTACCTCTTCTAGCGGTTGAACCAAAAAGAGTGGAGCATGTAGTAGTGGATCCTTTGGTGCCGAGGCGAGCAACTGAAAGGCAGCTCAAGCACGTTATGAGCTTTAATCCTCCTGTGTTCTCGGGGTTGGGAACCCCATCGCAAGCTGAAGATTGGCTCTCCCAAGTGCTGAGAGTCCTGACAGCTACTAAAACGGAGGAGTGGCAGATGACCACTATACCTACGTTCCTTCTAGAATGTGATGCTAGGTTGTGGAGGGAAGACATGGAGCTGCACCTCTTAAAGGGAAGGCAAATTACTGACATCTCGATGGAGAAGTTCTCAAGACTGTTCTTGGCTAGGAACCTCCCTCCAACTCAGAGGATTGCTTTGGAGAATGAGTTTCTGAAATTGGTGCAAGGAGAGAGCAGCGTGGATGAGTATCTCCAAGAGTTTACTCGTTTGGGCCAGTACTCTAGCTCCACATTCGCGGATGAGGAGCGTAAGATGAACCGTTTCTACTAAGGACGAAGAGATGAATTGAGGCTACTGCTCTCGGGGCCTATGACGCAGGGCTTCTTGACCCTGGTCAACACGGCCCACTCTTTGGATTAGGATATGAAGAATGTTCACGCAAAGAAGAGCTTTGGTGATAACAAGTCTGAGTTCAAGGTGCCGACTACCTCAAAGTCTAGGTACCGTAAGTTCTTTAAGAAGGCTAGGACTTCGGGTCCGGCTCCTTCTTCCGGTGCTTCTAAGGCGACTACGGGTCGGACCCCGGGTGCATGTTTTACTTGTGGGAAGCAGAGGCACTTTGCCCCTGAATGCTGGAGCGGATGTCCCAAGTCCGAAAGGAAGCCGGGAGCAACTTATGAAGAGAAGGGCAAGGCGGTGGAGTCAACCGCATCCCATTATGCTCTGGCTCAACCAAGGGTTAATAATCTTGGCCAACAGGAGACCATTAAACAAGCGGATGTGGTGACATGTATGGTTTAAATTTATAGCAAGTCAAATTATTTTATACTTGTTATGTATGTGTTACCTTACTACTGCTTGTTTAGGATTTGTTTTGATTTGTGAGAATCCGGTAAGAGCACTCTTTGATACGGGAGCTTCACACTCCTTCTTGTCCAAAGGATTCATATCGCGCATCAGAGTACCTTCTTCGATGGAGAAGGACAAGCTGGATGTGTTGTTACCGAATGGGTGTTCGATGCGTGGGGTTAAAATATGCGACATTAAGATTCACATTGGGAATCAAGAGTTCGATCTGCAAGCGTCGTTACTATCGCTGGTGGATTTCGACGTTATATTTGGCATGGACTGGCACTCGGAGCAGCAAGCCTATACTGATTGCGGTCGCAAGGAAGTCAAGTTGGGAGCAGGTTGTGAGATGACTTTTACGGGATTGAAAGGGTGGAGCAAGACGTTGATGTCTGACCTTCAGGTGGTGAAGGCAGTTCGTGCTGGAGCAGAGCTTTTCTTTACGCTAGTGGAGGTTACAAAGCTAAAGCCTATGTTGGATAGTATTTCAGCGGTATCGGAGTACCCTAATGTGTTCCCTGGTGATCTTCCTGGAGTCCCGCCGCAGCGGGAGATAGATTTCACGATTGAGCTGGTGCCAGGTGCGAAGCCTGTGTCATGATCTCCGTATCGGCTAGCGCCTAAGGAAATGGTAGAGCTGAAGGTGCAACTTCAAGAGTTGTTGGAGTAAGGATATGTGCGTCCGCATTCTTTTCCTTGGATCCCACCAGTCCTCTTTGTTAAGAATAAGGATGGGAGCTTCAGGCTATGTATCGATTATCAAGAGCTAAACAAGCTAACGGAAAAGAACAAGTACCCGATCCCAAGGATTGATGATCTCTTTGATCATTTAGTCGGGTCGACGGTGTACTCAAAGTTGGACCTCAAGTTCGGTTATTATCAGCTGAGAATAAGGGAGAGTGATATTCCTAAGACAGCGTTCAGTACGATATACGGGCATTAAGAGTTTACGGTCATGCCGTTTGGGCTGACCAATGCGCCGTCAGTGTTCATGGATTTGATGAACATGAATTTTCGAGAGTACTTGGACCATTCTATGATCGTATTCATCGACAATATTTTGGTGTACTCGCAGAGTGAGGAGGATCACTTCAGAAATCTACATTTGGTTTTGGAGATGCTGAGGAGGAATCGGTTGTACGCCAAATTCTCTAAATATGCGTTTTGGTTGTCCTCAGTGGCATTCCTCAGTCATATAGTGAGTGGAGAGGGTATTGCGGTGGATACGGCGAAGATTGTTGCGATACGAGAGTGGCCTGTGCTTGCTACGGTAGCGGAAGTCCGAAGTTTTCTGGGGCTTGCCGGCTATTACAGTCGCTTCCATGAGAACTTCTCGCGGATAGCTTTACCTCTCACTACTTTGGCGAGGAAGGAGCAGAAGTTCGTTTGGACGCCGGAGTGCGCACGAGCTTTTGAGGAGTTGAAGTGTCGGTTGATCACGGCGCCTGTGCTGAGTTCACCGAGTGGGATCGAAGGCTTTGAGATTTATAGCAATGCTTCGGGCAGTGGTTTGGGTTGTGTGCTACTGCAGCACGGAAGTGTGATAGCGTATGGCTCGAGACAGCTGAAAGTGCACGAGAGGAATTATCCGGTACACGACTCGGAGTTAGCGGCCGTGATTTTTTCCTTGAAGCTGTGGAGACATTATTTGTACGGTGTGAAGATTAATATCTACACCGATCACAAGAGCCTGAAATATTTGCTGGATCAGAAAGATCTGAACATGCGACAGCATAGATGGATAGAGTTCCTGGGGGACTATATATTCAAGCTCCACTATGTGCCTGGTAAAGGCAATGCGGTTGCAGACGCATTGAGTCGCCGGGCCCCAGCTCAAGCCAAATGGCTGTCGCTCCATGACGAGTGGTTGATTCGGGAGTTGGAGGCGTTGGAGATCTTTTGCGTGGGTAAGCAGTCAAGTGCTGAAGCACTATTGAATTGGACTGAAGTCCAGTATGACCTAGCTGATCGGATTCAGTAGGCTTTGGATTTGGATGGCCACATGAAGCAGATCATGGTTGAAGCTCTGGATGGGTCAAATTCCCAATTCGTCATTGAGGATGGATTGCTTTGGAAGGACGGTCGTCTGTGCATCCCAAACGTGGGCAATTTGCGGGCGGAATTGTTGTACGCATCATAGCAAGTACTCAATTCACCAGGGGAGCATGAAGATGTACCGTGATGTTAAGAAATTTTTCTGGTGGCCAGGACTGAAAAAGGATGTGGCGCTCTATGTGGCGAAGTGTCAAACTTTCCCCTTGGTGAAAGTGGAGTGTCAAAAGCCGGGAGGATTCTTGAAGTCCTTGCCTATTCCGGAGTGGAAGTTCGACGACATTACTATGGACTTTGTGCACGGGTTGCCAAGGTCGCAAAATGGGAACGACGCCATTTGGGTGGTCGCAGATCGTCTAACAAAGGTGTCGCACTTTATTCCGCATAGTAAGGTTGATCCGGTTGAGATATTGGCAAAGTTGTATGTGGATAACATAGTACGGCTTCACGGTGTGCCCCGCAGCATCGTGAGTGACTGGGATGGGCGGTTCACGTCCAAAGATTGGAGGTTGGTGCAGCAGATGTTTGGAACGAAGCTGAGTTTTAGCACAGCCTTCCGTCCGCAGACGGATGGGCAGACCGAGAGGGTCAATAGGACAATGGAAGGCATGCTTCTCATGTGTATCTTGGACTTTGGAAAGCAGTGGGAAGATCATCTATACTTGGTGGAGTTCACGTACAACAATAGCTATCAGGAGAGCATACAAATGGCGCCCTTCGAGGCCCTTTATGGTAGAAGATGTCGCACATCGTTGTCTTGGTTGGAAATAGATGAGTCAAAGTTGTACAAGCACTAAGAGGTGGATGATGCTACGTCTTTGGTTCGAACGATTCGAGAGAGGTTGCTTATTGCTTAGGACCGACATGAGAAGTACTATAATGCCAAGCACAGGAATGTAGAGTTCGCTGTCGGCGATTGGGTGTACTTGAAAATCAAGCCGTTCAAGGGTGTCTCGCGGGTGCAGCACTTGAAGAAGCTAAGCCCGAGGTACCTTGGACCGTTTGAGGTTCTGGAGCGGATTGGTGAAGCAGTGTACCAGTTGAAGCTGTCAGTGGAGCTTAGTGGTCTACATGATGTATTCCATATATCGGTGCTACGGAAGGCGGTGCAAGAGCCTACGAAGTGATCACGGTCGATCAAGTGCCGATCGATAGTGGGTTGACGACGAAGGTCAATCCCGTACGTATTGAGAACTCAGAAGTCAAGCGGCTACGCAATAAAGAGATCAGGATGGTCAAGGTCCGTTTGGACAATTGCGGTCGGGAGGAGCTCTCTTGGGAGCGAGAGCAGACTATGCTTGAGTAGTACCTAGAGTTGTTTTGCTCAGGTACCGTTTAAGTTTTATGCTTATCTTTCTTTTATGTAATTTTGTGGACGAAATTCTTTTAAGACGGAGAGAGTTGTAACGCCCTGAAACTCAAAAGAGCGAATGGAGGAGTTTTGAGCCAAGTTTGGAATTTGGCAGGGGGCACACTGCCTGGGACACGGGCGTGTCCCAGGGCATGTCGAGCTTGGGTCGTCGACCTAGCCATATGGATGATGAAATTTGGAGTCGACGATTATCGGGCAGCGAACACGGCCAGGGACACGGGCGTGTCATAGGCCGTGTGTGTCTCGAGTTGTTGGCCGATTTTATTCATAGGTGAAACACGGCCTGGAAGCCCAAGTGTGTTCAGTGGTGACATGACCGTGTCAAATGGGGCACGGGCGTGTCCAATACCCGTGTGTGTCTCGGGTCGCTGCTGGCCTATGTCGATGGAGGAACATGGCCAGGAACACGACCGTGTACTGGATGACACAGGCATGTCAGGTCGAACACGGGCGTGTCGGGTGCCCATGTGTTTTTCTAGACGCGTCGATTTTGACGGCAAATGGGGGACACGGCCCTGGACACGAGCGTGTCGCAGGCCGTGTTTGCCCAGGTTTTGCATTTCAGGCTCGAATCATGGCCGTTCATTTCTTTAATTTGGGATCCGACGGCTGGGGGCTGCTAGTGCTTAGATATACCCGAGATTGGGCCTTTGAAACCCTCATTTCACTTGAGTGGTTCTCTTTCTAAGTTTAGAGAGAGGGGAGAGCAAAGGAGGAAGAAGAATCCTACATCCGGTCACCGACGGAGCTTCAGAGCTCCAAATCGCGAGCCGACTTCGGATCTACGGAGGAAAAGAGTTTGCAGTGCTTTTCATCTGCGTACATTTCCATGGCGCCAAGTTAGAACGCTATGGTAACAATTCTCTACTTGAGCATGTGAAGCTCTACTTCTTTTGCATAGGGAAGCCCGCTCTAGCGAGTTTGCGGTTAGTTTGAGGCGTTCCTTCGGGTAGACATGAATAGTCCCCGGTGTGTACATATAGAGTCTGTATTCGAGAACGGATATAGGCATGATGTGTGAACCCTACCCGGACAAGTTGGTACGGATCGGTGATGTTGCAATGCAAAAGGGCAGGAGAGGATACCGTGCAAATGGTTGTTTTTCGGGGTTTCTACGTGTTAGATTGCAACAGGGAGCCTTGGGGATTAACTCCAAGGTGCACCCAGAAAACTGGGCAGATGGGTGATTCTGCCAACATGGTGGCCTGGGAGCCAACTTGAACATAACCAGGTTATGTGAAGTGTGTAACGGAAACGGGACTCGGAGAAGTTTGACCCGCACATATGGCTTAAATTGTCGTTGCGATGTGAACACGAGTTAGGCGGAACTGTACCCGTTCTATGTCGTTCGGTTGGAGCCGTTGGCATAGATGAGGGTCTTAGGTGGTCTATGACTTAAAATGACGTGACCAATGTCTAAAAGACAAATGCTCATAGTTTGACTGTGAAAGTGGCGGTGGTGGGACCGAAATGTCTATGGCTTTCATTGACGTGACATTGAGCGGTTCACCGACAATGTGCCCTGAGTGCACGGGGCGTGTGGCCGTGCTTGCCAACGCCTGTGATGAAATGTATATATATACTGCTTGGTTATGCTAATAAAGTGCAGGTAAGGAGCATCGTCGCCCCGAGTTGGGGGTGAGATCGTTATAAATTGATCAGCATTGCTGACCATTGCTTTGTTTTGCCACCGTAGCGGTGGATTGTGCTTGCAGGTGCTACGGAGCCGAGCGGTAAATAGCGGGCTAAAGCCCAATTTGCTGTGCTGGACCTCGAAGGACTAATGCTTAGTGTTTCTTTTATTCATGTATGGTCGGCCTGCGTGCCGAAGTTTGAAAAACACTTCTATTTAAGTAAGCAATTGTAAGGTCTTAAGGCCATTGTACTTGTGCATTTGTATGTTCATTCCGTGGCTTGTTAGTGGACATTCATGCTAGTGTTGAGTTCTTTATTAATGCAACTATTATATTTGCTTCCGCTAGAATGCTCTGTGTAGGACATTGATATTAGTTGGATGGTTTCCATTGAGTGACCACCCAGTCTGCCTGTGTATATGACGTCAGGCCCCGTCCGGACCTACTGTTATATGCTATGCGACGGATAGGGGGCGTTACAGACCAGACCTGACATTGCCTATCCTATTGGCAAGGTTAGCCAATTTATGGAAGCTCCCAGGGAGTGTCATTTACAGTCGGCCCTGAAGATATTGGAGTATATTAAATCAGCTATCGGGAAAGGACATCTCTTTCAGAAGAATGACCATTTAAGAGTTGAAGCGTACTCCGATTCAAGATATGTCGATGACAAAGGAGACCGCAAGTCTACTTCAAGTTTTTGCACCTTTGTGGGGGGGGGAACCTTGTGAGCTGGAAAAACAAGAAACAGTCGGTAGTCTCCAGGTTCAGTGTAGAAGCAGAATACCGAAGTATGTCATCGACCACGTTTGAGCTGAAGTGGTTACGGGCACTCATGCTTGACTTAGCAGAGGTCTACGACCATCATCTACCTATATTTTGTGACAACAAAGCCGCAATATACATCTCTAAAAATCCGGTCTTCCATGAGAGAACCAAGGACATAAAAGTTGACTGGCATTTCATTCGAGAGGAGATTCTGAAGGAACAAATTTGCACTTCGTTCGTCACTTTCGATAAAGAGTTGACTGATATTTTCACCAAGCCAATATCCACCTCTTTTCATCACATTTGCGACAAGCTGAGCATGATCTATATATATGCTCCAGCTTGAGGGGGAGTGTTGCAGATTAGATACCGGGCGGTCTGGCGGTCAGACTATGGCGGGTTGCAGTCCGGGCGGTCTGTCGGTTTCTCTCCTGCGGTTTGGTTGCTGTGCTGTTATTGTTGGTGCTCTGGCGGTTTGTCATTCCGTCCCTAGCGACTTGGAGACCGGGCGACCTGACGGTCTAGTGTGGCGGCTTGATGTCTTTCTCTTGTGGTTGTCGGACGGTTTGTCGATTCATCAAACCGCATGACTTGGCGCTTTGTATTTATATTAAACCGCTTGTACATGATATTTTTTAATCCCACATTATTTATTTTTAATCTCTCTCATCTCCTACATTATATAAAAGAGAGGCTATACCATGTAATTGATACCTTTTTTGGAATAAAAAAATTTTTGTTTGTTCATTTTCCGGACTTCCTTTTTCTGTTCGAACAATCAACAAGAAGCTGTCCTGATTCAAACAAGTGGGAATTTTGTGGGACTGGTGGAGAAAATCAGACACGTAATTAAGATGTTGGATGAATTAAGGGCCAATCGTTTTCTTGGCCATTGGCCGGAAAATAATGGAAGATAAGTATATTTGGCCAATAATCTACTTGTCGACACAAAAATTAAATAGTTTTTTGGACGCCTCATAGAAATATAATTCAGCTTTAACATCACATCATTATTTTTGAAAACGACATGGATGAGGATTTAAATTGTTGACATTTTAGATAGCAAAAATCTTATAAAATGAATAAAAGTTTAAAGTCGGGATTAGATTGTATAACACTTTGATATATTATTTTATTAATTAAATTACCTTTTGAAATTGAACTCATTTTTTTCTCAAATTTTGGGAAATTTTATTGGGAGTCTGTGTCTATTGCTATCTCAATAAAAAGTTTATATTTTCTTGCTCGAGTGTTTTATTAGTATTTTTAAAACACAATACTTCTAGTTGTGGGTCGCTTAGCGTTCTCCCGATCTAGAGAATCAAACCATCTTACCTTACGATTAAGTCAAGCTGGCAAACTGTTAAAAGAGAATCAACAACAGAAATAATATGACATTTTTAATGAAAAAATCCGAAAGAAAAAAAAAACATGGGATCATTGGCCAAAACAAATGATAGAAAACCAATATTGGCACAGGCGGACCCAACGGAATTTTTCAGTGAGTGCGTTTAATAAAATAATGACGAAAAATAGTGATACCATAAGTAGCCTATTTCATAAACATGAATTACTCTTGTTTAAAATTCAAATATGTATCAAAATAAGTATGCTAAAATTTTTTTTACCAATTTTGAAATTTTCAAACTCACATCAAAATCAAGACATTTATGCAACAAGTTTGGAAAGCAGTAATTCCCCATCCCCCATCTATAGCAGGAGAGGATTTCATAGTTTAATGTAGCGCTAGTTTTGCCAAAAAAAATAACACAAGAATTAGCATAAAGAAACCCTAATATTTTCTTTCAACCGCAAGATATTCGGGCACCCCTGTGCTATGTCCTTGGAGTTAAAAATGCATGGAGAAAAATGTTAGATCTACCAAAACCACATCATTATTCTACAAATACATCCCTGATCACACAATGAGAGCAATTATTACTTGCCAATGACTATTAATCTAATACGAGCAAAATAATCTATTATAAGTACAAGGAAGGAAATCTAAATTTTGAGTTAGCAGAATCAAGATGCAGTGCAAGATGAAGATGCTTGCCTTAGAGGAAACTCAAACCACAACAAACTGTGGTTTGGATTTGGAGCCTGGATAGTGGAAGGCTGGAAGAATGCAAACTACCAAGTCTTAGAACAAATCTGACCTAAGCAAATCAAAGTGTAATCATGACCATAGAGTCTCGATCACAAAGAATCCAGGGATAGCAATGGCTGATCACTAAAGAGAGGAACTTTGTCCTTTCCTACATGAAAAGGATGGAAACCTATATATCAGAAATGAAACCCAAGGATTTGAATTTGAGGAGTTCCGACGACTTTATAACTGATTAGAACACTCGGCTCGGGAAGAAAATGGAGGAGAATGCCTAGTAAGGGGCTTCTATTCTTCAATGTTCGTCGAAGGGAGGAAAAACAGCTTCCACCCGTTAATTTTTGCTTTGAGGACAAATGAAGTGGGATCCCTTGAGGATTCGACATCAGTTTTTCTGAAGAGGAACCAGTGACTGTGCAATCTGTAACATCCCTCAAGCAACTATACTACTAATATGGTTTTGTCATGACTAGGTCATGACAAAACACTAGGATGCTCAAAGAGAGCAGGCGAACATATGCATGAATGTGAAGATCACCACGGTCTGCAAATAACACAATATAATTAACTAACCCAGGTGTTGAAACCGGAATCCGGCCTCCTGTGGAGTTCGACCCTTGGGGAAGGGGTGGTCTCGCGCCTACTTTGCTCCTGCAAGAAAAACAACAAAGGGGACAAGGAGAAACAGACCCAAGGGCTCGGCAGGGAGGTCCCACCACAAACCCGGAAGATCTCAGAGCGCTTCCCCTCCTTAGCCAGAAGCCGAGCTAAGGTACCCTCAGAAAGCACTCGAAAATTGGGGCAGGAGAGCACATGGAAGAACCTGCTCTCTGGGGTACCCCTTGGGTCCTATTTATAGCTTTTGAAATCCTGACTGCCAATAACCAAAAGAACTGACCTGAAATTTCCAGAAAACCCTTGGTTTGGTCTGCCAACAGCCAAACTTCGTTGTTTTGAAGGGCTATGGGCAGACCAGCAGGGGCAAAACAGTAAAAAGTACCTCACACATCCGGGCAAGCTGGGGAGTTCTGGCCACCTCGGCATGTACTTCTCGTCTACCGCTGCCGAGCTCCACTGCGAGGACGCGAGTTGCGTGTCGCTCGGCGAATGCCGAGCTCGGGGTCGCCGATCGTCGATCTCTGGTCGACGGATGCCGAGCTCGGGCTCACCCCCTTTCTGCCGAGCTCGCCTATTGTCCTCAGCCCGATTTGCCTGGCCCCTGGTGACCTTGCTCGCCGGACACGGGGTTGTACACGATCCCCGCTCTTTTCGAGCTTGTAAAAGCTCGGAAAGAAACATCCAACCCCAAGTGTGCGGCGAGCACTGGTTGGCGAGTTGGAGGGAATATTCTGGTGGGGGCCACCTGCGACTATATATATGTGCACCTGCCCAACTTCCTGGCTCTTGCCATTCTTCCTGCTGCTTTGCCAAGATGCCTCTTCCTAAGGAGATCCAAGAGCGCATAGACCGAGCTCGCCAGTCCTCCGCGGTTCGCGTTGCCGCTCTGACAGCGGTCCCCGCGAAAGCTCCCCAAACCGATCCTGCCGAGCCCAGTTCCAAGAAGTCAAAGTCGTTCCCTGAAGCGGTCGAGCCCATTTTCCACGACCTGAGGGCCACCCTGGCTTGCGAGACCGGCTCTTCCACCCGAACCATTCTGGAGAAGGATAGGGAGATCGTCGTGGTCGGCGACGACCTGGACGACCAACCAGATGGCGAGGGCGACGTGCTGCGGGGCCCCGCGCCGCGAGGCGAGGTCATGCTCGCCACCTCGCGATTATCGGCACCGGACAGCCATCCCCGGGATCCGTCGCTTCTCTTCGGGATCCTGCCTGTGAGCTCGCAGAGGCCGAACTCGCCCGCGGGTTCCCCGCCTCCTCGCCAAGTTGACGCGACCGCGGGGGAGGGTCTGGGGAACATTCCCACCCCGGGGTTCGAGCTCATCTCGCCGGGGGCTCGCGGCCCAGGTCGCGGGAAGGATATGAGGTTCATTCCTCCTCGCATCTCCTTTGAACCGCCGAGCTCCTCAGGTCAGCCTTGCTTGACCCTGTGCTTCATAAGTCTTCGCTCTCTTAGCTGATACCTGCCTTTACAGCTCTTCCCAGTCAATTGGCTGCCGAGGAATCCTCGCGGGCAGCCCACTACTCTCCCCTCCCCTCCCCGAGCTCGCTAGACTCTTACCTGGGTCCTGATGTGGATCAAGGCAAGCTGACGAGGAGAGAGGTCAAGCTCCTCAAAAAGCTGGTGTGCGGACTGCGCGAGGTGCAGGGGGTCAACGAGACGCTGCAGCGCGACTACGCACGTCTTGCTGACGAGGTCCGCCGCGGCCAAGCTGGCGAGCTGATGTCCCCTTCCCGGCTCATGGACGAGATAGACGACGGCCTCTCAGTTGCGCAGAGGAATTCCGGAAGGATCCGCAAGCTGCTCCGCGCGCGGCAGCCTGGGGGGCGGGGATCGTGAGGCCGGGGTAGGTAAGTTAACGGGCTCCTTTTCCGAGCCGACCGGCACTCGCATCCCGATCCCCCCTGCTCGCACGCCCTGCTCCTTTAAACCCCGAACTTCTATTTCTGTATCAAAAATTAATCTATGAATATTCTTGATCATGCTAAATAAAATGCTGCAATGTGTTACTTAGCCTTGGATGGGATGCGCTGGAAGTCGGCGAGCTGGGGTAGCGAGCTGGGGTGGCGAGCTGGGGCGGCAAGCTTCGGTGATTGGACAGCCTGCTTCAGATTTTATTTCCTATAAATAGCTCCCCCCCCCCGCCTCTCACCTACCCCCGTACTGTGCCTTTACTGCTTTGCTTCCCTTTCTCTGTGTTCTCATTTTTCTCTGCTCGCATAGTGCTTTTTTCTCGCGAATATGGGCAAGACCAACCCAGATGCCGATGGCCGCTCCAAGTGCGCGCAGCACTTCACGGACTACTGCTTCTTCGAGGGGCACACCAGCGAGGAGGAGCTCGCTGAATTCGTGGCGGAGCGCGTGCCGCCGGGTTTCGAGGCGCGCAGGCCGAGGACGAGCGAGGCCATCAACACCTTTTACGAAGATGAGCTCGTCTTCCCCATCTCGCACTTCGAGGTGGGGCTGCGCCTTCCCTTGTGGCCGGAGATCCGGCAGATCTTTAAGTACTACGGGGCCATCCCCGCGCAGCTGAACTCCAACGCCATCGCGATGATGGTGGCGTTCGCGAGCTACCTCCGGCGGGAGAAGATAGAGTTCAACCTGACGGTGTTTAGGAAGCTCTTCTCCTACAAGGCGACGCCGGACGGGGTCGCCTACTTTGGCGGCTCCTTGATCAAAGTTCACGAGATCGCGAACAAGCACCATACTTGGATGACCAAGATCGCCTTTATCAAGGGCGATCTCGGCAACATCCCCTACTCACTGCAACAAAAAGGCGACGAGGTGT
Source organism: Platanthera guangdongensis (assembly GCA_039583875.1). Taxonomy (NCBI): domain Eukaryota; kingdom Viridiplantae; phylum Streptophyta; class Magnoliopsida; order Asparagales; family Orchidaceae; genus Platanthera; species Platanthera guangdongensis. The sequence goes on from CM077161.1 coordinate 85,342,717, forward strand.
ACCGCCCGCCGGCCGTGTCCGGCAATGACGCCGAGCTTCACAAATTCTTCCTCCACAAAGCTTTCGAGGTCGCCTTCCTGCGGAGGGGCCTCGACGCGCTCCCCCCCCCCCCCCCCCCCCCCCCCCCGTTCTGCCCGGCGAAGGTATGCTTCCCTCCTCATCTTGCCTAGCTCGCCTGCCCGCCGAACTCGGCACATCACCTCTGAATTCCTAACTCTTTTAAGTGTTTTCCTGCAGGGGAGCGAATAATCCCCGTGAACCCGCCGTTCGCGGATCCGGGGCTCCACACCGACCCTCTTGCTCGTGAGAGGGCGGCGGCGCTGGCCTGCCGAGATGTGGCGGCCCTCTCGCAGCCCTCTTCCAGCAAGAGGCGTCCTGAGGGCGCGGGGTCGAACCCGCCATCCGGCCACCGTCAGATAAAGAAGATGCGGAGGGCCCTGCTGGCTCCGTGGGGGCAACAACAACAGCCCAGCCCCAAGTACATCAGTTCGTCGGTGACCCCTCCCGACGCGTCGCCGGAGAGCCCGCTAAAGGAGATAACCAGCAAGGGGCGGAAAAGTGGCGAGGGCCCCTCTTCCACGGCGGCGATCTCTCCTCCTCCAGCGGCGAAGAGGACTGCCCGCGAGCGCGCGCCGCCGAAGCAACATCCCCTCCTCAACTTCGGCGCGCGCTGGAAGGATTCGGCGGGCGAGCCCATGCTGCAGTGGGACGAGCTCGCTCATCGAGTCTCCGTCTCCACTCTTCATCCCTCCTGGCATGACCGCGAGCCTACCACTGGTCACGCCTATGCCCTTGGCTTCGGCCTATATGGCCGAGAGGATGTCGAGGCCTACAAGAAGACGACCCTCCGGCAGCTCGGCCATGAGGGTCTGCAGTCCCACCTGCGGACCCTGGAGCTGAAACACATGCTGGCGCGCCGCAGCTTCGCCCTCAGCCACCAACTCGAAAGGGCTGAGCAGGCTCGCGACCTCGCCAAGGACAAGGTCACCGACTAGGCGAGGAGGCTCGGCATAGCGGAGGGTCTACTCGCCCAAGCCGCCGGCGGGTTGGTAAGCGCCAAGCACTGCTCCCCTCTTTTACTTAGAAAATTTTTGTGATGCTGCTAAATGAACTCTTTTCCAGGATGCCAAGGCGGCGGACGAGCTTCAAGCTCGCAACACTGAGCTGGGGGAGGAGGTCAGTCAGCTGCGAGCACTACTGGCCGCGGATGCCGACGCTGCAGGGGAGCTCCAGGCTCGCAACGCTGAGCAGGGGGAGGAGATCGGCCGGCTGCGTGCACGCCTTGCCGAGCTGGAGGGCGCGAACACAAAGCTGAAGGGGGAGAACCAGCACCTCCTGGGCGAGGTGCGCCGCCAGGCCGAGATCTTCTTCCCACCTCACGACATCGATCCAACCCTCCCCTACAAAAGCCCGCGGATCTTTGGCGAGGCCGACCTCGCCGAGAGACTGCGGATCAACTCCATCCAAGCCGCCGAGTGCACCCTCCAGATGATGAAAGATTCTGCGGTGCTGGTGGAGGGGTGCGAGGGGATCTCGGCTCGGGACCTGATGCCGAGCTTGTTTCCGGCGACACCGCCTAGCGAGAAGGAAGACAGCCTGGACGCTATGTTCGGGAAGAGCTTCCAGGATCCTTCGGGTGACGGTGGGGATCAGTCCGGTGGAGGGGGCGAGGCCTGAGGGTAGCTGGTACTTTTGTTTTCTTTTTTCCTTTTTCTTTGTTCACTCGCCGAGGCGAGCCCCCCATGTAACTACTTTTTGCATATAATGAAAGTTTTTTGATCATACCGGTTTCACTTCCTTTCCTTTCTTTACTATGCTTGTTGTGCTCTGAATTTATGCCAGTGCTTCTCCCCGCGACTTCGCCGAGACAGGTTCCGCGAGTAGAGCGGTTATGAGAGCGCGCCTGCGAGTGGACGCGTTTTGAGTGTCCGCCGACCCCCCAACGATTCGGAGGCGAGTTGCTCTCCGCCCTTGTCACGCTACCCTAACTCGCACGCGAGCCACTCAGGTTGAGCCCGAAAATGGGAGAAACTTTCTCCAAGTCTAATGGCCAAAGGGGGCGAGGTGCCCCGGTTCTGTTTGCTCTCCTTTGGCGAGCCCCGGGCTCGCATCCCACTCGCTGATGCCGAGCCGGGGTTTGCAGGTGCACACTCGCTCATGCCGAGTCCCCCAGCCTGGCTTGCCTGCTAGATCCTGTCGAGCTGGGCTTGCCGAGCCCGAGCTCGCCCTGACAGAACCTTTTTTTCCCTTTGCTCCCTGGCACTGAGACCTTGACCCATACCTGACGACTTTGAGGCCGACAACATCGAGTGATCTCTAGCCCTGTCAGCTAGGTGAGAGCCTGACAGCGGGATCTGCTCGAGGCTAAGTATGACACCGAGTGACTTCCAGCCCTGCCAGCTAAGTGAGAGCCTGACAGCGGGATCTGCTCGGGGTCCACTACTAACACCATCGAGTGACTTCCAGCCCTGTCAGCTAGGTGATAGCCTGACAGCGTGATCTGCTCGAGGCTAAGGATGACACCGAGTGACTTCCAGCCCTGCCAGCTAAGTGAGAGCCTGGCAGCGGGATCTGCTCGGGGTCCACTACTAACACCATCGAGTGACTTCCAGCCCTGCCAGCTAGGTGAGAGTCTGATAGTGGGATCTGCTCGAGGATAAGGATGACACCGAGTGACTTCCAGCCCTGCCAGCTAGGTGAGAGTCTGGCAACGGGATCTGCTTGGGGTCCACTACTAACACCATCGAGTGACTTCCAGCCCTATCGGCTAGGTGAGAGCCTGACAGCGGGATCTGCTCGAGGCTAAGGATGACACCGAGTGACTTCCAGCCCTGCCAGCTAGGTGAGAGCCTGCCAGCGGGATCTGCTCGGAGTCCACTACTAACACCATCGAGTGACTTCCAGCCCTGTCAGCTAGGTGAGAGCCTGACAGCGGGATCTGCTCGAGGCTAAGGATGACACCGAGTGACTTCCAGCCCTGCCAGCTAGGTGAGAGCCTGGCAGCGGGATCTGCTCGGGGTCCACTACTAACACCATCGAGTGACTTCCAGCCCTGTCAGCTAGGTGAGAGCCTGACAGCGGGATCTGCTCGAGGCTAAGGATGACACCGAGTGACTTCCAGCCCTGCCAGGTAGGTGAGAGCCTGGCAGCGGGGTCTGCTCGGGGTCCACTATTAACAACATCGAGTGACTTCCAGCCCTGTAAGCTAGGTGAGAGCCTGACAGCGGGATCTGCTCGAGGCTAAGGATGACACCGAGTGACTTCTAGCCCGGCCAGCTAGGTGAGAGCCTGGCAGCGGGATCTGCTCGGGGTCCAAAATATGTCACATTCCACCATGCAGGCTAGTAACGATAATATTAGAGAGTTTGAAGGAATTTATTATAATCAAAGTGCTGCTTACATGTTTCAGGGGAAAAATCGTTTGAGGTCGTCACCACTCTAGGTGAGACTCAGGGTCTCGCCCTCTACATTTTGGAGTCGATGGCCCCCTGACCCCAAGGCTACCTTTACAATGAATGGTCCCTCCCAGCTGGGGTTGAGCTTTCCTACGGATGCTGACCTCCCTGCCGCATCTACTTTCTTCAGCACCAAGTCCCCCTCCACGAACTGCTTGACCCTGACATGCTTGTCAAAGTACTTGGCCATTCTTCTTTTCACCTGCTCCTGCCGGATAGCGGAAAGGTCTCTTACCTCTTCCACCATGTCAAGGGAAAGCCTCAGTTCCTCCTCATTCTCTTCTTGTCATTCCTCACGGCCTTCTTTTGCTGCCACGACTCGCGGTGTTTGGACTTCGAATTCTATGGGCAGCACTGCCTCACACCCGTGGGAGGGTTTGAAGGGGGTCTCTCCCGTAGCTGTGTTGGGGGTGGTCCTTAGGGCCCAAAGAACCGCAGGAAGCTGCTCCACCCAGTTCCCTTTCAAGTTCTCCACCTTATTTTTGAGGAGGTTGATGATGATCTTGTTTGCGGCCTCCACCTGCCCGTTACTCCTGGGGTGATGGACCGAGGCGAACCTGAGATCGATTCCAAGCTGTTTGCAGAAGCTGGTGAACTCGGCACTAGCGAACTGGGGCCCGTTGTCCGTGACGATGGCCTGGGGCAGCCCATGGTGACAGATGATCTCCCCCCAAACAAAATTCCTGATCACTTGGGAGGTCACCTTGGCCAACGCCTTTACCTCCATCCACTTTGAGAAGTAGTCAATCATCACTAAGAGGAACCTTCTCTGGCCGCTGGCCTGGGGAAACGGCCCAACCAAATCCATACCCCAAATTGCGAAAGGCCATGGGGCCGTGATACTTCTGAGTCGCTGGGCTGGTTGCAGCTGGAGCGGGGCAAATAGCTGGCACTTATGACATCTTCTTGCGAACTCAGCGGCATCTCGGCCCAGGGTGGGCCAGAAATACCCTTGCCTGACTATCCTCCCCTCCAGGGTCCGACTCCTGGAGTGACTCCTACATTCCCCAGAGTGGACTTCTTCCAAGATCCTTCGCGCTTCCCCCTCGGTCACGCAGCGGGCTAGCATCCCTGAGAGGGTCTTCCGGTATAGCTGCCCATCCTGGAGGAGGTAATAGGCTGACTTTTGCCTCAGTTTCTTCTTATCTACCCCCTCCGGATACTCTCCTCTGGAGAGGAAGACCACGACTGGATCCATCCATGAAGCTTGCTGATCGATTTCCATGAGCTCCCCTTCTTCGATGGAGGGGCGGAACAAGTCGGTGATGGTGCCCCCCACCTGGGGACGATGCTTTGCTAGCTGATTGGCTTGTTCATTCTCTTCCCTGGGCACGTGTCGGATGGTGAAAGTTTGAAAAGTGCCAATGACCCTCTTTACCTTGGCCAAGTATGATCGCAGGGCGGGATCCCTTGCCTCGAACTCCCCGTTGATTTGGGAAGCTACTACCATGGAGTCAGTGATGACCTCCACGTCCGACACCCCAAGCTCCCTGGCCAGGCGAAGCCCTTCTATCACGGCCTCGTACTCGGCCTGGTTGTTGGTAATGGGAAAGTGTACCACCACAGTCTGCTCGATTCGGGTTCCTTGAGGGCTTTCTAGGATCACCCCCACTCCAAGGGAATGCCTCCCTGAGGCTCCGTCCACCCTCACTCTCCAAGGAGTTGGGCGGGTGAGCTCTTCCTCCGCTACTTCAATCACGTAGTCGGCCAAGAAGTCGGCCATAGCTTGAGCCTTGATCGAGAGCCACAGAACGAAGGAGACATCGAACTCGCTTATTTCTACCGACCACTTAGCCAGCCTTAGTGAATGCTCCACCCCCTCAAAGATGTTGCGGAGGGGATGGTCGGTCACTACCCGTATTGAGTGCGCCTGGAAGTAAGGTCGCAGCCTCCTGGCCGAGATGATTAGGGCAAAAGCTAGCTTCTCCAAAATCGGATACCTGAGCTCGGCCTTCCTCAGGACCCAGCTCACATAATAAATAGGGAGCTGCCTCTTCCCTTCTTCGCGAACCAAGACGGAGCTCAAGGCCTCCGCCCCGACCCCGGGGTATAAGAACTGATCCTCCCCCTCCTTCGGCCCTTGGAGCAGTGGGGCCTGTGTCAATTGCACTTTGAGGGCCTGGAACGCCTCCTCGCACTCCTTGGTCCATTCAAATCTCTAACAACCCCTCAGCGTCTTGAAGAATGGGGAGCACTTCTCCCCTGCCCGTGAAAGGAAACGACTCAGCCCTGCTAGCTTTCCCGTCATCCGTTGGACCTCCATTGCATTCCGCGGGGACCCCAGCTCCAAGATAGCCTTGACCTTATCTGGATTTGGCTCGACCCCTGCGGGGGTGAGGAGGTGCCCCAAAAACTTTCCCCTGCTAGCCCCAAAGACACATTTTAGGGGATTCAATCGCATCTTCAATTTGCGCAGGGTGTCGAAGGTATCCTCCAGGTCCCGGAGGTGGGAGTCCACGTCCCGGCTTTTGATCATGAGGTCATCTACATACACCTCCAAATTCCTCCCCCTTTGCTCCTTAAAGACCCTATCTATCATCTTCTGGTAGGTTGCCCCGGCATTCTTCAGCCCGAATGGAATCATCCTGTAGCAGTAGCATCCATCCCCTGTGATGAACGAGACATCCATGATGTCTGGGGGGTGCATCCTGATCTGATGGTAACCTGAAAAAGCATCTAAAAAACTCATTACAGAAAAACCGACGGCTTAGTCAACCAGCGCGTCGATCCGAGGCAAAGGATAACAGTCCTTAGGACAAGCTTTATTAAGTAAGGAAAAGTCGATACACATCCTCCATCGGCCATCCCCTTTTTTAACCATAACCACGTTGGAGACCCAGCCGGGGTACTGAATCTCAGACACAATGCCGGCCTTGAGGAGTTTCGCCACCTCATCCCTGATGGGCTCCGCCAGCTTGTTCGCAGTGGACCTCTTCTTCTGTTGAACGGGGCGTGTTCCCGGGTCCAGGTTGAGGCGGTGGCAAGCCACATCTGCGTCAACCCCCGACATCTCCGCGATGTTCCAGGCGAAGATGTCCACGTTCTTCTAGATGCACTCCAGCATCCTGCCTTGGTCCTTCGGGGTCAGCCCCCCGCTGACGCGGATCTTCTCTATCCTTCCTCCTTGGGTGAGTACCTCCAGCTCCACCACTTCCTCTGCTGCCTCCAACCTGGATTGCTCCCCCCATCCCTCGGCATCCCCATCCTCCGGAACGGGGACCTCTACCTCCATCTCTCCTCCCACTATCCTTACTTCGGCCACCTCCACCAGATCTCCTCCTGCCGCCCCCTCTGCGCAGTCCTTCACTCCCAGCTCCTCCCCTCCTGCTCCCTGCTCGACCTCCTCCATCCTTCGCCCCATCTCCTCGGCTCCCTCTTGTCAGGAGATGGTGTTCACCACGGTGACATAACATTCCCGCGCCACCTTTGGGTCCCCCCTAACCCTGACTTGGACCCCCTCAGCATTGAACTTCAAGCATTGATGGAAAGATGAGGGGACGCAGTGGAAGGCACTGATCAGGGGCCTCCCGAAGATGGCGATGTAGATGCTGGGGGTGTCCACAATTACGAACTTGCAGTTTCGGGACTGCCCCCCCAAGGTAACATGGAGGGCAACTCCTCCCTCTACTTCCTTCCTTTCTCCTGAAAACCCGAACAAGGGGCCATCTAAGGCCAGCACCCTCTTTGCCTCCACCCTCATCGCATCGAACGCCTTTTTGAAGACGACGTTGACGGAACTCCCGTTGTCCACGAGGATCCGAGAGACGGTGAAGTTCTCGATGGCCGCCTTGATGACTAGCGCATCACAGAACGGATCCTCGTAGTCTGGCATATCTCTCCTGGAGAAAGTGATCCTTTCCTCCGGGGGTGGGGTTTGGGACGTGGAGGCGACGCTCCGCCGGTACATGGTGTGGAGACTTGCCTTGTGGGAAGCCTCGATCCCTACTCCCCCGTGGATCACTCCGATCCCTCCTCGGGTACCCACATCCACCCGGTCATCGCACCGATCCTCCTCCGCCCGAGGCAGGACCTTCTCAATTCTTACTTCCTGCCTCCCCTGTTGTTGCTGCTGCTCCCTATTCCCTCTCATCTCGAGGAACTCCAGACAGGTGGCTGTGGCGTGCCCCTCTTCCTGATGGAAGTCGAAATAGGGCAGCTCCACCCTGACCTCTCTTCTTCTCCTCCTCCACGCTCCCCTCCTTGCCCCCAGGGCTATGGCCATGGCCTCTTCTTGATCGGGGAGTCGGGGCCTCTGGCCCAGCCTCCAGCCCGGGGGGTGGAACTGGTCTTGCCTCCCCTGGTAGTGGTCCCTTCCGTAGTACCCTCTCTGTGGCCCCTGCCCCTGCCACTCAGGCCTCCATCCCAGCCGCCGGTCGGGCTCCTGACGCCCCCACCTCGGCTGCTGCTGCCCTTGGAGCTGCCTCTGCTCCCTCTGCCTGGGCTTCCCCTTTCTCTCCTCCTGTGCCTTTCCTCCTCTCGACTCTTTCTCTTCCTCTGTGGCCCACCTGGCCAGCTTTCTTGCAAATTCCGGGTTCGATGCCTCCCCGTCGACCTCTCTCGCCGCCCACTCCATCAACTCTTCGTAGGAGAGGGGGGAACTCTCTTCAGCTCCATCCGGAAGAAACCCTATTGCAGGCCCAGGGTAAAAGCCATCATCAGACTATGGCCCGGCATCTCCTGGACTTGAGTAACTTCCTCCTTGAATCGGTCCACATAGCTCCCCAACGTCTCGTTCACCCCCTGCTTTATGTGGAACAAAGACTCGGACTCCTTCTTCCTCTTCTTGGAGGTAGTGAACCTCAGCATGAACCCTCGGCGCAGGTCCTCGAAGCAGTAGATGGAGCTGGCCGGTAGCTGGTGGAACCACTCCCTTGCCTTCTCCCGGAGGGTGATGGCGAAGAGTCGGCACTTGAATCCGTCCGACATCTGACGGATGGAGACCAAATCCTCGAACCATGGGACATGCTGGACCAGATCCCCCTTTCCGGTGTAATAGGACATCTCGGGTTCCCTGTGTAACGTCCCGAATCGCTCTAGGCCCCTAGTGTGTGTGTTTTGAGTCAGGAGGGTTGACTTGAGTCCTGAGAGTGCAGGGAATTGGACTGCACTTGTGGATAAATGGAGAATCAGTGTAAAAAGGAAGTAACACGGGTAGGGACACGGCTGTGTGCCTACCCGTGTGCGTCGAGTTGAGCTCGACGAGCTGTGTCGAGATCGTCGAGCTGTGTCGACACCAAGGTACACGGGTAGGGACACGGCCGTGTGCCTACCCGTGTGCGTCGAGTTGAGCTCGACGACCCGTGTCGAGATTGTCGAGCTGTGTCGACACCAACGGACACGGGTAGGGACACGGCCGTGTGCCTACTCGTGTGCGTCGAGTTGAGCTCGACGACCCGTGTCGAGATCGTCGAGCTGTGTCGACACCAAGGGACACGGGTAGGGACACGGCCGTGTGCCTACCCGTGTGCGTCGAGTTGAGCTCGACGACCCGTGTCGAGATCGTCGAGCTGTGTCGACACCAAGTGACACGGGTAGTGACACGGCCGTGTCCCTACCCGTGTGCGTCGAGTTGAGCTCGACGAGAAGTGTCGAGACGCAACCCGAGAAGTACACGGCCAAGGACACAGCTATGCACACGGCCGTGTCATGTGGACACGGGTCGGGACACGCCCGGACACGGGCGTGTCCCAACCCGTGTCAAGTATTGAACCGACATGGAAACTGTCGTTGCCGCTTCGCCAGGAAGGACACGGGTAAGGACACGGCCGTGTCCCTACCCGTGTCACATTTTATATATAAAGGGGAGAGAAAACCCTAGCCGTTTTCATGCTCTTTTCATCCCCTAATTCCTGTGAGAACTCCTGTGAGAGGGAAAACTGCAGAAGCAAGTTTTACCAAAGGAGATCCGCCATCGCCGTGAAAGAGAAGATGCCGCCAAGGAGAACTACGAGATCCATGGCTAGAAATGGTGGTACCGCTGGAGCCAATGTGAGTTTCCTACCCTCTCCCTTGGTGCTAGATCTATAGTTATTTTCCTAGGAGAGGCATCGGCTCAAGAGAGTCTTGATGGAGAGGAGAAGATTTCTAGGTTCGGCCATGCTAGGATTTGAATCCTAGACTTTAGATCTCTTCAACCCTTCCCCTTTTCTTCAATACGACGATGGGTGAATGGTTTCGTGAGGAGTTTTGGCCTTTGAGGTTGAATAAGGGAGGAGGACATTTCTGGAAAATTTAGGAAGGATCGCTTGAGGAAGAAGACGGACCGATGCCGTCCATTTTTCTTTAAGAAGCGTGCAGAATCTGTATTCTGCGCGCAGCAAACTTCGTGGCCATTTTTATGTATGCTATGGCCAGATCTGGGCTTTCGGCTTAACACGAAAGTTGAAGCCCTTGAAAATATCTTTCCAACGAATGGTTGCACGACATCTGGCGAAGTCTGTAGCCACGGGAAAGTCTAAACGCAAATGGTGTTCAATAAACCTCGTATGCAGAAACTGTGTTCTGTACGCAGCGGACTTCAAGTCCGATTTCAAATAGGATAATATCAAATCTGGGTTGAGCTCTGAATATGAAAGATGTAGTCTATGGAAATACCTTTCCATCGAGGGGTTACACGACTTCACCGGATTCCTGTAGCCTCGGGAATCTCCGGTCGAAGTTGCTGTCCAGACTATTCCTGCACTTAAAAATCTGGGTTTATAATATTTGGATTTGGATTCGGTGAAACTAATATTACAGGTAACCTTGAGGCTTGGATAAACTCTTATGAATAATTAATTCAGTTGCATAAATGATGAAGATTATTAATCGGATTTCATGTGATAGAATTGTAAGATAGTATACTTGAATGATTTGACTGGTTAGAAGTTAGTAGATTTTTATACATGTGCATCTTGATATATTGTGTTGAAATCACCTGATATGACATATAGAAGGATAACTCATGGCCATGTGAATGTTGAATAGTGGATTGAATTTGGTAGTCCAATACTTAGAGTGTCGTCTTCCTATGAGTAGTGTTGTGTGAGTTTGTAAGTGCGGTGTTGACCGCCACTTGTTTTGGTTGTGTTGAGATGAGGTGTGGATGGATGGTTGGGCTGTGCCCTCGTGTTTGCTTCCGAGGCCCCTTCCACGTTATGTTGATGTGGTATTTGCATGTGGTGTGAGTCGACACGCGGTGTCGTAATCCCGGGTTAAGGATAGTGTGGCAGGTCTACGGGCTCGCCAGTCGTCACACCGACGGGAGTTGGCAGTTAGACTTGGTCGGTTTGGGCTGTGTCCTCGGTGTTCACATCCCGAGGCCCCTCCGACCATGTGAACGGTTGGGATGTGTCCTCGTGCTTTCTTCCGAGGCCCCTTCCGGGTCACGCAAGGCCAGTTCGGGCTGTGTTCTTGGTGCACATCTACCCAAGACCCCGCTGGGCCATAGTACGCATGGGCTCCGCTGTTGTGTTCTTAGCGTTGAGGCGTACGGAGACCTAGGTGAAGTAGTGTGATACCCGCCTAGTAGTAGAAGTGCCCGTTCTACTGTCACCGCCTGGCCACGGCGGCTGATGCCTGAGAGGTTAGCTACCTGCTCGAAAAGTGGGAACTATAGTCTGTGTCGACATAGCAATTGCATGGGTGTGCATGGGTGAGTCATTGCATAGCATTCATAGCATTTTATAACATTGCACAACAAGATCCTCATTGTATAAGTTTGTATGGGCACTCTTATACGATGAGTTACTTTTATGTAACCCGATCCTTAACTTATAAGTTTGTATGGGCATTCTTATAAGTTAAGTTACTTTCCTGCTGTTACTTATACTTGCTAGTTTAGTGTAGATCTTTCATATATGCTGACTATGATGCTGTTACTCTTACACTACTGACACTTGCTTGTACCTCCTTTACTTGCTTACTTGTTATATACTATACTCTTGTTTCTTTTCTCCGCCCGGTGCCGAGGAGTCGCCAGGGGAGCGGATGTGAAACCACTTAGTCGTTTCGACTAACGGTTGCTACGTCTTCCTTTTTAGGAGGTCACGCCGCAGGTAGAGCAGCCGCAGACTACGCCGCAGGACAGCCAGGCCAGGATGACAGGGCCTGACGTGACGGTGCCGTCGATACCATCCGTTACCGATGTTAGTGTTTTGCTTACTCTGATGTAGCCCGTTTGGGCATTGTTTAGCTGTACTCTGATATATTGTAGAAGCATGTTTTAGCTTCTCATTATTGATGTATTTGGAGATTATAACTTAGTGTGGATTTTGACTTCTTCTGTTTATTTATTTGGTTGGGTTGGCATGATATATTGATATTGTTGTAGCCGGCGGAATAGGCGTCTTGTGGTACAGGTTAGCCCGTGTGCTAATGCTACCGCAAGGCGGCTGTTCCGGGCATAAGACTCCCCCTTCGTGCCGTGTTTTGGGATCCGGGGAGGGGGGGGGGGGGGTATTACAAATGGTATCAGTTTGCCACGATCCTCAACTAAGAAGTCATTCAACAATGGTGCCACCCACGTTTGGTTAGTCAGTTTGGGGACAAACTGACTTAGCGGAAGCAGTGGTGTGCCCATATGTAATTCACATTAAGTTTGTCCAACTTTGACCTTAAGTTTAGCCAACCAGACCACAAATTTGTCGTGTATGTGTAGGTTCCACTGCATGTTGAGCCGATGGGGGGTACTCCTACCCCTCCCATACCCACTCAGTTCGAACAGTCTGAGTTGGGGCAGACGCTCACCGCCATTCTTGATGCTTTTAAGGCACAGCAGGCTCCGGTGCAACAACAGGCCCCGAGCTCCAACTGGCTGAGCACCTTCCGGGCTCTCTCCCCTCCCGTCTACCTTGGGACGGAGTCAGCCGTACGTACAGAGGAATGGCTAGACACGATACAGGAGTTGTTGGCCGGTATCCGTTGCCCGGCCAACATGGCAGTGACATTGGCAGTGTCCGTCTTGGACTTACATGCGAAGAGGTGGTGGAAGTCCCTCATGGGCTCTACCTTCCAAGGCCGGATCTACACAGAGATAAGTTGGAGTGAATTCTCGGGTATTTTCTTGGAGCACTTTATCCCTACATCGGCCCGAGATGAGCTTGAGCAGAGGTTCCTTCTACTAAAGCAGGGATCAAAGTCGGTTACAGAATACCAGCGGGAATTCCAGCATCTCGCAAGGTTTGCAGATTCTTATGAGTTGGATGACAGAGGTTATGCCAAACGTTTCTATAAAGGGCTGCGAGATCCCCTAAGGCAGTCCCTTTTGTTTATAGCGGATGGTAGCTTGGCGGAGATCATTGATATGGCGAAAAGATTTGAGGCGGACCACCTGGGATGTAGTAAGAGGCCTGCGGAGGACGTGATGGAAGCCGGCCCAAGTAATAGAAGGAGACGGGACTTCAGAGGAGGACGAGGTTATCAAAGAGGTGGAGGGCGTGTCCACCGAAATTATAGGGTGGAGCATCCAGTTCCGCAGCCGCCTGCGTTGCCTCCACCCCCACAGCATCAGCGATTTCAACAACCTGAAGGGCGTCGTGGTCTGGTGTGCTTCGAATGCAACCAGCCGGGCCACATCCGGCGTTTTTGCCCGCAGCTATATGGAAACGCCCCTCCTGCTCTCCCTCCTGCTCTCCCTCCTGCTCTCCCTCCTGCTCTCCCTCCAGCAGCTCCACGAGGGCGGGGACATATGCGCGGTCGAGGACGAGGACCGCCAAGAGGAAACCCCGGACCGGTCCGGGATCAGGTGTACGCGCTTGACATGGCGCAGGAACGGAACTCACAAGATGTGATTGCAGGTATGATTTAATTAATTTACATATTTGCATGGTCTAACTTGAATTGATTAGAACTTACTAGCCACTAGCAATAAGTTTTGGTTGTTGGTACTTAGGCACCGTGATTATTGGCGGGAAGACAGCCTATGCGCTGTTCGATACCGGTGCCTCACACTCCTTTGTGTCCGAGGATTTCATAAAAGACATGGGGGATGTACAGTACTTCACTGGCATAGCCCGACGTGTACGCCTTCCGGACGGCTCGGAGATGATCGCGACCGCCAAGTACGAGTTGGAGTTATTTATTGATGGGAAGGCCTTTGATACGCCGGCCACGGTTCTGAGAATGCCGGAGTTTGACATCATTTTGGGCATGACATGGCTGGACTGGCACTTTGCGAGGATCGACTGCGCGGAGAAGCGGATCTATTTGAGGCATGGAGACTCTGACGTCATCTTCCAAGGTATTGGCTTCGCGCCACGTATGATATTATCTTCTATTCAGGCTATAAAGGCTCATATGAAGGGGGATGAGGTCTTCATGATCTGGTTCGAGTTGAAGGAAGCAGCGTTGGAATTAAATGATGTACGGGTAGTGCGGGATTTTCCTGAGGTATTTCCTGAGAAGCTACCAGGATTACCTCCGCATAGAGAGGTTGACTTCCAGATCAATCTAGTACCACGTGCCAAGCCTGTATCCAAGGCTCCGTACAGAATGGCTCCGAAAGAACTCGCGGAGTTTAGAGTTCAATTGCAAGAACTGGTGGATTCAGGGTTCGTTCGCCCCAGTTCATCACCATGGGGAGCCCCTGTGCTGTTCGTGAAGAAGAAGGATGGAACACTGCGATTGTGCATAGATTATCGGGAACTCAATCGGTTGACGGTGCGGAACACTTATCCGCTACCGCGAATCGATGAGTTGTTCGATCAACTAGTGGGAGCACATTGGTTTTCTAAATTGGATTTGCGCTCCGGATACTATCAGTTGAGGATACAAGAAGGGGACATCCAGAAAATGGCCTTCAGTTCGAGATATGGTTTGTATGAGTTCACAGTAATGCCGTTTGGGCTCACAAATGCCCCTTCGGCCTTCATGAGCTTGATGAACAAGGTGTTTGAACCGTATTTGGACATCTTCGTCATTGTTTTCATCGACGACATCTTGGTCTACTCAAAGACGGAGGAGGAGCATGTCGAGCACCTGACCTTGGTTTTGAAGAAATTGAAGGAGCATGCCTTGTATGCCAAGTTTAGCAAGTGTGAATTCTGGCTTAAGGAGGTAGCCTTCTTGGGGCATGTGATCAGTGGAGCAGGGTTAGCGGTGGATCCAGCTAAGGTGCGGGCCGTGAAGGAGTGGTCGCCCTTGAAGTCGGCGGCTGATGTACGAAGCTTTCTTGGACTTGCTGGCTACTACCGCAAGTTCGTGAAGGGATTTTCCAAGATTGCCCTTCCTCTTACCTCCTTGACGAAGAAGGGTGTGCCATTTGAGTGGACACCTCAATGTGAAGCGGCATTTCAAGAATTGAAAGATAGGCTTACCTCCGCCCCCATCCTTGCACTTCCGTCGGGGAAGGAAGTATTCCAAGTTTACACGGACGCATCATATCAAGGGATGGGAGCGGTGCTGATGCAGCACGGGCATGTGATCGCTTATGCTTCAAGGCAGTTAAAGAAACATGAAATCAATTACCCGGTTCATGATTTGGAGTTGGGAGCAGTGGTGTTCGCTTTGAAAGTCTGGAGGCATTATTTATATGGCGTGCACTGCGAGATCTTTTCCGATCATAAAAACTTGAAGTATGTTCACACTCAGAAGGAGTTGAACCTGAGACAACGACGGTGGTTGGAATTTCTATGCGACTATGAGTTCACCATGAACTACCACCCCGGGAAAGCGAACTCGGTAGCCGATGCCTTGAGTAGAAAAGTGCCAGGCTCTAGCCCAGAGTCTCGGCTGATGAGCATGGAGCTGGCTCGGATGATCGAGGAGATGGAAATTACTCTAGTATTCAAGGCTCCCTCGGCAGAGCATGCGGAGTATTTGGCCAACATGAGCATAATTTGTGATATCCGAGACCGGATTCGGGTGGAGCAAGGAATGGATGCGGCCTTGGCCCCGACAATCAAGGCAATTGAAGATGGGACCACCGATGAGTACACACTAAAAGACGGTCTCATTTATTTTCGTGGCCGACTCTATATTCCCAAGGGCGGCAAAATTCGGGAGGATATCTTGAGAGAGGCGCATTCCTCTCAATATTCAGTGCATCCGGGTATTGCTAAGATGTACGCCGGACTGCGGAAGACCATGTGTTGGCCGGGAATGAAAAAGGATGTTCGCTACTATGTTACACATTGCGAAGCTTGCCAAAGGGTGAAGGCTGAATGCAGGAGTCCCGGTGGTTTGTTGCAGCCTTTGCCAATTCCCGAATGGAAGTTTGAGGATATCTCCATGGACTTTGTCCATGGGCTACCTCGCTCACGCTCCGGGAATGATTCAGTGTGGGTTATTATGGATCGACTAACAAAGGTGGCCCGGTTCATTCCAATGAAGAAGGAAGCACACGTGGATGTTTTGGTACGCCTTTTTGTGGAGCAATTTGTACGGTATCATGGCGTGCCCAAGACAATTGTTTCGGATCGGGATGGTCGGTTTACATCCAATGAGTGGAAGGCGGTACATGCGTATTTGGGCTCACGCATAACCTTTAGTACTGCATTTCATCCTCAGACTGACGGGCAGTCAGAGCGGACCATCAGAACACTGGAGGATTTATTGAGGTTATGTGTGCTGGACAGAGGAGAGCCATGGGAAAGACTCTTGCCACTAGTGGAATTCTCCTATAATAATAGCCATCAGGCAAGCATCAGCATGGCGCCCCATGAAGCCCTTTACGGAAGAAGGTGCAGGACTCCCTTGTCTTGGGTGCAAGATGAAGATCCAAAGGCATTGGGGAACGAATATATAGATGATACTGATGCGGCGGTCAGATTGATACGGGATCGCATGTTGGAGGCTCAAAGTCGACAGGCGAAATATTATAATAAAAAGCATCGGATGGTGGAGTTCCAGGTGGGAGAAAAAGTGTTCCTCAAGATTCGGCCGATGCATGGAGTGTCGCGGGTGCGTGGAGTGAAAAAGCTCAGCCCAAGTTATGTTGGGCCTTATACTATATTGGAAAGGATTGGCCCGTTGGCCTATCGGTTGGAGTTACCACCAGAACTAGAAAATCTCCACGACGTGTTCCATGTGTCGTCGCTTCGAAAAGCACTGTTGCGGCCCGACCAGTATATTCCCACTACTGATGGTGCATTGGCATCAGATAGGTCTGTGCGACTAGAGCCGGTGCGGATTGTTGACAGCGAGACAAGGACTTTGCGCCGCAAAAGTGTTCCCTTAGTAAAGGTGCTATGGTTGAATCATGGGAAGGAGGAGTACACATGGGAGCCATTGGATTTAATGCAGCAACGCTACCCGGAGTTGTTTGCTCAAGGTAATTCTATTTAAAAGCAAGTGTTAAATTTCCTGTCATGCTTTCCTCCCCACAGCCTAAGCCTGATTTCGGGGACGAAATCTTTTATTTTGTTTATAGGATTTGTAACGTCCCGAATCGCTCTAGGCCCCTAGTGTGTGTGTTTTGAGTCAGGAGGGTTGACTTGAGTCCTGAGAGTGCAGGGAATTGGACTGCACTTGTGGATAAATGGAGAATCAGTGTAAAAAGGAAGTAACACGGGTAGGGACACGGCCGTGTGCCTACCCGTGTGCGTCGAGTTGAGCTCGACGAGCTGTGTCGAGATCGTCGAGCTGTGTCGACACCAAGGGACACGGGTAGGGACACGGCCGTGTGCCTACCCGTGTGCGTCGAGTTGAGCTCGACGACCCGTGTCGAGATTGTCGAGCTGTGTCGACACCAACGGACACGGGTAGGGACACGGCCGTGTGCCTACTCGTGTGCGTCGAGTTGAGCTCGACAACCCGTGTCGAGATCGTCGAGCTGTGTCGACACCAAGGGACACGGGTAGGGACACGGCCGTGTGCCTACCCGTGTGCATCGAGTTGAGCTCGACGACCCGTGTCGAGATCGTCGAGCTGTGTCGACACCAAGTGACACGGGTAGTGACACGGCCGTGTCCCTACCCGTGTGCGTCGAGTTGAGCTCGACGAGAAGTGTCGAGACGCAACCCGAGAAGTACACGGCCAAGGACACGGCTATGCACACGGCCGTGTCATGTGGACACGGGTCGGGACACGGGCGTGTCCCAACCCGTGTCAAGTATTGAACCGACATGGAAATTGTCATTGCCGCTTCGCCAGGAAGGACACGGGTAAGGACACGGCCGTGTCCCTACCCGTGTCACATTTTATATATAAAGGGGAGAGAAAACCCTAGCC
This sequence comes from Platanthera guangdongensis, assembly GCA_039583875.1. Classification (NCBI taxonomy): domain Eukaryota; kingdom Viridiplantae; phylum Streptophyta; class Magnoliopsida; order Asparagales; family Orchidaceae; genus Platanthera; species Platanthera guangdongensis. The sequence goes on from CM077161.1 coordinate 85,360,320, forward strand.
GTTTTCATGCTCTTTTCATCCCCTAATTCCTGTGAGAAGTCCTGTGAGAGGGAAAACTGCAGAAGCAAGTTTTACCAAAGGAGATCCGCCATCGCCGTGAAAGAGAAGATGCCGCCAAGGAGAACTACGAGATCCATGGCTAGAAATGGTGGTACCGCTGGAGCCAATGTGAGTTTCCTACCCTCTCCCTTGGTGCTAGATCTATAGTTATTTTCCTAGGAGAGACATCGGCTCAAGAGAGTCTTGATGGAGAGGAGAAGATTTCTAGGTTCGGTCATGCTAGGATTTGAATCCTAGACTTTAGATCTCTTCAACCCTTCCCCTTTTCTTCAATACGACGATGGGTGAATGATTTCGTGAGGAGTTTTGGCCTTTGAGGTTGAATAAGGGAGGAGGACATTTCTGGAAAATTTAGGAAGGATCGCTTGAGGAAGAAGACGGACCGATGCCGTCCATTTTTCTTTAAGAAGCGTGCAGAATCTGTATTCTGCGCGCAGCGAACTTCGTGGCCATTTTTATGTATTCTATGGCCAGATCTGGGCTTTCGGCTTAACACGAACGTTGAAGCCCTTGAAAATATCTTTCCAACGAATGATTGCACGACTTCTGGCGAAGTCTGTAGCCACGGGAAAGTCTAAACGAAAATGGTGTTCAATAAATCTCGTATGCAGAAACTGTGTTCTGTACGCAGCGGACTTCAAGTCCGATTTCAAATAGGATAATGTCAAATCTGGGTTGAGCTCTGAATATGAAAGATGTAGTCTATGGAAATACCTTTCCATCGAGGGGTTACACGACTTCACCGGATTCCTGTAGCCTCGGGAATCTCCGGTCGAAGTTGCTGTCCAGACTATTCCTGCACTTAAAAATCTGGGTTTATAATATTTGGATTTGGATTCGGTGAAACTAATATTACAGGTAACCTTGAGGCTTGGATAAACTCTTATGAATAATTAATTCAGTTGCATAAATGATGAAGATTATTAATCGGATTTCATGTGATAGAATTGTAAGATAGTATACTTGAATGATTTGACTGGTTAGAAGTTAGTAGATTTTTATACATGTGCATCTTGATATATTGTGTTGAAATCACCTGATATGACATATAGAAGGATAACTCATGGCCATGTGAATGTTGAATAGTGGATTGAATTTGGTAGTCCAATACTTAGAGTGTCGTCTTCCTATGAGTAGTGTTGTGTGAGTTTGTAAGTGCGGTGTTGACCGCCACTTGTTTTGGTTGTGTTGAGATGAGGTGTGGATGGATGGTTGGGCTGTGCCCTCGTGTTTGCTTCCGAGGCCCCTTCCACGTTATGTTGATGTGGTATTTGCATGTGGTGTGAGTCGACACGCGGTGTCGTAATCCCGGGTTAAGGATAGTGTGGCAGGTCTACGGGCTCGCCAGTCGTCACACCGACGGGAGTTGGCAGTTAGACTTGGTCGGTTTGGGCTGTGTCCTCGGTGTTCACGTCCCGAGGCCCCTCCGACCATGTGAACGGTTGGGCTGTGTCCTCGTGCTTTCTTCCGAGGCCCCTTCCGGGTCACGCAAGGCCAGTTCGGGCTGTGTTCTTGGTGCACATCTACCCAAGACCCCGCTGGGCCATAGTACGCATGGGCTCCGCTGTTGTGTTCTTAGCGTTGAGGCGTACGGAGGCCTAGGTGAAGTAGTGTGATACCCGCTTAGTAGTAGAAGTGCCCGTTCTACTGTCACCGCCTGGCCACGGCGGCTGATGCCTGAGAGGTTAGCTACCTGCTCGAAAAGTGGGAACTATAGTCTGTGTCGACATAGCAATTGCATGGGTGTGCATGGGTGAGTCATTGCATAGCATTCATAGCATTTCATAACATTGCACAACAAGATCCTCATTGTATAAGTTTGTATGGGCACTCTTATACGATGAGTTACTTTTATGTAACCCGATCCTTAACTTATAAGTTTGTATGGGCATTCTTATAAGTTAAGTTACTTTCCTGCTGTTACTTATACTTGCTAGTTTAGTGTAGCTCTTTCATATATGCTGACTATGATGCTGTTACTCTTACACTACTGCCACTTGCTTGTACCTCCTTTACTTGCTTACTTGTTATATACTATACTCTTGTTTCTTTTCTCCGCCCGGTGCTGAGGAGTCGCCGGGGGAGCGGATGTGAAACCACTTAGTCGTTTCGACTAACGGTTGCTACGTCTTCCTTTTTAGGAGGTCACGCCGCAGGTAGAGCAGCCGCAGACTACGCCGCAGGACAGCCAGGCCAGGACGACAGGGCCTGACGTGACGGTGCCGTCGATACCGTCCGTTACCGATGTTAGTGTTTTGCTTACTCTGATGTAGCCCGTTTGGGCATTGTTTAGCTGTACTCTGATATATTGTAGAAGCATGTTTTAGCTTCTCATTATTGATGTATTTGGACATTATAACTTAGTGTGGATTTTGACTTGTTCTGTTTATTTATTTGGTTGGGTTGGCATGATATATTGATATTGTTGTAGCCGGCGGAATAAGCGTCTTGTGGTACAGGTTAACCCGTGTGCTAATGCTACCGCAAGGCGGCTGTTCCGGGCATAAGACTCCCCCTTCGTGCCGTGTTTTGGGATCCGGGGAGGGGGGGGGGTCTTACACCCTGAACCCATCTGGAACCAGAGCTGAAGAGACCAGCTCGCTGAAAGGGTTCCTCCCCCCACTGGGCGAGATGGCGAGTCTCGCGAGCCCAGCTCGCCAAACCGACCTCGGTCAGCTGAGCCAGGGAAAAGCTCGCGCCCGGGGAGCTCGCACCCTCAACCTTTCTCGGCCACTTCCTTCCCAGCTCGCCTGCCGGGAGCGTCCTCGCCCAAGACTGGGCAGCCACGATCTGAACTGCCGGTGTCGAGCACTCGGCCCGCATGTCGAGTGCGCACTTGACAAGAGTTAGCACCTCATTTATTAAATCTTCAAACATCCCCACCGCTGCGAGTGGCGGGGGGGGGGGGGGGGGGGGGCGGTGAGTCCGGCCTGTCTGATCCTTGTCCTCCCGTCATTGAGCTCGCCGAAGCCTTTTTGCGCTGACCACTATCCACACTCACCGCACCAAAATGTTGAAACCGGAATCCGGCCTCCTATGGAGTTCGACCCTTGGGGAAGGGGTGGTCTGGCGCCTACTTCGCTCCTGCAAGAAAAACAACAAAGGGGACAAGGAGAAACAGACCCAAGGGCTCGGCAGGGAGGTCCCACCACAAACCCGGAAGATCTTAGAGCGCTTCCCCTCCTTAGCCAGAAGCCGAGCTAAGGTACCCTCAGAAAGCACTCGAAAATTGGGGCAGGAGAGCACAGGGAAGAACCTGCTCTTTGGGGTACCCCTTGGGTCCTATTTATAGCTTTTGAAAACCGGACTGCCAATAACCAAAAGAACTGACCTGAAATTACCAGAAAACCCTCGGTTGGGTCTGCCAACAGCCAAACTCCGCTGTTTTGAAGGGCTATGGGCAGACCAGCAGGGGCAAAACAGTAAAAAGTACCTCACACATCCGGGCGAGCTGGGGAGTTCTGGCCACCTCGGCATGTACTGCTCGTCTACCGCTGCCGAGCTCCACTGCGAGGACGCGAGTTGCGTGTCGCTCAGCGAATGCCGAGCTCGGGGTCGCCGATCGTCGATCTCTGGTCGACGGATGCCGAGCTCGGGCTCGCCCCCTTTACTGCCGAGCTCGCCTATTGTCCTCAGCCCGATTTGCCTGGCCCCTGGTGACCTTGCTCGCCGGACACGAGGTTGTACACCAGGGTTTGACTTTATGGCCTCATCTTGACTCTTTGACCCCACCATAATATCTCTAACTAATTAGGGGGTCCCTTGGAGCACATAGAACCCATTGGGGTCAACTAAAGTTGTCCAGTTGACCAAAGTCAACCCTAACCCTAAAATGTTCAAAGTGGCCTATCTAGGGCCAGTGGACCTCCAACTTGCCAAAATGACCCCACCTAGACCATTCTAACCCTTTAGGAGGTTCATTGGGCCACTCAGGGCCCATTAGAGTCAATCCAAGAGGTCAAGTTGTGCAAAGTCAACCTAAACCCTAAAGGGTCAAAGTACACCCAAGTCTCCCTACACCTTAGGGGAGGACAATGAGTCACTAAGGACTCATTGGGGTCAACCCAAAAGGTCCAATTGACCAAAATAAACTCAACCCTAAATTGGGTCATATTAGATCAAGTTGACCCAACCTAGCCCAACTCTCTTGGGCTAAGCCTAATTGTAGTGGCTCACTAGCCTTTGGAGGCTGACAATTACCTAAAATGCCATCTAAATTCTGGAAATGGTGACAATGAGAGAGAAACCTCAAGTTCTCCTTTAATGGAGGAGAGAGAAATAAGAAAGAGAGAGAGGAGTTATGGAGGGAGACCATGGGCTACCCCATTCATCTACCCATTGCCCCCATTCATCTCCCTTGACTCCTGGGTTGAGAATAACATCAATTCCAGCCAGCTAACACTAATGGGGGGAGTCCAACCACCATGGCTGACCACCTCTTCACCTCCCCTCCATGGAAAATTATAAATCCCCCTACACAGCTCCCATTCACACTTTTGACCAACAGATCACCTTCAAAATATCCTTGACAGTCAAAATGATGTATTGGATCAATGGTTTTTGTGGAGGATCGAGGAATCGGGCAAGCTCGCCTGAGAGGAAAAATGCCACGGCCAACCGACGCCACCGCCGTCGTCAAACCCCAAACAAGGTCCACTTCTCCTCCTCTCCCCTTGTGCTAGTATCCTAGATCAATTAGAAGAGAAATCGGGCTCAACTGAACCCGATCCAGTGAGAAAAAAATGGAGATTTTCATGGTTTTCATGGTTGCAGGTTCGCCAGAAACCACCACCTCCGGCGCCCGTGCCGCCACCCGGTGATAGCTACCACCTCGACGGAGGTGATGGTGGCGGTGGCTGGCCAGGGAAGTGGTCGGGTGGTCGGCATTTGTCTTGGCAAAGCTACATGAAGAGCCAATTTCGGGCGACGTTTTGTTCAGGCACATGAAGAAGATGAACAATGCCATCTTTATTTTATTATATTTATATATATTATATAGTGATCAATTACTCCTTAACATTTAGTATTGTAACACCCCCATCCGTCGTATGGTATATAGTAGAAGGTCCAGTTGGAACCCGACGCCAAATACCACAGACAGTCGGAAGGGTTACGTATGAATAACCAAACTATCTAATTAAGACTACTCGTCCTGTCACAGAGCATTCTAGAGGAAGCTTTTTAACAGTTGAAAGAAGACATAATAGAAATCCAATAATCATGAATGTCCACAACCACTACAATTGGAATGAAATACAAATACACTGAAAGATACTTGGCCTTAAGGCCTTACAAGTGTTCACTTGGCAACAAAATGTTTTCCATACATCGGCTCGCAGGCCGTCCACACATGACAAAATAAAGAACAACTATTCGCTTTGGCCTTCTAGGGCCAGCACATCAACATGGGCTCCAGCCCGCTATTTGTTATTCGGCTCCGCAGCACCTGCAAGCAACATTCCACCGCACGGTGGCAAACAAAGCAACGGTCAGCCAAAGCAGACCAAATTATAATGACCCCGCCCCTAAATCGGGACGGCGGTGCTCCTTCCCTGCAATTCATTAGCCTAGCTAAACAATATAGAACAAGCATAATACGCCACAGGTGTAGGCTTGCAAGGCCAAACACCTCGTGCACTCAGGGCACATTATGGGTGAATGCTAACACTTCAGCGTCTTCACCACCACCCTCAGGATGGCAACCTCGTGAGCATCTAGCCTTTGTAACCACCGTCTAAGGCTCCCGACTATGCCAACGGCCAATCCGCTTTTCGGGTCTCTCGCACCGAACCACATAATCCAGGTCCAATTCCACTTGCCTGTTGCTCACACCGCGCAGTTCACATTAAGACGTACGCACGAGCCAAGCTTATCTCGGATCTTGCTATTCCAAACATTCACATAACCCAGTTATGTTCAAGGCCGGTTCCCTGACTGCCAAGTTAGCAGAACAACGATTCCGCTCAGTTTTTTGGTTGCGCCTTGGAGTTAATCCCCAAGGTTCCCTGTTGCAATCTACCGCGTAGAAATCCAAAAACCCAAGGCACGAAGTCTTCCCCGGCAAACCATAATAAATGCAACATCACCGATTCAGACCAACATGTCCGGGTAGGCTTCATGCACAATGCCTCTGTCCGTACTTTGATTCCGGACTCTATATGCAACACAAGGTTGACTATTCACGTCAACCCCAGGGAACAACGCACACTCGCCGCACACTCGCGGGAGCGGGTCTCCCTATGCAAAAAGGAAGAGAGCTTCACATGCTCAAGTAGAGAATCATTATCCTTGTATTACGCTTTTGCACAATGGAAAACTATCTGGATAGAAGTCTTCGTAATGGAATTTCCTAAACGGATCCGCTCTCGGTTCTCTAAACGGTGCTCCGATGCTCCGCCGGCGGCCGGAATCATCCTCCTTCTTCCTCCTCTCTCTAACTCCTTAAAAGAGAGTGCTTAAGAGAGAAATGAGGAATTGATCCTCTATTTCCGACCTTAACAGAGCAGGGACTTATCTGGGCCGTCAGATCTTAATTAAAGAAATCGAACGACTCAGATCCGCTCAAAAATCCTCAAACCTTGGCCAAACACGGCCTTGCACACGGCCGTGTCCCAGGCTGTGTGCCTTGATCCAGGCACGATCGTCGAACGTAGAAAAACCACACGGCAAAGACATGCTTGTGTCTCAACCTGACATGCCAGTGTCGGGTCCTCGACACGCCCGTGACCGGGGGCGTGTCACATATAACCGCCACGCCAACCGACACGACCGTCCTGAACATGGTTGGGGACACGGGTATAAACACGCCCGTGGCACCCCTGACACGCCCGTGTCAAAACTGTGCACAACCCATGTTTCCTACCGTGTTCTTCTCTGGACACAGACGACCAAACACAAAAAAAGACACGGCCTTGGACACGCCCGTGTCCTAGGCCGTGTACCCCTATACAGGCACCAAAATTTCTTTTGGATGCGATCAGCTCAAAGACAATTTTTGGGGCGTTACAAATCTCCCCGCTTAAGGAATTTCATCCCGAAATTAAGTAAAGGTACACAAAACTAAATGTTACCTGAGTGGAATAACTTGTGGTATTCCTCCAATATAGTTTGCTCTCACTCCCATGAAAGCTCCTCACGTCCGCAGTTATCCCAACGGACCTTAACCATTCTTATTTCCTTGTTGCGTAGTCGTTTGACTTCAACGTCTTCTATACGTATAGGCTTGACCTTTATCGTCAACTCGTAATCAACCGGCACTTGATCGACCTCAACTATCTGTGAAGATTCTTGCATCGCCTTACGCAACAACGATATGTGGAACACATCGTGTAGCCCAGTCAATTCCACTGACAGCTTCAATCTATACGCTGCTTCGCCAACACGCTCCAGTATTTCAAATGATACAAGGTATCTCGGACTCAGCTTCTTCAAGCGTCGAACCCACGAAACACCCTTGAACGGCTTGATTTTTAAATACACCAAGTCTCCAACACCGAACTCCACATTCCTATGGTTGGCGTTATAGTACTTTGCTTTCCTGTCTGGAACGATCTTCAACCTTTCCTGAATTGTACGTACCATTGAAGTGGCGTCTTCCACCCCTTGACGTTTATACAACTTCGACTCACCTGTCTCCAACCAAGACAACGGCGTATGACACTCCCTCCCATACAAGGCCTCAAAAGGTGTCATTCCAATACTCGCTTGAAAGCTGTTGTTGTACGCAAACTCCACCATGTACAGGTGATCCTCCCAATGATTTCCAAAATCTAGGACGCACATGCAAAGCATGTCCTCCATCATCCTGTTGACCCTCTCGGTCTGACCATCCATCTTTGGATGGAAGGCTGTGCTGAAACTCAGCTTAGTTCCCAACAAACTATGCACCAGCCTCCAGTCCATCGACGTGAAGCGTCCATCTCGATCATTAATAATACTGCAGGGCACACCATATAACCGCACAATATTATCCACATAGAGTTTGGCTAACTTTTCCACCGTATCTTCCTTCCTATTCGGGATGAAATGCGACACTTTTGTCAACCTATCTACGACCACCCTGATGGCATCATTTCCCCTCTGCGACTTTGGCAAACCATGCACAAAATCCATAGAAATGTCGTCGAATTTCCATTCCGGGATAGACAAGGACTTTAGGAAACCTCTAGGCTTCTGGCACTCCTCCTTCACCAAGGCACAAGTTTGGCACTTAGCCACAAAAAGTGCTACATCCTTCCTTAATCCTAGCCACCAGAACAACTTCTTCATGTCTCTATACATCTTCATGCTTCCCGGTTGGATTGAGTACTTGGTATGATAGCCTCGTACATCAACTCCTCCCGAATATTTTCCGTACTAGGGATGCATAGACCACCGTCCTTCCTTAGCAGTCCATCCTCAACCGCAAACTGGGAATTTGACCCATACAAAAATTCATCTAAGATTCGCTTCATGCTGCTATCCTGAACCAAAGCCCATCGAACTCTATCATCCAGGTCGTATTGCACCTCTATCCAACACAATATCACCTCAACACTAGACCATTTATCAACGTAGGGGATCTCTAATGCCTCCAAATCACGGACCAAGCTCTCATCATGTACTGACAACCAACTGGCCTGCGCAGGAGCCCTGCGGCTCAATGCATCCGCCACTGTATTTCCTTTCCCAGGTATATAATATATCTCGAAGTTGTAGTCCCCCAAGAACTGTATCCACCTCCGCTGCCTCATGTTCAGATCCTTCTGTTCTAACAAGTACTTCAGGATCTTATGATCGGTGTAGATATCAACTTTCACACCGTACAGGTAGTGCCTCCACAGCTTCAGAGCAAATATCACGGTCGCTAACTCTAAGTCATGAACATGATAATTCCTCTCATGAACCTTCGATTGTCGTGAACCATAGGCTATCACGCTCTCATGCTGTAGTAGAACACAACCTAAACCACTGCCCGAAGCATCACTATAAATTTCAAATCCTTCGGTTCCACTTGGCGAACATAAAATAGGCGCCGTGGTCAACCGCCTCTTCAACTCTTCAAAAGCCTGCTCACACTCCAGCGACCACACAAACTTCTGGCCTTTCCTTGTCAATGTCGTGAGTGGTAATGCTATCCACGAGAAGTTCTCTACGAAGCGCCTGTAGTAGCCGACAAGCCCTAGAAAGCTCTGGAATTCCGCCACTGTAGTCAAAATAGGTCACTCCCGTATCGCCACTATCTTCGCCGGATCCACCGCTATTCCTTCTCCACTAACGACATGACCAAGGAACGCTACTGAGGATAACCAGAACTCACACTTGGAGAACTTAGTATACAATTGATTTCTCCTCAACGACTCCAACACCATGTGTAGATGCTTGTATTGGTCGTCCTCACACTGCGAGTATACCAAGATATCATCGATAAATACTATCACGAAATGATCCAGGTATTCTCTGAACGTCCTATTCATCAGATCAATAAACACGGATGGCTCGTTGGTCAGCCCAAATAACATGATCGTGAACTCATATTGCCCAAACCGCGTGTTGAACGCTGTCTTCGGGATGTCTCTTTCCCTTATCCTCAATTGGTAATAATCGGACTTCAGATCTAACTTTGAATATACTGTTGACTCAACCAACCGATCAAATAGATCGTCAATCCTAGCGATCAGATACTTATTCTTCTCCATAAGCTTGTTCAACTCCCGATAGTCAATACATAGTCACAAGATCCCATCCTTCTTCTTAACGAAAAGAACCGGTGCGCTACAAGGTGACGAACTTGGACGCACATACCCTTGCTCTAACAACTCCTGTAGTTGCACCTTCAACTCCGCCATCTCTCGCGGCGCTATCCGATACGAAGAGCGTGAGACCAGTTTTGCACCCGGTACCAGCTCAATAATAAAATCAATCTCCCGCTGAGGAGGGGCTCCTTGGAGATCATCTGAGAACACATCAGGATACTCGGACACAACTGGGATACTATCTAGACTAGGCCTAAGCGTTGAAGCCTGCACTAAGGTGACAAATAGCTCTGCATCAGACCGAACTTCCTTGATCACTTGAAGGGCCGACATCAAAGCTTTACCCGACCCCTTCATGCCCGCAAACGTAGTCTCCCGTTCTGTATGCAGCCCCAACTTAACCTCCTTTCGATTGCAATCGATGTAAGCTTGCTACTCCGAGATCCAGTCCATACAAAAGATTACATCGAACTCCACTAACGGTAGAACCAACACTTGCAAAACAAACTCCTGGTCCCCAATCCGTATCTTTACCACACAGAACTTATCTGCACGCATTGAGCACACATTGGGCAATAACACATCCAACTTGTCTTTTGTCATCGAGGAAGGAACCCCGATGTGTGATATGAACTTTAGGACAAGAAGGAATGTGAAGCCCCCGTATCAAACAGGGCTCTCGCCAGACAATCGAAAATCAACACGAAGCCTAACACCAAGAATAACAAGCTAACATATAAAAAGAGGTGACAACTACATAAAGTTAAATGGCTAAAATTTAACTCATACCTGTCACCACATCAACTTGCTTTATGTCCTCTTGCAGAGCAAGATTATAAACTCTAGGCTGGGCTGGAACATGATGGGACGCAGTTGACTCCACCGCCTTCCTTTTCTCTTCATAGGTCACTCTAGGCTTCCTCTCAGACTTTGCACGTCCGCTCCAACACTCAAGAGCAAAGTGCCCCGTCTTTCCACAGTTGTAACAAGCTCCTGGAACTCGACTTGTGGTTGCCCACGATGTACCAGATGAAGGGACTGAGTTCAAAGTCCTCTGATTCTTATTCCATCTGCGGAATCCTGACTTTGCATTTGGCACTTTGAACTCTGCCTTCTTTCCCCTGCGTCCTTCTTCTCTTGCACTTTCTTCACAACCTTTTCCAATGACAGGGCCGAAATGACCAAGGCTAGGAAGCCCTATGCCTTAGGCCCAGCAAGGTGTAACTGTAGGTCGCTACGTAGAGCATCATAAAATCGGTTTATCTTCCTCACTTCTTCCGTAAACATAACACCCGCATACCGACCCAACCGTGTAAACTCGTGGAGATACTAGTCCACGCTTCTGGTTCCCTGAGTCAACCCAAGATACTGATTCTCCATCTCGAGCTTCTGAGCAGAGGGTAAATATCTGGCCAAGAACAATCTTGAGAATTCGTCCATAGCACATCAGCAAGCTGCCTTCCGACTAAGAGATGAAACTCCAACTCATCCCACCACACCCTCGCCTCACCAGCCAAAAGGAAGGTCGCTATGGTGGTCTTCTGCCATTCCTCAGTTAACGTGGCCATCAAGACCCTCTTTATCGTAGAGAGCCAATCCTCAGCTTGAGCTGGAATTCCAACCCCATCGAATCTCGGAGGATTAAAGCCCACTACATGCTTGAGCAGTCTCTCTGTAGCTCTCCTCGACTCTACCTGATCCACTGCCGCGCGCTCCACCACTCTTGGCTCTGCCACCCTAACCAGTTCTTGCTCAACAATAGGTGCTGCGTGGTGCAATTATCCTGCAGGTTGGGCATTTATCATCGCAAAGATAGCTTCAGCCACCAACCTGATGGTTTCCGCTGAAGGAGGTGTTGTAGGCACACCCCTCAGTGCACTACTTTCTACCGATTGCGGATGGTCCGACTAACCAGCACTGCTCCTAGCTGCCTATAACAGCAAAGACCCACGATTAGATGACAAACAAATTACTAAAAGCAATCATTGGAACACTCAGGTTCCACAAAACAAGTGTATTTTTCAATTCCTAAGTGGACATTCATGGGTTCTTTTTGATGTTATAACGATAACGCACACATGTGCTCACCACCCATTAAAAGAATTCACCCATGAATTCATTTAAGCCTGACCGTAACCAGAAGTCTGATACCAAATTGTAACACCCTCATCCATTGTATGGCATATAGTATAAGGTCCAGCTGGAACCTGATGCCATATACCACGGACAGTAGGAAGGGTTAGGTATGAATACCAAAACTATCCAATTAAGGCTACTCGTCCTATCACAAAGCATTCTAGCGGATGCTTTTTAACAGTTGAAAGAACCCATAATAGAAATCCAATAATCATGAATGTCCACAACAACTACAACTGGAATGAAATACAAGTACACTGAAAGACACTTGGAATTAAGGCCTCACGAGAGTTCACTTGGAAATAAAATGTTTTTCATACATTGGCTCGCAGGCCGACCACACATGATAAAATAAAGAACAACTATTCGCTTTGGACTTCTAGGGCCAGTACAGCAACATGGGCTCCAACTCGCTATTTGGTACTCGGCTCAGCAGTACCTGCAAGCAACATTCCACCGCACGGTGGCAAACAAAGCAACAGTTAGCCAAAGCCGACCAAATTATAACGACCCCGCCCCTAACTCGGGACGGCGGTGCTCCTTCCCTGCAATTCATTAGCACAGCTAAACAATATAGAACAATCATACTACGCCCAGGTGTAGTATCGCACGGCCAAACACCCCATGCACTCAGGGCACATTATCGATGAATCCTGACACTTCAGCGTCTTCACCACCACCCCAGGATGGCAACCTCGTGAGCATCTAACCTTTCTGACCACCGTTTAAGGCTCCCGACTATGCCAATGGCCAGTACCCTTTTCGGGTCTCTCGCACCGAACCATATAGCCCAGGTCCGATTCCACTTGCCCGTTGCTCACACCGCGAAGTTCACATTAAGACGTACGCATGAGCCAAGCTTCTCTCGGATCCTGCTATTCCAAATATTCACATAACCCAGTTATATTCAAGGCCGGTTCCCTGACCGCCAAGTTAGCAGAACAACGATTCTGCTCAGTTTTCCGGGTGTGCCTTGGAGTTAATCCCCAAGGATCCCTGCCGCAATCTACTGCATAGAAACCCGAAAACCCAAAGCATGGAGTCTTCTCCGACAAACCATAACAAATGCAACATCACCAATCCAGACCAACATGTCCGGGTAGGCTTCACACACAATGCCTATATCCGTACTTCGATTCCGACTCTATATGCAACATAAGGGGGACTATTCTTGTCAACCCCAGGGAACACCGCACACTTACCGCACACTCGCGGGAGCGGGTCTCCCTATGCAAAAAGTAAGAGAGATTCACATGCTCAAGTAGATAATCATTACCCTTATAGTACGCTTTTGCGCCAAGGAAAACTATCCAGATATAAGTCTTCACAACGGAATTTCCTCCACGGATCCGCTCTCGGTTCTCTAAATGGTGCTCCGATGCTCCGCCGGCGGCCGGAAACCTCCTTCTTCCTCCTCACTCTAACTCCTTGAAAGAGAGTGCTTAAGAGAGAAATGAGGAATTGATCCTCTATTTCTGACCATAACAGAGCAGGGACTCATCTGGGCCGTCAGATCTTAATTAAAGAAATCGAACGGCTCAGATCCGCTCAAAAATCTTCAAACATGGGCCAAACACGGCCTTGCACACAGCCGTGTCCCAGGCCGTGTGTCTCGATCCAGGCATGATTGTCGAACGCAGAAAAACCACATGGCTAAGACACGCCAGTGTCTCAACCTGATACGCCCGTATCGGGTCCTCGACACGCCCGTAACCGGGGGCGTGTCACATATAACCGCCACACCAACCGACACGACCCTCCTGAACACGGGTGGGGACATGGGTATGAACACGCCCATGTCACCCCTAAGACGCCCGTGTCAAAATTGTGCACAACCCGTGTTTCCTGCCATGTTCTTCCTTGGACACAGACGGCCAAACACAAAGAAAGACACGGCCTTGGACACGCCCGTGTCCTAGGCCGTGTACACTTATACAGGCATCAAAATTTCTATTGGACGCGATCAGCTCAAAAATGATTTTTTGGGCGTTACAAGTATATTGATTTAAATATCAAGAATATTTGGATGGGATCTCTGGAAAAATGGTCAACATAAAAGTTTTAGCCCTTGAGGTCTACTTTATTTTAAAATTTGTTTCAACACGTTTGGGTAAGTGGTTTGACCGCAACATTCAATATGGTGTAGCCTATACAAAGGCTTAACCAGAGACTAAATTGAGTTCCCCCACCAATCCATTCAGTCAAATGCTTTGAAATTTTACCATAGGCTAGGTATACTGATCCCCTTATCATATCCAAAAATGGGAATTTTTGGATTATATTTTTCTATGGTTTTTGAAAAAATTTATTAAATCATGTATGATTTAATTTTAGGGTCTAATGACCTTATAATTTCCCAAAGGTTTTGTGGATGACCCTTAGGGTCATGATAGGACTCTGATAAAAATCTCAGCCCATTTGGGGTTGATTTGATTAGGTATTGGTGTGACCAAAGTTTGTCCATATAAGGGGAAAATTAGGTCAAAAGTGCACTTGAAGGATTGAGTGACCAATCCTCATCCAAAGTTGGTGAAACTTTGGCCACTGCTTATTGTTACATAAAATACCCCCACAAGAGTGTTTGGGCGGTTTAGTGTTGGTATGGCCTAGAACCCTAGTGTTAACCCTAGGCTTGAGTTTTGAGCTCAATGAAGGACATGGGATCATATGTCCTTGAAATGTCTTGGAAATTGGTAGATGATTTCATAGGGTGGAAATAAGCCCTATAAAATGTTATTAGAATTTTTAGGAGCAGTTAACCCCTCTGAAATAATTTAGGACAAATTAGGATACTTCTACTCATAATTTTATTGGTTGATTATATGATCTTTGATGTTCATGAAACTTAGGCAGTGATCTTATATAATGGTTAATAATCACAGGAAATTTTGGTATGTATTTTGGAAAAATGTTTATAGTACAAATTCACAAACATAGTAATTGTCCTATTAGTAAGTAAACTTATTATGAGTTATTTACTCACTGAAAAATTATGAACTTTGTTTTTAGGACATTGTAAGGCTTAATAATGCTCTGTGAACTTTTATAAATTTATTGGAAGCTTTTCATATATGATGCTTCACAAAGTGCCTTGTGTAGAATATTCTTAAATGATTTATTTGTGTTGCCAAATTTGTTTAGAAAAATTACTAAATTTGGTCAGTTGTCTTTTCTGTTCATTATTAACATCTGGTAATGTTTATATAATTTTTGGATGATTATTTCTATTATTTCCTGCTTTACCCTATTAACGAGGATAATTAATCAATAATTTGTTTGGAGGTCAAAACATTTTTGAAAAATTTAAAATTTTAGTTTCTACTATTATTTTGATGATATACACTTGTCATAATTTTGTTGAGGCCATATCTGGTTAGAAAATTATACTTGGTGTTCAAAAGCCTAGGTGGCCTGATTTTTTAGAAAATATAATAAATGTCAAATAAATTAGGAAAAATATTATCTTGTGGATTAAGTCTTAAAATATCATGATTAACCTCAAGTAAATTCTTAGGTCATTTGTATAAATATTTGGAGGGGTCACCATTCATGCACACCATGTAGCTCATTAGGTATGCACATCGTAAAAACTGTAGAACTAATGAATCATGTGAATCTCGGAATGTGATACAAGAGGTAGTTGGTGGACTTAATTGGGAGACTATGAATGAGGTCACCAATGGAAGTCAGTCGTGAGAGCTTGGTTGATTAGGGGAAAGGTTGTGCTCGGGATCGACGATGGATCGTATTTCCCTTGGAGAAAGTCTAAATACACTTTGGGTTAGATCAAGTGTAAGATCAATATAGTCGGGACATGGGTAGATATGATAACTCTAATTTTATCCATATTTTTATATATTTTTTATTTAATAATTAATTAGTTTATAAATATATTTTATGAATTTATTATCTATTTTCTTTGATTTCTTATTTTAGGTTCAATCAAGGCTGCCAATTTCAATATGGAGTTTTCAGGATTGATTAGAAGACAAAGCTAGACAATGCTAAAAAATGCCAAGTACACACCCCGGTCACGGGTGTGACCGCCATGTCACGAGCGTGACAACAGGCATGACCCCGACTCATGCACCAGAGTTCATTTCCACGTCAATTAAAATTAAACGCCCATTGGTCACGGGCGTGACAATTCTGACCCGGGTGTGTCAACCAGGCGTGACACGCAGATGACGATGCAAGCCTCCACTCCATGTTGGATTAAAGTTACACGCCCGGTCACGGGCGTGACTATTGGTCACGGGCATGACTGTGAGCCGTGATATCCAGACATGCCAAGTTTAATGTAGCAGTTTCAAGAACTAGCGATTTTTGCCTTACACGCCCTTGGTCACGGGCGTGACCATTCCAACAACATCCAAAATTACTCCTGCCATTTCTGCTTCCTGCCATTTTCAACAACCGGCATGACTCGCCCTAGGTCACGTGCTTGACCTAGGGGCGTGACCCGCCAATTAACAATTTTTGGCGGTTTCGCTCCAATGTTCCCAGGACTTGAAGACGACTGTTCTGAACCTTACACACCCTAGTTCACGGGCGTGACCTAGGGTCGTGACCATCCAGCAAACTTGCCTATAAATTCCAGGCAATTCCATAAGGTGGGGGGGGGGGAGATTTTTGGGAGATTTTGTTCTGTTTTCTTTGCTTTATTTCTTACATTTTCAATTCATAGTGTAACTTTTATTTTTGTTATTTCAAGCTCTTTTAATAATCATGTCTCTCCTCAACCCTTCATGTAATTCTCCCATCATGATGAGTAGCTAATTTCCAATTAGCACTTGATCATGATGAACTTTGGAATGGAATAAATTTCTTCTTTGTCTCAAATTATCAAGCACTCTATTTTTTGTACTTAGATTTATGTTTGATTTTATTTTCATCGAATTCATAAGTTGTAAATTATGTTTATTTGATCTTAGATCCGTATCCTAGATTTACCAAGAGGTTGTGGATACGAGTAGATCACTCAAGGATAAAGAGAGTTTCATGCACCCCTCGAGAGAGGAAGGCATAATTCTTCCGGATTGGAGTCAATTCCATTAGAGAGGTTCACCGTCTAATGTAAGCTTAGGTTTTTCTACTAGTCGAGAGGTCTTAATCGATCAACCTAAGGTTAGTCGAATGCGTATTCTCGAGAGAGGCGGTTCATAGCTATGGAACCTCCGCGGTCGAAGTTAATAATTTAGATGCTTGTATTTTATAATTTTATGAAAATTTATTCCAATTCAAATGGATTCTAAATCAAGTGCTAGCTTTCCTATCATCATATTTCTCCTTTTAGTTTAACGTTTTATTTTCCAAAATCACCAAATCAATTTCCATTTGATAAAATAATAGCTCTTCCTGTGAGTACAAGTACTCAACAGTCCCCGAGTTTAAATACGATATTTCCAATACTATATTTTGACAGGTGCACTTGCCTAGTTTGAGATATTAGTTTGGATTTTTTAAAAAACTGTAAATTCCTTATCAAGTTTTTGACGTTGTTGCCAGGGACTTTTCTTTGTTGATATTTTGAAAGCAAGGATCTGTTAATTTTATCATTTTCTTTTTATTTTTTTTAAAAAAATCAAAATAAAAAAAATTTATTTTGTTTTTTTTATCTTGCTGTATGACCCGAGGGAATCCGTCAAATCTACTTGATTTGGATCCGGAGATCGAGCAAAGCTTACGACGACGTCTAAGACTCTGCGATCTCAAATCTCCAGATTTGGTTGAGGAATCCATAAGTGACATTTCTTCTTCTTTTCTTCTTCCTCTTCTTCTTCTTCGTCTTATTCTTCTTCTTTTTCTTCTTCTACTTCTTCATCTTTTCAATTTTCTTCAATTTTGGGTAACCCAAATCGAAACATGGCCGATCAATAGACTATGTCTTATTATGCTCGACCAAATTTGGATTATACTCAATCAAGTATTATTCGTCCCGCTATTGCGAATAATATCTTTGAATTGAAGTCGAGCATCATCCAAATGGTACAACAATATTTACAATTTGATGGGCTTCAAGATGAGCATCCCAACACACATATTTCTAACTTTGTAGAAATATGTGACACTTCTAAAATTAACGGGGTTTGGGATGATGCCATCCGGCTAAGGCTTTTTTCTTTTTCTTTGCGCCCCAAAGCCAAGCAGTGGTTGGGTTCTCTACCAAGAGGCTCCATCATTACATGGGCCGAGATGACGGAAAAAATTCTTACGAAATATTTTCTGCCTGCAAAAACTGCCAAGTTGCGCAATGACATTACATATTTCTCCCAATTTGATACAGAAACGTTATATGATACTTGGGAGCAATTTAAGGAATTGCTTCGCCGTTGTTTATAACATGCAATCCCCGATTGGTTGCAAATCCAAACCTTCTATAATGGTCGCAATCAACAAATGAGACAACATATTGATGTCATCGCCGGTGGAACGTTAAACAAGAAGAGACTGGTGGCCGCCCAAGAACTTATAGAAGGTATGACCATGATTACGTATCAGTAGAGTACACTCCGATCTCGTCCACCTAAACCAGTCGGGATGTACGAAATCGATACGGTTTCAAGTTTATCTCTCCAGGTTAAGAAACTACAAAAACAAATAGCCGAGATATCTGCTTCCTCGTCTACACCTACCTGTGAACCCCCATTTTGGGAACCTTCCACTATTACCTAACATGTGGATTAAATGGGTAATCCTAATCGGCCACCTTTTAATTCGGGTAATAATTTTGGTAATACTTATCACCCGGGCATAAGGAATCACCCCAACTTCTTTTGGAGTAATCAAGGGAACGCAGCACGCCCACCAAAAGCAAATCCGCCTGGTTATTTTCCGCCACAATCTCCCAAACCTCCCAATCTCGAGGAGTTGTTCACCAAATATACGACTTCTAATGATGCCAATATCCGGAACCTCTCGGGATGTCTTCGTAATTTGGGTAACCAAATTTGGAAAATCACTAACATGCTCTCCGATCACCAACAAGGAGCATTACCGGGCAATAGAGGGCCCAACCCAAAGGGGCAAGCGAAGGCTATCACGCTACGGAGCAGGAAGGAGGTACTTACTTCTTCAAATCCGGTTGAACAAGAGGTAACAAATTCTACATCCCCTCCTCCTCCTAAGACTTTTAATAAAAATAAAATTAAAGAATATCAACCGCTCTTCCCTATTCGTCAAAATTACAGAAAGACCAGGTGGATGATCATTTCGGTAAATTTGTAGAATTATTTAAGCAAATCCATATTAATTTACCATTTTACGAAGCCATAACGCAAATGCCGAAATACGCAAAGTACCTCAAGTATCTTTTAACAAATAAAAAGAAACTTGAGGATATTTCCACTGTTCAATTGAACGCGGAATGTTCGGCAGTTTTACTTAATAAATTGCCTAAGAAACTAACCGATCCGGTTAGTTTCTCTATTCCTTGTCTATTTGGCAATTTATTGGTGAAACATGAGTTGACCAATCTAGGCGCCTCGATTAATTTAATGCCTTATTCGTTCTTCAAAAAAAATAGGATTAGGAGAGCTTAATCAAACACGAATGAGTATCCAATTGGCGGACCGGTCTATTAAATACCCTATGGGTTTTATTGAGCATGTGCTTGTCAAAGTTGAAAAATTTATCTTTCCGGTAGATTTTGTCATCCTTGACATAAAAGAGGACACCGAGGTTCCGCTTATTCTCGGTCGCCATTTTCTCGCTACCTCACGTGTCGTTATAGATGTTAGTAACTGTAAAGTTCTCCTTAGAGTCGGGGATGAAGAAGTTACATTTACTATCAAATCTTCTATGAAAAATATGCTTGCTAATAACGACTCATGTTTCTTTTTGGAGGATTCTCCCGAAGAAGTCCCCATTATATTTTCTGAAAATTTTTATTCACCTATTGATCATGAATAGAATTTTAAAACTTTATATCTCATTCCTCATGAAAATAGTGATAATCAATAGGACACACACGATTCTATTTTTGAAATTCTATAAATAGGAAGTGACCGATTAAAAACCTCTTACGATGAACCTCCAACCTTCGAACAAAAACAATTGGCAGATCATTTAGAATATTTATTTCTAGCGGAGGGTTCAAAACTTCCCCTTATTGTGTCGGCGTACTTATCCGATGAAGAAAAATTCAAATTATTAAATATTTTAAAATGTCATCGCCGCTCGATTGCGTGGAAAATTACGGAAATAAAAGAGATTAATCTATCCTTTTGTATGCACAACATTTTATTAGAAGAAAAGTTTCATAAAACTATTCAACCTCAACGCCGATTAAATCCTAATATGAAGAAGGTAGTTAAGGAGGAGGTTATTAAATTATTAGACGCGGGCATCGTCTATCTGATTTCGGATAGCACTTGGGTTAGTCTGGTCCAAGTGGTGCCCAAAAAAGGGGGATTAACGGTAGTGCCAAATGATAAAAACGAATTAATTCCTACAAGAACCGTTATCGGATGGCGGGTTTGCATCGACTACCGCAAATTAAATGATGCTACCCGAAAGGATCATTTTCCTTTACCGTTCATTGACCAAATCCTTGAACGGCTATCCGGTCATGCTTTTTATTGTTTTCTTGATGGTCTCTCGGGATATTTCAAAATCCCAATTGCGCCCGAGGATCAAGGGAAAACAACCTTCACTTGTCCGTTCGGTACCTTCGCCTATCAAAGGATGCCTTTTGGTTTATGCAATGCACCGGCAACCTTTCAAATGTGTATGCTTGCGATTTTTGACGAGCTAGTGGATGATATAATAGAAGTCTTCATGGACAAATTCTCTGTCTTTAGATATTTGTTCGATTTATGTTTAGAAAACCTCTCTCGTGTGCTCCAAAGATGCGAGGACACTAATTTAGTGTTAAATTTGTAGAATTGCCATTTTATGGTATGGGAAGGTTTAGTTTTAGGCCATAAAATATCTAATAAGGTCATAGAGGTAGATAAAGCCAAAATAGAAACAATAGAAAAACTACCCCCCCCTTCCAACGTTAAGGCCATTCATAGTTTTCTTGGGCACGCCAGTTTCTATCTCCGATTTATTAAGGACTTTTCAAAAATAAGCAAGCTCCTCACTCACCTTTTAGAAAAAGACGCACCATTTATTTTTAATGAAAATTGTTTGCAAGTTTTTTCTATTATCAAAGAAAAAATTAATAAACACACCTATCGTTATAGCTCCCAATTGGGATATACCTTTTTAAATCATGTGCGATGCTAGTAGTTTTGTCGTTGGTGCGATCTTAGGACAACGCATAAATAAAATTTTCATCCTATCTATTATGCGAGCAAAACACTAACCACAACACAAGAAAATTACACAACCATCGAGAAAGAACTTCTTGCTATTATTATTGCTTTTGATAAATTTTGTTCTTATCTCACTTTGTCCAAAGTCATTGTTTTTATCGATCATTCAGCCTTGCGTTATCTACTAACCAAAACAGATGCAAAGTCTAGATTGATTAGGTGGATATTACTTCTTCAAGAATTTGACTTAGAGATCCGGGACAAAAGAGGAGCGGAGAATCTGGCGG
The DNA here is from genome assembly GCA_039583875.1 of Platanthera guangdongensis. NCBI lineage: Eukaryota > Viridiplantae > Streptophyta > Magnoliopsida > Asparagales > Orchidaceae > Platanthera > Platanthera guangdongensis. Next base: position 85,381,797 of record CM077161.1, read on the forward strand.
CGGATCATCTTTCTCGGTTGGAGAACCCGAACTTGGAGGAGCTTATCGAAGAGGACATCGATGATACATTTCCTGAGGAGCGCCTCCTCGCTTTATATAATGTAATGACTCTCACCACTCCTTGGTTCTCTAATTTAGCAAACTTTCTTGCTGCAAGATTTCTCCCAAAAGGTTTTTCTTATCAAGAAAAGAATACATTCTTTTCTGATTTGAAAAACTATTTTTGGGAGGATCTATTTTTTTTTCGAGTTTGCGCGGACCAAGTAGTGCGCAGATGTGTTTCTTATGAGGAGGGCACCCAAATATTGAAACATTGCCACGAGGGACCCGCTGACGGGCACTATAATGCAAATCGGACGACGCGGAAAGTACTTGAGGCTGGCTTCTATTGGCCGAGCATCTTCAAAGACGCCCACACACATGTAAGTCGTTGTGAACAATGCTAACGCTCCGGTAAAATTTCCCGCCTCAATGAAATGTCTTTAAATTCATTTTTAGAAATTGTGGTTTTTCATTTATGGGGAATCGACTTTGTCGGCCCGCTACCAACTTCATTTGGAAATCATTATTTTTTGGTAGCGGTCAACTACGTGTTACGGTGGGCGGAAGCACAAGCCCCTCCCACCAATGTTGCCCAAGTTGTGACTCAAATTCTCAAAAAACTCTCTTCACGATTTGGAGCGCCACATGCAATAGTGAGTGATAGGGGAACTCTCTTTTGAAACACAAAATTTGCCAATGTTTTATCTAAATATAGCATTACACATAGGTTGGCCAGCCCTATCAGCCTCAAACTAGTGGCCAAGTAGAAGTAGTAAACCCTGAGATTAAAAGAATATTAGAAAAAACAGTTTCTATAAATAGAAAGGAATGGTCGGCTAAGCTTGACGATGCACTCTGAGCTTATCGGGCCGCGTACAAGACCGCTATAGGTTGTACGTTGCACCAATTGCTCTATGGGAAAGCATGTCACTTACCGGTTGAGCTTGAGCACAGCGCCTTTTGGGCGCTTAAATTTTTAAATCAAGATGAAAATTTGTCATCCGAGCTGTGGAAATTCCAAATTAACGAGCTCGATAAGTGGCGCTTGTTCGCCTATGAAAGTAATAAACTTTATAAGGAGCGCATAAAATTTTATCATGATAAAAAAATTAAGCACCCCAAAGACTTTAAATCAGGAGATCAAGTTCTCCTCTATAATTCACACCTGCGACCTTTTCCACGAAAACTCAACTCCCGTTGGTCCGGCCCTTTTATTGTAAAAGAGGTGTGGCACTACGGGACAGTCCTTATCTCGCACCCAGAAAAAGGTGAATTCAAAGGGAACGGGCATCTGCTGAAAATATTTTTCGCCGGCAATATTAATAATGAGCTCCGGGAGAAAATTAACCACCCAAACCCAAAAATTAGTGCCCCACTTTGGTCGAGCTCAACGACCATAAAAAAAGGGCTTGTTGGAGGCACCCCATAGTTATCCTTTTGTTTTATTTTATTTTTATCTTTGAGTTTTTTTGCAGGTTTGAAGAATCTTTGCGGCGTGACGATCGATCGGGTTCGGACGTCAACTTCATACGATTCCTTCATGTTGGTAATTTTTATTCAGTTTAATTTATTTCTATGAAAAAAATATAAAAAAATTATATGAAAAGCAAAAAAACAACAAAAAAATGCTAAAAAGAGAATTTTTTTTCGTACACGCCCATATCAAGGCGTGACCTATGGGTTACGGGCTTGACAGAGCCGTGTTTAGTTCGTCCTGCAAAACACGAGAATGTTTTGTTGAGCACGGTTTTTCGTTCTTCTCCCGTTCATGTCACGGCCGTGACCTGTGGATCACAGGCGTGACAGACACTGAGATCAGTTTCGTCGAATGCTATATTATTTTCGTCGATCGCAGTTCTCTGTTAGACTCCCATTACAGTCACAGACGTGACCTTCGATGGTCACGGGCGTGGTAAGCGTGGAATTCCAATCGACGAAATGTCCTAGGGAAAACGTATTTTTTCACCCATTCACGCCCGTGACACAGGAAAGTCACGGTCGTGACTTTCCCGGGGAACCCCAAACCCAAAAAACTAAAGTTTTTATCTTATTCTATTACACGCCCCAGGGTTACGAGAGTGACCCTAGGCCATGTCCAACGAATCCGAGGCAATGACTCGGTCAATGCCTCAGATTCCAATGAGCCCGCGCTTTTATGTGACACGCCCCATAGTCACCGCCGTATCTCTGGGGGCATGACCAACGAATTCGAGGCAGGGAGCCTCAGATTCCTTTTTTTTTATAAGTACATGCCCCCTGTCACGGGAGTGACAGTGGGGCGTGACCGACCCAAGAAATCCTATAAATAGGATTTCTCCCCCTTTCTTTCCTCCACACCATCCAACACTCCTCCTTCCCTTAGCTAAGCCGAAAACCTATTTTCCTCCCTCCTTCCATAATGCCTCACCACCACCCTCGCTCCACCGCTTCCTCCTCTGTGCACGCCGCGGATCCCACCGCGGCGGAAGCCATGCTCCTTTTTTAAAACTCCACCCAGCAGGATCGCAGCAATCGCCTTCGCGCCAAACCCTTGGCGTATTCCACATCTTGGATTGGGTGATCCTTGCAACCTTTGGAGTTGCGTATTTGGTTAGGGAAATTCTATCCACCCCTGGATGGAGTTCCCTCTTCTCCATTTCGGAGCACGCTTTCCTTGAGATCACCATCGAGTTCTTGGTATCCTTTGAGTTTCGTTGGGCGGCGAATGATGATTTCATCATCGTTTGCATGGGTGGGATGAAGTATCAGCTCACCATATGCCAACTCAATGTCACCATGGGCTTTTGCTCAGAGGCCTTCTCCCAATCTCTCGCCTATCTCGATCTTCTTACTGATTTGCCTCCCGACGTCAACCTTCTCACCTTTTGGGCGGATCTCAGTAATGACACCGCGCCCAACACCCCTAAGAAATCTAAAGGTAGCCATCTCATTTACTCCGCTTTGCGCATTCTACATAACCTCCTCACCTTTACTATTTCTGGTCACGACAAAAGCCAAGGGGTGGTGACTCGGGCAGATTTACTATATTTATATAGTTTGTTTTATCAAGTCCCACTCAACCTTGGTTATATGCTCGCAATTTTCTTTTGGCACCAAGCTGAAAATGCGAGGTTGGGAGCGGTGCACGGTGGGAACTTCATCACTTTTCTCGCCAAGCAGCTCGAACTTTGGGATACTCTTCCGCGACTGAGATGCGTTTAGATGCCCCAAGTCATTCTGTTCTAGACCCTCCAGGCCCTTGGCCTTGCGCGAAGACGTGATGGAGAGTTTGAGGCTACCCCCCAGCGGTCAGTGGCAGGGATCTTGATCTTGATTTCGGTGTCGGTCCCAGCGATGCTCCTCATTCCCCCCCCCGATTCCGCCACCACCGCTGCACTCTACCCCAGCCCCCAGTCCTCAAAACTATTGGGATCTTCAATTTGGGTTTATTCACATTTGCCTAGACCAGATGCAGACTCATTTTGACGGTCGTTTTACTAATTTTGATGCTCTCTTTGTCGCGCTGGAGTAGAGTCACGCTTCTTCTATGGCGCATATTACACGAGAGTTCACGGATCTGCAAACTCATTATCCGCCACGGTGGGATGATAACAAAGTGGAATAGTTCTTGTCTTTGGGTTATAGTCGGTTGTCATGTATTTTTCTTTTTATCTTTTCATTTTAGTTGATATGTATCTTTTTTTATTTTTTTTAAATATCAAAATTATGTTTTGCTTCAGTCATGTCGTACAGGTACACTTTGATGCTGATTTACCCTCTTCAAGGGAGTCTCCTTTTCTTTTCTTTACTTATTTTTTCATTGGGGACAATGTATTGTTTAAGTATGGGGGAATATTTCTCAAGCAAAATATATAAAAAATCATAAAAGTTTTCAAAAAATCATAAATTTTTTCAATTTTCAATTTTATTTATACTTTTTCTTCACAAAAATACAAAACAATTTAGAAAAAAAGGAACAAATATATCAAAAATTACCAAAAAAATTAGAAAATCAAAAATAAATTTCTTAGAATGGGACATTTGGGATATCACCTCATCTTACCTCTTAGTACCGGTGAGAGCCCTTTAGAGGGTATACCTCGGGAAGTCTAAGAAGTAACAAAAAAATTAGGTTTAATTTTAAAATTAGAGAAATCTTTATTTCTATATTTATTCACGTGTGACATCCATAATCTTCAACCTTTACATAGTGTTTAGAAGATTTTGATGCTTTAATTGAATTTTGAATTTTGGAGTAGAATAGTTGGCCATGTTGTGCTTCTAGTTAAGTGTACATGTTAGTAGAATTTAAGTAGAATTAAACATTCAGCATACAATTATATTTTTATTTTTCTAAATGTGTAGAAATAGTTTATTTTACTTTTACTTTGAAATCGGTAAAATCTAAGAATAGTTTAGGAGAGTGTGTTGAAGTTTACTAGAGCGATATTTCGCGGATCAAGAAAGAGGTTTTCTTTCTCAATTTCTCGAACTTGCCCTTTAGCTCTTCTCAAAACTTTGCATAGGTTAGACGTATTAGCATAAATATGATTTAGGCATTTCTTTTGTCAAGTTTGAGCCTTTGCACCCGTACCTAAACGTTGTATCTTTGCTAAGCCAATTTGAGCCTATACCATGTCTTTTGTTTTAGCTCCACAAAACACTTAACTAAAGCCTAAAAAGTATCCTAATTTCATACCGAAAACCGAGCTTGAAAATATAAATATACAAAAACAGTTTATGAGATTAGGAGCCATTTTATTTTGGTGGCTAATTGAGGAAAAAAAGTTGATTTATTTTTCCTTCATCCTCAAAAAAAAGAAAAAAAAAGAAAAAAATATAGATAAAAAAATGAAAATAAATAGGGTAAGTTGAAAAATCTTCAGAAAAAGAAACAGAGGAATTTAGGAATTTGTGGCGTTCTTTAAGTCATTTCTTTTGTGCAAAGCTTTCTTTAGGTTTTGGTGTGTTTATCCATCGTTTTTATCTTTGATTTTCCAAACAAAAAAAACCTAAGACTATATTTGAACCTAATTAAGCCGTACTTATTTGTGCTTATAAGTTAAACTAGTACCGTGGCGAGAGTGTGAAAGGGCAAGCCTATGACCATCGATAATGATGGATTTCTTTGGAGGGTATCTTGATCTTCGATTTGTGCAATGTTATCGTAGTAAGCACGCTACTTTCTCCCTAAATGTGATTTTAAGATTTACCAGGTTTTCATTTTTGAAGTAAAAATAATAAGTGAAACACATTTTAGAAAAGTAAAAACTAATTTGTATGTTGTACAACCCCATATCCGGCCGAGCGGGATCCTCCCCAAGTGGCGGACTTGGGGCGAGCTATGAGCGACAATGTGGTGCCGCCCCGTTCGAAGACGTGCGGGTGCTCGTGCGTGCGTGCAGAGGTTTTATGTGCATAGACCTTTAATATATATATATATATATATATATATATATATATATATATATATATATATATATATATATATATATATATATATATATATATATATATATATATATGTATATATATTATATTATATATTATATTATATTATACATATATGAGAGCATTTGATACAGGCAGAGAAAAAACAAGAAGAGAGGGGGCATCGGGTGGGGGGGAGGCAGCAGGAAAGGGGGGGGGGAATAAATAAAAAACAAGAAGGGAGGGGTGTCGGGTACAGCAGTGGGGAGGAAGAAAAGTAAGAGGAGGGAAATAATAGAGAGGAGGGAAATAATAGAGAGGAGGAGAAAAAGGGCATCAGGTTTTCTTTCTCCCCCGCTAGGGTTCGGCCAAGAAAAAGGAAAAAGGAGCAGCCCCCTCCTCTCTCTCTCTCTCCCATCGACCTGGAGCAGCACAACCCAACCCCCAGCCGCCTCTCTCTCTCGTCGGCCTGGAGCATCAACCCCCACCCCGACCGCCCCTCTCTCTCTCTCGGCATGGAGCAGCACAACCCGCCGGTCTCTCTCTCTCTCTTCGTCACCGCCGCCTAGGGCAAAGCAAGCCCGGCCGGGAGCTCCTCTCCCGGCGCTGCCTACAGCATGGCCGGTCAGGAGCTCCTCTCCCAGCGACGCCTATAGCATGGCCGGCCGGGAGCTTCTCTCCCGGCGCCGCCTACAGCATGGTCGGCCGGGAGCTCCTCTCCCGACGCCGTCTACAGTAAGGTCGGCTGGGAGCTCCTCTCCCGGAGCCTCCTATAGCAAGGTCGGCTGGGATCTTCTCTCTCGGCGACGCCTAGAGCTCGAATCGACAACCACCATGGAAAAATGGAGCTAAAGAGGGAGATTTACTTCCTCTTCCAACATGGGCTCGGCCGCCAAAAATACTCAGCAAGGGTTCAGTCATTAAGAAGAAGATGGTGATTTCTTACCACTCCCAACAAGGCTCGTTCTGGAGTGGAGCTCGGCCACCGCCGTAGCTACCCAGGGCCAAGCTAGCCAGGGGCTTCTCTCCCGGCATCGCCGCCAAGCATGCGTCAAGGGTAACGATGTTTCTACTTGGGCAGGTGAAGCCCTCAGTTTACATATTTGCATGGAAGTGCCTCTCCACCAATGGGTGGGGGAAGGGATCTCTCCGATGGGTTGACGTGTACGTCCCTGCAATTAACTGCATTAGCACCCGGAAGCGTGAGTACGGGTTTAGGCATGCTGTGTGAAGTCCATCCGGACGTGTGAGACAGATTGGTGATGTTCTGGGGTTCCCGTAGAAGACTCCGAGGAAGTTGTATATTATCCATTTGCTGGGAATGCGCGCCACAGCCCCCGAAAAATGGGTGGGTTCAATATATTTGGTCCGCTCATTGTAGCCGACTGGCATTTAGCTGATCGCCTCTTATCGAGACGTTGGCATACATGTGTTGCAGTACCAAGCGGGGAGTAGTGGGCTTAAGCCCAAGCTTGTGCTGGCCCTTGAAGTCCTATTTTTGCTTATATTGCCGGCCTACGTGCCGAAGTATGGAATTCGTATTCCTGTAATTATTTATAATGTCTGTGCTGCTCTGTGTATGCGTAGTTTACTTATTATTCATATTAGGCGGCGGTGTTCTCGTGAACCGCTCGCCCCGTGGGGGCCTCGAGGTATAGTTGCCGGGAAGCCCCTGATGGCCCGTTGATAGCCTTTTAGAATAGCGGAATTACGATGTTAGTGGCCCAACTTGGGCAGCGTGTCGTGGAATTGCTCGGCGAGTTTGCTCCATCAGTAGGGTGGGTGTGGAGCATTTTGTGTAGACCCAAGGAGACACATCTGGATAGGAGAGAGTTGGCCTTGAGACCCTCCTTAGATATTCCGGTCGGTCGGGTGTGCCCTCCGAAGCTGTCTTAGCTCAGCCTTTGGCTTGGGAGGGGAAGAGTTTGTTAGTCTTCCGGGTATGCGGTGGGTCCTCCACGCTGAGAGCTTGGGTCTGTACCTTGTGTTCCTAATCTTGTGCCTAGATCATTTGCTTGAGGGTAGTAGGTGCGCTGTCACCCCTCTTTTGGGACCCTGAAATCCTTAGAAGTCATTTTTTGCTTCAACAGTTATGGTGCGGTGAGCATGGAGAGCAGTTGATACAAGAAAGCCTTGAGTTTTGTCTCATGGCTGGAGGTGAAGGTGAAGGGTCTGGTTCTGGAGGCTCCCCCACCCAGGGAGAGGAAGCGACGAGGAAGATGTGAAATGATTTCAGGCGAAAAGTCCTGCAGACCATCAGCTTGGCCTTCTCGGCCCGAAGCGAGTGGCCCACACCTCAGGTTCCGATAGAGGAGGTCCCACTCTTGGGCGAGAATGCCCCTGGATAGCGCCCGAGGAAGGAGGTCCCGACGGAGGCTGGTGAGAGGGACGTGGCCACATGGGAGCTCTTCACAGGTCAGCGCCCGAGCAAGGAGGCTTTAACAGATTTGGGCGAGAAGGAGGCGGCAGTGTGAGAACTCTTCCCTGGGCACGGTCTCGCAGATCAGGCCTGCTAACCGAGGCCGCGGGACGTGCCATCTCGCCAGGCAGGAGGCGAGAGCCCTTTCAGCGAGCTCATCATCTCAGCTCCGGTACCGAAGGGGTTTCGGGAGCCTGACATGTCCTACTACTCAGGAAAGGATGATCCTATACAACACGTGCAATGGTTTGAAGATGTCGTTTCGATAAGGCAGATGACAGATGCTTTCAAGTGTCGGCTATTTGCCATCACATTGAAGGAGAAGGCTCGGGACTAGTTCCACCAGTTGCCAGCACGGTCGATCTATTATTTTGAAGATCTGCGAAGAAGTTTCCTGTTGAGGTTCTCAAAATCAAAGAAGCAGAAGAAGGAGGCGGAGTGCCTGTTTGCGGTGAGGCAGAAGCCGGATGAGACACTGGGTCACTATGTCGACCGGTTTCAGGAAGAGATCCTCCTGGTCGAGGAGGTCCCAGGGTAGGCGTTGATGCTCGCCTTTATCCTGGGGCTGAGGCCGGGATTCTTCAGCATGGAGTTGAAGAGAGTGCCCGCCTTTCCTTTGAGGAAACCATGGAGAGGGCGGCAAAAGAGATAGACTTTGAGAGGTCAAATCCCGCGTTTGCCAGGAAGTTGGCCAGGCTGGCGGAGGATGATGGGGAAGGAACCTACAGTAGGAAAGCAGAAGGAGCCGAGGGAGCAGAGGGAGCAAAGAGAAGAAAGAAGGATGGAAGAGCCCCGAAGACATGGACAGCAGCAGGGATAGGGGGCCCCAGAGCCGAACAACCGGTTGGGTTGGAGGCCCAGGAGGGTCTCCCCCAGGGTCAAGGAGGAGGCTATCAGGGAAGAGATAAATTATGGGAACCCAGGAGGTTCGACCAACTGGCGTAAAGGCAGGAGCCAAGGGGTCGTGTCCCGTCGCCGCAAGAGGCCATGGAGGTGGGAAGATGAAGAGGAGCGAGGAGAGGAGTTCGAGGAGCAGGGAGAAGAGGAGGAGGAGATGGAAGAAGGGGTAGGGTGTCGTTGCTCTTTTGTGACTTCCACCAGGAGGAGGGTCACGCAACAGCCACCTGCCCTGAGTTCCTAGAGATGAGAGAAGCAAGAGGAGTAGGGAGGCAGGATCCGCCGGTTACGATCGTGGAAGTACAGCAGGGGGAGATAGAGGATAAATGTGAAGATCGGGTAGACGTGGGAACCCGAGGGGGGGGGGGGGAATCGGGGTGATCCACGGAGGAGTGGGGATCAAGGAAACCCGCAAGGGGAGCCTTCAGACCATGTACCGAAGGGGGGTCGCCTCTACCTCCCAGGCCTCCCCCCCCCCCCCCCCCCCCCCGCCGGAAGAAAAGATCACCTTCTCATCAGCGGACATGCCGGACTATGAAGATCCGTTCTGTGACGGCCTGGTGATCCAGATGGCGGTGGAGAATTTCACAGTCTCAAGGATACTGGTAGACAATGGGAGCTCAATAAATGTTATCTTTAAGAAGGCTTTCGATGAGATGAGGGTTGAAGGGAAAAGGATCTTGGCTTCGGATGGACCGCTGTTTGGATTCTCTAGGGAGAGGAAGGAAGTGGAAGGAGGAGTGGGGCTGCATGTGAAGTTGGGAGGCGTGTCACAGAACTGCATGTTCGTGATAGTGGACACTCCAAGCAGTTACAATGCCATCTTCGGGCGTCCCCTCATCATCGCCTTTCGTTGCGTCCCCTCCTCTTTCCACCAATGTATTCAGTTCAATAACAGAGGGGTGCAGGTTAGGGTCAGGGGGGATCCGAAGGTGGCGAGGCAATGTTACGTGACAGCGGTCAACGCCGTGTCCTGGATGGCCGAGGCAGAAAAGCTAGAGAGGGAGATGGCGGAGCAGGAGGAGGACGTCAAGGAAGAGGGGATGAGCCTAGAGGAGGCGAGGAAGGAGACTGTGGAGGAGCAGGAGAAAGCTAAGAGAGAAAACCAGAGGGTCGTGTAGGCTGAGCAGCGGCAGGAGAGCCCGGAGGGGGCGATGGAGGTAGAAGAGCAAGAAGCAGAAGGAGCTGAGATAGAGGCCCAGAGGGGTGTGGAAGTCGAGCAGCAGCAGGAGGGGCCGGAGGAGGCAATGGAGATCGAGGAGTAGGTAGGAAGGGAGGAGTTGGAGTTGGAGGAAGAAGCAAGGGTCGGCTGGGAGTAGTCGCGGCTGGAGCTGGCCGAGGAAGTAGTGTAGATGGAGGTCTTCACCAGCGCAGGGCAGGTGCAGAGGGTGCGGGTTAGCGAAGGCTTGAGTCCCGAGGCCCGGGAGCGAGTGCGGTCCTGCATTCAAAGCAACATCGACATCTTTGCTTGGAGCGCGGAAGACATGCCGGGCATCGACGCGGACGTGGCCTGCCACCGCCTGAACCTAGAGCCCCGCACTCATCCCATACGCCAAAAGATAAGGGCCATCGCGACCACGCTGGAGGAAACCATCCGCAAAGAGGTCAGGAAGCTCCTGGAGGCCGGCTTCATCTCAGAGATCCAGTATCCAGGCTGGATCTCCAATGTGATAATGGTTAAGAAGGGGGTGGAAAATGGAGAATGTGTATCGATTTCTCTTTGTTAAATAAATCATGCCCTAAGGATTGCTACCCCCTGCCTCAGATAGACGCGCTAGTTGATTCAGCCGTCAGGTTTTCTATTATGAGCTTTTTGGATGCTTTTTCAGGTTATCACCAGATCCGGATGCACCATCCCGATGTCAAGGATGTTTCCTTCATCACGAGGGAGGGATGCTTCAGTTATAAAATGATGCCCTTTGGGTTGAAGAACGCAGGGGCTACATACCAGCACATGATGGATTGGGTCTTCCGAGATCAAATGGGGGAGAAAATTGGAGGTCTATGTTGTTAAATTTTCTCAACGTGGTCAGCAAGATAGCCCAAACACCAAATTAATATCTTCGGAACTACCCAGTTCGCACGCTGAACCTGCGGAAACCCAAGGACTAGAGGTTGCACCCAACAAAACAATGGAAGCACAAGAAAGTCTTATTATGCATTCACTTCTTTACAATCCGAGGCATACATAGCGAGACATGATTTCGCTAGTATTACAGCTGTAAACAGAAGAAACCAAAAAACAAGCCGGGCGGACAGCACTCCAGTCCGCCGAGACCGTGAGGTCGCCGAGACCGCCGAGACCGCTGAGCTCGCCCAAGCTATGCTGCAATCCGCCGAATACCACGGAGTCCGCCGAGACCGCGAGGCCGCGCGGACAGACCGTTATTCGCCTCCTGCTGAACCCGAACTGAGGAACTCCCCTACCCGCCTGAAGCCGGCGGACAGGTTATTGAAGATGGGAAAGTTGAAACAGAACTGACAAGCCGCAGAGTGACCTCCTGCTGAGTCCGCAGAGACCGCACACTTCCAAGCACTGACCGAAGTCACAGCCAAGCTCCTGGCTCCTTGAAGTTATCCGCGCGACCTGCACACAGCAAACCGTCAGCCTGAAACAATCCGCGCAGACTGAAAAACACAGACCGCAGCACTCGCCCAACCCAATTTACTGTTCACTCACGTTACTTAGGTTACTGTAGATGTGCCAGGGGGGTCCTATTTATAGGCCAGGTGAGGAGTGTGGTCCTCGCCCATGAGATAGCGACACCGCCCCAGCCCGCGCGAACACAAAGGACCGTCCGCTCAGTCCGCGAGGACTTAGCCAGTCACCAAGGGAAACCGCCAGGAGCAAGGCAACCATTGACGAACCCTCTCCAGTCCGCCCAAGCTAAGCGGACAAGGCACCAGCCCGCAAAGCTCCAACTGCTTCAGGACAGCACCCTCTTCAATGGCAGTCCGCACCAACCCGAGGCAGTCCGCAAGACCCACACCTCAATCCGCCACAAGTCCAAGACCAAAGGCAAACAGCAACAGTCCGCCCGGTCACAGCGGACTTGGCGGATACGACGGACACCATGAACTTGGCACAATGTGTGACCAAGTCCAAAACCATCAAGGGCCAGTGCGAGCATGGCGGACACAAAGTCCCGTCCGCCAAACACCCTAGCATAGACCGCAACCAGTCCGCGAGCTCCTCGCACTTGTCCAACACAGCAGCTACTTCCCGGACTCCAAACACCAGTCCGCCAACCGGTCTCCACAGCAAGACCTGCTGTAACACCTGAGCTCGACAAGGCCTCAGCCAAGCTCAAGGCCCAGTCCGCAACAGCCCCAACCGCGGACACACCAGTCCGCAAGGCTTCCCGCGAACTCGAACCATCCCGCCAACAGCGCAAGCATGCACCCGCGGCCACTGAGCAATGCACCAGTCCGCATGCCTCTCTAGCCGCAGATACCAGGCCGCACCAAACCGCGGACTCCATGCAACAACCCGCTCAGAACACAGCCGGCTTCCACCAGACTTCTCACCAGGCCGCAACCTCAGTCCGCCCAGTCCGCCCAGTCCGCCAAAGCTGTCCGCACAGGCCGCGCGGCCTGTCCCGTCACCCACTTCCACTTCACAAATTTCAACACTCCCCCTTGAAGTGAGAAGTGGTGACCAAGCCCAGCAAGCTGCGCAAGCGTTCAAAAGGCCCCTTCGACAGCGGCTTCGTGAAGATGTCAGCAAGATTATCTTCACTCCGAACATGCCCGACCAACAGAGACCCCTCCAACACCTTCTCCCTGATGAAGTGGTGATCAATCTCTATATGCTTGGTCCTGGCGTGGCACACTGGATTGTTTACCAGTTTGAGAGCACTCTCATTGTCATCCCGGAGTAAAGTAGGCCCTTGCACTTCTTCATGAACATCCTCTATGAGCCTCCTCAACCAAACGGCTTCCCGAGCAGCCAAGGCCGAAGCCTTATACTCCGCCTCCGTGGTTGAAACCGACACCGAGTCCTGCTTCTTGCTACACCACGAGATGCTAGCTGAACCGCAAGTGAACACATAACCCGAAGTAGACCTTCGATCATCCGAATCACCGCCATAGTCAGCATCCGTGTACCCGAGCAACGCAAACTCCGCATCCCTTCCATAGAGGAGTCCCATCTCAGAAGTCACCTTGACATACTTCAGAATTCCCTTCGCCGCCACTAGATGAGATTGCCTTGGTTCAGCCATATACCGACTTACTCGGCCAACAGCATAAGCTATATCTGGCCTTGTAATCGTCAGATAGATCAAGCTCCCAACAAGAGCCCTGAACACCAAGGGATCATTAAGAACCCTTCCCTCATCCCGTCGAAGCTTCAGCCCAGATTCCAGTGGAGTAGAGCACTTCTTCCCTTCGCCCATGCCAAACCGCTTCACAATACGATCAGCATACCCTTTCTGGCTAATGAGAATCCCGCACTCCTTCCTCTCCACTTCCAGACCAAGAAAGTGATGCAACTCTCCCAAGTCTTTCATCTCGAAGCGTATAGCAAGCTCTCCCCTGAGCCTTGCTACTTCCTCCTCCGAGTTCCCTGTGATGATCATATCATCCACATACAGCAGGACCAAGACTCTTAGCTCTCCCTTCTTCTTGACGAACAAGCTAGAATCCGAGTTAGAAGCCAGGTATCCACAGAACTGCAGGTACTCTGCAATCTTCCCATACCACGCTCGAGGAGCTTGCTTCAACCCATAGAGAGCCTTCCTGAGTTTGCAGACATAGTCCGAATGCTTCTCAGAGACGAAACCAAGCGGCTGATCCATGAAGATGTCCTTGTCAATCTCTCCGTAAAGAAAGGCATTCTTCACATCGAGTTGCCACAACCTCCATCCCTTGCTAGCAGCCAAGGCGATCACCACTCTTACAGACGTCATCTTCGCAACTGGACTGAATGTCTCCTCATAATCTTCTCCATACTGCTGTGAGAATCCTCTAGCGACCAGGCGAGCCTTGAAACGATCAATGCTCCCATCAGCCTTCTTCTTCAACTTATACACCCACTTGCAAGTAACCGAAGTAACGCCATCAACCTTGGGCACAAGGTCCCAGGTTTCATTCTTCTTCAGAGCATCAATCTCTTCCTTCATGGCACCTTCCCACTCCAGTGGCCTCGTTGAAGTTTGCAGGCTCTCACTCATCCAGAGGACCTGCAAAGAAGCAGGAGACAAAGCTCACTGCATTCCCATCACAGTACCGAGCCGGTGGCTTAACCACCCTCTTCGATCTCCGAAGACACGGCTCCTTGCTCACGGCTTCCGTTGCTTCTTCAGGCTCCACTCCTACCTGGGGCAAGCATTGAGCAGTGCTCCCCCTGCTTCCTGAGCCAGAAGGCTCAGCCTCGGAGTTCGAAGCAACAGGAGCTGCTGGTGAAACAGCAAGCTCCTCTTCCAAGCCTTCAGCAGCCTCCACCGGTGCTTCCTCAACCTTGCTACTTCCGGTAGGCTCCACCGAGCCACCTCCATATGACGTCAGCTCGTCAAAGACAACGTATCTTGACACCACGAACTTCTTCGTCACAGGGTCCATGCACTTCCATCCCTTCTTCCGCTCATCATAGCCAACAAAGACAAGTTTCCTTGCCTTCGCATCCAGCTTTGTCCGTGAAGCATCCGGGACATGCACGTAGCAAGTTGAACCGAACACCCGAAGGTGTCCAACACTCGGCTTCTCCTTCAGCAACAGCTCAATAGGAGTCTTCATGTTGATAGGGCTGAGTGGCATCCGGTTGATAACATATGCAGCACAAGACATTCCCTCCGCCCAAAAGGACCTCGGGATATCTTTCGCATGCAGCCAGCATTTGCATGTTTCCGTCAAATGACGGATCTTCCGCTCCGCTACCCCATTTTGTTGTGGAGTGTGAGCACATGTAAGCTCCCGTTGGATCACGTGCTTCCTGCAGAAGTTAGAAAACTCGGAGGAGACAAACTCCCCCCCGTTATCAGTTCGAAACTTCTTAATCCGCAAGCCAAGCCGGCCTTCTACCAACTCCTTGAACTCCACGAACAAATGAAAGGCTTCCGACTTCTCCTTTAAGAAGTACACCCAAGTATACCTTGAGTAGTCATCAACCAAAACAAGCATGTATTTGCTTCCACCAAGGCTGGCAGTAACAGTCGGACCCATCAGGTCGCCATGAATACACTCCAATGGTTTCTTGCTCCTTGTTTGAGATTTGTCAAACGGAAGGCGATGTGCCTTACCGTATTGACAGCCCGCACAAACATGCCCATCACCAAAGGAGGACAACATCGGCAACCCCCTCACCAGACTTCTACTCGCCATTGCATTTAGCTTGTCCATGCCAACATGCCCCAGCCTCTCAGGCCAGATAGCCGCACTATCATTGGCTCTCATCTTATCAACATAGGCACTGGTGGAAAGAACAAACAAGTTCTTCACCCTCCTCCCAACATGAGCAACATCAGCCTTCACCGCTGATACGTTGCGAAGGAACCTCACGTCTGTTGGCCCAAACAGAACGTGATACCCAGCGTCCACCGCGTTGGTCACCGAGAAGAGGTTCTTCTTCATGCCCGGCACGTGATACACACTCCTTAACGTGAGTGGCCCCTGATCACTACCCAAAGACACGACCCCCTCCTTCTCTACTGCATAAACAATATTATCAGCAGTGATAATAGCTTCATTACCTGAGTAAGCCTGCATGGAGGTGAACTTCGACTTGTCTCCGGTGAGGTGATGACCACACCCAGAGTCGATGATCCACTCGCTGTTGAAGTCCTCAGCAGATAAGGCCCGGACACAAGTGCCCGTCATGAAAGCTCCTCCCCATTCTGCTTCTTCACTTCGCGAGCAAGCTTCCTCCTTTCCCGCAGCATGCCCAGGCTGCAGTTTGACCTTGCAGTCCCGCTTGAAGTGCCCTCGCTGATGACACCGGTAGCACTTCAGATTCTTCTTCCAGTCCTTAGGAGCATTGCTCCTCTCCGGCGGATATGAAGTTGAAGTCTCCTTCTCAACAGCGGCCTGCACCTTCTTCTTCTTCTTCCCTTCCCCTCCCTTCTTCTTGCCTGAGAAGAGAGCCTCGCTGCCTTCCTGATTCAGATTCACTCCAGCCATCTGCCTTGCTAAGCTCTCCTGCGAGGCAAGCAGATTCTCCAGCTCCAGCAGAGACGGCTGAGTAGCCCACCCTTGAACAGATGTAACAAAGGCCACATACTCCTTCCGCAAGCCGCGGAAAATGTGCCTTTTCATCTTTGCCTCAGAGATAGGCTCATCAGGATCCAGTGCCGACAGCTCAGCACACAAGCTCTTCATCTTTAAGAAGTACCTGGAGATGGAAAGGTCTCCCTGAGTTGCCCTGGCCAACTCATTCTCCAGGAATTGAAGTCGCGCCACATTCTTCCTATTGAACAACTCATCAATGGTTGTCCAAATATCAGCAGCCGACTCACATCCAATGATGTGATCAAACAGTTCCGGAGAGACAGCTCTCTTCAGAACGAACTCTGCCTTAGCATTAGTTCTTCTCCAGAGCCTCACCTGCTCAGCAGTACCGAAAGCAGCAGTTACTTCCTGTCTGTCGTCTCCACCGACGACTTCCCACAGCTCCTCGCCTAGAAGATAACTCTTCATGCACGACTTCCACTTTTTATAGTTAGTCGGCGTTAAGAGTTCAATGCCCAGACCTCTTGCTAAGCTTCCTTCCATTGCAACCACCTGTTGGTACCCTTCAGCAGCTCCGAGCAACAAAACAGGTTGAACACCACTCAATCACTGAGTAACAACACTGGCTGACCTCCGCTCATGCAACTGAACCTCCGCAACCTCAGAAACCTGCCTCTGATACCATGTTAAATTTTCTCAACGTGGTCAGCAAGATAGCCCAAACACCAAATTAATATCTTCGGAACTACCCAGTTCGCACGCTGAACCTGCGGAAACCCAAGGACTAGAGGTTGCACCCAACAAAACAATGGAAGCACAAGAAAGTCTTATTATGCATTCACTTCTTTACAATCCGAGGCATACATAGCGAGACATGATTTCGCTAGTATTACAGCTGTAAACAGAAGAAACCAAAAAATAAGCCGGGCGGACAGCACTCCAGTCCGCCGAGACCGCGAGGTCGCCGAGACCGCCGAGACCGCTGAGCTTGCCCAAGCTATGCTGCAATCCGCCGAATACCACGGAGTCCGCCGAGACCGCGAGGCTGCGCGGACAGACCGTTATTCGCCTCCTGCTGAACCCGAACTGAGGAACTCCCCTACCCGCCTGAAGCCAGCGGACAGGTTATTGAAGCTGGGAAAGTTGAAACAGAACTGACAAGCCGCAGAGCGACCTCCTGCTGAGTCCGCAGAGACCGCACACTTCCAAGCACTGACCGAAGTCACAGCCAAGCTCCTGGCTCCTTGAAGTTATCCGCGCGACCTGCACACAGCAAACCGTCAGCCTGAAACAATCCGCGCGGACTGAAAAACACAGACCGCAGCACTCGCCCAACCCAATTTACTGTTCACTCATGTTACTTAGGTTACTGTAGATGTGCCAGGGGGGTCCTATTTATAGGCCAGGTGAGGAGTGTGGTCACCGCCATGAGATAACGACACCGCCCCAGCCCGCGCGAACACAAAGGACCGTCCGCTCAGTCCGCGAGGACTTAGCCAGTCACCAAGGGAAATCGCCAGGAGCAAGGCAACCATTCACGAACCCTCTCCAGTCCGCCCAAGCTAAGCGGACAAGGCACCAGCCCGCAAAGCTCCAACTGCTTCAGGACAGCACCCTCTTCAATGGCAGTCCGCACCAACCCGAGGCAGT
This sequence comes from Platanthera guangdongensis, assembly GCA_039583875.1. NCBI lineage: Eukaryota > Viridiplantae > Streptophyta > Magnoliopsida > Asparagales > Orchidaceae > Platanthera > Platanthera guangdongensis. The sequence goes on from CM077161.1 coordinate 85,399,378, forward strand.
CCGCAAGACCCACACCTCAATCCGCCACAAGTCCACGACCAAAGGCAAACAGCAACAGTCCGCCCGGTCACAGCGGACTTGGCGGATACGGCGGACACCATGAACTTGGCACAATGTGTGACCAAGTCCAAAACCATCAAGGGCCAGTGCGAGCATGGCGGACACAAAGTCCCGTCCGCCAAACACCCTAGCACAGACCGCAACCAGTCTGCGAGCTCCTCGCACTTGTCCAACACAGCAGCTACTTCCCGGACTCCAAACACCAGTCCGCCAACCGGTCTCCACAGCAAGACCTGCTGTAACACCTGAGCTCGACAAGGCCTCAGCCAAGCTCAAGGCCCAGTCCGCAACAGCCCCAACCGCGGACACACCAGTCCGCAAGGCTTCCCGCGAACTCGAACCATCCCGCCAACAGCGCAAGCATGCACCCGCGGCCACTGAGCAATGCACCAGTCCGCAAGCCTCCCTACCCGCAGATACCAGGCCGCACCAAACTGCGGACTCCATGCAACAACCCGCTCAGAACACAGCCGGCTTCCACCAGACTTCTCACCAGGCCGCAACCTCAGTCCGCCCAGTCCGCCCAGTCCGCCAAAGCTGTCCGCACAGGCCGCGCGGCCTGTCCCGTCACCCACTTCCACTTCACAAATTTCAAATGGGGGAGAAAATTGGATGTCTATGTCGACGACCAGATGATCAAGAGCAAGTGCGTGGATTCACACCTGAAAGATCTCGAAGAGACGTTCGCCACCCTGCGGAGATTCAAGATGAGGCTGAACCCCTTGAAGTGTGTCTTCGGGTCCAGCCGCGGGAAATTCCATAGGCATATCTTGACTCTGGCAGGGGTGGAGCCTAACCCGGACAAGGTGAAGGCAATCCTGGATTTAGAATCACCTCGCGATGCCAAGGAGGTCCAACGCTTGACAGGCAAACTGTTTGGGCTGAGCAGGTTCCTCTCCAGGTCAGGAGACAAGTGTTCATCATTCTTCAAGGTGCTGCGAGGGAACCAAAGGTTTGAGTGGACCGCCGACTGCAAAGAAGCCTTCCAAGGGCTAAAGAGACAGCTCTCTCAGGCACCTCTTCTTCAAAGCCCAAAAGAAGGGGAGGACTTGACATTATACCTTGGGGTAGGAGCTGAGGCGGTGAGATCCGTCCTAGTATGGGAAGAAGGAAAGAAGCAACTGCCGATCTACTACGTCAGTCAGATCTTGAAGAAGGCAGAGATCCGCTACCCCATCCTTGAAAAGCTGGCTTACGCTTTAGTCATCTCTGCAAGGAAACTCCGGTCGTATTTTCAAGCACAATCGATTAGGGTGGTGACCGACCATCCTCTTTGCATGATCTTTGAAGGGGTAGAGTACTCGAGAAGACTTGACAAGTGGTCCATTGAACTAAGCGAGTTCAACATATCTTTTGTTCCGAGACTCTCCATCAAGGAGCAAGCGGTGGCGGACTTTTTGGCAGATTATGTTGTTGAAGTCGAGGAGGGAGAGCAGCAGCCGCAGGAAGTTTGGAAGATGATGGTTGATGGGGCCTCTGGAAAACATTCCCTCGGGGGAGGAGTGGTGCTGATAAGCCCCCAGGGAGTCGCGATAGAGCAGGCGGTGGCTTACCATTTTCCGGTGACCAACAACCAAGAAGAGTATGAGGTCGTGATTATCGGCTTTCGCTTGGCAAAGGAGCTTGAGATTCTTGATGTGGAGGCCTTCACCGACTCAATGGTAGTAGCGTCGTAGATCCGAAGAGAGTTTGAAGCTCGGGAACCTACCCTCATAAAATACCTCTCCAAGGTAAGGGCGATCATTGGTGGGTTCCGGTCATTCTCAATCCAGCATGTCCTCGGGGAGGAGAGCACGAACGCCGATCGATTGACGAAGTTTGGACCTCGGGGAGGAGGGACCCTGACTGAACTTTTTCGGCCAGCCATTGAGGAAGGGGAGTTTATGGAGGTAGGTCTGAGATCCTCGTGGGTGGACCCGTTGGTAACCTTCCTGACCACAGGCAAGCTGACAGAGGAGGTTAAGGATACAAAGAGCTTCAGGCGCAATGCAGCTCATTACCTGATGATAGAAGGAGGGTTGCATTGTAAGATGTTTTCATGGCTCCTGGAAAGATGTGTAACCGAAGAAGAGATCCCAAGGATCTTGGTAGAGGTGCACACGGGCGAGTGCGATAGTCACTCTGGAGGTAGGATGTTGGAGGCAAGGGTGGTCAGGTAGGGGTACTTCTGTCCCACCCTAAGGAAGGATACCGTGGAGTTTGCAAGAAGATGTCAAAAGTGCCAGCTCTGCGCCCCCCTCCAGCTCTTGGTAGCTCAAAGGCTCCGAAGCATTGCGGCAACGTGGCCGTTCGCTATATGGGGGATGGATTTAGTTTGGCCTTTTCCTCTGGCTAGTGGGCAGAGGAGGTTCCTCTTGGTCATGGTTGATTACTCCTCAAAGTGGCTGGAGGTTAAGGCCTTGGACAAGGTCACCTCGCAAGTCAGAAGGAACTTCGTCTGGGGGGAGATCATATGCAGGCACGGGCTGCCCCAAGCGATAGTGACAGATAACGTTCCCCAGTTTGCCAGCGAAGAGTTCATCAACTTCTGCGCCCAAATGGGGATAGACCTCAGATTTGCCTCTATCCACCACCCCCAAAGCAATGGCCAGGTGGAAGCGGCAAACAAGATTATTGTGAACCTGCTCAAAAGGAAAGTGGAAAACTTAAGGGGAAATTGGGTGGAGCAGCTCCCCTAGGTCCTATGGGCCTTGCGAATGACCCCAAACACGACCACCAGTGAGACCCCCTTCAAGCTTTCTCACGGGTATGAGGCGGTCCTACCAGTGGAGTTCGAGGTTCGGTCCCCGCGGGTCACAACCGCGGGCGAAGGAGATGAGACTTGGAGGTTGGAGAATGAGGAGTGATTACGCCTCTCACTGGACATGGTGGAAGAACTGTGGGACGTGGCAGCCATCAGGCAAGAAGAGATCAAGCGACGGATGGCCAGGTATTTCGATAAGCATGTCAGGGTCAAGCAGTTCACCAAAGGAGATCTGGTGCTGAGGAAGGTTGATGCGGCAGGAAGGTCGGCTGCCGTGTGCATGCTCAACCCGAACTGGGAAGGGCCTTACATAGTGAAAGAAGTCCTTGGAACAGGGGGTTACTTCCTCCAGGATGTGGAGGGGAGGGCCTTAAGCCACACCTGGAGCGGCGATGACCTAAAATGCTTCTACCCATGAAATGGGGAGGATGTAATTATGTATCCAAAATTAAACTTATTATACTACATCAGTTGACTTGATTTTCTCTTGCCTATTGCAAAATTTTTATAATAGGATGTGATTATGTGTTTTGTAACACCCCGAGCTCGGCTCGACCCCAGGTAGACCCGCTGCGCAGGCTCTCATCTAGATGGCAGGTCTGAAGGCTCGCCAATGGGGGATAGGTTTGGTTTGAGGAAACTTCATCGGCACCCCGAGCTCGGCTCGGCCACAGGTAGACCCGCTGCGCAGGCTCTCATCTAGCTGGCAGGTCCGAAGGCTCGCCTGTGGGGGATAGGTTTTATTTGAGGAAACTTCATCGGCACCCCGAGCTTGGCTCAGCCCTAGGTAGACCCGCTGCGCAGGCTCTCATCTAGCTGGCAGTTCCGAAAGCTCGCCTGTGGGGGATAGGTTTGGTTTGAGGAAACTTCATCGGCACCCCGAGCTCGGCTCGGACCCAGGTAGACCCACTACGTAGGCTCTCATCTATCTGGCAGGTCCGAAGGCTCGCCTGTTGGGGATAGGTTTGGTTTAAGGAAACTTCATCGACACCCCGAGCTCGGCTCGGCCCCAGGTAGACCCGCTGCGCAGGCTCTCATCTAGCTAGCAGATCCAAAGGCTCGCCTGTGGGGGATAGGTTTGATTTGAGGAAACTTCATCGGCACCCCGAGCTCGGCTCGACCCCACGTAGACCCTCTGCACAGGCTCTCATCTAGCTGGCAGGTCCGAAGGCTCGGCTGTGGGGGATAGGTTTGGTTTGAGGAATCTTCATCGGCACCTTGAGCTCAACTTGGCCCCAGGTAGACCCGCTGAGCAGGCTCTCATCTAGCTGGCAGGTCCGAAGGTTTGGTAGTGGGGGATTGGTTTGGTTTAAGGAAACTTCATCAGCACCCCGAGCTCGGCTCGGCCCCAGGTAGACCCGCTGCGCAGGCTCTTATCTAGCTGGAAGGTCCGAAGGCTCACCTATGGGTGATAGGTTTGGTTTGAGAAAACCTCGTCGGCACCCCGAGCTAGGCTCGGCCTCAGGAAGACCCACTGCGCAGGCTCTCATTAGCTGGCAGGCCCGAAGGCTCGCCTATAGGAGGGAAGTTTTTGATCCTAGGAGACACTTCGACTCGGATGCTCTGAGCAGGGAAAGAAACGCACCCAGAACACGAAATGAAAAGAGGTAAGACCCCTTCAGAAAGGAGAGGTCTCGGCCAGATAAGATCTCGGCGGGGGAGGTCCTCGCCAAGGAGATCTCGCCGAAGGAAGTTCTCGGCGGGAAGGCTCCTGACAAACTATTCTTGGTCAGACAGCGGGAAGTGCTAGGCAAAATCTCCGAACAGTTCGCGCATGGTAAAGAGGGACGACCTCGTCTTAAAGGGCCCACGAGCAATGTTCCCGGCAGACGATTTTCGGCAGAGCGCGGAAACGAAACGTCTAAGCCCTGGGCTCTTTCGACAGGTTCCTGCCTATCCATCACTAAGGGATACTACCCTATGGGGGTCAAGGGCCTCGGCGGAAGCATGCTTGAGAAGCACTCAGCCACAACAGTTGTATCAAACGCATTTGCAATAAAAAGAAAATGGCATACATACAAAATATTTACATTGTATTTAATATTATCACAAGTCTAGAGCATTATCGCTCAGTACAACCAAAAGAGAAGAAAAGAGGGCCCTTCAGGGAGACGCGCTGTACCCCTCCGAGCTCTCGCTTGAACTCCCGCGAGAGCACTCGCCTGAGCTCTCCCCGGATGTCTTGCCACCCATGGCAGTGGATTTCGGGACATCCAAAGGCGGGGAATCGGGCGTGCCTGGGGACTTCGGGACGGGCTCAAAGAGCCAAGGGACAAGTTGATGGGCGGTGATGGACTTGCCTCTCCCATCCAAGCAACCGACATCCCGTAGCGTCTCCAGGGTCAGCTTGACTGTATCTTGCACGTTGGCCTGGATGAGCTTGTCGATGTTGTAGACAGAATAGTGGTGGCTCTTCAACCTTTCGTCCAGTGGAGGAGGAGGGGGCGCAGTCGCCTCCATGCGCCAGAGCTGGTCCCTCAGCAGGGCGTTCTCATATCGCGCCTGGGCTAGCTCCGCGCAAAGTGCCATGGCCTAAGCGGAATCCTATGTAGCGAGTGGTTAACATGAAAGGAAAAAGTTGAAATCTGTAGTGGCGAGAGCGATTGCCGTGAAAGGTCTCGCTTACCTCTTCCGCCAGGCGCAAGGATAGCAGTTGCTTGGCGTCTGCGAGCTCTTTCTTCAAGGCAGCCGCCTGTGCCACCGCCTCCTCCTTGGCCTTGAACATGTCTTGGAAGTTGCAGTCGATGGTGATACTTCGGCGTACGAACATATGCGCGAGCTCGATCCCGCGCATCAGGGACCGAGTGGAGTCGTAGGACAGGAGCCTGGTGGTCATCTTATCATAGATGCTGGCATTCTCCCGGATGTAAAGACCGTAGCCCAAGGAGAAGGCCTCGCTGGTGACCTCATCTCGCTCCGCCCAGTTGGGAAGAAGGGACGAGATTGAGACCCTGTTGGTGTCAGGGTCCCACTGAAGCAGCGGTTTATTTTCCGCATCAAGGCACTTCGTGTCGAGACTAAAATTACGATGACCCAACGACACCTCTCCAGGAGGAGACTGAGCGGAGGTCTCGGCGGCGGCTCCGTCACCATCTTGTTGGAACCCTAGTTCGGATTTGGGCAAGGAACACTATTAGATTTGCTTAGAATGACCCACCATGTATAGTCATGGGTCATAGGACTATTTCCGGACAGGTCATTCAGAAGAATATTCCATAATTGCTGAAAGGAATGCAGTTAAGACAAAGTCAAAGAATCAGCTCGACGATCATCGAACGCAGTTCAACGAACGTCAAACACAGGTCGACGATTGGTGGACAATACTTGCTCAGCTCGACAAAATTAGCAACACAGTTTCTCAGCTCGACGAAGTAGAAACTGAGCTCGACGAACTGCAAGCTTCGGTCGACGAATGCAGACAAGATGATTAGCTCGACGATATCTAGCTGAGTTCGACGAATGTCGAACTTAGGTCGACGATTGATGAACTCGACGAAAGTTCAGGTCGACGATTTCTGAGCAATCAGTAACAGTTGCCAGAATTTATTGAGGATTAATTACAGTTAACATTCCCAGTGAAAATAGCCGTTCAAACGGTCAGTTACAGAAGAATTAAGTAAGGATCAATTTCCAAAGCATCTTCTCTCTCAGGAATGTTTCTTCCACCATCAAGTATATAGAATTCAAATAAAGGGAAGAAGATAAAATAAACACATATACAGATAGAAGAGATGAATCACTGTAGAGAAAGAAAGATATAGAAAGGGCAATATCACTACAGTAACGAGAAGCCCTAGAATAGAGTGATAACAGCCATCTGAAGAAGAAGAAGAACATCTAATAACTATCAAGAGTCTTCTTCTTCTCTATCACTGCAGGATAACTTCAAAGACAACAAATAATCTATCTGTCAGAAGTTCCTGTAGGTTACTCTGGGCAAGGCCAAAGCTTGAAGGCCTATCACCCTGAAGCAGTGCTCCAGATTTTCCTGAACCATTCAATATCTCATGGGGAGCAATTTGCTAACATCAAATATCCACAAGTCTTCTCTCTGATTGTTGACAGAGAATACACCTTCACTCTTTTTCCCCTTCTGTATAAAGGGTTGTCATCTCCCTTCAAAAGTGATTCCTGGTTGCAAGTCTCCTACCAAAAGACTTGAGTTGGTTTTTGGGGACCTGATCAAAACCCATTGGTGTCTGGCACCTGATCAAAAATCTGAGTGGATTCCTACCAGGGTGGTAGAAGAGTGGACTACCCAGATTTGGGGAACCACTATAAAATCTTTGTGTCTTCTGTGTTGCTTGATCTGCTTTGTCTTTATTTAGTTTTAATTTTTATTTAGTGTTGTGATAAACTTCTACTAGTTTTGTTAAGATCTATCCTCTAACTTTCAATTGTTATCAAAGCGAGGTTGGTTAAATTACCTTGGTTAACTCACCTTAGGTTGGTTAATCTACCACACCTTAGGTTGGTTAATTGGTTGTACAGGCTAAAACCTGAACCACAAAGATCCTTTGATAGATCTTAAGAATCAATTGAGTTTTATCATGGCACAAATTACAGATTTCTCATGCACCAGACTGCCCATGTACAATCTAGACAAGCTTGCACTATGGAAGACAAGGATTAGGCTTTTATGAACTCAATGGATGAAGCTATTTTCAATTCTATTTTGACAGGTCCTTATCAACCAATGGAAACAACAAGCATGAATGCTGTTCCATCATCTCAATGGACAGAAGCCCCAAAACTGCTAAAGATTGCTAATGCAAGAGCAATGGACATCCTAGCTCAATCAATGTCTGATGACATTTTTGGAGAGGTTGTTGGATGTTCATCTACAAAAGAAATGTGGGACTCCATCACAGCAATGGCTACTGGATCAATAAAAGGAAGAATAATTGAAGTTGAATCCTGCAGTGAATCAGATGCTTCCTCCTGTTCAACTGAGGATGAAGAAGAAGCAAGAGCAAAAGAATTTTCCTAATGGCTATAGATGCTTCTCTTAGTAGCTATGCTGAAGAATCTGAAGAATCAGAGTGTGAATCAGATGAAGAGGATCAGGTTATTTCTTCCCCTGACTCTCCTTCAGCTAAATTTAACACTGATTTCAGATTATCACATGAAAATCATCAAAAAATCATAGTTCAAAATATCTCGTCGAACCGAGATCGATGACATCAATACTATTCGTCGAACTCAGATCAACGAACTATGAACAAAGATTTTGCTTTGAACTATTCAGGACTTTGTGCTCTACGAAACAAATTTAATTCGTCGAACAGAGAACGACGAAAATGGATCACAGAAAATAATTATTATCATTCTGTGAATAGAGATCAACGATCTCAATATCATTCGTCGAACTCAGATCGACGAAAATATTTTTTGTGGAACTCAGAATTTCAAAATAGAAATTTCTATTCTTTTATTACTGACTATTATAAAAGAGGACCAGGACCCAAGGTTATCTGGGTCCAGAACTCCTAATATCTCCTTGCAGGAAAAGAATTCAGTCCAGCAAATATATGGGATATCAGTGGCTGAATAATTTGTGCAAGGCTATGCATATAGGGGGAGATGCCTGTAAATGAAGCTGCAGAAATTCCAGCAGTAGCAACAGTTTGTGGGGATTGTAGCAGCAGCAGCAGCAACATATTATAATGCTGCAGATTTGGGCAAGGATCAACAACAGCAACAGCAACAGCAGAAGTACTTGATCCAGATTTAATTGTATCTAATTGTCTTGTATTTTACTTATATTTTATATAAATAGTGTCCTTACCCAAATAGGGGGAGATTGTTGGAACCCCAGTTAGGATTTGGGCAAGGAACACTATTAGGGTTGCTTAGAATGACCCACCATGTATAGTCATGGGTCATAGGACTATTTCCGGATAGGTCATTCAAAAGAACATTCCAGAATTGCTGAAAGGAATGCAATTAAGACAAAGTCAGAGAATCAGCTCGACGATCGTCGAACGCTGTTCGATGAACGTAGAAATCAGGTCGACAATTGGAGGACAACACTTGCTCAGCTCGAAAAAATTAGCAAGACAGTTTCTCAGCTCGACAAAGTAGAAACTGAGCTCGATGAACTGCAAGCTTTGGTCGACAAACGCAAACAAGATGATTAGCTCGATGATATCTAGCTGAGTTTGACGTGATTGATGAACTCAACAAAGTTCAGGTCGACGATTTCTGAGCAATCAGTAATAGTTGGCAGAATTTATTGGGTATTAATTACAGTCAACATTCCCAGTGAAAATAGCCATTCAAACGGACAGTTACAGAAGAATTAAGTAAGGATCAATTTCCAAAGAACCTTATCTCTCAGGAATGTTTCTTCCACCATCAAGTCTACAAAATTCAAATAAAGGGAAGAAGATAAAATAAACACATATACAGATAGAAGAGATGAATCACTGTAGAGAAAGAAAGATATAGAAAGGGCAATATCACTACAGTAATGAGAAGCCCTAGACTACAGCGATAACAACCATCTGAAGAAGAAGAAGAACATCTAATCACTATCAAGAGTCTTCTTCTTATCTATCACTGCAGGATAACTTCAAGGACAACAAATAATCTATCTGTCAGAAGTTCCTGAAGGATACTCTGGGCAAGGCCAAAGCTTAAAGGCCTATCACCCTGAAGAAGTGCTCCAGATTTCACTGAACCATTCAATATCTCAGGGGGAGCAATTTGCTAACATCAAATATCCACAAGTCTTCTCTCTGATTATGGACAGAGAAGACAACTTCACTCTTTTCCCCCTCCTGTATAAAGGGTTGTCATCTCCCATCAAAAGTGATTCCTTGTTGCAAGTCTCCTACCAAAAGACTTGAGTTGGTTTTGGGGGACCTGATCAAAACTCATTGGTGTCAGGCACCTGATCAAAAATCTGAGTGGATTTCTACCAGGGTGGTAGAAGATTGGACTACCCAGATTTGGGGAACCACTATAAAATCCTTGTGTCTTCTGTGTTTCTTGATCTGCTTTGTCGTTATTTAGTTTTAATTTTTATTTGGTGCTGTGATAAACTTCTACTAGTTTTGTTAAGATCTATCCTCTAACTTTCACATCTACTCCACCGGGGGCCAGGGGGTTCTCGGCAGGTGCCTCGGCGCCACCCCTGGTAACCGCGATCTCGCTGGTGGCTGCAAGATCTCTTCAAAGGAGCAGCCTGCAGCGGGAGGTCGGGAGGGCGGCACCGCTACGTCTTTACCCTTCTCGGCAGCTGTTATTTTGGGCCTCTTAAGTGCTGGGGGCAAAGGGGCGCTGGGCTTTCGCTTCCCGACGACGGTTGCCGGAAGAGGGGCTGGCTCGTCCCGGCAAGCTTGCAGACCTTGCGAGAGCCAACGGATCTCTCATGGTCTGGCTCTCGGCAGCGTGAGTCTCGTCGAAAGGTTGGCACAGGGGGATCTCGCGCTCTCCTACAGAAGCAACAACACTCAGCCCTAATCTTAAAAGAGGGGGAGGAATAGCGAGTTAAAGGCAAGACCGTACCTTCGCCCGGAGGCACCGAGATGAGAGAAGCAAAGCCCCGCCTGAGGAACTGGACGTTGAAATCCATGGTTCCGAAGAACTCAACGAGGGAGCTCTCACGCGAGCCCAAGGAGGGCGACTTGTAAGCGTGAAAGATAATAGTTGTCAACCTAAATCACCTAGAGGGGGTGAATAGGTGAGTTGTGCTTCTTTTGCGGAATAAAAAATCTCAGAACAAAGCACAGATCAATCTACCAAATTATCACAGATGAGACAAGATTTATAGTGGTTCCCCGATCTTGGGTACATCCACTTTATCTCACCGATCTAGCAATACACTAGACTCAGCTACTCCACTATCTCGTATTGAAAATCAATCCAACACTCGGAACAAAGTTCCTACAATCTCAATCCAACCAACTGGATCTACAACTCGGAAGGAAAAACTTCCTACAAACTCGGAGTTGAAAACTCCTACACTCGGAGAAAACTTCTCCTACAAGAATGAAAATTGTTTTAGAAAATACAAACAATGATTTCTCTATCATATCTGCAAGCAAGCAACCAGTATCTTCTTCTTGTAAGCTTTGCGACACTTTTAGAAAGATGAAGAAAATCGCGGCAACAGATCTAGATTCTTCTTTGTCTTACACGATCGAGAAGAGAATAAGCAGTTGAGAAACAATCTCGATCTGTAAAACTTCTTCAGTCTGATTCCTCTGAAAATCGAAACCCTTGCCGGAGAAGAAAGCGGTGGTGGCGTCTTTCTTTCCGTGAAGAGAGAGAGAGAGAGAGGAAACAACGACTTAGAGAGAGAAACGACTGCAGAAATTTCTCAATAATTTTTGATCTTGAAAGCTTGTTGTTATTGTTAGGATTTGTCGATTAGACATGACCTTATATAAGATTTTGAATAATAATCATAATCAGTCTTAATGATATACACGTGGACCAATCATGTCACGGGATTTGAAAATCTGTCAATTATGGACTTAGAGAAATTTCGGAGAAAAAGAGGTGATATACACGAGTAGGTATATAACTAATCGAGTAGGTAAAGGACTACTCGAGTAAGTAAAGGAATGTTACTCGGGTTTATAATTCATGACTACTCGAGTAGGTTGAAGACAACTACTCGAGTATATATAATCAATGGCTCGAGTACTTAGAAGATCTACTCGAGTATGCAGAAAAGTTTCACGGGAAGCAGAAAACTACTCGAGTGGTTTGACGAACTACTCGAGTGAAAGGACTTAGAAAATTTCTGAACACTGGAAAATGAGCAACTCGAGTAGTCAGACTGAACTACTCGAGAGGATAAGATCTACTCGAGTATATGTAAGGGACTTACTCGAGTAAATTACAGAATATTTTTAGGAGAATAGAAATTTAGTTTACTCGAGTATGAAGCTTGAACTACTCGAGTAGTAAGTGAACTAATCGAGTATATAACTTATACTACTCGAGTATATAGAAAATTTACTCTTGAGATAGAAACCAGTTACACGAGCCAGAATATATAACCACTCGAGTATATACATACTCACTCGAGTTTTTTACTTGGAAAAACGTAGAGAGTGAAATCTGTACTACTCGAGTAAGAAGAATGATCTACTCGAGTATAGGAATTCTGACTCGAGTAAAATGCAAGTAATCTACTCGAGTAGTTAATGACCTACACGAGTAGAATACTTAGAAAAATTTTCAAGGTGGAAATTCTTTCTTCTTTAGTGAAATCAGCATTAAACTCTATTCACATAGTCCAAGTGCTTGAATATGAAGTGTATCTCAATAGAGAGGCTACACATGGGTCAACACTTTGGGTCATACAATGAGGGATTACATTGCATGGTCCTGTGTTTGGTGACCCATTGTAGACTGACATTGGTCTATACTTCCCATTGGAATCCTGCAACCACATAACTCAAACAAAGCATCAAATACAACCTAATTCATCTTAGTTCCAGGATGACTTCATCAAATCTGGGTTAATGTGGGTATAATTCCCAACAATCTTTGAAAGATATTGTACCTAATCACCTAGAGGGGGGGGGGGTGAATAGGTGACTTCAATCTTTTTAACTTTTTAGGCAGAATTCAGATTATATCACAGATTTATAACTACTTTTTCATAGCAATCAATCAACAATCACAGAATAACACTTGCACACAGTGAACACACAAGTTTATAGTGGTTCCCCAAGGTTTGGGTACATCCACTTTCCCCCTTCGCCTATCTAGTAGTGTACTAGATTCGGCCAAACTCCTCCACTATCTCACATCCTTAGATCTTACACTCAGAACCCCAAAACAGGTTCCTACAGCTCAGGCCCAAGGCCCTACAACTCAGTCTTCTCCAAAGACCTACACTCAGCTTCTTCACAAAGCCTACACTCAGCCACAACAGGCCTACACTCAGCCACAACAGGCCTACACTCAGAGATAAGAATCTCCTACACTCAGGCACACAGGCCCTACCACTCAGCCTTTATAATTACAGGCTTACAACTCAGATCCCTAAGGATCCTACAATAAATGTAAAGTACAAAGTGTATATACCTACAACTCTGAATAGAGAGATGAGTTGATAGGTTCTTGATGAGTTCTTGAAAGAACTCTGCTGAGAACAATCTCACTTGGCTTTTTTTCAAAGCTTCTTGAATGTAGAACACAATAGGATTGATTCTCTGCAGCTGATCTTCAATCACTGCAACTTAAGATTCAGAGCTAGGTCTGAACCCTTCTTCACAGCCTGGTTCCAATGGCTGTCTTCTTGGATGGAGCACTCTCTCTCCAACTTCTTAGATCTTCACTTGATTCTTCAATGAATAGCTAGATCTTCTTTTCTTTCTCAATCACTTGATCTTCTGTTTAATCATTTGTTGAATCATCTCTTTCTGTTGACAGTATAAGCCTTTATATAGGCCTTCTTCAAGGTGACCGGCTGATCCAGTTCCTAACTGATTTCTGACAACTCTGACAGGTGCATTAGACCGGCTAGAATGGCAGCTGTCAAGTCATCCAGTCAGTTCTTAAAATAACTGTAGCTGTCTGAAAGTGTCGAGACAATCTGTCTTTAAGTGTCGACACTTATAGACCAAGTAGCGACACAAGTTGACTAAGTGTCGACACTTGCCTTCAAGGTGTCGACACAACTCCTTGTGTTGTAGAATTCACTTCTCGACACTGCTTCTTCATCATGTGTCGACACTGATATTCTGTGTCGACACAACTTCTTGTTCTTCAACACTTAGTTGAATTCTTGTAAGTGTCGACACAACTCCTTTGTGTCGACACATCTTCATGTGTTGAACTTGTTTAGTGTCGACACATCTTCTTGGTGTCGACACATGCCTTCTGTGTTGATACTTGCTGATTGTCGACACCGTTCCTTGTGTCGACACATTCTTCTTCTGTTGAGACTTTGGCTGAGTGTCGACACATCTCCTTTGTGTCGACACTTGTACTTAGAATTTTTGTTGAACTTTGCTGAGTGTCGACACAGCATCATAGTGTCGACACTTTCTTCATCTGTTGAGTCTTCTGCTGTGTGTCGACACATTGTTCATTATGTCGACACCTATACTTAGACTCTGCTGACTTTTGCTGAGTGTCGACACAGCCTCCAAGTGTCGACTTAGCCTCCAAGTGTCGACACTTTCTGATGTAGACACAGTTCCTCTAGGTGTCGACACTGCTTCTAAGTGTCGACACTTCTTCATTGGACTTCTCTTCATTGAGTGTCGACATAGCCTTCATGTGTCGACACTTTGTGTCTGGTGTCGACTCTGCATCCCTGGTGTCGACACAATTACTCCAAGTGTCGACACTGCTTGCCTGGGTGTCGACACAAGTCTTCTTAAGTGTCGACACTTTGCTCCTGGGTGTCGACACATGGACTTAGAAAACTTTCAGCTTTCCCTGCAAATACTTAACCTGCACAAGGCAACTCAAAATACATCAAATATATTTTGATGTATATCATTGAGTAGGGTGAGGCTTCTTCAAATCAGGTACATTTAAACCAATGTACCCAACAATCTCCCCCTATTTGGAGAAGTCATAACCCTTAGTCAATGATATACACCATACATAACAAAATCACAGTATGATGTAAACAAGATTATACATTCAGGGAAAGTACATAACATGTATTAAACAAACATGCATACACAGATATCATCTCAGAATAATTATGAAATAGATTTATTATACAGCACATTGTTCTAACAACTTTGTCATATTCATTATTTAAAAGTTTACAGAATGTTTAACATCAAAATATTACATAGTAAACTTAAGAAAATTCTATTCTATTTTTGCTCATCCTCCTTGATCACTATGCCCTTCCTAGACTGTATCTTGGCTTGTACAGGGGCTTCAGCATCTTCAGTATCAGCAGGCTTCTTCCCTTTCAGCTCCTTCTTCTTGAGCTCTTCATCTTTAATCTTCTGCCTCTCAAAGTATTGATAAGGCTTGGGAAAGTACTTGCTAGGCTCCTGGGGAGTTGGAGGTAGCTTTCCCATCTTTGTCTTTCTTCTATATTGCACTATGGCTTCTTGCCTGGTCTCATGCTTTCTCCATTCTAGTTCAGAAAACCATTTGTTTATGTCTTGTATATTATCTTTGACAGCCTTCCAAGCAGTCAAAATAATATTTCTTGAAGTGGGGCTCCACTATTCAAAATCAGGCCTTTGTTCAGCTTGCTCTCTGAACCTCTTCTTAGACAGTTTGGTTTCTTGTTCTTTCAGCAAAGCTTCTTGCATAGCCTCAGATACTGGCTGAATCACCTTCTCTATGATGACATTTTGCTGACCCTCAGGTGGGCTATACATTGACTGTATATCAGCTTGTACCATATCAAAATCTGGAGGAGGGTAGATTACTTGAGCCACTTCAGGTTGCTCCCCTCCTAGATATGCAGGATGTATCCCAGACTCTGCCACATTGTCAACATCACATAAAGGAGGATAACCAAGAGTTGCTCTCATAGAATTAGAAATCCACTTTGCATGATCAAAGCTGGCTTTGACTTACACCCTCTCCCCCTTTATGACTTCTCTTTCTATGTGATCTCTTAAATCATCTTTCTGAAATCTGATTTGGGCATTTAGATAATTGACTCCATCCTTGTAGAAAGTTTTTAACCTTTGGAGTTTTTTAGTGATGAGCTTCTGAGAGTCTTGTATAGCAGTTGTAACAGCAGTTAAGCTCTCTTGCAAGTGCTTATCAAACGTTTCTTTGGTTGTGGCACTTTCTGTAGACTGTGCAGTGGCTATATTCTTTATCTCAGTTACAATGGCATTGTGGGAAGCTGTCAAATTATCATTCATTCTAATTTGATTCTCCAGAATATAGCCTTGCTTGACTTCAAGTTCATCCACTTGAGCTTTTATTTTCTCTTGATGAGTAGCTAGGTAGACTACTACATTCCCTCCCTTGTGGAAGCAGTCAGTCATCTCCTTCTTATTTAGATTCATCTCAAATCTAATAGACTTTATGTCCTGTGCCAGATCAAACTGTAGAGATTTTTGTCCTTCATCTACATACTTTTCCAGTGCTTGTCTCTGCTCATCAAACTTTATCTGCATTGCAACCATCAGAGCACTGTAATCTACAGTTGGTGCTGGCTGTAGTGCAGGCTGTGGTGCTATTGTTTGCAGAGCTTTCTTATAAGTCTGGCTCCTTCTTTTGAAGACTTGAAATTTCCTTTTCTTTGCTCTTGTAGCCTCCTCATCTTCAGAAGCAGATGTGCTTGCTATTTCTACCCTCTCCTTAGGTAGCTCCTCAACATCCTTTTGCTTCTCAGGCTCTTTTCTTGCCGTTTCTTCTAAAATTTCCATGTGCTCCCCCTCAACTTGAGCATTCTCCCCCTCAGCAGCAGCACTTTCCTTCCCA
The DNA here is from genome assembly GCA_039583875.1 of Platanthera guangdongensis. Classification (NCBI taxonomy): domain Eukaryota; kingdom Viridiplantae; phylum Streptophyta; class Magnoliopsida; order Asparagales; family Orchidaceae; genus Platanthera; species Platanthera guangdongensis. The sequence goes on from CM077161.1 coordinate 85,415,570, forward strand.
AAGTCTGTCTGATCCAGATTAAGGAAGAGATCTTCCATAGTAAATTCTTGTTGAGGAAGAGATGGAGATTCTCTTTTCTCATTAGTTACTTGATGTGGTTCCACTTGATCTGCAACAGATGTGTCCTCCATGACAACATCTAGGGGTTGACTATCAATCTGTGGGTGCTGATTAACATTATTTAATGAATCAGACAAAATAGTATCCTCTATAGGAAAAACTAAGTTATTGATTTCAGTGAGTACCTCAAGTATGGTCTGGGTTGCTTGTTCACTCTCTAGTGGAGTTGGTTCTTCCACTACTAGAAGCTCCCCCTGGATAGAATCCTGGTGTATTTGGCTAGCTTGAGGTAGCTCCCCCTGCCTGTCCGCATCATCTTGTTGAGCTGGAGACTTTCCAGCAATTTCAGTGTCTTCTTCATCAGGAGTGAAGACAACATGCTCTTCTGAACTGCTGGAAGATTCTTGAGCCACTGGGGCTATCTTCTTTTTCTTCTTTAGGGGTGTTTCCTTCTCAGGTGTTGGCATCTCCTTAGACAAGACTCTATCCCATCTTGAGAAGAGTCTCATGTCCATTCTTCTCATGTGGTTGATTTTAGATCCAGTAGCTTGACTCATAACCTCTGGTATACTACCAGCAAGTTATAAACTTAGTATCCTACCCAAATTAGGCTTCTTCATGCTCTCCTTAATCTTCTCAAAGACTACTACAGACCAATCAGTTTTTAATGTGAAGATAATCCTTGTCATGACACTGAACATATGGGCTGATACCCTGTCATGCCCTCCAGGCTTACTCAAGATCACCTTGCCAACAATTTCTGAGAGAAATTTACCTTGACTGTTCATCCCCTTTCTATTGAATACTGATCCAATTTTCAGCTTGGAATGCAGTCCACACCATGTTAAAGCTTCTCTGGTCTTAGAAGCAGTAACTTCATCTTCTTTCTTTGTCCTTGGGAGGTTTAGTAGCTTTCTTAAACTCTTTGGTGAGACCTTCACCTTTTCTCCATGAACCCTTAACTTGATCTTGAATCCAGAGTCGTCTAGGGTGGCGCCATTCAGAAATTCCAATACTTCTTTCTTCCAGATCTTAGTCGGCTCTGAAACAAGAAAATCTAACCCTAAGTTTGCAACTAGGGTTACCACATCCTTGATCTCCTATTCTGCGTCATCAAACGCTTCCGCACCAGTTCATAGCCTTCATTTACATTCTCTTCGAGCATTGGCGCCATTAGGGTTTGAAGAATTTGAATTGAGAGAAGAGAGGTGTCGACACACAAGTTTGGTCTCGAAACTTTAGTGAGTGTGTCGACAGACAATGTTGAAACCCTATTTATACCTTTCTACGATTGAAGATGAAAGGGCGGGTTAACAAACTCAAATTGTGTCGACACTGTTGAAAAGTGTCGACACAGACTTATAATGTCTCGACACCTATGTGTCGACACAAGTATAGTCAACAGAATATATGTGTCGACACTTGTTTATGTGTCGGCACATCTTAGCTCGACACATAGTCGAGATTTTACTTCACTATTTCTGAGTAAAGTCTAAGTGTCGACACCACCTTGGATGTGTCGACACCTACTTATCATGTGTCGACACAAATTTTCTGAAGTGTCGACACCAACTTCCTAGTTGTGTCGACACCTTTTCTCTGAAGTGTCGACACCAATTCTCTGTCTTGACACAGACAACTCTGTGTGTCGACACTATTTTACTTAGCAATTTCTGTAAAATTATTCTAAGTTTATCATACCTAGTTCAATTTTAAACCTATTGAACTTTGTTTCTTCTAAAGGCTTAGTATAGATATCAGCTAGTTGATTATCTGTCTTAACATACTCTAGTGAAATATCTTCTTTTTCTACATGTTCCCTTAGAAAATGATATTTTATTTCAATATGTTTAGTTCTACTATGTGAAACAGGATTGTTTGCAATAGATATAGCACTTGTAGAATCACAAAATAGTGGTGTTCTACTTACCTGAATACCATAATCCTCAAGCTGATGTTGTATCCATAGAAGTTGAGCACAACAACTTCCTACAACCACATATTCTGATTCTGCTGTGGAGATAGCCACACTTGTTTGCTTCTTGCTACTCAATGAGATCAGTCTTCCACCTAGGAATTGACAGGTACAAGTTGTACTTTTCCTATCTTTTTTGCAGCCTGCAAAATCTGCATCTGAATAACCTGTCAGTTCAAAGTCTCCATTCCTAGGGTACCAAAGGCCTAGATAAGGAGTGCCCTTTAGATATCTCAGTATCCTTTTGACTGCTATCAAATGAGACTCTTTAGGACATGCTTGGTACCTAGTACAGACACATGTAGCATACATGATATCTGGTCTACTTGCAGTCAAATAGAGTAGGGAGCCAACTATCCCTCTATACAAAGTCTTATCTACAGGTTTCCCTGCATCATCTTTGCTAAGAGACATACTTGACCCCATAGGAGTCTTCATGGTACTGGATGAATCCATACCATACTTCCTTATCAGTTCTAGGGTGAACTTAGACTAGCATATGGATAAACCATTCTCAGTCTGTCTAACTTGGAGACCCAAGAAGAACTTAAGTTCCCCCATACTGCTCATCTCAAATTGTCCTTGCATTAGTTTTGCAAACTTTTTGCAAAGACTACTTTCAGTAGACCCAAATATGATATCATCTACATATATTTGGACTAGTATTATCTTACCTTTGGATTCCCTAAGGAATAGAGTCTTGTCTATTTTCCCCCTTGTGAATTTATTCTCAATGAGGAAACTAGACAGGGTTTCATACCAAGCCCTAGGGGCTTGTTTTAACCAATACAAAGCCTTCCTAAGTCTATAGATATAATTAGGTTGAGTTGAATCAACAAAACCTGATGGCTGTTCAACATAGACTTCTTCCTTTAGATTACCATTCAGAAAGGCTGACTTTACATCCATTTGGTATACTTTAAATCCTTGATAGGTTGCATAGGCCAGGAACATCCTTATGCCTTCCAGTCTGGCTACTGGAGCAAAGGTTTGATCAAAGTCAATACCTTCTTCCTGCCTATATCCTTTAGCAACCAATCTTGCTTTGTTCTTGACAATTACTCCATGTTCATCCATCTTATTCCTAAAGATCCACTTGGTCCCAATTATGTTGTGGTCTTTTGGTTTAGGAACAAGCTCCGAGACTTTGCACCTCTTGAACTGATTCAGCTCTTCTTGCATTGCCACAATCCAATGAGGGTCTAGGATGGCTTCTTCAAACTTCTTTGGCTCTACTTGGGATAGAAAACTGGAGTAGAGTGCTGTACTCAGATTTCTGCTCCTTGTTTGTACCCCTTGTCTTAGAACACCAATGATTTGATCTACTGGATGATCTCTTAGATGCCTATTAGCTGGAGGCATCCTAGCTTCAGGTTGAACTTCTTCAGTTTCTTCATCTTGCTGCACTCCATGGTCTTCTTCTGCATTAGGTACATGTAGTACTCCCCCTGGACAACAGCCACTATCTTCTACTTGCTGTCTTGTAGTAGGTCCTTCTTCTATAGTGAGCTTGTCCATCTTCTCAGTCACACCTGTGGAGCTGCAAATACTACTAGACAACTCATTGTTAATAAGTCTAGTTTCATCAAATACTACATGTACAGACTCTTCTATAGCTTGAGTAGACAAGTTGTAGACTCTATAAGCCTTACTATTATTGATGTACCCAACAATGATCCCTTCTTGGGACTTGGCAGCAAACTTAGTCAAGTAAGACTTTCCATTGTTAAGTATAAAGCACTTACAACCAAAGATCCTGAAGTAGGATAGGTTTGGTTTTCTGCCTTTCACAATCTCATAGGGGGTCTTATTGTGGCTTTTAGTAATGGTAGCCCTATTAATTACATGGCATGCAGTATTAATTGCCTCAGCCCAGAAATATTCTGGGAGAGATGTGTCACTTAATAGGGTCCTACCAGCCTCAATCAAGGTTCTATTTTTCCTCTCAGCAATGTCATTTTGCTGAGGTGTCCTTGGTGAAGAAAATTCCTGAAATATCTCAAATTCTTCACATAGTTTTGCCATACTATCAGACTGAAATTCAGTACCATGGTCACTTCTTATCTTGACCACTGTACTGTCTAGTTCATTCTGAATTTGTTTGACAACGCTATAGAAGATACTAGGTGTTTCAGATTTCTGTCTAAGGAAGAACAGCTAGGAAAACCTTGAGTAGTCATCTACAACCACAAAGGTATAGACCTTCCTACCTAGGCTGTGAACTGGCATAGGACCAAAGAGATCCATATGCAAAAGGTATAAGCACCTTACAACATCTATGTTTTCAATGTTATTAAAGGTGGATCTAGTCTGCTTGCTCTTTTGACATGCTGAGCATATTCCATCTTTAATACACTTAACTTGAGGATCATTCCTCACTAACTCTTTGCTATAGAGTTGGCCAATTGTCTTGTAGTTGAGATGGGCTAGCCTCTTGTACCATTTGACACAATGAGAGACTTTCTCATCAGCTACAAGACACACTGGAGAACCATTGTTCTCACACATAATGTCTAGGCAATAGACATTCCTCTTTCTATAACCTGTCAAAATGATCTCTTGATCATTTGATCTCCTGATATGACAACCATCTTTGACAAATGAGATGTCATATCCTAAATCACTCAATTGACTTATACTAATAAGGTTATGTTTTAAACCTTTAACATAAGCCACTTGAGTAATAGTTATATGGGAGCTAGAAATGTTACCAAAACCCTTGATAATTCATTTTTCAGAACCACCAAAGGTTACTTTTGGACCATCCTTTATAGGTGTGTAGTCCTTTAGCAATCCCCTAGTTCCAGTCATGTGTCTGGAACATCCACTGTCTAAGTACCATATTGGGGCATGGCCACTTGGACTTACCTGCAAAACAGATTAGTTGACCTTAGAACCCAAAGAATTCTTGGGTCCTTAGTACTGGTTAGTTTGCCTCCTAACAAAGCTACCTGCAGGTCTTCCAACAAGCAGTTTGCTACTCAACTTGGCACTAGAATTATGCCAACAGTCCATGGCAAAGTGGCCTACCTTGCCACAGCACCAGCACTCAAATCTATTGTACCTTTGCTTAGGTACATCCCTTGCTGTTTTATTTACAGCTGGCTTGTTGAGAGCTGGGGCTTTGCCCTTAGACTTGGACTTGACAGTCCTAGCAGGGTTAGTAAACCCCAATCCAGTTTTACCCTTGTGAGGTATAAACTCATCAATTAAAGGTAGAACAGACTTAGGTTTAGAAAACCTTGCAACAATGTCTCTTTCCTTCTGAAGACTAATCTCCAGACTTCTGATTTGATCATTCTTAAATGTTATAGTCCCCATCTGAATCACAGTTATGTACTTCAGTCTGGCTATTTCATTTAACTTTGGATCAATTAGCTTCACAAAATCAGTTGCAGCAACTTTGAGACTAGCAATTTCCTTTGCCTGACTCTTGGCTAGGGACTTGCTCTTCTTAAAAGCTTGCAACAGAACTCTATATTCATCAATCAATTGTTGAATATCCCCTTCTGATTCAGATCCACTGCATCATTTGATGCTGATGTAACTGAATCAGAACTAGCACTAGAAATTGAACTTAAAGAACAATTTTATACCTTACTAGGTTCAGGCTGCTCCTGGATTTTGTCACATTCAGTTAAGGCCATCAGTCTTTTGCACTGGATGTCCTCTTGCTCATATATGGAGTTCATGATCTGGATGAACTCTTCTTACTCTTCTTCACAAATAGTCCTATGTAAGCTTCAACTTCTGACTCAGTTTCTGAAGAAGACATGTCTGACAAGCCTTTTCCCTTCTTGGAAACAAAAGACTTTTCCTTCTTGTCGTTGAATTGAGTCTTTTTCTTATCATTAGACTCTTTCCTTCTCTCAGGACAGTCAGCAATAACATGTCCTTGTTTGTTACAACAATAACAAACTATCTTTGAAGATGAAGTTCTATTTGACTTGGGCTTTCTTCTGTCATTCTTTGATGACCTCTGTGTTGTGGATGGCTTTGTCCTCCACTGTTTCTTCTTTAGGAACTTCTGAAAGTGTCTTGTGAAGGCTGCAAAGTCCTCATTACTTTCACTGCTATCAGACTTTCTGCTTTCTGAATCATCTGACTCAGTCTCAGCTGCTTTGGGAGGTGGAGTTGGTGACTTACTTCTGTATTTTCTGGTGGCTTCTGTCTTGAATGCCACTGTCCTTTCTTTATGTTCACTTCTTGTAGTCTTCTCCTCTTCTTTTCTCACCATCAACTGCATCTCATAGGATAGCAGTTTTCCAAATAGTGTTGGTGGAGGGATATATGCTAACTTTGCCATTTCCCTTATGACACAGATCTTGGTGTCCCAATCCTTTGTTAGGGACCTCAGAAACTTATCATTAAGCTCATAATTACTGAACTATCTTACATAGGGCATTAGCTCATTGACAATCCTATAGAACTTCTTATAGCATTATGTGATGCTATCAGACCTACCTTGCCTAAAACTTTCATATTCTTGGTTTAACAAAGATTTTCTATCCTGTCTCACTTCTTCTGAACCCTCCATGTACACTATAAGAGTATCCCACATCTCCTTAGATGTCTTACAGTGTATCAAGTTCTGAAAGGTAGCATCATCTATGACACTCACAATGATATTCTGAGCCCTCTTGTCCATTGTGGCTAGAATTATCTCATCTTTTGTCATTTCAGAGAAGTCTTTAGGTGTTCTCTAATTTGCATCCAGGACTGAAACCTTCATAGGCACATATGGCCCTTCTTTAACTGTGATATATATCCTAGGGTCTGAGGCTTCCATAAATAGTCTCACCCTTTCTTTCCAGATGCCAAAAATTTCTTTTCCGCAAATGGGCAACTTCATAGATCCAAGTTCCTTATGATTCTCAGTTGAACCCATGGTTCTTGATTTTCTTGATTCGGCAATGTACTTAAACTGAATCTGTCAACATGATCTACTCAGATAGTTAAGTCCTTTTTTGAGTAACCTCGATTTGATACCACTTGAAAGATATTGTACCTAATCACCTAGAGGGGGGGGGGGGTGAATAGGTGACTTAAATCTTTTTAACTTTTTAGGCAGAATTCAGATTATATAACAGATTTATAACTACTTTTTCAAAAAAATCAATCAGCAATCACAGAATAACACATTTACATAGTGAACACACAGGTTTATAGTGGTTCCCCAAGGTTTGGGTACATCCACTTTCCCCCTTCGCCTATCTAGTAGTGTACTAGATTCGGCCAAACTCCTCCACTATCTTAGATCCTCAGATTTTACACTCAGAACCCCAAAACAGGTTCCTACAGCTCAGGCCCAAGGCCCTACAACTCAGTCTTCTCCAAAGACCTACACTCAGCTTCTTCACAAAGCCTACACTCAGCCACAACAGGCCTACACTCAACCACAACAGGCCTACACTCAGAGATAAGAATCTCCTACACTCAGGCACACAGACCCTACCACTCAGCCTTTATAATTACAGGATTACAACTCAGATCCCTAAGGATCCTATAAGAAATATAAAGTACAAAGTGTATATACCTACAACTCTGAATAGAGAGATGAGTTGATAGGTTCTTGATGAGTTCTTGAAAGAACTCTGCTGAGAACAATCTCACTTGGCTTTTCTTCAAAGCTTCTTGAATGTAGAACACAATAGGATTGATTCTCTGCAGCTGATCTTCAATCACTACAACTTAAGATTCAGAGCTAGGTCTGAACCCTTCTTCACAGCCTGGTTCCAACGGCTGTCTTCTTGGATGGAGCTCTCTCTCTCCAACTTCTTAGATCTTCACTTGATTCTTCAATGAATAGCTAGATCTTCTTTTCTTTCTCAATCACTTGATCTTCTATTTAATCATTTGTTGAATCATCTCTTTCTGTTGACAGTATAAGCCTTTACATAGGCCTTCTTCAAGGTGACCGACTGATCTGGTTCCTAACTGATTTCTGACAACTCTGACAGGTGTAGTAGACCGGCTGGAAAGGCATCTGTCAAGTCATCCAGTCAGTTCTTGAAATAACTGTAACTGTCTGAAAGTGTCGAGACAATCTGTCTTTAAGTGTCGATACTTATAGACCAAGTGTCGACACAAGTTGACTAAGTGTCGACACTTGCCTTCAAGGTGTCGACACAACTCCTTGTGTTGTAGAATTCAATTCTCAACACTGCTTCTTCATCATGTATCGACACTGATATTCTGTGTCGACACAACTTCTTGTTCTTCAGCACTTAGTTGAATTCTTGTAAGTGTCGACACAACTCCTTTGTGTCGACACATCTTCATGTGTTGAACATGTTCAGTGTCGACACATCTTCTTGGTGTCGACACATGCCTTCTGTGTTGATACTTGCTGAGTGTCGACACTGCTCCTTGTGTCGACACATTCTTCTTCTATTGAGACTTTGGCTAAGTGTCGACACATCTCCTTTGTGTCAACACTTGTACTTAGAATTTTTGTTGAACTTTGCTGAGTGTCGACACAGCATCCTAGTGTCGACACTTTCTTCATGTGTTGAGTCTTCTGCTGTGTGTCGACACATTGTTCATTATGTCGACACTTATACTTAGACTCTACTGACTTTTGCTGAGTGTCGACACAGCCTCCAAGTGTCGACACTTTCTGATGTAGACACAGTTCCTCTACGTGTCAACACTGCTTCTAAGTGTCGACACTTCTTCACTGGAATTCTCTTCATTGAGTGTCGACACAGCCTTCATGTGTCGACACTTTGTGTCTGGTGTCAACTCTGCATCCCTGGTGTCGACACAATTACTCCAAGTGTCGACACTGTTTGCCTGGGTGTCGACACAAGTCTTCTTAAGTGTCGACACTTTGCTCATGGGTGTCGATACATGGACTTAGAAAACTTTCAGCTTTCCCTGCAAATACTTAGCCTGCACAAGGCAACTCAAAATACATCAAATATATTTTGATGTATATCATTGAGTAGGGTGAGGCTTCTTCAAATCAGGTGCATTTAAACCAATGTACCCAACAATCTTCCCCTATTTGTTGAAGTCAGAACCCTTTACACTAAGGTGAATTATAGACATAAAAAGTGCTAAGTAGAAAAATGTGCAAGTAAGCAAGAAACTATGAAAAAGATAATGAGAGCAAAAACTTAGAATTAAATAAATAAGAATATCAAAAATTATCAATTCTACAGTCATTCATTTCACACTCTCAAAAGTCCTTGAAATTTAGCCTAGATTTTGTTGTCTGTCCAATTTTTCTTGTTGTCTCCTTTGGTAGCTGAATGGTTTAGGATAATATCTGGGAGGCCTAGGAGGAGCAGCAGGATTATTCCTTCCATATTCTCTGTCATAAATTCTTCTCTTGGTCAAGGATTTCTCATATAATTCCCATTCCTGGGAGCTATAGTGCTGGTTCCAGTTCTCACCAAAGTCCATTACCAGTTTTAGAGTATCCAGAATCAAGGATTTGGAAGTGGGAGACCAGGCTTCAGCATAAACAATAGCAGATCGTTTTGCAGCAGCAAGAGTAGGAATTGATCTACTAGCAGAAGGACCTTCACCATATTTTCTCTTCTTTTTGGAGGTTTGGATCTCTAGAGGAGCATGAAGGAAAATATCAGCAGGATCTTCTTCCCAGCCTTGAGTATAGGATTTTGGAGGAGCAACTGAGTCTCCAGGCCTTGGAGAGAAAGTAGGTTGCAGAGGAGCAGTTGGGGAAGAGGCATCTGTAGCTAGAGGATTAAAGTGATGGGGAATGATATTTGGATCTGCAGCAAATTCAGGTAGGATTTGATTATGCATCCAGACAGCAGTGTCATAAGTATGGAATTTGACACTCTGTATCTGGGCTAACACATCAGCGTTAATTTTCTGCACATGAGTTTCCCATAGTTCCTGTTGGAGAGCAGCAGATTTTTCTAGATATTCTTTTACTAATCCCTCCCCCTTTCTGACTTCAATAGATAATTTCCCAGTAGTAGCTTCTTTAAAGAGACCAACTTCATCACACATCTTCATCTTAGTTGCCTCAGCCCTTTTGTCCATTTCCATTTGATTGTTGGAAAGGGTGACATCCTGTTCTATAACTTCCCCAATACTAGTTATAGTGTGGTCTAGGGCTTTTCCACTAAGTTGAAACAAGTATTTGAGCTTGTCAGTATTATGCTGGATTTCAGCAAATCCTCTGCTCATTTCAGCTTCCAGAGCAGTGATTTTGGCAGTGACAGCAGCTAGAGAAGTGTCAAAGTAATTCTTTTGGTCTTGCAGCAGGATGGATATCTGAGACAACAAATCTGGTGAGGTAGTAGCAGCAGTAGTTGAAGGAGAAGCAGATGGGGTTGGAAGATGAGGAGCAGTCCAGAGGGGTATCTCTGCAATGAGGACTGAGCTTTGGGCTCTGGAGGTAGGAATCAAACCAGCCCCTTCATCAAGTTCAGTGGGGATGGAGAAATTTAGATTCCTGAGAGGAGCCTCAGCAGGTTCTGGAGAGGGCTCATCAGAGATAAGAATACTCTCTACCTGGGGTTGAGGAGAAGCAAGATTTGGAGCTGGAGAGTTTTCATTAGAGAGGAGAATTGTTTCTACCTGTTCTGGAGGAGCAACAGGAGATTTAAGAGGAGATGGTACTGAAGATTATGCTAATTGTTGAAAGGGAGGATCTTCTGAGGTCAGCTCAGCTATCATGGCATTAATTTCAGCTTCAGAGGAGAGCAGATCTTCTTGAGGTTGCTGATCTGATGGTGGTGTAGGTGGAGTTTTAGGTAGGGAAGAGGTAGATGGAGCAGGAGAAGAGGGGAATCCTTGTTGAGAAGAAGGTAATATGTGAGAAAGAGATGGAGCAGGCTCCCCCTCACTTGGTGCACCAGAGGAGCTGGCCACATGATGAGGAGAGGGAGATGGAGTCCTATCTGCTAATGCTGGAACTTCTGGAACCTTAGCGGCTTGGGCAGCATTCTTCAGTTTTAATTCCCATCTCTGAATGGACTGAATTGAGACCTTCTTCATGTGGTGAGAGGGGTCCCTGAGGAGAAGTTGAACAGCGGATGATTTAACTCATGGATGAGGAGAGAGATGATCCTGGCAAAATTGGGGGCTTTAACACTGTCCTTGATTTTGTCAAGAATCATCAACCCAAATTGGAACTTTTTGCGGTAGACGATAGCTTGCAGAATATCAAAGAAGTACAGAGGAATATCTCTTATAGAATTAGTCTTGCAGAGCAAGATTTTCCCGATGACATCAACAAGAAATTTTCCCTCTACATTCATATCTGAGCGTTTGATGTACTGAGTGTCAGACAGAATACCACAGAATAGGCATGTTCTATCAGAATCGACTTCATCTAGGTCGTCTTCTTTGTCCACTGTCGGTAATCTGAGAAGTTGAGAGACGGTAGTCTTGGTGAGTTTGATTTTTATACCTTTCACTTTGGATTTCAGAAGTTGTCCATTCCGTTTGACCTTGAGGTTCGTGAAGAATTCTCCTACTTCAGGGAATAGGATTTGGCACGGTTCTTGCAGGATGAAAGATAGCCCTGTGGTGTCTAGTATAATCAACAAGTTGTGAAAATCATCCGACAGTTCTGCAATCCCTGCGACAACTAGTTCCGATCCCACGCCGATCTTGGAGGAGGCGGCCATCATTCTTGCGTGACAGGAAGAGAGGAAGTTGATGCGGCTCTGCAACTTCTTGAAGGAAGACGAAACGGCAGCCGGGTACATGAGATAGTGAAATGATTTCGTGTAGAGAGATTTTCGGAAATTCGTATTTATAAACCCTAGGTTTAAGCCTAGTTAATCGAGAAGGAAATAACTTAAACCATAAAAGAAAGGCGGCATAAGAAAATTTGAAAACTGAATGAACATACACGAGAGATAGAAGATGTACTCGAGTAGATCAGGAGTTACTCGAGTAGGTCTATAGAAGTTACTCGAGTAGGTACTTTGATTACTCGAGTAGGTCAAGTCTATCTCGAGTCAAAAAGATCAAAAAATTGTGAAATGCCAAATTTTGACTAACCCATTAATTTTCTTTGCTTTCTTGAAATCCAAACTTCTCTAATCTTCTTTGTTGAGCATCCCAAGTTCCGTTTTGAAGAATGAGAACTTTGTCTCGTCCAGCGGCTTCGTGAAAATATCTGCAACTTGCCTGTATGTGAAGACATATTGGAGATCTATGTCCCCATGCTCTACATGCTCCCGGATGAAATGATACCTTAGCTCGATATGCTTTGTCCGTCTGTGCGAGACTGGATTGTTGGCTATTGCAATTGCGCTGGAAGAGTCGCAAAACAATGGGACATTCTTGAACTTCATGTTGTAATCCTCAAATTGATTCTTTATCCATTGTAACTGTGCAGAACAACTGCCTGCAGAGATGTACTCTGACTCGGCTGTTGAGATTGCGACACAGTTCTGCTTCTTACTACTCCAAGAGATTAGCCTTCTTCTAAAGAATTGGCAAGTCCCGAAGGTGCATTTCCTGTCATCTTTGCTTCCTGCAAAATCTGCATCTGAAAAATCAATTAGTTCGCTGTTATTACTTCTTGGGTACCATAAGCCAAGATTTGGTGTACCTTTAAGGTATCTCAAAATCCGCTTTGCAGCAGCGTAGTGAGATTCCTTAGAGTTCACCTGAAATCTAGCACAGACACATGTTGAAAATATTATGTCGGGTCTACTAGCAGTAAGGTAGAGCAAGGATCCAATTATTCTTCTATACATGATTTCATCAAAAGGTTTCCCTTTTTAATACTTATCTAGAGACAAAGTTGAGCCCATTGGAGTCCTCATAGAGGTTGCGTTATCCATTCTGAATTTCTTAATCAGCTCTTTGGTGAACTTGGTCTACGAGATGAAAATTCATCTTCAGATTGTTTCAACTGAAGCCCCAAGAAATACTTCAGCTCGCCCATACTGCTCATTTCAAACTTCCCTTGCATAAGGTTTGAGAACTTTTTGCAGAGGTTGTCGTCTATAGATCCAAAAATAATGTCGTCTACATAGATTTGCACTAGCAAAATCTTACCTTTTATTTCCCTAAGAAATAATGTCTTGTCTATCTTTCCCCTTGTGAACTTGTTCTCAAGTAGAAAGGTAGACAGCGTCTCTTACCAAGCTCTAGGAGCTTGTTTCATACCATATAGGGCCTTATGCAGGAAGTAGACATAATCAGAAAGGTTAGGATCAACGAAACCTGGAGGTTGTTCCACATACACTTCCTCATTTATGTTACCATTTAGGAAGGCAGACTTCATGTCCATCTGATAGACAGTGAAGCCTTTGAATGCAGCATATGCTAGGAACAACCTTATAGCCTCCAGCCTTGCCACTGGAGCATATGTCCGGTCGAAGACGATTCCTTCTTCTTGACGATAGCCTTTAGCGACAAGTCTGGCCTTATTCTTTATGATCATCCCATCCTCGTCCAGCTTGTTCCTGTAGACCCATTTTGTTCCAATGATGTTCTTTCCTTTGGGTCTTGGAACAAGTTTCCACACATTGCAGCGCTTGAACTTATTTAGTTCTTCTTCCATAGCCAGTATCCATGATGCGTCCGAGTTTGCTTCCTCAAACTTCTTCGGTTCAACCTGTGAGAGAAAACTAAAATATAATTTCTCATTAGTTGTACCTCTTCGAGTTCTGACACCGTCCCGGGGATCTCCTATGATCTGGTCCATGGTGTTGGATCCCTAGTTGATTTGGGCTTTGTTCACTGACTTAGGATGTGACCCATAATGTATAGGCAGGGTCAAGTTTGTATCCTAGAGTCTAGGCCAAGTCCTTAGGTTCAATTTCAGATGGACCAACTATCAATAAGACCATTAGAGACTCCAAATTTAGAAGTTTTCAAGACCAAGTCAAATGAGTTTGACGTTTGTCGAACTCAGCTCGACGAAAGGTGCTCTACGCTCGATGATCGTGAGGCAATTCTTAGTGCTGAGCTCGACGATCCTTATTCTCTATTCGACGAATGTTGAGGTTCTTCATCAAGCCAAAATTCAGGACAACTTCAGAATTTTTCTAAGTCCAGCTTCAAGCTTTGGTCGACGAATTAGATTCTGAGCTCGACGAACTTGGACCTCAAGTTCTCAACTTCCCAAGTCGACGAAGTCAGCTTCTCAGGTCGACGAATGTAGTACTCTACTCGACGAATTGTGAACTCAGAGTATTTATGTCGACACTTAGGGCATGTGTCGACACCAGTCAATCTATGTCGACACCAGAGGATTTGTGTCGACACTAGGATTTCATGTCGACACCAGAAGATTTGAGTTGACTCCAAGATCAATCAGTCGACACCAGCTTATGTCGACACTGAATATCAGCAGATGCAGAATATTTGGCTAAGTCCACAATCTTTCTTTGCTCGAAGAATTTGGATGTCAGTTCGACGAATACTTTCTGACAGTGATAATTATCTGCTCGACGAATGAAGATTGTCTGGTGGACGAACTTTAGCTCAGCTCAATGAACTCCAGCTCAGCTCGACGAACTCAAACTCAGCTCGACAAATTGCGTTCTTCGTTCGACGAATCCAGACTAGGTCATCTTCAGGTTTCCCGTCCCGTTTCTTGGCGATGATTCTGGAGTTATTAATGTCAGATCTTCTCGGAATGTTACCGTTAGAACGTGCATTGACTATGGACGATTACATGCCATTTTGCCATGGGATAGTTGGGGAAATTATTGATTGTTGCTTCCTTCCAAGGCCGACTGCAATTACTGCTCAACATTCGAATTTCGAATGTTCTCAATCAGTAAAAAAGGATATAGAAAAGAAAAGAAAGGATCAATACAGTCAGTTACAGAGTTATAGACAGTACAACAAGCAATACATACAATCAGATTGCACAGAAGAACAATCATACACAACATCAAAAGTTCTACTGCAATCAGCCTGACTAGAGAACATCTTCAAGAAGAAGAAGAAGAACAATCAAATTCAATCAAGAGTCTTCTTCTTTCCTTCAAATCTACAGGACAACTTCAAAGGACAACAAATCTTCATATGTTAAAGAAGTTCCTGAAGTATTTCTGGTCTAGGCATTCTAGGTCTTTGAAGACCTATCACCCTGAAGTAGTGCTCCGACATTCCTGATTAATTCAAGATCTCAGGGGGAGCAAGATCTGCTACAATCAATCCACAAGTCTTCTCTCTGATTGTTGACAGAGAAGACACCACCTCTTTACTTCTAATTCCTGTACAGGGTTTTAATTCCCTTCAAAATTATTCTGGTTGCAAGTCTCCTTCCAAAAGACTTGAGGTTTTGGTTTTTGAGCACCTGATCAAAAGCTCATTGGTGTCAGGCACCTGATCAAAAACCTGAGTGGATTCCTACCAGGGCGGTAGAAGAGTGGATGTACCTAGGTTGGGGAACCACTATAAAATTTCTTGTGTCGTCTGGTTGCCCTTTTCTTTGTGTTTTGGCTGTTCTCTGTGATTGTTTAGTTTGTTGTGCTTAATTTCATTTAATTACTAATTTGTTCACCTAGCCTTACAACAAAAGTTGTTAAAAGTTTTTAGTGAGCACTATACTCTATTCCCCCCCCCCTCTAGAGTATTTCAGATCTAACCTGTTTCACATGGGGTGATCCTTCAGATGTCTGAGCTCTAAAGTTCTTGCATCTGGATTATCTTCAATCACTGGAGTGACTTCTTCAACTTGGACGATCTCTTCATTTTGATCATCTACCTCCCTAATAGGGGTTGGAGTGGTGATCTTGAAGAATTTTTCATCATTTTCCACATTGGGATCTTTCAGGTTGATTTCATCTAGCTTTACACCTGCATCGTCAATGAGCACACTAGACGGATTGTTTTGCAGCAAGCTCGTCTCATCAAATACAACATGTATCGATTCTTCTACCACCACGGTTTTTCTATTAAATATCCTATATGCCTTACTATGGCTACTATAACCTACAAAAATACCTTCAAAACTCTTTTCGCTGAACATGGTGATATGATACTTAGCATTGTTAAGTACGAAGCATTTACAACTAAAGATTCTAAAGTATGAGGTGGTTAGCTTCCTGCCCTTTAGAAGTTTGTAAGGTGTCTTATTGTGGTTTTTGTTTATGAGTGTTCGATTTTGCACGTGGCATACAGTGTTGACGGCTTCATCCCAGAAGTACTCTGAAAGTGAAGCATCACTCAACATTGTCCTGCAAGCCTCCATAAGCGTTTTGTCCCTTCTCTCAGTCACTCCGTCCTGTTGTGGAGTACGAGGAGAGGAAAACTCATGAAAGATACCTAATCTTTCACATAATTCTGTCATGGCCCCAGATTTGAATTCTGTTCCGTTGTCACTTCTGATTTTTACTATGGAGCAGTTGTGTTCATTCTGGATTTGCCTGACAAAATTAGTAAAGATCTCGAAGGTATCTGACTTGTGTTTCGGAAATAACACCCATGCAAAGCGTGAGTAGTCATAAACAATTACTAGCGTATAATCCTTACCTCCCAAACTTCTAATTTGCAGTTGGCCAAACAAGTCCATATGCAATAGATGGAGACATCTATTACAGTCTTTTCCAATAACGCTTTTAAAGCTAGCCCTTGTTTGCTTGCCTTTTACGCACGCATGACAAGGTCTATCTTTGACGCACTTGACATTTGGGGCATCACGTACTAAGTTCATTGAAAATAATTTATTAATAGTTTTGAAATTAATATGTGCTAGTCTCTTGTGCCATTGGTCACCAAGAGACGCACTATCTTTTGCTAAAAAGCACACTGGTGTAGAGGAATCTATATAAATGAAATTTAAATAGAAAATATTCCTGCTTCAAGTGCTGGATAGAATCGTTTCCATATTGTCAATGGATTTTATCAAGCACTTATCAGCATGGAATTCAACTATGTATCCTTTATCGCAGAGTTGGCTTATTCTTATGAGATTGTGTTCCAATCCTTCGACATAAGCCACATCCTAGAAGGATACATTGCCGTTAGAAATCATACCATAGCCTCTTGTAATTCCACGGTCTGAACCTCCAAAGATGACCTTTGGTCCGTTCACAACTGGAGTAAAGTTCTGAATAAGGCTTCTAGTCCCGGTCATATGCCGAGAGAATTCGCTGTCCAAATACTAGATTGGCATTTTGTTGGCCTTTGGACATACCTGCAATCATAATCAATTTGCCTTAGGAACCCAAACCCGTTTGGGTCCTTGGTCTCGGGTTAGAGTACTCCCCCTACGAGTGTTAGCATTATGAGCGGTCTTTCTCATATAGCTGACATGAGGAGTTGCAGCATTTCTGGGATTGAACCAGCAATCAGTGGCGAAGTGACCAACCTTGCCACAACACCAACAGTCAAATCTGTTGTACCTTTGCCTCATGATCTCCTGCTTGAAGTTTTGGAATTTTGGTCTAGCAGGGTCAGCATTCTTGGAGGAAGAAGCTTCGTGATAATGACAATCACATGTCTTCTTCTCCTTAGGAGGCCTTTCCAGAACGGGCTTTGGCTTTGGTGCCTTCTTGAAGTTATGCCCATGATTGAAAGGGCCATAGCTCTGAAGAATAACTTCTTCATAAGGTGCCTTAAAGACACTTTCGCCAAAGTTTCTGGATCGAGTCCTTCCTTGATAACGGGACTTTGGCTCTACATTGGTAGGCCTAGTAAAGTGCCCGTAGGATGAGTCAAAATCAAACTCATTTGAAGGAAATATAACCTTCTTGAACGTGGTCTGATCTTGAGGGGCTTTCCCCTTCTCTTTGGCTAAGGCCTTTTTGGCGGCCTTATTCTTTCGTTGAGATTTATTTCTCCTAGAGGATTTACTAGGAGCTTCTTCATGGCCTAGCCTAGCTCCCTTGGCCTTTGCTGAGAATTCAGCAACAAATTGAAGAACCGTCTTGGGCTTCGAGAAACTTTCAACAAGTTTCTTTTCAGCGGCAAGTTGTCCCTCCAGTTCCTTGATGATTTTCTCTTTGAGTTCAAGGTGCTCAAGAGCCTTGTTATATTCTTCAATAGCATTATTGAAGTTTTCTTCGAGGGAGTCAGTTTTGCGACTTTCTCTCTCAAGATGCTCTCTTCGGCTTTCAGAGATTTGATCTCTTTAGCTTGAGTCTTCACGACTCGACGACATTTGCCGTAAGCCATGATTAACTCCTTGTACCAGGACATTAGTTCTGACTCATCGTGAGAGGAGCTATCCTCACAATCATGTTCAGATACTTCAAAATATGAAAGAGGGGTATGAGAGTTTACCTTCCCAGTGAACTGGGGCTCTTGATCATCATCTGTTTGAGCCATAAGCCCAAAATAAACTTCTTCTTCTTCACTCGAGTCAGATGAGTCGGAATCACTAAGAGTCTTGCTGTTTTTTGCTATCAGGCTCTTCTCTTTCCTCTTTTTGATGTACGAGGATTTCATTTCTTCTCTTCCACCAACCTTCTTCTTCTTATGAGGGCAGTCAGCGATGACGTGTCCGGGCTTATTACAATAATATCAAATAATGTCAGTTGAAACTTATTTGTTTTGTTTAGAGGAATACCTGTCATGGCTACTTGAGCCTTTTCTTTGCCGATCAACATCATGTCTGATCTTCTATAAGAGGCATCCTGGCCTTTCCATTGCTTCTTCTTGTTCAAGAATTTCTTGAACTGACGTGAGAGCAGAGAGAACTCTCCTTCTGATAGCTCAGAGCCTGAGGTACTTGGCTCTGAAGTTTCTTCTTCTTCACTAATTTCTGGAGCTGTAGCAGGGGAGGCAGCCTTTGTATTTCTAGAGGTGTCTGCCTTTAGAGCAACAGACTTTTCTTTGAGAGCAGACCTGCTCTTCTCTTCTTCAGCTTTCCTGGTGTTGAGTTGAAGCTCATATGACATAAGCTTCCCGAAGAGATTTTGTGGGTCCGTCTCAGCCAGCTTCCCAAACTCCCTGATGACACAGACCTTGTTGTCCCATTCTTTGGTCAGGGATCTCAGGAACTTGTCATTCAGTTCTCCGTTAGTGAATACTCTGCCATAGACTCTTAGGCCATTCACTATCTTGAAAAAGTTCTCAAAGGTATCAACAATGGTCTCTTTGCTTCCCTGTCGGAAGGCTTCATACTTCTGATTGATGAGGGATCTCCGATCATCCCTCACTTCTTCTGTACCTTCCATCAAGGTAACCAAGCACTGCCACATCTCTATTGCAGATTGACAATGGATTAAGTTCTGTAGCATTGAGTCATCAACTGCACTTGTTATAATGTTTTTAGCTTTCTTGTCTAGTGAGACAAGTGCAATCTCGTCCTTGTCTAAATCCATCAGCTTCTTTGGAACCTTCTTGGTAGGATCTATAGTGGAGATAATTATAGGGATATTAGGATCTTCTTCAACTATCATGAAGATCCTCGGATCCATAGCTTCCATAAAGAATTTGATCCTTTCTTTCCACATGGGAAAGTTGTTCTTGTTAGATAGGGGAAGCTCGGCAAAATCCTTTGCCTTGTCCATGGTAGATAGATCTCAAATGACAGCTATTGAAGGATCTGATTAAGGTGTTAACCTTTTAACGATTAACCTAGCTCTGATACCAATTGAAAGATAATAGTTGTCAACCTAAATCACCTAGAGGGGGGTGAATAGGTGAGTTGTGCGTCTTTTGAGGAATAAAAAATCTCAGAACAAAGCACAGATCAATCTACCAAATTATCACAGACGAGACAAGATTTATAGTGGTTCCCCGATCTTGGGTACATCCACTTTCCCTCACCGATCTAGCAATACACTAGACTCGGCTACTCCACTATCTCGGATTGAAAATCAATCCTACCCTCGGAACAAAGTTCCTGTTAAATTTTCTCAACGTGGTCAGAAAGATAGACCAAACGCCAAATTAATATCTTCGGAACTACCTAGTTCTCACGTTGAACCAGCGAAAACCAAGGAACAAAGGTTAATCCCAACAAACAATGGAAGCACAAGCAGGTCTTTTATTCATTCACTTCTTTACAACATGAGGCATACATAGCGAGACATGATTTCGCTAGTATAACAGCTGTAAACAGAAAGCACCAAAAACCAAGCCGGGCGGACAGCACCGGAGTGCGCCGAGACCGCCGAGGTCACCGAGACCGCCGAGTCCGCTGAGATCGCCCAAGCTAAGCTGAAATCCGCCGAATAGCCACGGAGTCCGCCGAAGCCGCGAGGCCGCGCGGACACACCGTTATTCGTCTCCTGCTGAACCTGAACTGAGGAACACCACTACCCGCCTAAAGCTGGCGGACAGGTTATTGAAGCTGGCAAAGATGAAACAGAACTGACATGTCACAGAGCGACCTCCTGCTGAGTCCGCAGAGACCGCACACTTCCAAGTACTTGACCGAAGTCAAAGCTAAACTCCTGGCTCCTTGAAGCTACCCGAGCGAACTGGACACAGCAAACGTCAGCACTGAAACAATCCGCGCCGACTGACAAACTGAGACCGCAGCACTTCGCCCAACCCAACTTACTGTTCACTCAAGTTGCACAGGTTACTGTAGACCTGCAAGAGGGTCCTATTTATAGGCAAGGTGAGGAGTGTGGTCACCTCCCAAGAGATAGTGACACCGCCCTAGCCCGCGCGATAGCAAAACACCGTCCGCCGAGTCCGCAAGGACTTAGCCGGATACCAAGGAAAACCACCAGGAGCAAGGCTAACATTGGCGAACCCTCTCCAGTCCGCCCAAGCGATGCGGACAAAGCATCAGCCCGCAAAGCTTCCGACCACTGCAGGACAGCAACCCCCTTCAATGGCTGTCTGCACCAACCCGAGGCAGTCCGCAAGACTCACACCTCAATCCGCCACATGTCCACGAACAAAGGCAGACAGCAACAGTCCGCCCGGTCACAGCGGACTTGCCGGATATGGCGGACACCATGAACTTGGCACAAAGTGTAACCAAGTCCAAAACCATCAAAGTCCAATGCGAGCATGGCGGATGCAAACCCCCGTCCGCCAAACACCAAAGCACAGACCGCCAGCAGTCCGCAAATTCCTCGCACTCCTGCCCCATCGCAGCAGCCATCCCCGGACTCCAAAACCAGTCCGCCAATTGATCTCAACAGCAAAGCACCTGCTGTGCCACCAGAGCTCAACAAGGCCTCAGCCAAGCTCTAAGACCAGTCCGCAATAGCCCACACTGCGGACACGCCAGTCCGCAAGCTTCCCGCGAACATGAGCCAACCCGCCTATCAGCACAAGCTTGCACCCGCGGCCACTGAGCAATGTACCAGTCCGCAAGCCTCCATCCGCTCAGGCCGCTCCTTGGCACAGCCAATCAGCACACCCTATCCGCAGAAAACAGGCTGCATATTCCGCGGACTCCATGCAAATAACCCGCTCAGAAGACAGCCGGCTTTCCACTAGACCTTCCACCAGGCCGCACATCACAGTCCGCCTAGTCCGCCTAGTCCGCCAAAGCTGTCCGCCCAGGACGCCCGGCCTGTTCCGTCAACCACTTCCACTTCACAAATTTCAACACTCCCCCTTGAAGTGGGAAGTGGTGACCAAGCCCAGCAAGCTGCGTAGGTGTTCAAAGGGCCCCTTCGACAGTGGCTTCGTGAAGATGTCAGCAAGATTATCTTCACTCCGAACATGCCCGACCAGCAGAGATCCTTCCAACACCTTCTCCCTGATGAAATGGTGATCAATCTCTATAGGCTTGGTCCTGGCGTGACACACTAAATTGTTAACCAGTTTGAGAGCACTCTCATTGTCACCCCGGAGTAAAGTAGGCCCTTGCACTTCTTCATGAACATCCTCTATAAGCCTCCTCAACCAAACGGCTTCCCGAGAAGCAAGGCCGAAGCCTTATACTCCGCCTCCGTGGTTGAAACTGACACCGAGTCCTGCTTCTTGCTACACCACGAGATGCTAGCTGAAGCGCAAGTGAACACATAACCTAAAGTAGACCTCTGATCATCTGAATCACCGCCATAGCCAGCATCCGTATACCCGAGCAACGCAAACTCTGAGTCCCTTCTATAAAGGAGTCCCATATCAGAAGAAGCCTTGACATACTTCAGAATACCCTTTGCCGCCACTAGATGAGATTGCCTTGGTTCAGCCATATACCGACTTACTCGGCCAACAGCATAAGCAATATCTGGTCGTGTAATCGTCAGGTAAATCAAGCTCCCAACAAGAGCCCTGAACACCAAGGGATCATGAAGAACCCTTCCCTCATCCCGTAGAAGCTTCAGCCCAGATTCCAGTGGAGTAGAGCACTTCTTCCCTTCGCCCATGCCGAACCGCTTCACAATACGATCAGCATACCCTTTCTGGCAAATGAGAACCCCGCACTCCTCCCTCTCCACTTCCAGACCGAGAAAATGATGCAACTCTCCCAAGTCTTTCATCTCGAAGCGTATAGCAAGCTCTGCCCTAAGTCTTGCTACTTCCCACTCCGAATTCCCTGTGATGATCATGTCATCCACATACAGTAGGACCAAGACTCGTAGCTCTCCCTTCTTCTTGACGAACAAGCTTGAATCCGAGTTGGAAGCAAGGTATCCACAGAATTGCAAGTACTCTGCAATCTTCCCATACCACACTCTAGGAGCTTGCTTCAACCCATAGAGAGCCTTCCTGAGTTTGCAGACATAGTCCGGATGCTTTTCAGAGACAAAACCAAGCGGCTGATCCATGAAGATGTCCTTGTCAATCTCTCCATAAAGAAAGACATTCTTCACATCGAGTTGCCACAACCTCCATCCCTTGCTAGCAGCCAAGGTGATCACCACTCTCACTGAAGTCATCTTCGCAACTGGACTAAATGTCTCCTCATAGTCTTCTCCATACTGCTGTGAGAATCCTCTAGCGACCAGGCGAGCCTTGAAACGATCAATGCTCCCATCAGCCTTCTTCTTCAACTTATACACCCACTTACAAGTAACCGGAGTAGTGCCATCAACCTTGGGCACAAGGTCCCAGCTTTCATTCTTCTTCAGAGTATCAATCTCTTCTTTCATGGCATCTTCCAACTCCTTTACTCCAGTGGCCTTATTGAAGCTTGCAGGCTCTCGCTCATCCAGAGGACCTGCAAAGAAGCAGGAGACAAAGCTCACTGCATTCCCATCACAGTACCGAGCCGGTGGCTTAACCACCCTCTTCGATCTCCGAAGAATCGGCTCCTTGCTCACGGCTTCCGTTGCTTCTTCGGGCTCCACTCCTACCTGGGGCAAGCATTGAGCAGTGCTCCCCCTGCTTCCTGAGCCAGAAGGCTCAGCCTCGGAGTTCAAAGCAATAGGAGCTGCTGGAAAAACAGCAAGCTCCTCTTCTAAGCCTTCATCAGCCACCACCGGTGCTTCATCAACCTTGCTACTTTCAGTTAGCTCCACCGAGTCACCTCCATATGACATCAGCTCGTCAAAGACAACGTCTCTTGACACCACGAACGTCTTCGTCATAGGGTCCATGCATTTCCATCCCTTCTTCCGCTCATCATAGCCAACAAAGACAAGTTTCCTTGCCTTCACATCCAGCTTTGTACGTGAAGAATCCGGCACATGCACGTAGCAAGTTGAACCGAACACCCTAAGGTGTCCAACACTCGGCTTCTCCTTCAGCAACAGCTCAATAGGAGTCTTCATGTTGATAGGGCTGAGTGGCATCCGGTTGATAACATAAGCAGCACAAGACATTCCCTCCGCCCAAAAGGACCTTGGGATATCTTTTGCATGAAGCCAGCATTTACAGGTCTCCGTTATATGACGGATCTTCCGCTCCGCTACCCCAATTTGTTGTAGAGTGTGAGCACAAGTAAGCTCCCGTTGGATCCCGTGCTTCCTGCAGAAGTTAGAAAACTCGGAGGAAACAAATTCACCCCCGTTATCAGTTCTAAGCTTCTTAATCCGCAAGCCAAGCCGGCCTTCTACCAACTCCTTGAACTCCATAAACAAACGGAAGGCTTCCGACTTCTCCTTTAAGAAGTACACCCAAGTATACCTTGAGTAGTTATCAACCAAGACAAGCATATATCTGCTTCCACCAAGGCTGGCAGTAACTGTCGGTCCCATCAGGTCGCCATGAATACACTCCAATGGTTTCTTGCTCCTTGTTTGTGATTTATCAAACAGAAGGCGATGTGCCTTACCATATTGACAGCCCGCACAAACATGTCCATCACCAAAGGAGGACTACTTCGGCAACCCCCTCACCAAACTTCTACTAGCCATAGCCTTCAGCTTGTCCATGCCAACATGCCCCAGCCTCTCATGCCAGATAACAGCACTATCATTGGCCCTCATTCTATCAACATATGAATTGGTGGAAAGAACAAACAAATTCTTCACCCTCCTCCCAACATGAGTAACATCAGCCTTCACCGCTGATACGTTGCGAAGGAACCTCACGTCTGTTGGCCCAAACAGAACGTGATACCCAGCGTCCACCGCATTGGTCACCGAGAAGAGGTTCTTCTTCATGCCCGGCACGTGATACACACTCCTTAACATGAATGGCCCCTGATCACTACCCAAAGACATGACCCCCTCTTTTTCTACTGCATAAACAGTATTATCAGCAGTGATAATAGTTTCATTACCTGAGTAATCCTGCATGGAGATGAACTTCTATTTATCTCCAGTGAGGTGATGACCACACCCGGAGTCCACGATCCACTCGCCGTTGAAGTCCTCAGCAGACAAGGCCCGGACACAAGTGCCCGTCATAAAAGCTCCGCCCCATTCTGCTTCTTCACTTCTCGAGCAAGCTTCCTCCTTTCCCGCAGCATGCCCAGGCTGTAGTTTGACCTTGCAGTCCCGCTTGAAGTGCCCTCGCTGATGACACCGGTATCACTTCAGGTTCTTCTTCCAGTCCTTAGGAGCATTGCTCCTCTCCGGCGGATATGAAGTTGAAGTCTCCTTCTCACCAACGACCTGCACCTTCTTCTTCTTCTTCCCTTCCCATCCTTTCTTCTTGCTTGAGAAGAGAGCTTTGCTGCCTTCCTAATTCAGGTTCACTCCAGCCATCTGCCTTGCCAAGCTCTCCTGTGATGCAAGCAGATTCTCCAGCTCCATTAAAGACGGCTGAGTAGCCCACCCTTGAACAAATGTTACAAAGGCCACATACTCCTTCCGCAAGCCGCGGATAATGTGCCTTTTCATCTTCGCCTCAGAGATAGGCTCATCAGGATCCAGTGCCGACAGCTCAGCACACAAGCTCTTCATCTTTAAGAAGTACTTGGAGATGGAAAGGTCACCCTGAGTTGCCCTGGCCAACTCATTCTCCAGGAACTGAAGCCGCGCCACATTCTTCCTATTGAACAACTCATCAATGGTTGTCCAAATATCAACAGCCGACTCACACCCAACGATGTGATCAAATAGTTCCGGAGACACGACTCTCTTCAGAATGAACTCCTCCTTAGCATTTGTTCTTATCCAGAGCCTAACCTGCTCAGGAGTACCAAATACAGCCGTGACTTCCTGCCTGTCGTCACCACCGACGACTTCCCACAGCTCCTCGCCAAGAAGAAAACTCTTCATACATGACTTCCACTTCTTGAAGTTAGTCGGCGTTAAGAGTTTAATGCCCAGACCTCTTGCAAAACTCCCTTCCATTGTAACACCTGTTGGCAACCTTTCAGCAGCTCCGAGCAACAACACAGGTTGAACACCACTCAATCACTGAGTAACAACACTGGCTGACTTCCGCTCACGCAACTGAACCTCCCTCTGATACCATGTTAAATTTTCTCAATGTGGTCAGCAAGATAGCCCAAACGCCAAATTAATATCTTTGGAACTACCCAGTTCTCACGTTGAACCAGCGTAAACCAAGGAACAAAGGTTAATCCCAACAAACAATGGAAGCACAAGCAGGTCTTTTATTCATTCACTTCTTTACAACACGAGGCATACATAGAGGGACATGATTTTTCTAGTATAACAGCTGTAAACAGAAAGCACCAAAAACCAAGCTGGGCGGACTGCACTGGAGTCCGCCGAGACCGCCGAGGTCGCCGAGACCGCCGAGTCCGCTGAGATCGCCCAAGCTAAGCTACAATCCGCCGAATAGCCACAGAGTCCGCCGAAGCCGCGAGGCCGCGCGGACACACCGTTATTCGTCTCCTGCTGAACCTGAACTGAGGAACACCCCTACCCGCCTGAAGCTGGCGGACAGGTTATTGAAGCTGGCAAAGATGAAACAGAACTGACAAGTCGCAAAGCGACCTCCTGCTGAGTTCGCAGAGACCGCACACTTCCAAGTACTTGACCGAAGTCACAGCCAAACTCCTGGCTCCTTGAAGCTACCCGCGCGACCTGCACACAGCAAACATCATCACTGAAACAATCCGCGCAGACTGACAGACTGAGACCGTAGCACTTCGCCCAACCCAACTTACTGTTCACTCAAGTTACACAGGTTACTGTATCCCTACCAGGGGGGTCCTATTTATAGGAAAGGTGAGGAGTGTGGTCACCGCCCAAGAGATAACGACACTGCCCTAGCCCGCGCGATAGCAAAACACCATCCGCCGAGTCCGCAAGGACTTAGCCGGATACCAAGGAAAACCGCCAGGAGCAAGGCAAACATTGGCGAACCCTCTCTAGTCCGCCCAAGTGATGCGGACAAAGCATCAGCCCGCAAAGCTTCCGACCACTGCAGGACAGCAACACCTTCAATGGCTATCCTCACCAACCCGAGGCAGTTCGCAAGACTCACACCTCAATCCGCCACAAGTCCATGACCAAATGCAGACAGCAACAGTCCGCCCGGTCACAGCGGACTTGGCGGATATGGCGGACACCATGATCTTGGCACAAAGTGTGACCAAGTCCAAAACAATCAAAGGCCAATGCGAGCATGGCGGACACAAACCCCCGTCCTCCAAACACCAAAGCACAGACCGCCAGCAGTCCGAAAATTTCTCGCACTCCTGCGCCATCGCAGCAGCCATCACCGGACTCCAAAACTAGTCCGCCAATCGATCTCCATAGCAAAGAACCTGCTGTGCCACCAGAGCTCGACAAGGCCTCAACCAAGCTCTAAGCCCAGTCCGTAATAGCCCACAATGCGGACACGCCAGTCCGCAAGCTTCCCGCGAACATGAGCCAACTCGCCTATCAGCACAAGCTTGCACCCGCGGCCACTGAGCAATGCACCAGTCCGCAATCCTCCATCCGCTCAGGCCGCTCCTTGGCACAGCCAGTCAGCACACCCTATCCGCAGAAAACAGGCCGCATAGTACGCGGACTCCATGCAAACAACCCGCTCAGAAGACAGCCGGCTTTCCACTAGACCTTCCACTAGGCCGCACATCACAGTCCTCCTAGTTCGCCTAGTCCGCCAAAGCTGTCCGCCCAGGCCGCCCGGCCTGTTCCGTCAACCACTTCCACTTCACAAATTTCAACAGTTCCTACAATCTCAATCCAACCAACTGGATCTACAACCCGGAAGACAAAACTTCCTACAAACTCAGAGTTGAAAACTCCTACACTCGGAGAAAACTTCTACAAGAATGAAAATTATTTTAGAAAATACAAACAATGATTTCTCTGTCAGATCTGTAAGCAAGCAACTAGGATCTTCTTCTTGTAAGCTTTGCGGCACTTTCAGAAAGATGAAGAAAATCGGGCAACAGATCTGGATTCTTCTTTGTCTTACAAGATCTAGAAGAGAATAAGCAGTTGAGAAATGATCTCGATCTATAAAACTTCTTCAGTCCGATTCCTCTGAAAATCGAAACCCTTGCCGGAGAAGATAGCGGCGTCGACGGCTTTCTTTCCTTGAAGAGAGAGAGAGAGAGGAAACAGCGACTTGGAGAGAGAAACGGCTGCAGAAATTTCTCAATAATTTTTGATCTTGAAAGCTTGTTGTTATTGTTAGGATTTGTCGATTAGATAGGACCTTATATAAGATTTTGAATAACGGTCATAATCAGTCTTAATGATATACACATGGACCAATCATGTCACGGGATTTGAAAATCTGTCAATTATGGACATAGAGAAATTTCGGAGAAAAAGAGGTGATATACACGAGTAGGTATATAACCACTCGAGTAGGTAAAGGACTACTCGAGTAAGTAAAGGAATGTTAATCGGGTATATAATTCATGACTACTCGACTATGTTGAAGACAACTACTCGAGTACATATAATCAACTACTCGAGTACTTAGAAGATCTACACGAGTATGCAGAAAAGTTTCACGGGAAGCGGAAAACTACTCGAGTGGTTTGACGAACTACTCGAGTGAAAGGACTTAGAAAATTTCTGAACACTGGAAAATGAGATACTCGAGTAGTCAGACTGAACTACACGAGAGGATAAAATCTACTCGAGTATATGGAAGGGACTTACTCGAGTAAATGACAGAATATTTTTAGGAGAAGAGAAATTTAGTTTACTCGAGGATGAAGCTTGAACTACTCGAGTAGTAAGTGAACTACTCGAGTATATAACTTATACTACTCGAGTATATAGAAAATTTACTCTTGATATAGAAACCAGTTACACAAGTCAGAATCTATAACCACTCGAGTATATACATACTCACTCGAGTGTTTTACTTGGAAAAACTTGGAGAGTGAAATCTGTACTACTCGAGTAAGAAGAATGGCCTACTCGAGTAAGAAGAATGGCCTACTCGAGTATAGGAATTCTGACTCGAGTAAAATGCAAGTAATCTACTCGAGTAGTTAATGACCTACACGAGTAGAATACTTAGAAAAATTTTCAAGGTAGAAATTCTTTTTTCTTTGATGAAATCTGCATCCAACTCTATTCACATAGTCCAAGTGCTTGAATATGAAGTGTATCCCAACAGAGAGGCTACACATGGGTCAACACTTTGGGTCATACAATGAGGGATTACATTGCCTGGTCTTGTATTTGGTGACCCATTGTAGACTGACATTAGTCTACACTTCCCATTGGAATCCTGCAACCACATAACTTAAACAAAGCATCAAATACAACCTAATTCATCTTAGTTCCAGGATGACTTCATCAAATCTGGGTTAATGTGGACATAGTTCCCAAGAAAGCAGCATCCTCATATTGAATGGGTGCGAGAAGAACGTTCCCGAAATCACCGGAAATGAAGACGAACTTCTCGCCCCAGTGGCGGTGCTTCTTGGCGAAACCGGTGGTCTTAAGCAGCTGCCCCGAAAAGAAGACCACCCCTCCCTTAGCGCGGAAGGTGAACAGCTTTCGGAAGATAGGGAGGCTGAACTCGATCCTTTCAGATCGCATGTAGCAGATGAAGGCCACCAGGATCGCGACCGAGTTTGGAATCAACTGCGCGGGAACCACTACATAATATCGGAGGGCCTGGTGCATCTCTGGCCAAATGGGGAGGCAGAAGCCCACCTCAAAGTGCTCAAGGGGGATGGTGAGCTCCCCCTCCCCCGCACTGTTCACCCTATCATGGTTGCCGAGGTTTCGCGCGGTGAAGCCGGCGGGAACGTAATGAGTCTGGGTCAGTTGAAACTCCTCCACGATCAGGCTACAAGAGGGGAACTGATGCTTCTTGAAGGCTTCCGCATTATTCGAGCGTCCCTCGCTTCCGCACGGCATCGTGCTGGTGAGGTTGAGGGCGAGGTCCTCATAAGAGAGGCGAGAGCGAGAACTGAGCGAGAATGGGAGAAGGAAGCGGAAGCAAGCAGGAGCACTCCGCAAAACGAGAAAGCGACGAGAAAAAAGGCACGGGTTTCAGATCGGAGAAATAAATATGGTAGGTGGACTTCTCTATTTATTGAAAACCGTGATCATCATGACTATTCCCAAAAAAGGTGGTGGGGGTACAGCCGTCATGCCCTATGTCGGGGGCGACTCGATTTCCCGCCCAAGATTGACAGCGACGGGCCGACAAATCTGATTAGCACAAACATTTTGAGATGACACGTGACAAGTAAAACGAGCGGAAGCGGGGTTACTCTCACCGAGCGAGAGCTGAATAAAAAATAATAATAATAATAACAAAGTCAGGAGTTACAGAGTGATAAAAACAACAGGGTACATTGGGGAAGGGGAAGGCTAGGGGAAAGAAAGGAGGAGATCTCGCGAATCAATAAGGTTCCCACCGCCATCGTCCTTGTTCCCGCTGCCTAGTCCTCGGTGGCACCTGCGGGTTGAAATAGGATGATAAGACGGTGCATCCTATGTTGATCCGGCAACACAGGTCTCGGATCCGCGCGATGCACCTTTCGGGAGAGGACCCGGCGGTAGGCCCACCTGGCCAATCCATCTCGCCAATGAAGTAGTCTCGCTCTAGAGCCTCCAACCTCTTCTCCACCGATTTGCGGAACTCTCTCGCCGTGGAGTCATGGGCACGCACAAGTCGTATAATCTTCGACAGGACGGCGACAACCCTCTTCCCCCGCCTTTTAGCGCTCCCGACACTGGTCAAGATTTCCTCCATCTCGTCAGATGAAGGGAAGGGGGAGCTCTTGCCGTCCTCCCCCTCTCTATCTTCGTCTTCTTCTTCATCTTCATCCTCTGCATCAGCTCCCGACCGCGAGCCCGGATCCCCTGACAAAAGAGTTCCACAGTCATGGCAAGAGCTAAGCGATAATCATGATAAACATACCGCATACCTGTAGTATGGCGAGAACCACTGGCCGACGGCAGGCGAGAAGGCCCAACCCCCCCCCCCCTCAGTTCCAAAGAGGAGGTGGATCGACTTTCCTTTTCCTGGGGGGAAGATTTTGCGAGTGGTGATCCTGGCTTGGCTGGATGCAGGGGGAGTTGTCCTCTCCCGCGCGATGTCTGGCATCCTGGGGAGCTACGGAAGATTCGACAGCCACTCCTCCCGCTGTAGGGAGGAATCAACCGTAGGGGCAGGACAATTGGCGACCCTTACTTCATTTTCCAGTGTGACGAGACCCGGTTTGGCGGAAGTTGGTGCTGCGGGAAGTCAATTCAACAATCTGAACTGAGTTAGGAGAGAGAGTGGGAAAGATACCTGCAGTTCTCGGGGAGTCAGGCGGAGGAGCGACATCCGAGACCCGCAGCTGATTCTCAGGAGGATGAGATGATGAGTCCAAGGGCTCCCGCGGGGGCCTGGGATCGTCAATGGTCATTTCCTGCGAGAAGTTCCGCGTCAGCTGCAAATCCTCCCGCGTAAGCAGCTAGTGGTTTCAATGACTAGCGAGTCGAGAGACATACCATCTGCAGAGAGGGATAATCCGCGCAGCTTGGGGTCGGGGTAGGCTAGCTCCTGTTCTCGTGAGACAGGTCTCGATGGACCACCTTAGCCTTCTTCTTTTTCTTCTTTGGCTGAGAGGGCTCAGCGGCTGACGAGTTTCTCGCCAGCCATGGGGCAACCAAGGCGCAGTTAGCCTTGGCTCGCGCCTGGGCCGCATCGATACGGTCTTGAAGGTCCTACGGGAGCGGTTTGTCAACACGTTTGGAACGCATCGCGGGAGGAGGCGAGAACTCAGACGAGGAACGACGATTAGGGGGAAGATTTATGGCCATCTATCAGCACATATATATAGCCACGGTATGGCCCACCAAAAGATTCCCTGATTTTGACACATGCTTAGCGAATATTTACGGGTTGGATGTTTCTTTTCGAGCACAAAGCTATCTCAAAAAGAGCGGGGATTGTGTACAACCCCATATTCGCTGAGTCAGACCAGGAGAACACCGATCAGGATTAGGCCAGCCAGAGGAGTTCCTGCCCTGAAGAAGTTCCCAACCACGAGTGGGAGGGAATGCTTGTGCTTGCACCAAGCTCTTGTCTTGGAGGAGCTCTCGCCTATAAGTAGGCGAGACCGCTTGCGCCGGTCTCTAGAGGTCGCTCTCGGCTCAGAGTTCTCGCCGAGTGGGGCCCAGGTCCCTGGGTAAAATGACCTAATTACCCTCAGGAAAAATTACCCGTATACCCTCAGGATAAACAGCCGGATTTGGCTATTGGCAGATCAATTAAGGGTATTTCAGTAATCTCAGGTCAGCAAAAGGCTATAAATAGACCCATAAGGGCTCCTTAGAAAGCAAGGTTTCATAATCTTCCAATCTCTAGTGCTTTCTGAGGAGCTCCTAGCCCATCTTTTGGCTTTGGAGGGGAAGCTCTCAGAGATCTTCCTAGTGTGAGGTGGGACCTCCCTGCTGAGGCTTTGGGTCAGTCTTAGGTTCTTTGAATCTAGTCGAGGGTCGAGGCTCGAGAGAAGTAGGTGTTGGCTGCACCCACTGTTTTGAACTCCCGTTGAGGTCCCAGGGTACGCGCTGATGCTTGCCTTTATATATGTATATATATTATATTATATATATATATATTATATTATACATATAAGAGAGAATTTGATACAGGCAGGGAAAAAACAAGAATAGAGCGGTGCATCCGGTGGGGGGGGGGGCAGCAGGAAAGGGGGGGAAAATAAATAAAAAACAAGAAGGGAGGGGTGTCTGGTACAGTAGTGGGGAGGAAGAAAAGTAAGAGGAGGGAAATAATATAGAGGAGGGAAATAATAAAGAGGAGGAGAAAAAGGGCATCGGGTTTTCTTTCTCCCCCGCTGTGTTTTGGCCAGGAAAAAGGAAAAAAGGAGCAGCCCCCCGCCTCTCTCTCTCCCGTCGACCTGGAGTAGCACAACCCAACCCCCGGCCGCCTCTTTCTCCCGTCGGCCTGGAGCAACAACCCCCACCCCGACCGCCTCTCACTCTCTCGGCCTGGAGTAGCACAACCCCGCCCGTCTCTCTCTCTCTCTCTCTCTCTCTCTCTCCCTCTCTTCGTCACCGCCGCCTAGGGCAAAGCAAGCCCGGTCGGGAGCTCCTCTCCCAGCGGCGCCTACAGCATGGTCGGTCGGGAGCTTCTCTTCCGGCACCGCCTACAGTAAGGTCGGCCAGGAGCTCCTCTCCCAGCGCCGTCTATAGTAAGGTTGGCCGGGAGCTCCTCTCCCGGCACAGCCTATAGCAAGGTTGGCCGGGAGCTTCTCTCCCGGCGCTGCCTGGAGCTCGAATCGGCCACCACCATGAAAAAATGGAGCTAAAGAGGGAGATTTACTTCCTCTTCCAACAAGGGCTCAGCCGCCAAAACTACTCAGCAAGGGTTCAGTCTTTAAGATGAAGATGAGGATTTCTTACCACTCCCAACAGCGCTCAGTCTGGAGTGGAGATCAGCCACCGCCGCATCTACCCAGGGCCAAGCTAGCCAGGGGCTTCTCTCCCAGCACTACCGCCAAGCACGCATCAAGGGTAACGATGTTTCTACTTGGGAAGGTGAAGCCCTCAGTTTACATATTTGCATGAAAGCCCCTCTCCACCAACGGGTGGCGGAAGGGAGCTCTCCGACGGGTTGATGTGTACGTCCCTGCAATTAACTGCATTAGCACCCGGAAGCATGAGTACGGGTTTAGGCATGCTGTGTGAAGCCCATCCGGACGTGTGAGACGGATTGGTTATGTTCTGTTGAAATTTGTGAAGTGGAAGTGGGTGACGGGACAGGCCGCGCGGCCTGTGGCGGACAGCCTTGGAGGAATGGGCGGACTGGGCGGACTGAGGTTTGCGGCCTGGTGAAAGGTCTGGTGGAAGCCGGCTGTGTATTGAGCAGGTTGTTGCATGGAGTCCGCGGTTTGGTGCGGCCTGGTATCTGCGGATAGAGAGGCTTGCGGACTGGTGCTTTGCTCAGTGGTCGCGGGTGCAAGCTTGTGCTGTTAGGCGGGTTGGCTCGTGTCCGCGGGAAGCTTGCGGACTGGTGTGTCCGCGGTGTGGGCTGTTGCGGACTGAGCTTAGAGCTTGGCTGAGGCCTTGTCGAGCTCTGGTGGTACAACAGGTCTTGCTGTGGAGACCGGTTGGCGGACTGGTGTTTGGAGTCCGGGAGGAAGCTGCTGTGTTGGACAAGTGCGAGGAGCTCGCGGACTGGTTGCGGTCTGTGCTAGGGTGTTTGGCGGACGGGACTTTGTGTCCGCCATGCTCGCACTGGCCCTTGTTGGTTTTGGACTTGGTCACACTTGGTGTCAAGTTCATGGTGTTCGCCGTATCCGCGAAGTCCGCTGTGACCGGGCGGACTGTTGCTGTCTGCCTTTGGTCGTGGACTTGTGGCGGATTGAGGTGTGAGTCTTGCGGACTGCCTCGGGTTGGTGCGGACTGCCATTGAAGAGGGTGCTGTCCTGCAGTGGTTGGAGATTTGCGGGCTGGTGCCTTGTCCGCTTAGCTTAGGCGGACTGGAGAGGGTTCGTCATTGGTTGCCTAGCTCCTGGCGGTTTCCCTTGGTGTCCGGCTAAGTCCATGCAGACTCGGCGGACGGTGGTTGTATTCGCGCGGACTGAGGGTGGTGTCGCTATCTCTTGGGCGGTGACCACACTCCTCACCTTTCCTATAAATAGGACCCCCCTGACACATCTACAGTAACCTAAGTAACTTGAGTGAACAGTAAGTTGGGGTGTGCGAAGTGCTGCGGTCTGTGTTTGCCAGTCCGTGCGGTTTGTTTCAGGCTGACGGTTTGCTGTGTGCAGGTCGCGCAGATAACTTCAAGGAGCCAGGAGTTTGGCTGTGACTTCGGTCAGTGCTTGGAAGTGTGCGGTCTCTGCGGACTCAGCAGGAGGTCGCTCTGCGGCTTGTCAGTTCTGTTTCAACTTTGCCAGCTTCAATAACCTGTCCGCCGGATTCAGACGGGTAGGGGAGTTCCTCAGTTCGGGTTCAGTAGGAGGCGAATAACGGTGTGTCCGCGCGGCCTCGCGGTCTCGGCGGACTCCGTGGTATTCGGCGGATTGCAGCATAGCTTGGGCGAGCTCAGCGGTCTCGGCGGTCTCGGCGACCTCGCGGTCTCGGCGGACTGGAGTGCTGTCCGCCCGGCTTGTCTTTGGTTTCTTTCTATTTTCAGCTGTAATACTAGCGAAATCATGTCTCGCTATGTATGCCTCGGATTGTAAAGAAGTGAATGCATAATAAGACCTTCTTGTGCTTCCATTGTTTTGTTGGGTGCAACCTCTAGTCCTTGGGCTTTCCGCAGGTTCAACGTGCGAACTGGGTAGTTCCGAAGATATTAATTTGGCGTTTGGGCTATCTTGCTGACCACGTTGAGAAAATTTTAACATGGTATCAGAGCCAGGTTGCTGAGGTTTCTGAGGTTCAGCTGCGTGAGCGGGAGTCAGCCAGTGTTGTTACTCTGTGATTGAGTGGTGAGCAACCTGTGTTGTTGCTCGGAGCTGCTGAAAGGTTGCCAACAGGTGTTACAATGGAAGGGAGCTTAGCAAGAGGTCTGAGCATTGAACTCTTAACGCCGACTAACTTCAAGAAGTGGAAGTCGTGCATGAAGAGTTATCTTCTTGGCGAGGAGCTGTGGGATGTCGTTGGTGGAGACGACAGACAGGATGTTACTGCTGCTTTCGGTACTGCTGAGCAGGTGAGGCTCTGGAGAAGAACTAATGCTAAGGCGGAGTTTATTCTGAAG
Source organism: Platanthera guangdongensis (assembly GCA_039583875.1). NCBI lineage: Eukaryota > Viridiplantae > Streptophyta > Magnoliopsida > Asparagales > Orchidaceae > Platanthera > Platanthera guangdongensis. The sequence goes on from CM077161.1 coordinate 85,450,893, forward strand.
AGAGCTGTCTCTCCGAAACTGTTTGATCACATCATTGGATGTGAGTCGGCTGCTGATATTTGGACAACCATTGATGAGTTGTTCAATAGGAAGAATGTGGCGCGGCTTCAGTTCCTGGAGAATGAGTTGGCCAGGGCAACTCAGGGAGACCTTTCCATCTCCAAGTACTTCTTAAAGATGAAGAGCTTGTGTGCTGAGCTATCGGCACTGGATCCTGATGAGCCTATCTCTGAGGCAAAAATGAAAAGGCACATTGTCCGCGGCTTGCGGAAGGAGTATGTGGCCTTTGTTACATCTGTTCAAGGGTGGGCTACTCAGCCGTCGTTGCTGGAGCTGGAGAATCTGCTTGCCTCGTAGGAGAGCTTAGCAAGGCAGATGGCTGGAGTGAATCTGAATCAGGATGGCAGCGAGGCTCTCTTCTCAGGCAAGAAGAAGGGATGGGAAGTGAAGAAGAAGAAGAAGGTGCAGGCCGCTGTTGAGAAGGAGACTTCAACTTCATATCCACCGGAGAGGAGCAATGCTCCTAAGGACTGGAAGAAGAATCTGAAGTGCTACCGGTGTCATCAGCGTGGGCACTTCAAGCAGGACTGCAAGGTCAAACTACAGCCTGGGCATGCTGCGGAAAAGGAGGAAGCTTGCTCGTGAAGTGAAGAAGCAGAATGGGGAGGAGCTTTCATGACGGGCACTTGTGTCCAGGCCTTATCTGCTGAGGACTTCAACAGCGAGTGGATCATCGACTCCGGGTGTGGTCATCACCTCACCGGAGACAAATCAAAGTTCACCTCCATGCAGGCTTACTCAGGTAATGAAGCTATTATCACTGCTGATAATACTGTTTATGCAGTAGAGAAGGAGGGGGTCGGGTCTTTGGGTAGTGATCAGGGGCCACTCACGTTAAGGAGTGTGTATCACGTGCCGGGCATGAAGAAGAACCTCTTATCGGTGACCAATGTGGTGGACGCTGGGTATCACGTTCTGTTTGGGCCAACAGACGTGAGGTTCCTTCGCAACGTATCAGCGGTAAAGGCTGATGTTGCTCATGTTGGGAGAAGGGTGAAGAACTTGTTTGTTCTTTCCACCAGTGCCTATGTTGATAGAATGAGAGCCAATGATAGTGCGGCTATCTGGCATGAGAGGCTGGGGCATGTTGGCATGGACAAGCTAAAGGCAATGGCGAGTAGAAGTCTGGTGAGGGGGTTGCCGAAGTTGTCCTCCTTTGGTGATGGGCATGTTTGTGCGGGCTGTCAATACGGTAAGGCACATCGCCTTCCGTTTGATAAATCACAAACAAGGAGCAAGAAACCATTGGAGTGTATTCATGGCGACCTGATGGGACCGACGGTTACTGCCAGCCTTGGTGGAAGCAGATACATGCTTGTCTTGGTTGATGACTACTCAAGGTATACTTGGGTGTACTTCTTAAAGGAGAAGTCGGAAGCCTTCCGTTTGTTCGTGGAGTTCAAGGAGTTGGTAGAAGGCCGGCTTGGCTTGCGGGTTAAGAAGTTTAGAACTGATAACGGGGGGGAGTTTGTCTCCTCCGAGTTTTCTAACTTCTGCAGGAAGCACGGGATCCAACGGGAGCTTACATGTGCTCACACTCCACAACAAAATGGGGTAGCGGAGCGGAAGATCCGTCATCTGACGGAGACCTGCAAATGCTGGCTTCATGCGAAAGATATCCCAAGGTCCTTTTGGGCGGAGGGAATGTCTTGTGCTGCTTATGTTATCAACCGGATGCCACTCAGCCCTATCAACATGAAGACTCCCATTGAGCTGTTTCTGAAGGAGAAGCCGAGTGTTGGACACCTTAGGGTGTTCGGTTCAACTTGCTACGTGCATGTCCCGGATGCCTCACGGACAAAGCTAGATGCGAAGGCAAGGAAACTTGTCTTTGTTGGCTATGATGAGCGGAAGAAGGGATGGAAGTGCATGGACCCTGTGACGAAGAAGTTCGTGGTGTCAAGAGACGTTGTCTTTGACGAGCTGACGTCATATGGAGGTGGCTCGGTGGAGCTAACCGGAAGTAGCAAGGTTGATGAAGCACCGGTGGTGGGTGCTGAAGGCTTGGAAGAGGAGCTTGCTGTTTCTCCTGCAGCTCCTGTTGCTTCGAACTCCGAGGCTGAGCCTTCTGTCTCAGGAAGCAGGGGGAGCACTGCTCAATGCTTGCCCCAGGTAGGAGTGGAGCCTGAAGAAGCAACGGAAGCCGTGAGCAAGGAGCCGTGTCTTCGGAGATCGAAGAGGGTGGTTAAGCCACCGGCTCGGTACTGTGATGGGAATGCAGTGAGCTTTGTCTCCTGCTTCTTTGCAGGTCCTCTGGATGAGCGAGAGCCTGCAAACTTCAACGAGGCCACTGGAGTAAAGGAGTGGGATGATGCCATGAAGGGAGAGATTGATGCTCTGAAGAAGAATGAAACCTGGGACCTTGTGCCCAAGGTTGATGGCGTTACTCCGGTTACTTGCAAGTGGGTGTATAAGTTGAAGAAGAAGGCTGATGGGAGCATTGATCGTTTCAAGGCTCGCCTGGTCGCTAGAGGATTCTCACAGCAGTATGGAGAAGACTATGAGGAGACATTTAGTCCAGTTGCGAAGATGACTTCTGTAAGAGTGGTGATCGCCTTGGCTGCTAGCAAGGGATGGAGGTTGTGGCAACTCGATGTGAAGAATGCCTTTCTTTACGGAGAGATTGACAAGGACATCTTCATGGATCAGCCGCTTGGTTTTGTCTCTGAAAAGCATCCGGACTATGTCTGCAAACTCAGGAAGGCTCTCTATGGGTTGAAGCAAGCTCCTCGAGCGTGGTATGGGAAGATTGCAGAGTACTTGCAATTCTGTGGATACCTGGCTTCTAACTCGTATTCAAGCTTGTTCGTCAAGAAGAAGGGAGAGCTAAGAGTCTTGGTCCTGCTGTATGTGGATGACATGATCATCACTGGGAACTCGGAGGAGGAAGTAGCAAGGCTCAGGGCAGAGTTTGCTATACGCTTCGAGATGAAAGACTTGGGAGAGTTGCATCACTTTCTTGGTCTGGAAGTGGAGAGGAAGGAGTGCGGGGTTCTCATTAGCCAGAAAGGGTATGCTGATCGCATTGTGAAGCGGTTTGGCATGGGCGAAGGGAATAAGTGCTCTACTCCACTGGAATCTGGGCTGAAGCTTCGACGGGATGAGGGAAGGGTTCTTCATGATCCCTTGGTGTTCAGGGCTCTTGTTGGGAGCTTCATTTATCTGACGATTACAAGGCCGGATATAGCTTATGCTGTTGGCCGAGTAAGTCGGTATATGGCTGAACCAAGGCAATCTCATCTAGTGGCGGCAAAGGGAATTCTGAAGTATGTCAAGGCTTCTTCTGACATGGGACTCCTCTATAGAAGGGACGCGGAGGTTGCGTTGCTCGGGTACACGGATGCTGACTATGGCGGTGATTCGAATGATCGAAGGTCTACTTCAGGTTATGTGTTCACTTGCGGTTCAGCTAGCATCTCGTGGTGTAGCAAGAAGCAGGACTCGGAGTCGGTTTCAACCACGGAGGCAGAGTATAAGGCTTCGGCCTTGGCTGCTCGGGAAGCCGTTTGGTTGAGGAGACTCATAGAGGATGTTCATGAAGAAGTGCAAGGGCCTACTTTACTCCAGGGTGACAACGAGAGTGCTCTCAAGCTGGTTAACAATCCAGTGTGTCACGCCAGGACCAAGCATATAGAGATTGATCACCACTTCATCAGGGAGAAGGTGTTGGAGGGGTCTCTGCTGGTCGGGCATGTTCGGAGTGAAGATAATCTTGCTGACATCTTCACGAAGCCACTGTCGAAGGGGCCCTTTGAACGCTTGCGCAGCTTGCTGGGCTTGGTCACCACTTCTCACTTCAAGGGGGAGTGTTGAAATTTGTGAAGTGGAAGTGGGTGACGGGACAGGCCATGCGGCCTGTGGCGGACAGCCTTGGCGGACTGGGCGGACTGGGCGGACTGAGGTTTGCGGCCTGGTGAAAAGTCTGGTGGAAGCCGGCTGTGTTCTGAGCAGGTTGTTGCATGGAGTCCGCGGTTTGGTGCGGCCTGGTATCTGCGGATAGAGAGGCTTGCGGACTGGTGCTTTGCTCAGTGGTCGCGGGTGCAAGCTTGTGCTGTTAGGCGGGTTGGCTCGTGTCCGTGGGAAGCTTGCGGACTGGTGTGTCCGCGGTGTGGGCTATTGCGGACTGAGCTTAGAGCTTGGCTGAGGCCTTGTCGAGCTCTGGTGGTACAGCAGGTCTTTCTGTGGAGACCGGTTGGCGGACTGGTGTTTGGAGTCCGGGAGGAAGCTGCTGTGTTGGACAAGTGCGAGGAGCTCGCGGACTGGTTGCGGTCTGTGCTAGGGTGTTTGGCGGACGGGACTTTGTGTCCGCCATGCTCGCACTGGCCCTTGTTGGTTTTGGACTTGGTCACACTTGGTGTCAAGTTCATGGTGTCCGCCGTATCCGCGAAGTCCGCTGTGACCGGGCGGACTGTTGCTGTCTGCCTTTGGTCGTGGACTTGTGGCGGATTGAGGTGTGAGTCTTGCGGACTGCCTCGGGTTGGTGCGGACTGCAATTGAAGAGGGTGCTGTCCTGTAGTGGTTGGAGCTTTGCGGGCTGGTGCCTTGTCCGCTTAGCTTAGGCGGACTGGAGAGGGTTCGTCATTGGTTGCCTAGCTCCTGGCGGTTTCCCTTGGTGTCCGGCTAAGTCCATGCGGACTCGGCGGACGGTGGTTGTATTCGCGCGGACTGAGGGTGGTGTCGCTATCTCTTGGGCGGTGACCACACTCCTCACCTTGCCTATAAATACGACCCCCCTGACACATCTACAGTAACCTAAGTAACTTGAGTGAACAGTAAGTTGGGGTGTGCGAAGTGCTGTGGTCTGTGTTTGCCAGTCCGTGCGGTTTGTTTCAGGCTGACGGTTTGCTGTGTGCAGGTCGCGCGGATAACTTCAAGGAGCCAGGAGTTTGGCTGTGACTTCGGTCAGTGCTTGGAAGTGTGCGGTCTCTGCGGACTCAGCAGGAGGTCGCTCTGCGGCTTGTCAGTTCTGTTTCAACTTTGCCAGCTTCAATAACCTGTCCGCCGTATTCAGGCGGGTAGGGGAGTTCCTCAGTTCGGGTTCAGCAGGAGGCGAATAACGGTGTGTCCGCGCGGACTCGCGGTCTCGGCGGACTCCGTGGTATTCGGCGGATTGCAGCATAGCTTGGGCGAGCTCAGCGGTCTCGGCGGTCTCGGCGACCTCGCGGTCTCGGCGGACTGGAGTGCTGTCCGCCCGGCTTGTCTTTGGTTTCTTTCTGTTTTCAGCTGTAATACTAGCGAAATCATGTCTCGCTATGTATGCCTCGGATTGTAAAGAAGTGAATGCATAATAAGACCTTCTTGTGCTTCCATTGTTTTGTTGGGTGCAACCTCTAGTCCTTGGGCTTTCCGCAGGTTCAGCGTGCGAACCGGGTAGTTCCGAAGATATTAATTTGGCGTTTGGGCTATCTTGCTGACCACGTTGAGAAAATTTTAACACTGGGGATCCCGAAGAAGACTCCGAGGAAGTTGTATATTGTCCATTTGTAGGGAATGCGCGTCACAGCCCCCGAAAAAGGGGTGGGTGCAATATATTTGGTCCGCTCATGTTATCCGACAGGCATTTAGCTGACCGCCGCTTATCGAGACGTTGGCGTACAGGTGTTGCAGTACCAAGCGGGGAGTAGCGGGCTTAAGCCCAAGCTTGTGCCAGCCCTCGAAGGCTTATTTTTGCTTATATTGTCGGCCTGCGTGCCGAAGTATGGAATTCGTATTCCTGTAATTATTTATAATGTCTGTGCTGCTTTGTCTATGCGTAGTTTACTTCTTCTTTGTATTAGGCAGGCGGTGTTCTCGTGAACTGCTCGCCCCGTGGGGTCCTCGAGGTATAGTTGTCGGGAAGCCCCAGATGGCCTATTGACAGCCTTTTTGAATAGTGGAATTACGCTGTTAGTGGCCCAATATGGGCAGTGTGTCGTGGAATTGCTCGACGAGTTTGCCCCATCAGTAGGGCGGGTGTGGAGCATTTTGTGTAGACCCAAGGATACACATCTGGATAGGAGAGAGTTGGTATTGAGACCCTCCTTAGATATTTCGGTCGGCCGGGAGTGCCCTTCGAAGGTGTATTAGCTCAGCCTTTAGCTTGGGAGGGGAAGAGTTTGTTAGTCTTCCGGGAATGCGGTGGGTCCTTCACACTGAGAACTTGGGTCTGTCCCTTGTGTTCCTAATCATGTGCCTTGATCGTTCGCTTGAGAGTAGTAGGTGCGCAGTCACCCCTCTTTTGGGACTCCGAACTCCACAGAGGTCATTTTTGGCTTCAACATATGCTGAGTGGGTTTTTCAACAAAAATAACTATGCGCATAGGCATATGACTTTACATTCTACTCCTTATGTTCAATTTTCATTTCTAGCGTTAAAACTTTTCTACTCCCTATGAAAAGTTGTTTGCTCGGTACGAGCAAACGAGTAAGTATGAGGGTATTTGATAACTCTAATTTTATCAATATTTTTATATAATAATTAATTAGTATATAAATATATTTTATGAATTTATTATCTAATTTCTTTAATTTTTGATTTTAGGTTCAAACTTGGCTGCCAATTTCAATATTGAGTTTTCACGATTGATCAGGAGACAAAGCTGGATAAAGCTAAAAAAAATGCAAAGTACATGCCCCGGTCACGGGCGTGACCGCCAGGTCACGGGCGTGACCCCAGCTCGTGCTCCAGAGTTCACTGCCATGTCAATTAAAATTTCACGCCCATTGGTCATGGGCGTGACCATTTTGACCCGGGCGTGTCAACCAGTCGTGACACGCAGATGACGATCCAGGCCTCCACTCCACGTCGGATTAAAGTTACACGGCCGGTCACGGGCGAGACCTATTGGTCACGGGCATGACTGTGAGCCGTGACATCCAGGCATGCTAAGTTTAATGCAACAGTTTCAAGGCCTGATGGTTTTTGCCTTACACGCCCTTGGTCACGGGCATAACCACGGGCTTGACCCTTCCAACATCAGCCAGAATTACTACCGCCATTTCTGCTTCCCTCGGTTTTCAGCAACCGACATGACACGCCCTAGGTCACGGGCGTGACCTAGGGGCGTGACCCGCCAATTAACGATTTTTGGCAGTTTCGCGAAAACGTTCCCAGGACTTGAAGACAACGGTTCCGAACCTTACATGCCCTAGTTCACGGGCGTGACCTAGGGGCGTGACCATCCAGCAAACTTGCCTTTTAATTCCTGACAATTCCAGAAGCTGATGGGGGATATTTTTGGGAGCTTTAGTTCTGTTTTATTTGTTTTATTTCTTGTATTTTCAATTCATTGTGTAACTTTTATTTTTGTTATTTCAAGTCCTTTTTATAATCATGTCTCTTGAAACCAAACATTCGGTCTCTCGTAGAGTTCACCCTTGGGGAATTGGTGATCGGCCACTTACTTCTCTCCTGCAAGCAAAATGACAAAGGAAAACTAACCTCAGGGCTCGGCATGGAGGACTCACCCCACACCCGGAAGATATTAGAGCGCTTCTCCTCCTTAGCCAAAGGCCGAGCTGAGGCTATGTCAGAAAGAACTAAAAGATTAGGGAACAAGTGAGCATAAGAAGCGTGCTTTCTGAGGTGCCCCTTGGGTCCTATTTATAGATTTCTGAAAAAAGCCTGCAAATAGCCAACCTTCGCTATTTTGAACAGCTATGTGTAGGCCAACCAGGTCTGCCAACCACATAAATCTGCTATATTAGCAGGCTATGGGTAGGCCAACAGTGGCAAAATGGTACAAATACCTCACAGACCAATGGGCGAGTAGCCCTTAGCAACCTCTGCTCGGCAAAGGCGGCGAGCACGGATCTGGGCTACCCTGGTCTCGTGTTGCGAGTTTGCTCAGCAGTCAGGACTCGACGAGTAGGCCGGGAATCGACAAAAGGTCCAGAGCTCGATGAACTCCGAGTTCCGTTCGACGAACTCTGGGCTCAGTTCATCGAACACCGAGCTCCGTTCGACGAAAGCTGGCTTGGTGAGTGCGGGCCTGGCTGGTCCTACACGCGTGCCACTAGCCGGGCTTGGCTGGGCGAGCTGGAGGCTGCCGAGCTCTGACCCCCTTGGTGCTCACCCGAGACTTGAGAAAACAGAGCCGGCCGTTTTGGTTCCTGGAGATCCCACTCGCCGGATACAGGGTTATACACAATCCCCGCTCTTTTTGAGCTTGGCAAAGCTCGGAAAGAATCATCCAACCCCAAGTTTTCGGCGAGTGTGGGAGGAGCCATAGATAATCTTCGGGTGGGGTCCACCGGTGGCTATATATATACGCCTGCATACCTAGGTGATTGTTGCCATTCCCTTTGCTCCAACTCTGCCGAGATGTCGATCCCTAAGGACATCCAAGAGAGGCTGGCCCGAGTCCGCGAGGCTTCTTCTGCTCGCATCACTAACCTCACCGCGGTTCCGCGTATTGTCCCGCAGAGCGGCATTGCCGAGCCCAATCCCGCCAAGAGGGCGAAGCCGTTTCCCCAGGAGGTCGTGCCCATATTTGATGAACTAAAGATGACCCTGGAGCACGAGACTGGCTCCTCTAATCTACCCGCCCTTGAAAATGGAAAAAATGTTGTTGACCTCTGCGACGACCCGGACGGCCAACGGGATGGTGCCGAAGATTCCATGCTGCAAGCCAAAAACACCCTTGGCGACTCGCGGTTGAGGACTCCAGATAATCGCCCTTGGGACCCATCAACCCTCTTCGGGATCCTTGGGCTGGACTCGGAGAGGATGAACTCGTAGGTTCGCATCCATTCCCCTTGACGACCTACCGGGACAGCGGGTGGGGGGGTGCCAAAGCCATCCCTGTTCCGAGCTTCAACCACCTCTTGCCAGAAAAATGCTACCCAGGCCGTGGTAGGGACCTGAGATTGGTCCCTCTCCACACTTTCTTGGAGGTGCCGAGCTCGTCAAGTAAGCTGGCCTTTGGTTCTTGTCCTGTGGTTTTCCGGGACACTCGCACCCCCATACTGATGCTTCTGTCTTTGCAGCTCTTCCCACCCAATCCGCGGTCGAAGAACCTTCGCGGATAGCTTGCTATTACCCCCTCCCTTCCCCGAGCTCGCTAGACTCCTATCTGGGCTCTGAAGTTCGGAACGGGGAGCTGACTAGGAGGGGGATCGGGCTCTTCAAGAAGCTCATGTGTGGCCTACACGAGGTGCAGGAGGTCAACGAGGCGCTGTAGCGTGACTATGTATTTCTCGCGGACAAGATGAGGGGCAATCCGGCCGGCAAGGCGATGTCCCACTCCCGGCTTCTGGACGAGATCGACGAGGGCCTCTCGGTAGCGCAGAGATACTCGGGGTAGATTCACAAGCTCCTCTACTCGCGGTAATCTGGGGGGCGGGGGGTGCGAAGCCGGGGTAGATAGAAACGACTCCATTTGCCGAGCCGACCGATACTCACCTCCTGACCTCATCTGCTCGCGAATCTTGTTTCTCTTCTTTTCTTCCGTATCTGATTCCTTCAGTATTCATTCGTTGGTCCAGTAATAACTCTGGATATTTTTAGATTGTAATGCGTGGCACCCAAATAATACTATATAGCCCTTTATATTTAGTGCAACATGTGATGGGGCACGCTATAAGTCGGTGAGCTGGTGTTGTCGAGCTAGGATAGGCGAGCTGGGCTGATTGGACAGCTCGGCCTTAGGCTTCTTTTTCTATAAATAGCCCCCCTCACCAACACCGTACCACCGCCTTTACTGCATACTTTCTCTCTCTTCTCGCGCTCTTTCTCTTTTCATACTCGCATTCTGACCCTTCCGCGAGCATGGGAACGACTAACACCAACGTCGACAGCCGCTCCAAATGTGCCCAACACTTCGCCGATTACTTCTTCTTTGAGGGGAACACGAGCGAGGTGGTGCTCGCCGAATTCGTCACCGACTATGTTCCCCCTGGCTTCGAGGCGCGCCGACCGATGGAAGGGGAGGTGATCAACACTTTCTACTCCGACGAGCTCACCTTCCCCATCTCACATTTTGAGGTGGGTTTGCGACTACCCCTCTGGCCGGAAGTCCGCCAGATTTTGAAGTACTATAGCGCGGTGCCCGCGCAACTCAACTCGAACGCCATCGCCATGATGGTGGCATTTGCGTGCTTCCTCCGCCGGGATCGGATAGAGTTCAACCTGACCATATTTAGGAAACTCTTCTCGTACAAGGCGACCCCGGATGGCGTCGCCTACTTCGGGGGCTCACTGATCAAAGTCTGTGAGATCGCGAACAAGCACCATAACTGGATGACCAAGATCGCCTTCATTAAGGGCGATCACGGTAACATCCCTTACACTCCCCAACAAAAAGGTAAGGACGTCTACCGCCCCCCACCGTGTCCGGCAATGATATCGAGCTCCACAAATTTTTCCTCCACAAGGACTTCGAGGTTGCCTTCCTGGGAAGGGGCCTCAACTCGCTCTGCCCCGTTATTCTAGGCGAAGGTATTCTTCTCTTTCCTCCTGCTCAGCTCGCCGCACTATCATAAAATTATCCTAAGTCTTTTCAAGCAGGAGAACAGATGATCCCCTCGTACCCAACATTTGCGGACTCGGGGTTACATCCAGACCCCATTGCTTACGAGTGGGAGGCAGCGGAGGCCTACCGAGACAAGTCGGCTTCCTCCAAGCCCTCGTCCAGCAAGAGTCGGCCTGAGCCTGCGGGATCGAACCCGCCCAGTCGCAGCAACTGCCAAATAAAATGAGGAAAGCAGTGGTGGTTCCTCGGGCGAGACATCAACAACAACAAAGCCCCAAATACATGAGCTCGCCCGAGGTCATCCCGAACGGTTTGCAGGACAGCCCGCTGAAGGAGATCATGAGCAAGGGGTAGAGGGGTGGAGAGACCTCTGCTCCCCCTGTTGTGAAGAAGGCGGCCCACAAGCCCGCCGCGCCGAAGGACCATTGATAAGGCCTATTTATATAGGGTTTTTCGGACTCATCTGGGCTAGTTTTCACGCGTTTGAACTTCACTTTTAGTTCTATATCGTTCATATTTCATCTTGTCTTTATTTCCATAGGAAGTGCACACTGAGGCCCGTGGTTGTGTAATTTTTGTACTTTTATTATTTGTACTCCTTTTTTTGATCGTCTGGAATGTATACACATATCAGTGCTGGGTTTAGGGGTCGTGTGCGTGTTCCGGGGATGTTTTGAAGCAGGAATACTGCGCACGATCATAAGATATAGTGCGCACGACCACTGGTCGGGCGCCGATGATCGTGCGCAATGTTCACTGATTTCCAAAATCTGCTTGGGGTAATCGCACGACCACTAGATGTAGTGTGCACGACCACCGGTCGTGCTCCACTGATCGTGTGCATTGATTCCTCTTTTCCTGGAGTCCTGTCTGGGGTAATCGCACGACCATTGAACTTTGTGTGCACGACCACTGGTCATGCGCCACTGCTCGTGCGCGTTATCCCAGTTCTTCTTCCTAATCTGCAATGCCAGTGAGCACGATCACTGGACATAGTGCGCACGACCACTGGTCGTGCGCCCGTGATCATGCGCATTGTTCAATTCTGCTTTCTATAAATATTGCAGGTCTCGCCCTAATTCGGGATCGCTGGGATCGCTTGACATTTCTCCGCCGTTTTCCGCCTTCTCCCCCATTTTTCATCATCTTCCACCCTAGGGAGGTGCTCGGGCATGCTTTCACCGCCAAATCCAAGCCGGAGCTTCCTCTCGGCCTCCTTCATCATCTCTTGGGTCCATTTCAAGCTTCAATGCCATAGCCATCAAGCAAAGGGAAGCTTGCAACTTTCATCCGCTATCGTGACACGAAGAATACGGGCCATTGGAAGGTGGTGACAGCCCTTCTCTACCCCGGATGCAGTTGAGTACCGAGCTTGGACACGGATTAACAACCCGACGATTCCAACCGTGAATCCTCAACAAGACTTCGGATTCGGTCGATCTCTTGACTTGTTCTTCCTTTATTGTTGTATATGTGTGTTAAAACTTCATTTATATTGATTTTGTTGCACTTTAGATGTAAATTTTATTAGATTCATGTATATGTGATTCTGTATTGTTTTACGCTTTAGTTGATTGAGGTGTGCCATATTTCATCCACCATCCCTCCACCCTTGCTGCACTAGCAATTGCTAGTGGCATGCGTAGTGAAGAGGTGCTCACGACCCTCATTCCGCCATTCTCATCACCTCATCCGCAAGCCTACTCGCCCATCCGCCTAGTGATTCGGTGCATAGCGGCCTGACTAGTCTTCCATCCCGCCTGGCGAAGCATTGCATAGCGGCGTTGCATAGAAATAGCTGTTAGACTTTTACTTTCTTTTTCCGCAAATATCAAAACCCCCCTTAGTTAACTCCGGCCTAAGGACTTCAATCTCAAGTCCTCCTCGAAATTAACTCCACCTTACTATGTTCCTTGAGAGATCGATACTTGGAAAAACTCGCCCATTTTATATTACTTGTGCGACCGGTTCACTGTCGTGATCTTTAGCATCAAGTTTTTGGCGTCGTTGCCGGGGAATGCAACTATAGAGTGACTCAGGATGACTGAGAATTTGGTTATAAGAGTTGTATTGTTTTGTTTTGTTTTGATCCCTTTTCTCTTGTGTTATTATTCCGTCAAATGGAATTGTTAGTTTTATTCGCATAATCTATGCAAAGTAGTTGTATCCTTTATATTTGAAATCTCCGCAATGTGGGCCAATTTCCATATCCGTTGCCGTCATTATGGAGACATCTCTCATGCTAGTGATATATGCCCTCAGAAGTATAGTACCCAAGAAATTCAGGAATCTACATATCGTAGACATAAGTCGGTTAGCTACCGACCCGTGGAGCCATTGTCGCACTACTTTTATTCGGCTTCAGCACCCGTTGCACCACCGAAGCCGGCTAAGCAGTGCTTTTTTGTCGAAGCTGGGATCATGCATTGAAGGATTGAGCCGCTTACCTAGCTGAGCTAGAAGTGGATGACGAGCCGGGTCTTCGGATTGTCTCCACTTCAACCTTGGGCAGCATCCCTTCCATATCGGGGTATGCACCATTACCATCTCTATGTTATGGAGAAGGCATCCCAGGTATGTGCACTAATACATGTGTTTATCCCCATTCCGACACGGATATTTATACTCCTGAAGTGCATACATCACCTAGCATAGAATCTATTAGTTGTGGAGAGCCAGCGCTCAATGTCATACCGAGCTTCATGCCTTCACCTTATTCTTTGCATAACATTCTTTCTTCTTCTGACAGTGCTGTTGAGGCTGATTCGCAGGTGGAAATTAACGTTTACAGCGTGCTGTTAGATCCAGTCGAGGAGGATGACTCCGTGGCCGAGGTTGCGGCCTTCACCCCATATGACGATGCCCGAGGCATGGACGAGGCAGATGCAGCTTTAGAACATTCTTGCATCAGCCTAGACAGCTGTTTGGAAGCACCCACAATTCCACCGACAGGGGATGACTCCGGGACTATCCCCAAGATCGAGGTTCCTTTATGTTATTCTTCTAGTTTATTTCTTGACCCCGGTCTTGTGTCTACTTCCATGCAGGACCACATCATGGAATCGGTCCGATCAGTGCAAGGGCCTGTAATTCGGCATAGGACTTATTGTGACCAGATGCAGGTGGAGTTGGAGCCGATGAGCTTCCCAAGTTACTTTCTGCCCATGCCTGACACACACGACAGGTATACGTATACAGGTATTGGTGCTTATGTTCTCTCTCCATTCCGGTACCCGCTACCGCAGCGCGACCATGAACCTATGCCTGAGCATTTCAAGTTTCATTTGCCAATCAGTTAGGAAATGCTCAGATATTGAATAAGTCCTGTTGGGAGACAATAAACCCAACAGTTATCTAGGGTAGTGTTTCTTTTGTTTAAATTTATGTTTGTATTTAATTATATGGGTGTGGTAGCCCAGCTGCGTGATGAGCTCTCTGTTGCATCACGTGGTCAGCAGTGTGAAATTGACTGAAAACCCGGGCGTGTGAAAAACTTCACTGCGCACGACCACTGGTCATGCGCACTACTTATCAGCGCACGACCACTGGTCATGCGCCGACCCTGTTTCTTTAAATTTCAGTCGGCCGTCCACTATGTGTGCGCCCTAATCTCAAGCTTGGTCCGCTGCGCGTGCGTTGTCGACGCTCTTCCCGTTCTGATTCCTCTCCGGTGGTCCGGCTCTCTCTCCTCCGGTAGGGTCCCTCAATTTCAGATCTCTCTTCCTCATTGTGCTATCATGGAGCCTGGACGCCGCCATGTAGTAAAGGCATACCAACGCTCCGGTCGTGCTTCTGCAACCCCTGCTCAGATCTTGGGGAGAATGGGAACCTTCTCTAAGGCGGAGCATACTCAACGCTACAATTCCTTGAAGGACAAGCCCTTCCTGTCTCAGTGGCTTATTGACTGGAATGAGATGCGTTCAATTGGGGATGACGGTGCATTAGCAGAGGCCATGCTCATTCTCTACTCCTTCGATTTTTGGATCAAGTTGTTCGAGTGTGACGAGCTTGGATACTGGGAAATGACGTTGGAGTTCCTTTCTACATTCACTTAGGAGACAACGGCAGAAAACCGCTATTTCCCCACTTGTTCCTTAAGGATGATGGGAAATGTCTTCACTGTCACATTACCGGAACTTGCCATTCATGCAGGCGTCTATACCGAGGCAGAGGCATCCCAGATTAACTTCCCCGAGTTATGCTATGATTTTCCAGAGGGTGTGACTCTGCATGCCGCTTGGCATTCTCTGACCGGAGGGAACGAGGAGTATGTCCCCCGCCGTGCCAAATCAACAAAGATTGTCTCCCCCGCTCTAACGTTTATGCAGCATTTGCATAGTCACTCACTCACCGCTAGGGCCCTGAGCAAGAATGTAGTGGGGTGGCAGGATTTGATTTCCCTATTTAGTATGCAGCAGCAGTACCCCATCCATCTGGGGTACATGCTGGCCTATTTCTTCCACCACGAAGCCACTTATGGCCTCGCGAGCGCGATCGGGGGTGCTTACTGCATTACCCGCATCACCAAGATTTTGGGAGTTTGGAGCCAGCTACCTCCGATGGTGCAGGTCACTGCCCCTTCCATGATCTCTCGGGCCAACCTGGTGAGTTGTCATTTGCGGCGCGTGGTTGGGAGAAAAGGTAGCCGTAGGTTTATCATCAGCATGCCCGGTGATGCGCCTGCGGGTAGAGATGAAGAGGAAGATGAAGGAGAGCCAGGTGAATCTTCTTCTGTGGGTAGGCGGAGTACGGGAGTGCCAATGCATCAGAGTCAGAAGCAACTGAGGCCTCCAGTAAAGCATGAGGGGAAATCTAGCCGCTAGTTCAGCTCAGCTCAGGAGCGAGGCGTCCCATATTTGACTGAGCTCATGTTGACCTGGAAGCTTCACAGTTTTGGATGCAGGACTTTATTTATAAGCAAGCCGTTTGAGGCGGGTTGAACATTCGACCACCACCCACTAGTGTCGCTCCATCAGCGCATGTTCCTCGTCCGTCGCACATCGAGATTCACGATAGTGATAGTGAGGGGGAGTGAGTAGAGCTCACCACAGAGCTAGTCTACCATGCCTTTTGTTTTTATTTTTTTTCCATGGTTTATTTAATCAACAAAAACATTTTGTACTTTTTGTAGCCGGGTTGGCAATGAGACAACTATATTTTTGTAGGTGCCCATCTGGGTGCCGAATGATTTTTTTTACTATATGATCTGTTAATACAGGTATTTGGTCTACCTGCAAGCCGTTATGGGAGACAACCCAAGTTGGACCGTTTGGTCCTATGCTGTGTTTTGAGTTATTTATATATATGTCTGTCCATATTTTGTTTGGCGTGCATATTTGCATCGCAGGTGCAACAATTTTTAAGGCACGACAACTTGGCCGCACTTGGATATCTCATTGCACGACTCGTATGCTCAATTTTCAGCATAGGTACTTCCTACCCTAGCTATTTTTCCCATTTGGAATGCTTATTTTTACTAGTTGTCGAATTTAAGTCTGGGGGGAGAACATGCCTGTGATCATTACACAACACATTCTGTTGCATACCAGTCTCTTGTTTAGTTATTTCATGATCTCTGCTGCACATACTGAGTAACCCACACGAGTGCGCTCTTATCCACGCATGCAGCTCGAGTCAAATGTATTTTTTTGTGTAAACTTTAAAATAGTGGTGCTGGCTTAGGATTTCAGGATCGAGTAGTTCGAAACTCGTGCAGTGATCCTAATCGAGTACTCATGGTTTGTGTAGAACTAGTATAGAGTTAATTTTTCTTTATGCTCGTAGATTTATATTTTTCTGCAGTCGTAAATATTTTTTGTACTACTCAAAATCTGAATCTGGAGTAATCGAACGATAATGTAGGAATGTGTGTAGCCACCACTAGACTCGTATTACTCGAGTCGGGAGAAAGGATCATCTTTCTTGGTGACTAAGAACTTGCCCTAAGCTACTCTCGAAGCATTGGTGCCCGGTTAGTCAAGAGTGAGCATGACGTAGGCCGTCATTTTGGCTAGTTTGAGCCTTGTTTAGCCTTTCCTACCCGTTAACCGTTGCATGACAAATTTGTGCCTACCCCTTCTTTGATCCAGCTCCACTCACATTCACCAAGGCCTAAAGCTAAACACAACATCGCAATCAAATGCTTGAGATTGTTTGTATTTACTATTTTGCTGATGTTGTGATATGTGGAAATCGTGTAATGTGGTGTTAAATTCATAAACTTTTTGATTGCTATGTTTCGGGATTGCAAACGTAGAAAAGAAAAAGAAGAAAGCGAAAAAGAAAAAGAAAAAGAAAAATCTGAACGAATTGCTTCGAGAATTCTATCCCCATCCTATTTATTGATTTTGAACGGGTTAGGCCGTGTACACGCCCGATTTTCAAGCTCAGTCTGGGGGTATGTTCCCGTACATTTCTAAGTGGCTGTATTGGTTTAGGTTTTTATTCGCTCGCTTTGGTTGCGTGTAGCCTTTGTGTTTATCATTGACTTCCAAACCTTAGCCTAAGCCCCATTCTCTCCTACAAGTCCTACTGATTCACGCTTGATTCTAACCCGCTCTGTGGAGAGAGTGTGAACGTGCAAGCGTATGGTCCCCGACATTGGTGGATTCCTTTGGAGGTGATCCTGAGCCACGATCTTTGGCAATGCTCACCTTAGTGGCCTTCCTACTTTCTTCCTAGACATGATCGCAAGATTCTCCAGAATTCTAATTTTCAGCAAATACAATATTTATTTACGCCTGTCGAATAGTTTAAACTACGTAGTATAATTAAAAAGTTTTTCTATTATAGCTTCTATTCCCATGATGTATTTGATTTCTCATCTTACTTTTTTTTGAAATTTCTGAACTAGCTAGCTATTTTCTAGTTCACGGAGTGATGATTTGCTCAGGACGTGCAAATGGTTAAGTCTGGGGGTGTGATGAGTCCAAATTTTACACTGATTTTTAGACTCATCTGGGCCAGTTTTATCGTCTTAGCACTACACTTGAGAGCCATAACTGCTTATATTTGCTTACGTGCTTATTTCATGATTAAGTGCACTTTAGGCCCATTTCTGTGTGCTTTATTTGTTTCTATGTTTTTGTTGTTCTTTAACCTTGTCTTGGGAATGTGGTGTGCACGTTTGGTGGCCTATCTGCCTCTTTTGCTGGTATAGGGTTCGTGTGCATGCTCCGGAACCGCTCGGGAGAACCCGACGATGCAGGAATACTGCGCACGACCACTGGACTTATTGCGCACGACCACTGGTCGTGCGCCACCGATCGTGCGTCTTATATTTTTATTTTTCCTAATTCTGCCCGGGTAATCGCACGAGCACTGGCCGTAGTGCACACGACCACTGGTCGTGCGCCACTACTCCTGCTCGTTTACCCCTTGCTTTCTGCAATTCTATCCCTGCCAATCGCAAGATCAGTGGATTTATTGTGCACGAGCACTGGTCGTGTGCCACTGATCGTGCGCACTGATTTTGCTGCCTCCGTATTTAAGGCCCTGCTCCACGATTTAGGTCAACGCGCGTCATTTGCTGCAATCAGGGATTGCACGGGAAGCGCCATTTTACTTCTCCAGTTGCTCCATCACCTCCACCTTCATCGGGAGTCCATAGCCGGCTATTCCGAAGCTTTTCAAACTCTCTAGTGAAGCTCCCGGCCATTGACGACTTCAACTCAAAGCTTTCCATCGGACTTGGTGAAGAAGACAACCTAGAGAATGGACTCAAAGGCCTTCGAGGTGACAGCTTGTTGGTACCGGAAGCCTCCTCGGACTGAGCCGGGAAGCGGATTGACAACTCGCTATTCCGGCCACGACCTGCGGTGTATCTTCACCCTCTATTGGTTTAGCCCTCTTCCCCTTCCTCTGTTGTATGGGATGACATACATTGTAATGAACTACATATTTTATTCTATATCTAATGAGATGTTTGTAGTTTTCTTATGCTTGTGAATAGTGTTTGTGAATGCGCCTCGTCCACTCCACATCCACTTCATACACGTGTCTCACCCGATTGCACTCCGCACAAGAACACTTCCATCCATTAGCTTTCTGTCCACTCGGCCAACCGAAGTTCGGCATCGCGGCCGATACACTAACTTCACCTTGCGAAGCGGTTCCTACGACCTGCATAGCTTTTTTTTAGAATTATATCAAACAACCACAATCTCTTAAGTCCCATTTTTACTCTTTTTCTTATTATAACCCTCATAACAATATTTTCTGAATTGTTGCTGCTCTATGCTAATTGCATTGCATAAGAGAATGACACTCGGGGATTTATTCCCAAACTTTATTACATGTGCGACCGGTGCGCTTGCCTATTTACACGCATCAAGTTTTTGGCGCCGTTGATTCACCGTGACCGGTTGATTCGTAAACGAGAGTAAGGTGGAACCGGTCACACATTTCCAAAAAGATTTTCAATTTAAACTTGTTCTTTTCACTGCCTTCTCCGCCATTTTTCATCATCTTCCACCCTAGGGAGGTGCTCCGGGCAAGCTTTCAACGCCAAATCCAAGCCAGAGCTTCCTCTTGGCCTCCTCCATCATCTCTTGGGTTCATTTCAAGCTTCAACGCCATAGCCATCAAGCAAAGGGAAGCTTGCAACTTTCGTCCACTATCGTGACACGAAGATGATGGGCCATTGGAAGGTGGTGACAACCCTTCTCTACTTTGGACGCAGTTGAGGACCGAGCTTGGATGCGGATTGACAACCCGACGATTCCAACCGTGAATCCTCATCAAGACTTCGGATTCGGTCGATCTCTTGACTTGTTCTTCCTTTATTGTTGTATATGTGTGTTAAAACTCCATTTATATTGATGTTATTGCACTTTAGATGTAAACTTTATTAGATTCATGTCTATGTGATTCTGTATTGTTTTACTCTTTAGTTGCTTGAGGTGCGCCATATTTCATCCACCACCATTCACCCTTGCTGCACTAGCAATTGCTAGTGGAGTGCGTAGTGAAGAGGTGCTCACGACCCTCATTCCGCCATTCTCATCACCTCATCTGCAAGCCTACTCGCCCATCCGCCTAGTGATTCGGTGCATAGCGGCCCGACTAGTATTCCATCCCTCCTAGCAAAGCATCGCATAGTGGCGCTTCATAGGAGTAGCTGTTAGCCTTTATTTTCTTTTTCGGCAAATATAAAACCCCCCTTAGTTAACTCCGACCTAAGGACTTCAATCTCAAGTCCTCCTCGAAATTAACTCCACCTTACTGTGTTACTTGAGAGATCGATACTTGGGAAAACTCGCCCATTTTATATTACTTGTGCGACCGGTTCACTGCTGTGATCTTTAGCATCAACTTTTTTGTGATGGGTCCGATTTATATAGGGTTTTTTGGACTCATCTGGGCTAGTTTTCACGCGTTTGCACTTCACTTTTAGTTCTATATCGTTCATATTTCATCTTGTCTCTATTTCCACAGGAAGTGCACACTTAGGCCCGTGGTTGTGTAATTTTTGTACTTTTATTATTTGTACTCCTTTTTGTGATCGTCTGGAATGTCTTCACATATCAGTGCTGGGTTTAGGGGTCGTGTGCGTGTTCCGTCATGTTTTGAAGCAGGAATACTGCGCACGATCATTAGATATACTGCGCACGACTACTGGTCGTGCTCCGATGATCGTGCGCAATGTTCACTGATTTCCAAAATCTGTCTTGGGTAATCGCACGACCACTAAACATAGTGCACACGACCACCGGTCGTGCGCCACTGATCGTATGCATTGATTCCTCTTTTCCTGGAGTCCTGTCTGGGGTAATCGCACGACCATTGAACTTAGTGCGCACGACCACTGGTCATGCGCCATTGCTCGTGCGCGTTATCCCAGTTCTTCTTCCTAATCTGCCATGCCAGTGCGCACGATCAGTGGACATAGTGCGCATGACCACTGGTCGTGCGCCCGTGATCGTGCACGTTGTTCAATTCTGCTTTCTATAAATATTGCAGGTCTTACCCTAATTCGGGATTGCTTGACATTTCTCCGCCGTTTTCCGCCTTATCCCCCGTTTTTCATCATCTTCCACCCTAGGGACGTGCTCCGGGCAAGCTTTCACCGCCAAATCCAAGCCGGAGCTTCCTCTCGGCGTCCTTCATCATCTCTTGGGTTCATTTCAAGCTTCAACGCCATAGCCATCAAGCAAAGGGAAGCTTTCAACTTTCGTCCGCTATCATGACACGAAGAAGACGGGCCATTGGAAGGTGGTGACAGCCCTTCTCTACCCCGGACGCATTTGAGGACCGAGCTTGGATGCGGATTGACAACCCGACGATTCCAACCGTGAATCCTTAGCAAGACTTCGGATTCGGTCGATCTCTTGACTTGTTCTTCCTTTATTGTTGTATATGTGTGTTAAAACTTCATTTATATTGATTTTGTTGCACTTTAGATGTAAACTTTATTAGATTCATGTCTATATGATTCTGTATTGTTTTAAGCTTTAGTTGCTTGAGGTGCGCCATATTTCATCCACCATCCATCCACCCTTGCCGCACTAGCAATTGCTAGTGGCGTGCGTAGTGAAGAGGTGCTCACGACCCTCATTCCGCCATTCTCATCACCTCATCCGCAAGCGTACTCGCCCATCCGCCTAGTGATTCGGTGCATAGCGGCCCGACTAGTCTTCCATCCAGCCTGGCGAAGCATCGCATAACGGCGTTGCATCGGAGTAGCTTTTAGCCCTTTATTTTCTTTTTCTGCAAATATCAAAACCCCCCTTAGTTAACTCCGACCTAAGGACTTCAATCTCAAGTCCTCCTCGAAATTAACTCCACCTTACTGTGTTCCTTGAGAGATCGATACTTGGGAAAACTCGCCCATTTTATATTACTTGTGCGACCGGTTCACTGCCATGATCTTTAGCATCAACCATCCCCTCTTCGGCTTTGGGGGGAGGTGGAAGGACACGGCGGCGAACCCAAGGTCCAGTAGGACAAGCTTGCCCACTAAGTGTCCATCTCCACCCTTCACCCCTCCTGGGCTGACCGCGAGCTCTCTACCGGTCAGGCCTATGTGCTCGGCTTCGGCCACTATGGCCGCTAGAATGCCGAGGCCTATAATGGCATGACCATGAGACAACTCGGCGATGTAGGCATGCAGGACCACATGTGGGCCATGGAGCTTCAACACATGATGGTCCATCGAAGCATCAACCTTATTAACCACCTCCAGAAAGCCTAGCAGGCACGCGACGTCGCCAAGGACAAGGCCGTGGACCTGGCGAGGTAACTCGGGATCGCCGAGAACCTACTCGCCCAAGCCATCGACAGACTGTTAAGTATCGGGTTGGTTCCTCCCATTTTACTTAGAATTTTCCGCGCTGCTACTAACATGCTTCCTTTTTCTTCAGGATGTCGAGGGCGCTGGGGAGTTGCGGGCTCGCGTTGCCGGGCTGGAGGAGGAGAACGACCAGCTGCGTGCCCGCCTTGTCGGGCTGGAGGGGGAGAATGTGATGCTGAAGGAGGAGAACACAGACCTTCACTGTGAGGTCCATCTCCAAGCAGAGATCTTCTTCCCCTCGGGCGACATTGAGCCCACCTTCTCATACAAGATCCCGAGGATCTTCGGCAAGGCCGATGTCACTGAGAGGCTGCGGGTCAACTCAATCGAGGCCGGTGAATGCACCCTCCAGATGATGAAGGACTCGGACATGCTGGTGGAGGGCTTTGAGGAGATCACATCCCAGGATCTCATGCCGAGCATATTCCCGGCGATGCCTCCTAGCGAGAAGGAGGACAACCACGACCTGATCTTCGTGAAGGGCTTCCGGGATGACCTGTCTGCCGGAGGGGGAGAAGACCGCCAGTACAGCGGGGTGGGGGGAGTTGATTTTTTCATTTTCTCTTTTGTAATCTCGCCTAGGCGAGCTCCCATTGTAATTAACATCATATACACCTGAAGAATGATTTTGATAATGATCTTGTTTACTTTTTCTATCTTTTTTTGGGCTTTCCTGCTGTGACATGCTTGGTCACGAGATTTAACCCTCGGGCGACCTTGTGAAGATAGATCATGCCATTAGGATGGTCGTTAGGACTCGCTCCCGAGAGTAGAACCTGAGAGCTTGCCAACCCCAGACGATCCGGGGATGGACTACTCGCCGTACTGGGAGCACCCCCCCCCCCCCCCCCCAGCTCGCTCACAAGCTTCCTACCTTTTAACCAATGTAAAACTAAAATCACTAAAAATTTCACAAGTAAAACTGAAGGGGGGGTGAAGTGCCCTGCCGGAGCCTGCCTTCCTCGCCGAGAGCCAAGGATGGCTCGCCACCCCTCTGCCGGGGTGGGCTCGCGAGTCCTGACTCTCCTGTGAAGATTATTCTCTGCCTGTTCTTCGAAAGGCCAAATTTCTTAATATCTGGAGAGTATAGGACTTTCCCGAGTGACATCAAGCCCTACCAGCTAGATGAGAGCCTGGCAACGGGGATCTCATCAGGGTTCAGGTGGACACCATCGAGTGACATCCAGCCCTTCCAGCTAAGTGAGAGCATGACAGCGGGATATGCTCGGGATCCGGGTAGACACTATCAAGTGGCATCCAGCCCTGACAACTAAGTGAGAGCCTGGCAGCGGGATCTGTTCGGGGTCCGGGTAGACACCGTCGAGTGACATCCAGCCCTGCTAGCTAAGTGAGAGCCTGATAACGAGATCTGCTCAAGGTCTGGGTAGACAACATCGAGTGACATCCAGCCCTGCTAACTAAGTGATAGCCTGACAGCGGGATCTGCTTGGGGTCCGGGTAGACACCGTCGAGTGGCATCCAGCCCTGCTAGATAAGTGAGAGCCTGGCTGGGGGATCCGCTCGGGTCCGGGTAGACACCGTCGAGTGACATCCAGCCCTGCCAGCTAAGTGATAGCATGGGAACGGGATCTGCTCGGGGTCTAGGTAGACACCGTCGAGTGACATCCAGCCTTGCCAGCTAAGTGAGAGCCTGGGAGCTGGATCTGCTCGGGGTCCGGGTAGTCACCGTCTATTGACATCCAGCCTTGCGAGCTAAGGGAGAGCTTAGGAGCAGGATCTACTCGGGTTCCATGTAGACACCGTCAAGTGACATCCAGTCTTACCAGCTAAGTGAGAGCCTGCTAGAGGGATCTTCTCGGGGTACGGCTAGAAACCATCATGTGATATCCAGCCCTGTCAGCTAAGTGAGAGCCTGATAGCGAGATCTGCTCGGGGTCCGGGTAGACAATGTCGAGTGACATCCAGCCCTGCTAGCTAAGTAAGAGCCTGACAGCGGGATCTGCTCGAGGTCCGGGTAGACACCGTCGAGTGACATCCAACCCTGCCAGCTATGTGAGAGCCTGACAACAGGATCTGCTCGTGGTCCGGGTAGATACCGTCGAGTGACATCCAACCCTACCAGCTAAGTGAGAGTCTGGTAGTGGGATCTGCTCGGGGTCTATCAAATGATCACTTCACCCTATGGTACGAGTTACTATAGTAGGATTAGCACATCAAAATCTTTATTAAGAACAAGACACCACTTACATATCTCAAGAATAAAAATGTTTCAAGTCGTCACCACTCCAGCTGAGACATAGGGTCTCGCCCTCCACATTTTGGAGACGATACCCTCCTGATCTCAATGTTTCTTTTATAATGTAAGGATCTTCCCAGTTGGGATTGAGCTTCCCCATGGTTCCTGATCTCCCCGCTGCGTCCACCTTTTTCAGGACCAAGTCCCCCTCCGCAAATTGTTTGACTCTGACATGCTTGTCAAAGTACTTGTCCATTCTCCTCTTCACTTCTTCTTGTCGGATGACGGAGTGAGGGAGACGACGGCCCCCAACCTGTGGAAGGTGATGAAGGCTTGCTCGCGAAGGATCCTTCTCTGTCTCCAACAAAGGACTTGCATCGCCATGATGATCGTGTGGACCGTCACTACAACCTCCGCCCACTGCGCAAGACCACCTAATATTATGTAGTTGAATAATTCTATTATTATTATTTTAATTTATCATGTTATTTGTTTTGAGCATTTAATAATTTCATTTTAGGTTTGAAACATTAGAGTCTATTTTTCATGATGGGTTGCATGTTGCCAAAGAATGATGTAAGCCTATATATAGGCATGCATTGTTTTCTTTCGGAGGAAGATGAATGAGAAATTGAAAATCTAACTCCTAAGGAATTTTCCCCCTCTCCCTCCTCTTCTAATTTCGGCCAAATCCTAACCTAAGCCTCCTCCCTCTCCTTAGCCGCCAACCTCCACTCCCTCCCTCATTCTGTCGGCCACCCAAATCCCCTCCTTCCAAGCCGCCACCCCCTAACCTCCTCTCCCTCTCATCCATAGCCGACCACCCTCTCTCAAACACAAACCGACCAACCCCCCTTCAAGGAAGAATCCGGCCACCCCTCTCTCTTGGTTGTTAGATCAAGGTGCTTGTGACAAGCTCTCGTGGATCTCGGCCAAGGCGTGATGTGACGAAGGAGGGCGAGTTTCCTCTCCATCCTGCGTAACTCCGGTGGTACCGTGGAAGAGCGATTCAAGCGAGATAATCAGAATCATCTATTCTGGTTTGGGTAACGAAAATCTCAACCTTTGTGTGATTCCTTCCCTAGATAATTTTGTGGTGGATATTCTTGGCGTTGGATTTAGAATCGTTGAATTTTCGTGATTTTCTTCGATTGTTTGTGTTCATCTTAATTGAATTAATTTTCGCAAAAAGGTTTGGCGAACCTCGTAACTTTTGTTGGGAGAGATCTACCTTTTCTCGAATCATACTTTTGGTAAATCTCTTTTGGTACAACCTTCGTTCGTTCGGACCGGGTGGGTCCTTTTAGCTGGAAAGGATATTGGCTTATCGCATCTATTTGATCCTAAACGGGTTGGCTATCCGCACGTTAGCATCAACGTGATAAAATTGCTTGTAGTGTGCATGGTGAGGAAATTTGTGCGAGTGAAAGTTCGAATCATAGAAAGGAAAACGTGTTAATCCGTAGATCTCCCGGTGTCGACACTTTAGCCTGCATCAATTTGGTATCAGAGGCAGGTTCATGTCAATTTCTTAATTGGCACCATCCCCTGGTTCTTGCACGTCAGCACACACTTTTCTTGTTCATTTTTGAGTCAAAAAAATTTCAAAAAAAACTTTTTGCTGGTCTGCCAATAGCGGCCTAAATTTCTTATTTTTCAGCAAAATTCAAATTTTTTTTAATATTCTCCTTTTTATTTCCAGTAAGAAAACACAATTTTTTTTAACACTAGCCATTAAGTAGGAACAATTCCATCGGTGGTGATTCTTTGAGTCAGTTTGTTTCCTTTCTGCATGCGTACTAGATTGGGCACTGAATATTCCCCATCTTCCTCCCAAATGGCGGGCGTGCAGGAAGCGGGTCACATACCCACAGCGATTGAGGAACTCCGTCAGGAGTTCAATGACCAATTGACGCGGATTAAGGAATTGCTACATGAATTAAGAATTAATCGAGCGACTCCCCAAAATCAAGCCACCTATCCGCTTGATGAATGGAATAATAATCAAAACAATAACTATAACAACGAGCGAGCCCCACATGCACCATATGAGTTTGACATTGCGAGAGCCGTCCGGGTCAAGCCCCCATATTATGATGGAATGGGTGAACCCCAAGTCTTCCTGGACTGGGTGATGGAAATCGAATGCTACTTTGAGTGGCAAAATTTGATGGACGCGGATAAGTTGCGAGTGGCGCAAATGAAGTTGCTAGGTAGAGCCCATATTTTTTGGTTAAATGAGGAACGCCATCTGAAGGCTGACATAGGTGAATTACTTATTGGTTGGGCAAGAATGAAGGCCATGTTGACGGACTAGTATGTCCCGTCGTACCATCAAACGCAGATGTTTGATGATTTGGCCACCCTTAAGCAAGGGAGTCGGTCGGTTTCAGAATTCATGAGTCTTCTCAAGTACATGATGATTAGGTGCGGTGTAAGAGAGATGCTTGAAATCACCCTCTATCGGTTTTGCAAGGGGTTAAACCCCGACATCCAGGGCAAGCTATTGCGTTATGGCCACACCGACCTAAACACTACTTTCAATGATGCACTAGATATCGAAAAGCACAATGTTTTTAAGAATAAGTCTCGTTCGTATCAAAAAGGAAAGTCCATCTTAGGACTGCCTCCCACCACTACCAATAAGGATAAGAGCAAGTTCCGGTCCATGGAGTCGCACTCCATAGTAGTGACTGCCAGGAATATTAGAAACCCAACGGGCGAGAGAGTGCCTGTAGGAAGAGTAAACAAAACGAATGCCACTTGCTTCGTATGCGGGATTCAGGGTCACTATGCTAGTGAATGTACGACTAAGCCAAAGCCCTTAGCCCTATTGGATTCCACATGTGAGTCAGATGACCGTATCTATGAGGCGAGAGACAATAGCGAGTCGGAAGGAGTGCCTAGTGATATGGAGGACGAGCCTCATATGATGGTCATGCGGTTTATTCTGGTAACTCCACGGGCGTTAGATGACTGGAATAGGACAAATATTTTTTCGTTGCATTTTAAGAGTGGAGGGAAATCGTGTAGGTTTATCATAGATAGTGGAAGTTGTATGAACGTCATTTCTGAAGCTGCGGTGACCTGAATGTCTTTAGTTACTGAGCCGCACCGTCACCCTTATAAGGTGGCATTGGTATATAAGTCATACCTCCCGGTATCGAAGCATTGTTTCGTACACCTTACCATCAAGGCTTATTTGGAAAAGATTTGGTGCGACGTCATCCCTATGGATGCTTGTCACATTTTGTTAGGTCGTCCATGGCTTTATGATCATGACGTTACCCACTTTGGTCAAGCTAACACTTATGAATTTAAATTTAATGGCAATACCATAATTTTAAAACCCACTCCGCCTAAGGATCCTTCAGTTCCCTCTAAGTATACGGTTGTCCCGGTCAAAAAGAAAGAGTTAAGTTTGATAGGCAAGAAGGGATTTGCTCGTAACACCTTTATGGATGGTGTCATATATGCGTTAGTTTGTTTGCAGGCTAAGGAAGATGCGCCGCCATTTGAGAGTTTACCACCAGCGTTGAAAAGGCTCTTAGATGAGTTTAAGGATGTGTATCCGGACGAGCTACCGCCCGAGTTACCTCCCATGCGGTACATCCAACATGCGATAGATTTCATCCCGGGTTCCTCTTTGCCCAACCTTCCTCACTGTAGGTTAAATCCCTCCGCACACTTAGAATTACAATACCAAATTTCAGATTTATTGCAAAAGGGGTTCATCCATCGTAGCACGAGCCCATGTGTCGTACCCGCCTTACTTGCTCCCAAGAAAGACGGCTCTTGGAGGATGTGTGTGGATAGTAGAGCCATTAATAAAATTACTGTTAAATATGGCTTCCCCATCCCTCGCTTGGACGATTTATTGGACATGTTAGCGGGTGCCACGATTTTCTCAAAATTGGATCTTAAAAGTGGCTACCATCAGATCTGAATTAGATAAGGTGATGAGTGGAAGACAGCTTTTAAATCCAAGGAAGGGCTCTACGAGTGGTTAGTCATACCATTTGGGCTCTGCAATGCCCCGAGCACGTTTTCTAGGATGATGACTCACGTCTTCCAACCTTATATGGGAAAATTAATCGTAGTGTATTTTGATGATATTCTTGTTTTTAGTACTTCTACAAGTGATCATGAGTCACATTTGAAGATTATCCTTACCACTTTGAGATCAGAAAAATTATTTGTTAACATTAAAAAGTGTACTTTTCATGTGTCATCTGTAGAGTTCCTTGATTATATCGTAAGTTCGGAAGGCATAAATGTAGACCCTAAGAAGGTCCAGGCCATTAAGGACTGGCCAGAGCCGCCAATATTCGGGATGTTCAGTGTTTTCACGGTCTAGCTGCATTTTATCGCTGATTTATTAGAGACTTTAGTAATATCATGCCCCCCATTACCGAGGGCATGAAAAATGGTGATTTTACTTGGACAAAATCGGCCGCTAAAGCGTTCCAAATCATTAAATCACGCATGTCGGAAGCTCCCATATTGAGATTACCAGATTTTACTAAGGTTTTTCAGTTATCTTATGACGCGTCTGGAGTTGGTGTTGGTGGTGTATTGAGTTAGGATGGTCACCCAATAGGATATTTCAGTGAGAAGCTCGTAGGGCCAAAATTGAATTATTCCAACTATGATCGAGAGTTCTATGCGGTTATTAGGTGCCTCCAACATTGGCGGCATTATTTACTTCCTAAAGAATTTGTTATTTTATCCGATCATGAAGCTTTGTGATTCCTTAACTCACTAACTAATGTGAGCCCAAGACATGCCAAATGGGTCTCCTATCTTCAAGAATACACATTTATCATAAAACACCTTAAGGGAACTCTCAACCGCGTAGACGATGCTCTTAGTTGTGTATCTTTATTATTATCCACGCTAGAAGTAAAGGTGATTGGGTTCAATAGAATTATGTATGAGTACGTCCATTGCCAGGATTTCAAGGAAATCTATTTATCCACTCAAGACAACTCGCCCACGACCATTTCGTCCTTTTATATTCGTGACGGTTATCTATCCAATCACTTAAAGCTATGTATTCCATATTCGCCCCTACGTCACTTCATCGTGTGGGAATTGCATAGCGGTGGGATGGGTGGACACTTTGGCCGTGACAAGAGAATTGCTCTAGTAGAAGACAAGTTTTATTGGCCCGGCCTTAAGTCAACGGTGAATAAAATTGTGGGAAGTTGTCGAGTGTGCCAATTAGACAAGGGCAATAAAACTAATGCGGGACTTTATACCCCTCTTCTGATTCCTTCCATTCCCTGGAAAGACGTTAGCATGGATTTTATCCTAGGCCTACCTGTCATGTTTTGACGTCATGATTCTATTCTGGTAGTAGTAGATCGGTTTTCCAAAATGGCTGATTTTATTGTGTGTAATAAAACAAACGATACGTCACATGTTGCTAAGGCATATTTTAATGAAGTAGTTGGACATCGGGGCGTTCCAAAATCGATAGTGACCGATAGAGATGTGAAATTTACTAGTTATTTTTGGAAGACCTTGTGGAAGATTATGGGCACCAAAATTTTGTTTTCTTCTGTATACCATCCACAGACAGATGGGCAAACGGAAGTGGTAAATAGAAGTTTAGGTAGTTTGTTACGATGCCTTCTGGGAGACCACAAGGGTACATGGGACCTTATACTTCCTCATGCACAGTTAGCGTATTATAATTCCAAAAATAGGTCCATTGGTTTGTCACCGAATGAGATCGTGCATTGTTATAAAGCACCAGTGCCACTTGACTTGATTCCGTTACCGCCATCCTATAAATTGAGTCAATTTGCATAGGATTTTGCCTCTCATATTCAAAATTTGCATAAGCACATAAATGAAACACTAACCACACAATACGCATCTGATCAAGTTCTTGCTAACGTACACAAAAGAGAAACTCACTTTAAGGTTGGCGATTTATTATTGGTGCATCTCGTCCCTGAACGGATGGCTTCGGGCACTATTAAAAAGTTAGCGAATCGACGAGCTGGGCCTTTCCAGATCTTAAGGAAATTAGGAGAAAACGCATATCTTTTGGAGTTACCCACTGATTGGGGTATTTCCCCTATTTTTAATGTTTCTGATTTAACACCGTATGTTTCTCCGCCACTGGAATTATCTAACTATTTGTTTAGCTCCACTACATTTTCTAATGGGTTGGGGGGTGAGCTTGCGTCTGGATCGCTCTCTCCATCGGTTTCCAATGGAGGTACGTTGGTAGTTGATGAAGAAAATTTTCCTCCTTTATTGCCTAATGCTTTTCCCAGGTTTCCCAGGACAAACTTTTTTGCAGACAGGATCATCAAAGATGAAGTGCTTTCGTCTCCAGGTGGTGTTGTTCGCTGCTACTTGATATGTTGGCGTGATTCTCCGGCCTCCGATGACTCTTGGCTTCCGGAATCAGAGGTGGATCTTTTAGATGATGCTCTCCTATGGCGGTACCTTCGGGACAACTCATCGGTGATGAGTACTTTCGAGCGGAGGAGGATTGATGGAGACGACGACCCCTAACCTGTGGAAGATGATGAAGGCTTGCACACGGAGAATCCTTCTCCGTCTCCAACAAAGGACTTGCGTCGCCATGGTGATCGTGTGGAGCGTCACTACAACCTCCGCCCACGGCGCAAGACCACCTAATATTATTTAATTGAATAATTCTATTATTATTTGAATTTATCATGTTTTTTGTTTTGAGCATTTAATCATTTCATTTTGGGTTTGAAACATTAGAGTCTATTTTTCATGATGGGTTGCATGTAGCCAAAGAATGATGTAAGCCTATATATAGGCATGTATTATTTTCTTTAGGAGGAAGTTGAATGAGAAATTGAAAATCTAACTCCTAAGGAATTTTCCCCCTCTCCCTCCTCTTCTAATTTCTGCCAAATCCTAACCCTAGCCTCCCACCTCTCCTTAGCCGCCAACCTCCACTCCCTCCCTCATTCTCTCGGCCACCAAAATCACCTCCTTCCAAGCTGCCACCCCCTAACCTCCGCTCCCTCTCATCCATAGCCGACCACCCTCTCTCAAACACAACCGGACTTACCCCCCCCCTTCAAGGAAGAATCTAGCCACCCCTCTCTCTTGGTGGTTAGATCAAGGTGGTTGTGATAAGCTCTTGTGGATCTTGACCAAGGCGTGACGCGATGAAGGAGGATGAGTTTCCTCTCCATCCGACGTAACTCCGGCGGAACCGTGGAAGAGCGATTCAAGCGAGATAATCAGAATCATCTATTCCGGTTTCGGTAACGAAAATCTCAACCTTTGTGTGATTCCTTCCCTAGATAATTTTGTGGTGGATATTCTTGGCGTTGGATTTAGAATCGTTGAATTTTCGTGGTTTTCTTCGATTGTTTGTGTTCATCTTAATTGAATTAATTTTCGCAAAAAGGTTTGGTGAACCTCGTAACTTTTGTTGGGAGAGATCTACCTTTTATCGAATCGTACTTTTGGTAGATCTCTTTTGGTACAACCTTCGCTCGTTTGGACCGGGTGGGTCCTTTTAGCCGGAAAGGATATTGGCTTATCGGCTCTATTTGATCCTAAATGGGTTGGCTATCCATATGTTAGCATCAACGTGATAAAATTGCTTGGAGTGTGCATGGTGAAGAAATTTGTGTGAGTGAAAGTTCGAATCGTAGAAAGGCAAACGTGTTAATCCGTAGATCTCCCGGTGTCGACGCTTTGGCCTGTATCACAGAGAGGTCACGCAGCTCCCCTACCATATCAAGGGAGAGTCGCATCTCCTCCTCATTCTCGGTCTGCCATTCTTCCCTGTCTTCCTCTACTGTGGCAACCCGAGGCGTTTGAACTTCAAATTCTACGGGGAGTACTACCTCACATCCATGGGAGAGCTTGAAAGGGGTCTCCCATGTGGCTGTGTTGGGGGTGGTCCTCAGGGCCTAGAGGATCGAGGGAAGCTGCTCCACCCAGCTCCATTTCAGGTTATCTACCTTCTTCTTCAAAAGGTTAACAATAATCTTATTCGCGGCCTCCACCTTCCCGTTGCTCATGGTGTGGTGGACTGAGGAAAACCTGAGGTCAATCCCGAGCTGCTCGCAGAAGCTAATGAATCCTACATTATCAAACTGAGGCCCGTTGTTTGTGACAATGGCCTGGGGTAACCGATGGCGGCAGATGATCTCCCCCCAAACAAAATTTCTGATGACTTGGGAGGTCACTTTGGCCAGCGCCTTCACCTCCAGCCACTTAGAAAAATAGTCTATCATTACCAATAGGAACCTCCTCTGCCCACTGGCTTGGGGGAATGACCCAACCAAGTCCTCTCCCAAAATTTCAAAGGGCCAGGGGCTGTGATGCTCTTGAGGAGCTGGGCCGCCTGCAGTTGAAGGGGGGCGAATAACTGGCATGTGTGGCACCTCTTTGTGAATTCCGCAGCGTCATGGCCCAGGGTTGGCCAGAAGTTTCCTTGCCTGACAATCCTCCTTTCCAGGGTCCCTGAGAGAGTCTTCCTATATAACTCCCACACTCCCCAGAGTGAATTTCTTCCAAGATTCTTTGTACTTCTCTCTCGGTCACGCAACGGGTCAGCATCCCTGAGAGAGTCTTCCTATATAATTTTCTGTCTCGGAGGAGGTAGTATGACGACCTGTACCTGAGCTTCTTATTGTCCATCCCCTCCGGATACTCTCCCGTGGAGAGGAAAGTCGTAATCGGGCCCATCTATGAGGGGTGTTGATCTACTTCCATCAGTTCCCCCTCCTCAATGGAAGGGCAAAACAGATCAGTGATGTTACCCCCCACCCGGGGGCCATGCTTTGCCAGCTGATCGACCTGCTCATTTTCTTCTCTGGGCACGTCTCAGATGGAGAAGGTCTGAAATGTACCGATGAACCCCTTCACTTTTTCTAAGTACAGCCGGAGGGTAGATTCCCTCACCGCAAATTATCTATTGATCTGGAAAGCCACCACCATTGAGTCAGTGAGGACCTCCATGTCCAGCACCCCAGCTCCCTGGACAAGCGCATCCCTGCTATTACAGCCTCATACTCGGCCTAGTTATTAGTGATAGGAAAGTGCACCACCACCGTTTGTTCGATTCTAGTTCCCTAGGGGCTCTCCAAGATCACCCCCACCCCCAGGGAATGCCTCCCTGAAGTACCATATAACTTCACCCTCCATGGAGTCGGACGAGTCAGCTCTTTGTCCACCACCTCGATCACGTAATCGACCAAAAAGTCGGCCATTGCTTGGGCCATGATCTAGAGGCGGGGGATGAAGGAGATGTCGAACTCGCTCAAACTACCGACCACTTGGCCAACATGACCGAATGCTCCACCCCCTCAAAGATGTTGCGGAGGGGATGATCAGTCACCACTTGGATGGAGTGTGCTTGGAAGTAAGGCCGGAGCCTTCGGGCCAAGATAATCAAGGAAAATGCCATCTATTCCAAAATCAGATACCAAAGTTCAGCTTTCCTCAGGACCCAACTCACATAGTATACGGGGAGTTGCCTTTTCCCCTCTTCACGAACCACGATAGAGCTTAAGGCCTCTGCTCCGACCCCGAGATACAAAAATAGGTCCTCCCCCTCTTTCGGCCCTTGGAGTAGCGGAGCCTGGGTCAACTGCATCTTCAGGACATGGAATGCCTCCTCGCACTCCTTGGTCCACTCAAATATTTGGCCGCCCTAGTGTTTTGAAGAAGGGGGGCACTTCTCCCCGGCCTGGGAGAGGAACCGACTCAATCCCGCCAACTTTCACCTCAACCACTGCACTTCTTTAGCATTCCATGGTGACACCAGCTCCATGATGGTGTTGAACTTGTCAGGATTTGGCTCGACCCCCGCGGGGGTGATGAGATGCCCCAAGAATATTCCCCTGCTGGCCCCGAAGACACACTTCAGGGGGTTCAGCCGCATCTTATACTTGCGCAGGGTGGCGAAGGTTTCCTCCAGGTCCTGAAGGTGAGAGCCAACATCCTGACTCTTGATCACGAGGTCATCCGCGTACACCTCCAAGTTCCTCCCCTTTCTGTTCTCGGAAGTCCTTGTCCATCATTTTTTGGTATGTCACTCTGGTATTCTTCAGCCTGAAGGGCATCATTTTGTGGCAGTAGCACCCATCCCCCGTGATGAATGAGACGTCCTTGACGTCCGGGGCGTTCATCCTGATCTGGTGGTAACCCGAAAACACATCTAAGAAACTCATTATAGAAAAATCGAGGTTGATTCAACCAGTGTGTCGATCCAAGGCAAGGGATAACAGTCCTTCAGGAATTGTTTATTAAGCAAAGAAAAGTCGACACTCACACGCCACTGACCGTCCCCTTTTTTAACCATAACAACATTAGAGACCCAGTCGGGGTATTGTATTTCGGATACAAAGCCGACCTTGAGAAGTTTGGTCACCTCTTCTCTCATGAGCTTAGACAGCTTGTCCGCGGTGGACCTCTTCTTCTGTTGGACGGGGCGTGCTCCCGGGTCCAGGTTGAGGCGGTGGCAAGCCACGTCCGCGTTAACCCCCGACATCTCTGCGGCGGTCCACACAAAGATGTCTACATTCTTTTGGATGCATGCCAGCATCCTGACCTGAGCCTCCAGGGTCAGCCCCCCGCTGACGCGAACCTTCTCCACCCAACCTCCAAGTGTGAGAACCTCCATCTCCACCACCTCTTCTGCATCCTCCAGCCTGGACTGCTCCCCCTGATCTCCGACATCCCTCTCCTGCGGGACAAGAACCTCAGCTTCCACCTCTTCCTCCATGTCCATCACCTCAGCCAACTCCTGGTCTCCTCCTGCAACCTCTACCTCGATGTAGTTCTCCACCACCATCTCCTCCTTGCCAGCCTCCTGCTCTTCCTCCTCCATTCTCCGCTCCATCACCTTGGCCCCCTCCTGCAAGGAGATGGAGTTTATGGCAGCGACGTGGCACTCCATTGCTACTTTGGGGGTCACCCCGCACCCGGACTGGATTCCATCGGCATTAAACTTCAAACATTGGTGGAACGACAAGGGGATGCCGTGGAAGGCGCTGATGAGGGGCCTCCCAAAGATGGCATTGTAGCTGCTGGGGGCATCCATGATGACAAATTGACAGTTCCAGGACTGCCCCCCCCCCAGGGTGATATGGAGCCCCACTCCTCCTTCTACCTCCTACCTCTCCCTGAAAACCCAAACAAGGGGCCATCTGAAGCCAGCACCCTCTTCGCCTCCATCTTCACTGCGTCGAACGCTTTCTTGAAGATGACATTGATAGATCTTCCATTGTCAATGAGGATCCGAGAGACAGTGAAATTCTCAATGGCCGTCTGGATGACCAGCGCATCGCAGAAGAGATACTTATGATCCGACATATCACTCCTTAAGAAGCTAATCTTCTCTTTCAGGGGTGGGGTCTGGGATGTGGAGCTAATGCTCCGACGGTATATGGTGTGGAGGCTTGCCCTCCGAGATGCCTCAACCCCCACCGCCCCATGGATCACCCCGATCCCTCTCGAGTCACGACATCTGCAGGATCTTGACATTGATCCTCCTCCGCTCGATGCAGGACCTCCTCGATTCACACCTCCTGGCATCCCTATTGCTGATGTTGCTCCCTGTTTCCTCTCATCTCGAGGAACTCCGGGCACATGGCCATGGCATGCCCTTCTTCTTCGTGGAAGTCGTAGTAGGGCAACTCCACCCTGACTTCTCTTCTCCTCCTTCGTGCCTCTCTCCTCCTCTCACCCATAGCTATGGCCATAGCCTGATCTTGATTGGGGAGTGGAGGCCTTTGCTCCTGCCTCCAACCCAGGGGTGGAACTGTTCCTGGCCCCCCAGGTTGTGGTCCCTTCCCTAGTATCCTCTCCATGGCCCTTAGTCTTGCCCGTCGGGCCTCCAGCCCAACTGACGGTCTGGCTCCTGACGCCCCCACCTGGGCTGCTGCTTCCCTTGAAGTTGCCTCTACTCCCTCTGCTGGGGTTCGACTCTCCTCTCCTCCTGCCCGCTACCGCCTCTCGGATCCTTCTCTTCCTTTGTTGCCCACCAGGCCAGCTTCCGAGCAAACTCCGGATTTGGCGCCTCCCCGTCGACTTCCCTTGCTGCCCTCTCCGTTAGCTCCACATAGGAGAGGGGCGGCACTCTCTTCAGCTCCATCCCAAAGAAACCCTACTGCAGCCCCAGGGTGAAAGCCATCATCAGACTATACCATGACATATCCTGGACCTTGGTGTCCTCCTCCTGGAACCGATCAACATAGCTCCCCAAGGTCTCGTTCACCTCTGTTTGATGTGGAACAGGGACTCCGACTCCTTCTTCCTCCTCTTCGAGGTGGTGAATCTAAACATGAACCCCCGGCGCAGGTCCTCGAAATAGTAAATGGAGCTGACCCGCAGCTGGTGGACCCACTCCCTCGCCTTTTCCTCGAGGGTGATGGAGAAGAGCAAGCACTTGAAGCCATCCGACATCTACCGCATCGAAACCACGTCCTCTAACCACTACATGTGCTGGACCGGGTCCCCCGTCCTGGTGTAGTAGGACATCTCTGGATCTCTGAACCCCTCTGGAAGTGGGGCAGAGGAAACCAACTCGCTGAAGGGGCTGCCTCCCACTTCCGGGCGAGCTGGAGCATCTCGCGCACCGATCTCGCTAATGCAACATCCGCTTACCGAGCCGGGGAAGAGCTCGCGCCCAGGCAGCTCGCATCCCCTTCCTTCCTCAGCGACCTCCTTCCCAGCTCGCCTACCGGGAGCGTCCTCGCCCAAAGTCAGGGGGGTGGCGGAGTGCAGCGATTTGGGCAGCTGGATTCGAGCACTTGGCCCGCACGGTGAATGCGAACTTGAAGAGGCTGAGTATCTCATGCCTGAAGTCTTCAAACATTCCTACTATGGCTAGAGGTGGCGGGGGTGACGAGTCGTACCTGTCTGCGCCTTGTCCTCCCATCATCGAGCCTGGTGAAGATTTTCTATGCTGACCACTCTCCACGCTCACCTCACCAAAATGTTGAAATCGAAAATTCGATCTCTCGTAGAGTTCACCCGTGGGGAAGGGGTGATCGCTCACCTACTTCTCTCCTGCAAGAAAAATGATAAAGGAAAATTGACCCAAGGGCTCGACATTGAGGACCCACCACACACTCAGAAGATCGTAGAGTGCTTCCCCTGTAATGACTCCATCTGTTCATATAGCATATAATAGAAGGTCCGGCTGGGGCCCAACAACATATGCCACAAAACAGGCAGCGAAGTCACGGTTAGCATCAGAGTTGCGCATCCTAACTCATAGTTGTTAACCCCGAAATCGGTGATCCTTCCCAAGGGAGCCAGCTCGCTCGTCCCGGCCTGCCCCGGGTTCCTCCTAGAGGCCGTGATGCCCTAGGGAGGGCGGACAGAATTCTCTGTCCGCTCAGGCCGCGCGGCTTACACGGTCTCAGCGGTCTGACCGACCAGGCCGTGTGCCTTCCCTTGGTCGGCAGGGTCCGCGGACTGCTTCTACAGTCCTCCTCTGCAGGCCACCCCATTTTTCGGCTTAACCGTAAAGTTGTATCCGCTGGTCTCTTTCTGTCGGATTCAACTACCTACCCCCCAGTCCGCCAAGTCCGGCTACCCGCCAAGACCAGCAGCAGCATCCAAGTTCCTCGCGTACCTGGGCGGACTCGAAGTGCGATCAAGACTTCCAGTCTGCCTTCATTGGTGAACCCCAACAGCCTCAACAGCCAGGCTCCCTCTCCAACGTAAGCAGACTCAGCCTTGCAGCAGCCGCAGAATCGATGGACTTGGCGGACTCTCTATGCAGTCCTCCCTTCCCCTCTCCAGCACCAGCTTCTCGGCAGCAGCGGGGTCAACTCCTCCTCTGTCAGCAGGCCTGTCGCAGGCTCAGTCAGCAGTACCAGACTTCTCCCTCAGTCCGCAGCCTTGGCGCAGACTTAGTCAATAATGGCGGACTCTTTCCAGCCTGCTAGGCATAAAATCCTCCAGAGCAGTCCCAGTCCGCATAACCTAGTGTGGACTCGCCAGGCTCAGCGAGCACTCTGCTGCCCGCACCCCTTGCAGCTCGATCAGTTCAGCAGTGGCGGACTCCGCGGATTCTCCTCGCAGTCCGCCACATAACTTCTAGTATCCGCCACCCCAGCAGTAGGCGGACAGTCCCAGCTCTGCAGTGACGGACTCCACGAACCCGCATCGCAGTCCGCCACTGAGTCTCCCATTTTGCCGACATTAGCTCCGGCTTCAGTGCCAAGTCCCAGTCCACGCGGCCTGTTGCGGACTCGGCGGACTTCGTCTCTTTCTCGCTCCAGTTACCGTCTCACCGGGGGTAACGTCACTGCAAGCCGTTACCTCCTCGAGCCTATAAATAGCCCCCAATGCCTCTCATAGAGGGGAGGTCTCGTCATCGCCAAGTTGCACACGCCCGAAGTCAGCCAGCCAACCCAACTCCTGCGGACTCCGTTTGTCAGACCGCACCCATCTCTGCACCTTTAGTCGCGTGGCCTGCCAGCCTGTGGTTCTCCAGTCCGCGCGGTCTCCTACTTCCCTTAACCGCGCGGCCTGCCGGCTTCGCTCTTCAGTACGCGAGACCTCCTCTGGCATTCTTCTTCCTTAGCCTCTAGCTTCTTGCTTGTACCCTTTATTGCTTTGTTGTGGTGTACTAACGAGTTGTAACTCTTGCTATTAATCAAAGGAAAGCACGTCACAAGAGTGGCATTTAAGCCGCGGCGGGCGAAGTCTGCTGTTGCCGCTGCTAGCGGCCCCCTCTCTTTCCCTTCTTCCTAGCTCAGCTCAGCTCTTATCGGCAACATCCTGCAAGCACAACCGTCCAAGTACCCGTCTGCTCGACAGCTCCTAGTCAACCTCCTCCTCTCTTGATCAACCTTCTCTATTGATCAAGCTTCTCCTCTGATCATCAACCCTCTCCTCTACCCCCGCAACTCCTTGAATAAGGTGCTTTCTCCACTCTCGAGCACTCAGAAGCTTCCCTCTCCTCCTCTGTCCCCGCAACCTTCATCCTCTTCCTCTCCTAGCCTGTGAGATTGAACACCCCCTCCGTGTTATCTGCCCCGGTGCCGTTTTCATGCATCAACAGTTAACACGCAGCCTTCAGATCCGATCAGACGGTGAACTGCGACAGTTAGCCATGACAGATCATCACTCAGCCGAGAACCTTGCTCCACGTCCCAGTGCAGATCCTCTCTGGGAATCCTTCGAGCAGTCGCGCTGTGAGAATGCTCCGCAGTTCCAAGCAATTAACAAAATGCTCGCTATGATCACGCAGTGACTAGACTCTCATCCTACAATAGCTCTATATGCTTCAACTCCTCCGATCAATCTAGCCTCAACTTTGGAACATCAGCAAGCTTGTCCTCCAGCTTGCTCGCCGGTCTATCCTCCTAATACAGCAACCTACCCGCAAGGTCCTACAGCTCCTCTGCGACCTCAAGATGAAGAGGTTGCTGCTCGCCAAAACTTCTTCCGGGAAGCAGCCCGGGGAAGTCCTGCTAGATTTCTCAATTTCCAGGGAAGTCATCCTTACCCTGTAGCTCCAGCATTTGCTCTTCCTGCAACAACTTTTCCTTTTTATCCTCCTGCTTCTTTTGTAGCTACAGCTTACGCTCTTTTTTATCCTTATGCTGTAGGAGAACAAGAAGAACCTTCACCATTCACAGAAAATGTTCGTCATGAACCAACTACAGCTGACTTCAAAGAGCCTCGACTGCCAATCTACACTGGAGAGACTGATCCAGTGAAGCACCTTCAAGCCTTCGAATCAGCCGTTGCTCTCAAAACTATTACAGATGCGACTAAGTGCAAGCTCCTTGTCACTACATTTGATAGGCAAGTGAGGGACTGGTTCTATGGCCTTCGTCCTCACTCCATCACTTCCTTCGTTGATCTGCAAAGGGAGTTCTTGCTCAGGTTCTCAACCTCAACCAAGAGAAAGGGCGGTCCTGAAGCCCTCTTTGAGATCAAGCAGCGCAGCGATGAAACTTGGTCTAAGTTTGTTGATTGATTCCAAAGAGAGATTTTGGACATCGAAATTGCTGATCAAGAAATGTACAAAGTAGCTCTTATTTACGGTCTACGTGAAGGGCCTCTCAAGTTTGAAGCCAATGTCCGAGCGCCGAGAACATACCAAGAATTGATTGCCTTGGACAACTCATATATTTGAGGAGAAAAGAGCAACCCAGGCTTCGTCTCCAAGCTTACATCCGAGGAAGATCTCTCTCGCAAGAATCCTCCAAGGTCTCCTAATAGTCATTTCTCATCTCACTCAAGAAAGGAGAGAAGGTTTCAATGCCTTCGATACTCCTTCCCGAGCCGTGATCGTGCACAAGATTCATTGCTACCACTAGCTCCGTCTTCACAAACAACAGCAGTTCATCAGCAGTAAGACAATGACTTGCATGAGTCTGATCTCGACGAGGCCATGCAAGAAGTAAGCCATATCATGAAAGATAGGGCAAACTACAAGAAGCCCTATCGACCAACCGATCAAAGGTCTAAAGATTTAGAGCCTTGTTGTGAATTCCACAAAGAGCCAGGTCACCTAACTAAGAACTGCCGAGCACTCCGCCAGCTTGTGCAAAGGATGCTCCGGCAGGGCAAGATGCGTGACCTACTTTCCAAAGAAGATTGCCCTGATCCAGAAACCGCAAAGGGCAAAGAAGTTGCTGATGTTCCTTGCTCCTCAAAAGGAGTGAACCTAATTAAAGAGCCTCATGTGCTCGTTGTTAACAAAGCTGTTGAATGCTTCGATGCCGACGACGAGGGTGTGCTTGGAAGGCTATTCTAAGCCAGCAAAGGACTTCACAGCCCTCCAAATTCTCTCACAACCTTGATGGGTTATCTCAACTCTTGCTCTTATTCTTTTCAGACATTTTCATTTCAAAACACTTCTAAGTGTTCATTACTTGCTTTTCAACAAAGCTTTTATCTGGGATCTTATACTGATACAGTTCCCTTCTTATGATGCTTCCTTCTCTATCTTTTCTCTTTTCCAAAGAGATCACTGCACCAATGAGATATCACCAAGTCTGGAATGCTCCCTCCGTAGATCGTTCTCTGGCACGGCCGCTTCGACCACATATGGCGGGAGTATACCCATATGTGTAGTGGGAGCCGTTCAATCTACGATGTTGGGCTTCAGACTTAGGATCCTAGCCGACATCTGACACTGAGTGTGTGCTAGGGGAGCCCCATATGTTAGCTCTGCTGTGCTTCGAAAAGGATACATTACAGTTACGATGATCTTTGCTTGACAAGCAATGACGATCAAGCATGGCCTTGTCTCTTTGATCATCTCACAACTGTGATGGCCGAACACTCTCTGGTACTCTCGATCCGTGCCTTCGCGGGTTCCCACAATTCCACTGATCAATCCACAGACAAGCAATAGGCCACTTGGCGCAACTAGTCTCATTAATCAATGATGATTGTACCCGAGGACAGAGAGCAGTGCATCTAGCGATCCTTCTCAGGATTTTTCCTTTCTTTTCTCCTTTGCGCGACCAGCCCGCTTTGAGTAGGATGATGAATTGTAAATATACCTATATTTATGTACATACATTTAGTCGTTATACTGTATTACCTTTATTTTTACTTGTTTTTATTCAATAAATTGCTCCTTTTATTGTAAATATTTAACTAACTTATTTTATTTTATTTTTCAGAAAAATTCCAAAATCTGCCCAAATTGGGCAGTACACGCCCGTGTAATTTTGGTCACGCCCGTGACCAGGGCGTGACAGCTCAAATTCCCGAGAAATGAACAAATTTTGAAGAAATTATTTGACACGCCCGGTCACACGCCCGTGACATCACCCGTGTCCAGCGCTCGATGATTTCCGCGGTCGATGATTTCCAGTCGACGATCGTCGAACACCCGTCACGCCCGTGATCTGGGGCGTGATAGCTCCATCAAGCTCGACGAAATGTTCCGCTCTACGATCCTCTGCTTGACGATTTTGCCGCTCGACGACTTTTCGCTCGATGATCGTCGAACCCCCGACACGCCCAGAGTCACGCCGTGACTTGGGACGTGACTCCTCCACCTGGCTGACAAAGACCCGCGCTCAACGATCTTCCCGCTCGACGATCGTCGAAATCGATCTTCGCGCTCGACGATTTTTCAACTCGACAAGACCCGGTGAAAGCTCAAAGACCCACGCCCAGATCCACCTTCTTGACACGCCCAGCGTCACGCCCGTGACCTGGGGCGTGACCACTGCGTGACCGACACGTGTCCAGCCCGAAGTTCACTTTCCTGTCAAATCGGCAGCCGCATTTTGTACAGTGCTAACACGCCCCCCCCCCCCCCCCCCCCCTGACACGCCCGTGTCAGAGGGCGTGTCATATGAAATTTTTTGTCAATAAATTCAGAGTTTCTGCTTGTAATCCTGTTCCACTTTTTTGGTTCCATTTTGTAAGCGGAGGTGCTGCGTAGATGAATTTCCAACCTATGGAATGGGGTTTCCTCTTTCTCTTTCCTCTCGTTTTGTATTAGCTTTATAATAGTTTTTAGACTTAATAAAAATGTAGATTGTTTCTCATTTCTATGTTTTGGACTTCACCTATGTGCCCACCCTTTGCAATCTTATTTATCCTTTGTTTTAACTTTATTTTTTTTCTTTTTAAAATGTGTGTGTGTGTGTATGAGGCTTGTTTTCATGTTTTTATACTTAGGAAATTTTATTTAGTTTTGTTAACTTAGAATTTTTATAACTTTTATGCATTCCTATAAATCGGTAAAAATGTTTTTAAAGTGTTTTCTTTTTTTCACTAGCTTAGATTTTCTTGTTTAGGTTGTTTAACGTTTTCGTTCTTTTTTACTTTATTTACACTTTTTTTAGCGTTTTTATCAAGTTATAGGAATGATTATATAGTCGTCTTAATTTTTTGTGCACTTGCATTTT
Organism: Platanthera guangdongensis; assembly: GCA_039583875.1. Lineage (NCBI taxonomy): Eukaryota > Viridiplantae > Streptophyta > Magnoliopsida > Asparagales > Orchidaceae > Platanthera > Platanthera guangdongensis. The sequence continues at coordinate 85,493,760 of CM077161.1, forward strand.
CATTTTATTTTTTGTCTGTTTAATGTTTTCAACTTCTTTTTACGCATTTCTACCGCATTCTAGCGGTAGAAATGTATTTATTTTCATTTTCCGAGCACTTGCAATTTGCGTTTATTTGCAAACTTTTTCGCTCGTTTAATTTTTATTTTCACTTTTTTTTTTGCATTTTTACAGCATTCTAGCAGTAGAAAAAAAAGTCGTTTAAATTTTTTGATAACTTAGTTTTTTTTACATTTCTGTTGTGTGCGCATTTATTCCCGTCTACTCGTTAAGAGTTAAATGACGCTTTGCTTTATTTCATTCATTAGAGTGTGTGAGTTTTTACTTTCCTGCAGTGTGTGTGTGTGTTTTACTTTATGTCGAGAGTGTGTGTGCGTCAGTTTACTTTATGTAGAGTGTGTGCGTGTGTTTTACTTTATGTAGAGTGTGTGCGTGCGTTGCATTTATTTTGTCCTACTCGTTTGAGTAGGACTCGCTTTCATTTCTCCCGCCGACGCATTTGCGCCGGGACTCGCACTTTACTGATTTCATTTCAGTCCTACTCGTTTGAGTAGGACTTGAATTTACTGCTTTATTTCCTGCTTTATTTTTCTGCTTTCATTTTATCGCTTTCATTTACTGCTTTCTTTATTTCTTTCACTGCTGCTGTCCCCATTCCAATGAGTGGCTAACTGTTCTTAGCCCTAAGTATCGAAGAGCATTGGGACAAAAAAAATAGCTTAAAATAATTAAAGGTCATATTTTTCTAATTAATTAATTTCTTAAGGTTTGCCCAGGGTTTACGACGCGTAGACCCACATAATCGATGTGTGAGCTCTATTTCCATAGTCCATACGCTAGCTAGCCGAGAGGCCGTGCATATGGACCGATCACCCCTTGGTAAAGAGAGTTCCGTACTAACCCTCAAGAGAGGAGGCGCGCCAACTCTACCGGATTGGGTTTCCCACCCAATAACGGGGTTTTTAGCGTAATGCGGGCGTTAAGAGGAATCCTTCGTCGGACTAACATTCAGTCGAATAGTCTTAGCATTCAGGTGAGCGATAGCCCTATAACTAGGTGAGCTCATTCTAGTGGAACCTCCACGGCCAAGTCTCCGCCTTAATTAATTAGAAATTTAGGATCTCTTTTTATTTAAATTTTATTTTGGTTCAAATTTTATTCGATGCCGTTGTGTTAAGATTTTCATCGGCACCACCTTCAAGCTTTCTTTTTATGCTTTCATTTTATGTTTTTTGTCTTTTTATTATATGTAAAATATTACCCGACAAGTAATTATCGGTAAAATAATAGTCCCCTCCAGGGAAGAGTAGAAATAATCGAACCGACCCCGAGAACAATACGACCTCGATATTCCACCCAGAATATCCTGTAATACTCACGATAGGTGCACTTGCCTCCTTTCGTTAAAACTCGATCTAACCCGTTTTATATCCAAATAAATAAATACGCGCGCCCTATTTTCTAAATAAAACCACTTTCGTTTTACTTAAATAAAACCGTCGGGTCGCCGCGTGACTGTAATTATTTTTGGAGTTTTAACCTATCATAGGACTATACTCGGGATGATTTTCTCAGGCAAGCGATGCATAAGGCCCACGGGGAACACCTGTGGCTGCATCCAGCCTTCTTTAGTCACTTCCGAGTATAGACCTCTTTTTGTCAACTGCCTTCTTTCGCAGGTGAACAGGTTAACCCGACCTGCCAAAAGGATTTCCTGCATTCATTTTGCTTATATACATTGCTTGCTCAAAGATCCATCAGATGATGACTTACAAGCTCTCTACTTGTACAATCTCTATTACTCTCATCTTTTATTCACTGCCTGCTTAAGCGCTATTAGATGATGGTTCACAGAGCTATTCATCACTCTTGTCAAAATCTAATGGTATCAAGCATTGATCAAAGAATCTTACTCTGCTCGATCATCAAGCCGTGCTATTACAATCTAGTTAAGATTGGCATAATTCGCCAAGTTCCTTCTCTGCTAATCTGATCATATCCATGCAGCCATATCAATAGATTAACGCTCGATTTATTGATCTGGGCTTCATGATAAAGAGTCCATCAGGCGTTTTTCTTGCTATTTGGTCATGTCCACCTTATCTCATCAATAGTTAACACTTGCAAGCCTTCTCCACAGGTACTTGCAAGCTTCATTCATATATATGTTTGCTTCTAACTTTCCTCCTTTCAAAGATTAGCAAACACTTGCAAGCCTTCTCCACGGGTACTTGCAAGCTTCTTTCATTTACAAGTTTGCAGAGATTAGCAAACACTTACAATCCCTCTCCCAGGTACTTGCAAGCTTCTTTCATATATATATGTCTGCTTTTAACTCTTTTCTTGCAGAGATTAGCAAACACTTACCAGCCCTCTCCCAGGTACTTGCAAGCTTCTTTCATATATATATGTTTGCTTTTAACTCTTTTCTTGCAGAGACTAGCAGACACTTGCAAGCCTTCTCTTCACAGGTACTTGCAAGCTTCTTTCATTTACATGACTGCTTCTAACACTTATCTTTACAGAGATTAGCAAATGTTTGCAAGCCCTCTCCCAAGTACTTGCAAGCTCCTTTCATGAATATGTCTGCTCCTAACTCTTTCCTTGCAGAGATTAGCAAACACCTGCATGCCCTCTTCCAGGTACTTGCAGCTTATTTTTTGTATACAATACCTGCTCCTAACCCTCTTCTTGTAGAGATCAGCATGTCCTTGCAAACCTTCTTCACAGGTACTTGCAAGCTATTTTCATGTTGTGTCTGCTCCTAACTCTTTTCTTGCAGAAACTAGTAGAAACTTGCAAGCCTTCTCCCAGGTACTTGCAAGTTATTACGCCTTTATGTTTTCCTCTCACTTTCATTTTGCAGAACTTAGTGGAAGACACATCTTCTTCGTTTTGCAAAAGCAAACCCAGGTACACACAAGGCGTACCTCCATACTTGCCTACCCTAACTTTCCTCTTGCAGGAAAATAGACAGGCAACACCAAACTCCTAAGAAGAGGCTTCAGGTTCTGTCTCTCCTTGCCCCCATTCTCTTTCCATTGGGGTGGATCACGATTTTCGTGGGTCTCCAACTTTTTCGAAGTTCTATTCGGAACTTAAAAAAGTACGGAGATTATGTTAACCCCGAAATCGGTGATCCTTCCCAAGGGAGCCATCTCACTCATCACGACCTGCCCCGGGTTCCTCCTGGAGGTCGTGATGCCCTAGGGAGGGCGGACAGAATTCTCTATCTGCTCAGGCCGCACGGCTTGCGCGGTATCAGCAGTCTGACCGACCAGGTCGCGCGCATTCCCTTGGTCGGCAGGGTCCGCGAACTGCTTCCACAGTCCACCTCTGCAGGCCTCGCCCTTTTTCGGCTTAACCGCAAAGTTGTATCCGCAGGTCTCTTTCTGTCGGATTCAACTACCTACCCCCAGGCTGCCAACTCCAGCTACCCGCCAAGACCAGTAGCAGAATCCAAGTTCCTCGCGACCTGGGCGGACTCGAAGTGCGATCATGACTTACAGTCCGCCTTCATTGGTGAACCCCAATAGCCTCAATAACCATGCTCCCTCTCCAACGCAAGTGGACTCAGCCTTGCAGCAGCCGCGGACTCGACGGACATGGCGGACTCTCTATACAGTCCGCCCTTCCCTTCGCCAGCACCAGCATCTCGGCAGCAGCGGGGTCAACTCCTCCTCAGTCCGCAGGCCTGTCGTAGGCTCAATCAGCAGTACCAGACTTCTCCCTCAGTCTGCAGCCTTGGCACGGACTCAGTCAGTAATGACGGACTATTTCCAGCCCGCCAGACATTAAATCCTCCAGAGCAGTCCCAGTCCGCATAAGCTAGTGCTGACTCGCCAGGCTCAGCGAGCACTCTACTGCCCGCACCCCTTGCAACTCGATCAGTTCAGCAGTGGCGGACTCCGCAGATTCTCCTCACAGTTCGCCACATAGCTTCCAACATCCGCCACCCCAGCAGTAGGCGGACAGTCCCAGCTCAGCAGTGACGGACTCCACGAACCCGCAAGGCAGTCCGCCATTGAGTCTCCCATTTTGCCGACATTAGCTCCGGCTTCAGTACCAAGTCCCAGTCTGCGCGGCCTATTGCGGACTCGGCGGACTCCGTCTCTTTCTCGCTCCAGTTACCTTCTCACCGAGGGTAACGTCACTGCAAGCCGTTACCTCCTCAGGACTATAAATAGCCCCCCATGCCTCTCAAGGAGGGGAGGTCTCGTCATCGCCAAGGTGCTCACGCCCGAAGTTAGCCAGCCAACTCAACTCTTGCGGACTCCGTTTCTCAGACCGCACCCGTCTCTGCGCCTTTAGTCGCGCGGCCTGCCAGCCTGTGGTTCTCCAGTCCGCGCAGTCTCCCGCTTCCCTTAACCGCGCGGCCTGCCGTCTCTGGTCTTCAGTCCGCGCGGTCTCCTCTAGCATTCTTCTTCCTTAGCCGCCAGCTTCCTGCTTGTACCCTTTATTTCTTTGTTGTGAAGGTGTACTAACGAGTTGTAACTCTTGCTATTAATCAAAGGAAAGTCCGTCGCAAGAGTGGCATTTAAGCCGCGGCGGGCGAAGTCTGTTGTTATCGCTGCTAGCGGCCCCCTCTTTCCCTTCTTCCTAGCTCAGCTCAGCTCTTCTTGACACCAACCTGCAAGCACAACCGTCCAAGTACCCGTCTGCTCGATAGCTCCTGGTCAACCTCCTCCTTTCTTGTTCAACCTTCTCTGTTGATCAAGCTTCTCCTCTGCTCATCAACCCTCTCCTCTACCCCCGCAACTCCTTAAACAAGCTTCTTGCTCCACTCTCGAGCACTCAGAAGCTTCCCTCTCCTCCTCTGTCCCTATAACCTTCATCCTCTTCCTCTCCTAGCCTGTGAGATCGAACACCCCCTCCGTGTTAGCTGCCCCGGTGCCGTTTTCGCGCATCAACAATATCGTTCTAGCGTAAGTTTTTAACATAAATATTGAACTCCAACTATGAATGTCCACTGATATAAATACCCATATTTATATAGGAATGTATTTAATACAATATCGTTAGGCCTTAAGGCCTTATAGTTGCTCTTTATAAGAGTGGATTCCAAACATCAGCGTGCAGGCCGGCCACACATGAACAAAACATAACATTTTTCAGCTTAGCCTTCAAGGGCTAGCAGCAGCAGCAGTAGCAAGGACTTCAGCCTTTATATGTCCCGCTTGGTTCTCCAGCACCTGCATAAGGACAGACGACCCACGATGGAAAACAAGGCAACGGTTGGCACTCAGCTGACCAATATATAATGACCCTACCCCTTTACCAGGGAAGTAGAATTCCTTACCTGCAGGCATAGAAATTCATTAGCAGATATATTTATCACACATTGTGCTCTTGCGCACAAACAATTCATCACAATCGTCAGCCACGAGGCCCGACGATCCATGCACTCAGGGCATATTCTTGGTGTACCCACGAACTAGGGTTCCACCAACGTTTCAGGGCCGAAACCCAATGGTAAAATTGAGCATTTTGCTCCATGGCGTTCAGCCGGAGACTTTAGTCTTAGTGGCACGCATGCCTAAGACTCTCGCTATCCGCTCCAACAGACCGCACTTTCAGGTCTTCAAGTCGGACGAAAATAATGCAGGTCAGATCAACCACCCCCTGTTGCTCAAGTCGCCTTGCCATCACTGAATTACAATGTACTCACGACTAAGTAGAAGGAGCGGGTCGGTTTCACATTTCTTTTTTGGCATGAAGCCTTTTAAAGAGCTCATCAAGCTCCTAAACAGCCATATTGTCCCCAAAGGACTGGTTTCACAATCATAGGTTAGCTAGGAGCCACGTCCAGTAGCGACAGAACTGATTTTTCGTCCCTAGCCCAAACCTTAGCTGGGTCACACGACCAACAATTCCTGCAGCCATGTGCAGTGCCAGAAACACTGGTCTTTCAAGCATACAACACAAGCACTTGCGAGTATTTTCCTGGGCTTCCACACCAGTACTTCTTGCTACTACCCTTCACAGGCACAACCCATCAAGCATCATAAGCATCACAAGGGTCTTTTACTTGACTACCTCTCTAGTACTTCCTGCTACTGCCCTTCACAGGTCTAACCCATCGACACCATAAACTACACGTTTAACCATAGAGTCTTCTCCGATATGTAAATGCAACATCACCAATCCAGACCAACCTGTCCAGATGGGCTTCACACAACATGCCTATTCTGTACTCCATTTTCGGATCTATATGCAACACTAGTGGGGATTCCAAGAATCAACCCAAGGAAATCCATTCACAATCCACCCTCTGGTTGGGGGAATCGATGCACATGCCAAAAAGGAGGGCTTCACAAGTCCAAGAAGGAAGATCGTTACCCTTGACGACCTCTTTGGATCCAAGGAATTCTAGCCGGCTAGAAAGCACCGCAGCGGCCTTACCTCCATAATGATGGCTTCCGATCGTGAATCGGAACTCAGCAGCTCCACCGGTGGCCGGCTCTCCTCTCTTCCTCCTCCTTGCTGTCTCTTCTCTCTAGCTTCTTAGAAAGAGAGTGGCTCAAGATCAAATGAGAATTCCTTTCTCATTTGCGGCCTTAAAGTAGCAGGGAGAAGCCTGGGCCATCAGATCCCAGATGAAGAAAATGGACGGCCACGATTCATCCACAAAAGCCTAATTTTTGCTGACACAGCCTAGGACACGCCCATGTCACAGGCTATGTACCTTAAGCGGCACACAACCGACTCATCCACAAGAGTACACGGCCATGTGACATGCCCGTATCATAGGCTGTGTGGCTTGACACGGCTTCAGACACGGCAGTGTCTAGCCCGTGTACCTCATGTGGTACACAACCATCTCAACCCGAGCAAGACACAGCTATGTGACACGCCCGTATCACAGGACGTGTGCCCAGATACACACCCATGTCCTTCCCGTGTTCACCAGGCCTCACTTCCCTTACCAAATCCAGAAAAGGACAAGCCCATATGAGACGCCCATGTCACAGGCCGTGTGCCCTTACACGACAGTAGACACTCCTCCAGTGTGCGTTTCGTCGTGTGAAATTCGTCGACCAGAGGGGGACACGCCCTTTGACATGCCCGTATCGCAGGGTGTCTTCCATCTCGAGAACTCGTCGAGTGCAGTTCGTCGAGCACTCAACAGACTACTCAGCTATACAGAGCAGGACACGCCCGTGTCCCAGGCCGTGTCACCCAACTTGAACCCAACTATGGGATTTGGGGTGTTACAAGCCTCCCCTCCTTACAATAAATTTTGTCCAGAAATTTGCATACAGGAAGGAAATCAAAAACAAGATGTTATAACTTTACCAAAGTTTAATACACCTTGACACGCACTACATACCAGTTTACACGAATAACTCTGGAAATTCAGCTCACATGGTCTGCTCTCGCTCCCATATTAGCTCCTCATGGCCACAATTATCCCACCGGACATTGACCATCCTGATTGTCTTGTTCCGCAACTGTTTATCGGCGTGATCCATGATCCGAATGGGCCTAACCTTCGTTGTTATCCCATACTCCACCGACACATGATCATTCTTGAATACTTGCGCTAGATCTTTGAATGCTTTCCGAAGCACCGAGATGTGAAAGACATCATGTAATCCACCCAAGTCTGCCGAAAGTACTAGCTGATATGCAGCTTCACCAATTCGCTCCACCACTTCAAACGGACCAAGATATCTCGGACTTAACGTTTTCAGACGCCGAATCCGGGACACGCCTTTGAAGGGTATGATATTCAAATATACCCAATCGCCCACCGCGAATTCCACGTTTCGGTGCTCGGCGTTGTAGTACTGTGCTTGTCGATCCTGGGCTATCAATAGCCTCTCTCGAATAGCGCATATCATCGAATTAGCCTCATCGACTTCTTTACGCTTATACAGTTTGGATTCGCTTGCTTCTGCCCAAGATAACGGTGTATGGCACTTGGGACCAAAAAAAGATTCAAACGGTGCCATACCGATGATCGCTTGGTAGCTATTGTTGTAGGCAAACTCCGTCATATAGAGATGATCTTCCCATCTCTTACCAAAGTCCAGGGTGCACATCGGAGCAAATCCTCCATTGTTTTGTTGGTCCTCTCAGTTTGGCCATTTGTTTGGGGATGAAAGGCCGTACTGAATGTCAACTTTGTGCCCAATAGTTGATGGATTAGCCTCCAATCATTCGATGTAAATCGCCCATCACGATCACTTACGATGCTACGAGGAACACCATGTAGCCGTACAATCTGCTCCATATAGAGCTTTGCCAAACTTTCTACTGAATCATACCGATTGTTCGGAAGGAAGTGCGCCACATTCATCAACCGGTCTACAATCACCCAGATTGAATCATTCCCGCGTTGAGATCTCGGCAACTCGTGCACAAAATCCATTGCAAAATCATCGAACTTCCATTCCAGAATCGACAACGACTTTAAGAAACCGCCGGGCTTCTGGCATTCCGCTTTCACCAAAGCACAAGTTTGGCATTTAGCTACATAATGCACTACATCCTTTTTGAGTCCTGGCCACCAGAACAACTTATTCATATCGTTGAACATCTTTGTGCTCCCAAGGTGAATTGAGTATTTTGTACAGTGCACTTCATACATCAACTCTTCTCGCAAGTTACCCATACTCGGGACGCACAAACGACCCTGTTTCCGCAAAAGGACATCCTCCTAGGAGAATTGGGCATCCAACCCATCTTTTGCATAGCGTTGGAGACTTTCATCCAGCTCCATTGCTCGTTTAATTCTATCCACAAGGTCATATTTTACTTCTGTCCAGTTCAAACATGCATCAGCTGTGGAATTCTTGTCAACAAAAGAAATCTCTAACGCTTCCAACTCATGTATCAGACGCTATCGTGCATCTGTAACCAATTTGACCTTGACGGAGCCCTCCGACTCAAGGCATCAGCGACCACATTTCCCTTCCCGGGAGTATAATGAATCTCTAAGGTGTAGTCCCCAAGGAACTTCAGCCACCTTCGTTGTCGCATATTCAGATCCTTCTGCTCCAACAAGTACTTTAGGATCTTATGGTCCATAAAGATATCCACTTTTACGCCATAAAGATAATTCCGCCACAACTTAAGTGCAAAGATCACTGCAGCCAACTCTAAGTCTTGGACGGGATAATTTCATTCATGCACTTTTAACTGGCATGAGCCATAAACAATCACTTGTCCAAATTGTAGAAGAACGCAGCCTAAGCCGCTCCCTGAAGCATCACTATAGATATCATATCCGTCGGTACCACATGGCGATGTCAACACAAGCGCCGTGGTCAACTGACTCTTTAGCTCTTCAAAAGCTCGCGCACACCCCGGCATCCAAACGAACTTCTGATCCTTCCTCGTTAGTGTGGTTAGAGGCAAAGCAATCAGCGAGAAGTTCTCTACAAATCGTCTATAGTAGCCTGCCAGTCCAAGGAAACTCTTGACTTCGGCCACCAAAGACAACACCGGCCAATACTGTATTGCTTTTATCTTTGACGGATCCACTGCTATGCCCTCTCCACTTACCACATGTCCAAGAAAAGCCACAGACGACAGCCAAAACTCACACTTTGAGAACTTGGCATAAAGCTTATTACTTCGCAAGTTATGCAACACCAGCCGCAAGTGGTTTGCATGATCAGCTTCAGATTGAGAGAACACCAAGATATCATCAATGAATACAATCACGAACAAGTCTAAGTAATCTCGAAATGTTCGGTGCATTAGGTCCATGAATACCGATGGCGCATTGCATAGCCCAAACGGCATTACCGTGAACTCATAATGACCGTAGCATGTTCCAAATGCGGTCTTGGGAATATGATGAGTCCATTTTATATACCTATTTTCAGACTCATCTGGGCTTGTTTTCTCGTTGATGCACTTCACTTTAGAGCTTTATTTGTTCATATTTGTTATTATGTCCTTTTTATGAGTAAGTGCACATTTATGCCCGTGGTTGTGTATTTTGTTACTTTATTGTTTGTACTCCTTTTTGTGATTGTCTGGAATGTCTGCACAGATTATTGATTTATTTTTCCTATCGGTACAGGGGTCGTGTGCATGTTTCGGGATGGTTGTGAAATAGGAATACTACGCACAATCATGGGATCTAATGCGCACGACCACTGGTCGTGCGCCCCTGATCGTGCGCACTACTCTTCGTTTTCAAAAATCTGCCTAGGGTAATCGCAAGACCACTGGACCTAGTGCGCACGACCACCGGACGTGCGCCACTGATCGTGTGCATTGATTCCTCTTTTCTGGAGTCCTGTCTGGGGTAATCGCACAACCATTGAACTTAGTGCGCACGACCACTGGTCGTGCACCACTGCTCGTGCTCGTTATCCCAGTTCTTCTTCCTAATCTGCCATGCCAATGCGAACGACCACTGGACATAGTGCGCACGACCACTGGTCGTGCGCCCGTGATCGTGCGCATTGTTCAATTCTGCTTTGTATAAATATTGCAGCTCTCGCCCTAATTCAGGATCGCAGAAGAATCCGGAGCTCGACATTTCTCTGCCGTTTTCTGCCTTTTCCGCCATTCCCCTTATCTTCCACCCTAGTAAGGTGCTCCGGGCAAGCTTTCACCGCCAAATCCAAGCCGGAGCTTCCTCTCGGCCTCCTCCATCATTTCTTGGGTTCATTTCAAGCTTCAACGCCATAGCCATCAAGCAAAGGGAAGCTTACAACTTTCGTCCGCTATCGTGACACGAAAAATACAGGCCACTGGAAGGTGGTGACAGCCCTTCTCTACCCCGGACGCAGTTGAGGACCGAGCTTGGACGCGGATTGACAACCTGACGATTCCAACCGTGAATCCTCAGCAAGACTTCAGATTCAGTCGATCTCTTGACTTGTTCTTCCTTTATTGTTGTTTATGTGTTGTTGTAAACCTTATTTAGAGATGATTTGTGCTTATTTGTAAAATGTTTTAATAAAATCATGTCTTTGTGATTTGTAATTTCGTATATTTGCTTGAGGTGTGCCATATTCCATCCACCACCATCCACCCTTGCCGTTCTAGCAATTTCTAGAAGCGTGCTTAGCGAAGAGGTGCTTTCGACCCTCATTTCGTCATTCTAATCACCTCATCTGCAAGCCTACTCGCCCATCCGCCTAGTGCTTTGGTGCATAGCGGCCGGACTAGTCTTCCATCCCGCATGGCGAAGCATCGCATAGCGGCGTTGCATAGGTGTAGTTGTTAGATTTGTACTTTCTTTTTCCGCAAATATCAAAACCCCCTTAGTTAGCTCCGACCTAAGGACTTCAATCTCAAGTCCTCCTCGAAATTAACTCCACCTTATTGTGTTCCTTGAGAGATCGATACTTGGGAAAACTCGCCCATTTTATTTTACTTGTGCGACCGGTTCACTTCCGTGAACTTTAGCATCAAGTTTTTGGCGCTGTTGCCGGGGAACACAGTCGTGTGAGTTTTTGGAGAGGGATATAGGAGATAGAAGCCCTTTTCCATTTGTATATTTCATGTTTCTTCTTTGCTTTAGTTTTTAGAATCTGTTTCTTGTTTTTATTTGTCCTTATTCTAGTTTTAATTTTTCTGTAGCAGGTTTTCCTATTCTTTTATCTGTGGTGTGTAGTTAATTGTTGCTTAGAAACTTTCTGTTGGTGAATTCTTCTTGTTGCACAATGTATTCTTATACGAATATTCGTTGCCGATGGTGCGGGGATTATAGGCATGGTAGTGATGAGTGCGCCACTGAAGATTGGGAGTATAATTCTCGTGGTTCTGTGTATGGAGCACCGTCTTCCTATGGTACTTCATACAACCAACCCAGGTCTTATTGTCACTCCACTTCTACGCATTCATCTTTTTCTTATTCCTCTCCGGTCCCACCTGGATTGAGGAGTAATGGAAAATGATGTTTGTGTTGTCGTAGCACCGACCACATGTTGAAAGATTGCGCAGAATATCAGCGCCAGTTGGAGGAGGATGATGAACCGGGTATCTGATTCACTCTATCACCATCTCAAATGGCCGCCCCTTCTGATTCTGATGATATGTTCGCAGCACCACCTTGTCTATGGGGGACTGCTGCAGATATGCCCATCAGACTTTCTGCTGATCGGTGTGACGACATTGTGGCGCCGTCTCTCCCCATGCACTCTTCCCCTCTTGTTGATTCACCCCCGGAGGAACCTGCACATATTTTCTCTGATGCTATTTTTCTGCTGCATTCTTTGCAAGAATTATCTATCCCTATTTTTAGTGAGTCGGTTGATGATGTTCGGCCGGATTGTGATTCTGAGACTGAGGATGTGCCCATGTTTGACGAGGATTTTATTTTCATTAATGGAAAGTATTACGTCTTGGAACATATGGACGCACCGAGGTGCGTTGATGAGGAGATCCTCTTTGTTGAGGAAGTTTCCACGTCCTTGATGGATGAGGAGGTCCAAACCACCACCGAGGACCTCGAGCTTGCGGATTCCCCTCGCCATGATTCATATGAAGCCGACAATGAGCTATGTTTGGATCCTGCTGGGAGTGCGACCGGGACCACCCCCCCTATTTCAGCTTATTTTAGTTCTTCTTCTCCTTTATTTCTTGATCCCCCTGCTTTATCTAAGCCTGAGCGGGTTGAGTCTTCGCGGGAACTTCAGGAGGACTTGGAGCTTTCAGCTCGAGTCATTGATGGTAGCATCCTCTCTCATGAGGAGGTTGATTCCTCCTCTGTTGAGAAAGCTCCATTGATTTTTTTCTCCTCCTGCTTTCTTCCTGTAGTAGACGATACCTTGCTGGGCAATGATTCATTTTGTGGTGAGAAGAGTGAGGACCAACGCTCCTTCTCTTCTTACTTCCTATTTCCTCTACCTGTGTTGGGCAGGTATTACTATTTAGGTAGAGGGGTAACTGTTCTATCACCGTATCGGTACCCGTTACCGAAATGGATATTGGGACAGTTACCTGTGCATTTTTCTTTTCATAGGCCCATTAGCTAGAAACTTTTCGTAGCCGAATAACTCGTGCTGGGATGAAAATAACCCCAGTACTTATCTTTCATTTTCTGCATTTTGTTTTTCATGTCTATTTAGTTTTAGTATTTCTTTGTAGTTTGTATATTTTTGTTTTGTTTTTGCGGAGCTCACCCCTGCAGGTATTCATGGCAAATCGCATTGGCGGGGTTGTGATTCTTCGTATGGCGGGCCTGCTTCAGGTTTACACGCGTCTTCTGGTATGCTCACTGGCTGAGCATTGGGTAGCCTCTTCCCTTAGCTCTTTATGATTTTAATTTATCTATCATATGCTCTGTAGTTTAGTTTAAGTCTGGGGGAGAGCCAGTTTTGTTACCTTTTGTACGTGCACATCTCATGTGCATACTAGAAGCTTTTATAGTTTTAATTTGATTAGTTCATTGCATCACACACCACTGCACCCACATGAGCGCGTGCTGTGAGTTAAACTCGTTTCTTTTGTATGATTTGGGAAAATTATGGTGCTGACATAGGATTTTGAGACGGAGTAGAATGTTGACCTTGCTGTGCTCCGAGTGCTCTCGTCTCATGTAGAAATTTGAGTAGATTTAATTTTTCTGTATGCTTATAGTTTTATATTTTTCTAATTGCGTAAATAATTTTTTATTCTACTCAAAAATTGTTGAATCCGGTGTGAATTCTACGGTAGCTTAGGGATGTGTGTAGACGGCTGTTAGGTTCATATTGCTCGAGTCAGGAGGATGGATAGCCTTTCTCGTTGGCTAAGAACTTGCCCCAAGCTATTCTTGAAGCATGGGTATAGGTTAGTCATGCATGAGCGGGATGTAGGCCATCATTTTGGCCCGGTTGAGCTTTGTACCATTCGTAACGTCTTATCCTCGCTAGCCCCGTTGTGCCTACCCCTCCTTTTGATTCAGCTCCAGCATGATTTCACCAAAAGCCTCATAGCCAATCCTAGTCGCACACCCAAGTTGAGCTTTAGTGTTTATATTTTAATGTTGGGGCGTGATGTGGTGATTTTACTTGTGATTATGTGGATGTGCTCCAATGTTATATTTGTTGAAATTGAAAAAAAAATAAAAAGATGGTTTGAATAAAGAAAAAAACCAGTAAGAGTGAAAAGAAAAAGTATAATTGAAAATCCTATTTGAGTTGTGATTATTTTTGGAGTAGGCGGTGCACACACCCATATGTTAAAAGTTAAGTTTGGGGTGTGGTGTACCCGCATGTATTTTGGTTAGCTGATGGATTCATTTTATACTAGTTCATTTGGGTTTGGTGCATAGCCATTCTTATTTATCATTGTTTACCTCACTGAAACCCAAGCCCCATCTCTTCACCTAAAGTCCTATAGATTCGTGTGTGAACCAAATCAGTGTCGTGGAGAGAATGCGAAAGGGCAAGCATATGGTCACCGACATTGGTGGATTCCTTTGGAGGTGATCCTGAGCCTCGATCTTTGGCAAAGCTCACCTTAGTGGCCTGCCTACTTTCTTCCTATGCGCGACCGGTTGATTCATCCCCCCTTAGAGACTGTGCTCGTGTCCAGTTCTACAGGTGCATCTGCTGAAGAGCAAGGCCAAGGAGTGCCTTTGGAACTTCCACTACGAGATGATCTAGCCAATCACATCGTGAATGTCATTCAGGGTATAGTGGATGAGCTTAAAGGATCTTTTGAGAAAGCTCAAAATAAAATGTTGAAAAGAATTAAGAAATCAGAGAATCTCATGCTCAAGAACATGGTGGAGATCAATCACAAACTGGACGTGATGGAAAAGAAGTTTGAAGATAAGTATACAGTGGCCGGCCAAGCCGTCACTCTTCTTATGGACGGATTGAAAAAGAACACCGATACTCTCGCCGTAGTGAATCAGAATGCTCATGTCGTAGCAAATAACATTCAAAAGTTTGATGGAAATATGGTAACTCTCAACACAAATCAACAAGCCTTGGTCACTGAATTCTCCAGGACTACAAAGCATATTGATGAGTCACTGCATTCTTATGCAAACTCCATTGCAGTCGAAGCCAAAAAGGGGGAGAAAGAATATATAGCTAAGATGGCTGAGCTTCGGGAAGTCATGATCAACAACTTTGAGCAGTCAAACAAATATGTTTATGACAGTTGCTGGTGGATGCTCCAACAAGCGTTAGGCGTTAATATCCCTGAAAATCCCCAGGGTGCTCCTGCTCCTGAAGATAATACTGTGGCTGATGAGGGCGCCAGTGTTGAAGAAGTTCCTGTAAGTGAAGCTGATGTTCATAGGGCTGCTAGGGCCTCCTCCAAGGCAAAACTGATGGCAATGTTTGATCAAGGAGCCCTAGAAAAAGCCAGGGACAAGAGGAAATCGCAAGAAGGGACGTCTAAGGAAACACAAGCTGAAAAGAGAATCAGACTGAAGGAGGAGGAAGTAAGAAACGAAAAGTGGAGTCCGGTTTCAAAGAGTATCATCTTGGACACATTCTGGCTACAAGAAAAAGGAGAAATCAATCGAAACGATGTATACAGCCAGCATGAGTGGGAGCTGCACAAGAACTATGAAGCCAAACGTAACATCTTTTTCAGGACCAACACTGCGGCAGATAAAGCTCCTCCACCCAGATACTATCCAAAGCCTAAGGAGTATGTTGAAAGGCAAAGGAAGAAGTTCTTGGCTCAGAAACTCAAGGATGACTTAGCCAAATAAAAATAGTCAGAAATTTATAGCTTGTCATTCTCTCATAAGAACAATTAATGTGTATTATTATTATATGAATAATCTTGAAATTATATATATATATGTGTATATGTATATGAATTTATGAGTGACTCAAGTTTTGGTCTGTTTGCCTATACTCTCTTGTGCTGCATCTCTAAATCTTGGGCTGATTCTCGCCGGCTAAATCAGAGTGCAATCAAGTCAAATTCGACGAGAATCACTTTGTGATTCTCGACGAATCGTCGAGAATCACTTTGTGATTCTCGCCGAATCGTCGAGAATCACTTTGTGATTCACGCTGAATCGTCGAGAATCACTTTGTGATTCTCGCCGAATCGTCAAGAATCACCCTTGATTCTCGACGATTCGACGAGAATCACAGGTGATTCTCGCCGATTTTTACTTGGGCAATTTTCGGGAAAAAGCTGGACCGGATTCTGCCGCTGGCACTACTTTGAACCGGAGTTAGGGTTTCTTCTGGTGGGACCCACAACGGTCATATTGAAGTTGTCTACAGTATAAATACAGGAGTATTTTTGAACAGTACAGACCACGGAAAAAGATATACGAAGCCGAGCCGCGACGTGACCTAGATCGCGATTTCTGCCGTCGCCGCCGTCGCCGCTCGAGAGAGTTGATCGCCGGTCTTGATCGAGGTTTCTTCCAGATCTCCGGTCTACAGAAGCTTAGCCAAGCTTAGAGTCTCACGTGTCTAACCGGAGATCTCTTGTCTCTTGATTTGTTGATCGGGAAAACCTTCCCCGTCTGAATCGATCGAGACGACTGATCCTAGTGTGACCGTTGGTAGACCTAGCTAGCTTCGCTACGAAGTTTGGATCTCTAAAGTACAGCAACCGCACATCGTTGTCGCCACCGATCCCGTGAACCTTGCCGCCACCCATCTTGCCGCCGCCGGTTCCGGGGAGATTCTCTCCAAGAGAGATCTATGGTTGTGGACTCTTTGTGGACTTGAAGAACACGTCGTCAACGAAGAGGGACACCTTAGTCTCCAAATGTAGTTTGTATCTCTTGTACATTCTAGTTCTACTTTTTATTGTAAAGGAACGTAGGTTCCTAGTTGTAAGGGTTGGGTGCAACCCGTGTTGTGGGAGTGTTGATTCCTACGTGTGGAAGGGTTCCTTCCGATAGTGCAAGGATTGGATTTCAATCCTGTTGGTGAAGTGACCGAGTCGTCCCTTGTTGGGAGATAGGTCGAAGGGGGAAAGTGGATGTACCCAAATCGGGGAACCACTATAAATAGCTTGTGTACTCTGTTGTGCTGTGTTGTTTTATTTTCGTGTGCAGGTGCAATTTAAATTCCGCAAAAACGCTGCACGTCACCTATTCCCCCCCCCCCCATAGGTGAAGATAGTTGACACTAGGTGGACTTTCAATCCCCTTACATCAGGATCAAATCCAGGAGGAGCCTCTAGTTGTGGAAGAACCAACTACCCTGGAGAGTGAGCAAGCAACCAACATCATCGTAGAGGTAATCACTGAGCTTAATGCTTTAGATTTCCCTATAATGGATAATGTATTGTCTGATTCCCTAAATTATGACAATCAGCAAACTCAGATTCATGGTCAAGTCCCAGATGTTGTCATGGAGGACACATCTGTTACAGTTCAAGATGTATCTGATCCAGTGGTTGATGAGCCCAGAGTTTCTCCTGCCCATTCTCCACAAGAATACACAATGGAAGATCTGTTCCTTAACCTGGATCAAACTGATTTTGAAAAAAAAAACTGCTGCTGAAGGAGAGAATACTCCAGTTGAGGGGGAGCAAGTGCAAATTCATGAAGAACCTGCAAGGCAAGAGACTGAGAAGGCACCAGATGTGCAGAAGGAGTTACCCCCAAGCCCTAAGGAGAGGGTAGAAATTGCTAGCTCCTCAGCTTCTGAAGATGAGGAAGCTGAAAGGGCAAAGAAAAAGAAATTTCAAGTATTCAGAAGAAAGAGCCAGATTTACAAAAAGGCTTTGCAAACTGTTGCTCCACAACCTATATCACTGCCAGCTCCAACTGTTGATTATAGTGCTCTAATGGTTGCAATGCAAATCAAGCTTGATGAGCACAGGCAGGCCATTGAAAAGTATGTGGATGAAGGGAATAAATCATTGCAATTTGATTTAGCCCAAGATATAAAGTCAATATGATTTGAGATGAATCTTAACAAGAAGGAGATGACAGACTGCTTCCACAAAGGGGGGAATGCAGTGGTGTACTTAGCTACACATCAAGAAAAGATTAAAGCTCAAGTAGATGACATTGCACAGAAGCAAGGGTATGTTCTTGAGAACCAAATCAGGATGAATGATAACTTAACTGCTTCTCATAATGCAATTGTCACAGAAATGAAAAACATAGCTGCTGGACTGACAGCTTCTACTGCTACAGCTAAGGCAGATTTTGATAAAGCACTGCAAGAGAGATTAACTGATATTACAACTGCTATTCAAGACTCTCAGAAGCTGATCTCTGAAAAACTCCAAAGATTACGACCTTTCTACAGCGATGGAGTCAATTATCTAAATGCCCAAATAAGATTTCAAAAACATGATTTAAGGGATCACATAGAAAGAGAAGTCATAAAGGGGGAGAGGGTCTTAGTCAAAGCTGGCTCTGACCATGCAAAATGGGTTTCTAATTCCATCAGAGCCACTCTTGGTTATCCTCCTCTTTGTGATGATGATAATGTTGCAGAATCTGGAATTAACCCTACATATCTTGGAGGTGAGCAACCAGAAGTAGCTCAAGTGATCTATCCTCCACCAGATTTTGATATGATTCATGCTGACATACAGTCCATGTATAGCCCACCTGGGGGAAAGGACAATGTCATTCTAGAAAAGGTGGTTCAGCCTGTCTCTAAAGCTTTACAGGAAGCTATCTTGAAAGTGCAAGCTGAAGAAGAAACCAGATTGTCTAAGAAGAGGTTCAGGGAGCAAGCTGAACAAAGACCTGACTTTGAGCAGTGGAGCCCCACCTATAGGAACATTATTTTGACTGCATGGAAAGTTGCAAAAGATAACATTCAAGACAGGAACAAGTGGTTTTCTGAGGCTGAATGGAGAAAGCATGAGACAAGGCAGGAGGCTATAGTCCAATACAGAAGAAAGGCCAAGATGGGAAAGCTACCTCCTACTGCTCAGGATCCTAGCAAGTACTTTCCCAAGTCTTATCACTACTTTGAGAGGCAAAATATCAAAGCAGAATAGCAAAAGAAAAAGGACTTGAAAGGCAAGAAGTCTGCTGATGCTGAAGTTGCTGAAGCACCTGTTCAAGCCAAAGTACAAGTTGGAAAAGGAATAGTAATCAAGGAGGCGGAACAAAAATAGAATAGAACTTTATTCAGTTTACAATTGTAATCTTGTGTTTTTCAAACACTATGTAAAACTTTTGTATTATGAATATTACAAAGTTGTGAGAACAATATGATGTGTTTTAAATCTATTTCATAATTGTTCTGAAATGTTATCTGTATATGCATGTTTGTTTGATACATGTGATGTTCTTTCCTGATTACATAATCCTGTTTTACATCATGTTATAATTTTATTATGAATGGTGTATATCATTGACTAAGGTTTATGACTTCTCCAAATAGGGGGAGATTGTTGGGTACATTGGTTCTAATGTACCTGATTTGAAGAAGCCTCGCCAAACTCAATGATACACATCAAAATGTATTTGATGTGTTTTGAGTTTACTTGTGCAGGCTAAGTATTTGCAGGAAAGAAGAAAAAGTTCCTAAGTCTATGTGTCGACACCAAGGAGCAAAGTGTCGACACTTAAGAAGACTTGTGTCGACACCCAGGCAAGCAGTGTCGACACTTGGAGTCAATGTGTCGACACTAGGGATGCTGAGTCGACACCAGACAGAAAGTGTCGACACAAGGAGCTGTGTCGACACTCAATGAAGTAAAGTGCAGTAAAGCAGTGTCGACACCCAGAGAAACTGTGTCTACATCAGAAAGTGTCGACACTTGGAGGCTGTGTCGACACTCAGCAAAAGTCAGCAGAGACTAAGTATAAGTGTCGACACCCAGAACAATGTGTCGACATACAGCAGAAGAGTCAACACTTGAAATAAGTGTCGACACCTAGAGCAATGTGTCGACACTCAGCTGAAGACTCAACACTTGAAGAAAGTGTCGAAACAAGGAGCTGTGTCGACACTTAGCAAAGATCAGCAAAGTTCAACAAAATATTCTAAGTACAAGTGTCGACACCAAGAAGATGTGTCGACACTCAGCCAGAGTGTCGACAGAAGAAGAATGTGTCGACACCCAGAGTAATGTGTCGACACTCAGCAAGTATCAACACTGAAGACATGTGTCGACACCAAGAAGAAGTGTCGACACTCAGCGAGTTCAACACATGAAGATGTGTCGACACAAAGGTGTTGTGTCGACACTTAGAAGAATTCAGCAAAATACTGAAGTACAAGGACTTGTGTTGACACACAATTATCAGTGTCGACACATGAAGAAGAAGCAGTGTCGAGATATAAAATCTACAACACAAGGAGTTGTGTCGACACCTTGTAGGCTAGTGTCGACAC
Organism: Platanthera guangdongensis; assembly: GCA_039583875.1. Taxonomy (NCBI): domain Eukaryota; kingdom Viridiplantae; phylum Streptophyta; class Magnoliopsida; order Asparagales; family Orchidaceae; genus Platanthera; species Platanthera guangdongensis. The sequence continues at coordinate 85,513,964 of CM077161.1, forward strand.
TTAGACAACTTGTGTCGACACTTGGTCTATATGTGTCGACACTTAAAGACAGACAGTCTCGACACTTGCAGACAGTTATAGAATTTTCAAGAACTGACTGGATGACTTGACAGCTGCCATTCCAGCTGGTCTACTACACCTGTCAGAGTTGTCAGAATTCAGTTCTGAACCGGAGCAGCCGGTTATTCTGAACCGGAGCAGCCGGTCGTCAAAGTTCAGATCAAGTTATTGTCTAAAGAAGATCTAGCTATCAAGTGAAGATCTAAGAAGTTGGAGAGAGAGAGCTCCATACAAGAAATCAGCCGTTGGAACCAAGCTGAGAAGAAGGGTTCAGATTTATTCTGAATCTTAAGTAGCAGAGATCAAGGATCAACTGCAGAAGGGGTCAATCTTATTGAGTTCTACATTCAAGAAGCTTTGAAGAAAGCCAAGTCAGATTGATTTCACCTGAGTTCTTCCAAGAACTCATCAAGAAACTCACAACTCTCCTCTCTTATCTCTGAGTTGCTGAGTTAATATTATTGTATTCATATTTTCTTGTAGGATCCTTTGGATCTGTGTCTTGTAAGCCTGTAATTATAAAGGCTGAGTGTAGGAGATTTAAATCTCTGAGTGTAGGCCTTGGTGGCTGAGTGTAGGCCTTGGTGGCTGAGTGTAGGCCTTGGTGGCTGAGTGTAAGCTTTGTGAAGAAGCTGAGTTGTAGGGCCTTGGGCCTGAGGTGTAGGAACCTAATTTTGGGGTTCTGATATAGTGGAGAAGTTGGGCCGAATCTAGTACACTACTAGATAGGTGAAGGGGGAAAGTGGATGTACCCAAATCTTGGGGAACCACTATAAAACTGTGTGTCTACTGTGTGTTGTGGTTTGCTGTGATTGTTGTGTGATTGCTGTGCAAAAGTAGATATAAATCTGTGTTAGAAACTGATTGCTGCCATAAAAAGTTAAAAAGATTCAAGTCACCTATTCACCCCCCCTCTAGGTGTTTAGGTACAATATCTTTCAGAGGTTATCACAAGCATAGTTATGATCAGCGGCAAGCCCGCTCATACTCTCTTCGACACGGGTGCTTCGTATTCGTTCGTATCCGAGGCCTTCATTTACGGACTCGAAGGCGTGGAGAGGTTCCCTGGACTAGAGATGAGGGTGTGTCTACCCGATGGGTCAGAGCTGTGGACCACTGCACATTGTGATATGGAGGCTGAGATTGGCGGCAAGGCCTTTGAGGCGCTAGCAACTATTCTGAAGCTACAGGACTTCGACTTGATTTTGGGCATGGCCTAGTTGCATCGGAACCATGCTCAAAGAGATTGTCCGTCCAGGAGGATCACGCTAAGGCATGGCGACTCTCATATTATCGTTGAAGGTATTCAGCCTATCTGCCACCTATTGTTGTCTTCTGTACAGGATGTGAAGGCCCACGAGCAGGGTGAAGAAGTTTATCTTATCTGCTTCGAGATGGTGGGAGCAGAGACGACTATCTCAGATATTCCGGTGGTCCGGGATTTCTCCGACGTATTCCCGGAAAAATTGCCCGGGCTACCACCTGCTAGAGACTTGGATTTCAGGATTCAGCTAGTACCGGGAGCGAGGCCGGTGTCCCGGGCACCCTACAGGATGGCTCACAGGGAGTTAGCAGAGTTCAGGACTCAACTACAGGAGCTAGTCGAGTCAGGATTTGTGCGGCCCAGTTCATCGCCATGGGGAGCGCCAGTTCTCTTTGTGAAGAAGAAGGACGGGTCATTGCGACTATGCATAGATTACCGGGAGATGAACCGGTTAACGGTCCGCAATACCTATCCTCTGCCTCAGATAAATGAGTTATTTGACCAGCTGCAGGGAGCCTTCTGGTTCTCCAAGCTAGATTTGCGCTCCGGCTACTACCAGCTCTGTATCAGGGAAGAGGACATACCGAAGACGACATTCAGTTCACGCTATGGATTATACGAGTTCACGGTGATGCCTTTTGGGCTCACGAATGCCTCTGCCGCATTCATGAGTCTAATGAACCGTGTATTCGAGCCCTTCTTAGACTGCTTCGTGATTGTATTCATCGACGACATTCTTATATATTCTCGGACTCAGGAGGAGCATACGGAGCACCTGGCGCAGGTCTTGCAGAGGCTGAGGGAGACCCAGATGTACGCAAAATTTTCAAAGTGTCAGTTCTGGCTGCAGGAGGTGGCTTTCCTGGGGCACACGATCAGTGGGGCTGGATTAGCAGTGGACCCAGCGAAGATAGAGACAGTGAGGGATTGGCCACGGCCGAAGACCGCATCTGACATCCGCAGTTTCTTGGGACTAGCAGGGTATTATCGCAAATTCGTGGAGGGGTTCTCGAGGATAGCACTTCCCCTCACGTCCTTGACGAAGAAGGACGTAGATTTTGTTTGGTCAGAGCGGTGCAAGACGGCTTTTCAGGAGCTGAAGGACCGACTCATCTAATCCCCCATTCTTGCGCTTCCATCCGGGAGCGAAGGATTCCAGATCTATACGGACGCCTCTTACCAAGGGATGGGTGCAGTCCTGATGCAGCATGGACATGTTATTGCTTATGCTTCCAGACAGTTGAAGAAGCATGAGCATAACTATCCAGTACATGACCTAGAGCTGAAGCTGTGGTTTTCGCCCTAAAGATATGGATGCATTACTTATACGGGATTCATTGTGACATCTTTTCAGATCACAAGAATCTTAAGTATATCGATACACAGAAGGACTTAAACCTGAGACAGAGGAGATGGCTGGAGTTCCTCTGTGATTATGATTACAAGATCCACTACCATCCGGGAAAAGCGAACACGGTAGCAGATGCTTTGAGCAGGAAGGCCGGCACTTCTGGACCGGAGCCCCGGTTGATGTCTATAGAGATGCTACAGATGATGGAGGACATGCACATTACCATGGTATTCGAGACCGAGCCAGTACTGTATCGAGAGTATTTGAGCTCAATGATCAGTGGCGATGATATACAGGAGCGCATCCGAGCACATCAGAGGCTGGATGCTGCGTTACAGCCGATCTTCAGTGCCCTGGAAAGGGGCAAGGTCGAGGACTACACGCTACAGGATGATCTTCTTCGATTCCGTGGGCGCATCTACATACCAGCAGGGGGCAGTATCCGGGATGACATACTCAGAGAGGAACATTGCTCGAGATATTCAGTGTACCCCGGCATCACCAAGATGTGGGCAGATTTGTGGAGGTCTATGTATTGGCCCGGGATGAAGAGGGAGATCACGGATTTTGTGACCCATTGCGAGACCTGCCAGCGTGTGAAGGCAGAATGCAAGAGTCCGGGAGGTTTACTACAGCCACTGCCAGTTCCAGAATGGAAGTTCGAGGACATTGCTATGGACTTTGTACACGGATTGCCTCGCTCCCACCCTGGGCATGATTCTATATGGGTTATAGTGGATAGACTGACCAAGGTAGCGCGGTTCATTCCAGTTCGAAAGGATGCCCCAGTTGCAGTTCTGGTGAGATTATTTGTGGAGCAGTACGTCAGATATCATGGCATTCACAGGACGATTATTTCGGACCGTGATGGTCGGTTCACTTCGAGCGAGTGGAGGGCCATGCATGCTTACTTGGGATCTCGGCTTACTTTTAGTACCGCCTTCCATCCGCAGACCGACGGACAGACCGAGCGGACCATCCGGACCATGGAGGACTTACTCAGACTATGCATTTTGGATACGGGGAAGCCTTGGGAGAGGCTGCTGCCACTGATTGAGTTCTCGTACAATAACAGCCACCAGGCTAGCATCAGGATGGCTCCATATGAGGCACTTTATGGGAGGAGATTCCGGACACCGCTATCATGGGTTCAGGATGTGGATACCAGGGCTCTTGGACCTGATTATATAGAGGATACTGAGGCTCAGATTCGATTGATCAGAGATCGGCTACTAGAGGCCCAGAGCAGGCAGGCAAAGTATTATGATGCTCGGCATCGGAAGGTGGAGTTCCAGGTTGGAGACAGAGTATTCTTGAAGATAAGTCCAGTACACGATGTCTCTCGGGTGCGGAGGCACAAGAAGCTCAGTCCACGATACATGGGGCCATACCTGATCCTGGAGCGGATTAGCCCCTTGGCTTACTGACTGCAGCTGCCACCGGAGTTGGGTGCATTACATGACGTCTTCCATGTCTCTTCCTTGCGAAGAGCACTCCTTCGGCCAGAGCAGCACATTACTACTACAGCCGGACTGGTAGAGCCTGACAGATCAGTTAGATTGGAGCCGATCCGGATTGACGATACAGCCATCCGAGTGTTACAGAAGAAGAAGGTCCCTCTTGTGAAGGTGCTGTGGTCCAACCATGGATGGGAGGATTACACCTGGGAGCCGAGGGATCTGATGCTAGAGCAACACCCGGAGCTATTCGCATCAGGTACTTTCAAGTCATGTTTTTAAAGTTTCTTAAAACTTCCTGCAAGTAGAACCCCGTAGACCCGAACTTAAATTTCGGGGACGAAATTATTTTCTTGTTTATTGGAATTTGTAACATCCCATGTTACTTCTGGACCCCTCAACTTAGATTGGGTTAGGCATGGGGTGAGTTTTAGGGAAATTAGCTAGGTTTGACCCTAGGTAGTGGGTGGTAGCCATGTGGAGCCCACTATAGGACCAAAGTCAAACTAGGTCAAACTAGCCTAAGTGGTGACCCTAGCCACACCATGACCCCACCACATTGCCCTAACCCTAAAAACAATCTAAGTGCACCCTAGGGCATGTCTCTAGGTCAACACTTTGACCCCAATTGACCAAAGTCAACCTTGGGCTTAATTTGGTCAAACCCACACTCATAAGCCCAATTAGCCTAAGTAGGGCACCCCCTTGACCCAACCCAAGTTGGGTGGTGCCACTAGACCCATTTTCACCAAGTAGGGTCAGCCCACCCACCATGTTGACTAAGTCAACTCCCCAAGTCAACAAGTCAACAAATTGACCTAAAAGAGTGAAATGAAGACCAAGCCATCTTCCATTGGACCAAGCCCACCAAAATTGGCCCATTGCCAGCACAAGTGAACAAGACCAGTCCTACCCCTCTAAATCAGGAGAGAGAATACATACAAGGGGGTAGAATTGGGATTTTGAGAAAAGGAGGAGAGAGAAATGGAGAGGAAGGGAATGGTGGCCACATGGCCACCCCTTCAGCTGGATTTATCTGCCCAAAACCAGATGGCCGACCTCCTCTCTCCATTCCAGCAGAAAATAGGGGCTGTGTGCCCTTGGAATCAGGGGCGGAGCAACCAAAGCTCAAACCGAGCTCACATAAGTGATATCTCCATGTACAGCCAAACTCAGCCCAAACAGACCTCACCAACAGCTTCAGGAGGTAGAAAGGAGTGGAAATCGAGTGTTGGATCATGGAGAACGGTGGAGAATCAAGCTTCCGGGGTGGAGCTCGCCGGCGCACCACCACCGTGCCAAACCGCCGCCTGACCCGCAGCCAAGCCCCAATCCAGGTTCGTTTCACCTCACCTCTACCCGTACTAGCATCTTAGATCGATTAGGAGAGATATCGGGCTCAACTGAGCCCGATGCCATGGAAGAAAAATGAGAATTTTCCAAGCTTTAGAAACCGCTCGGGTTCGCCATCGCCGCCATCTTCCGCCTCCCCATCGCCGGGAAATGATAGCCACCACCACCGTGAAGGTGATGGCACCGTTGGCCGGAGGTGGCGCCGCCTCAGCTGGCCGGAAACCGCCAGCAAAACCGCTCCAGGTAGGCTCAATCTCAGCCGTTAACCCGTTGGAGAAGATGAATGGATCCCGTCGGTTAGGCTTTAAGATTCGTGCAAAACCATTAAAATGATTTAATTTAAATGTGATGCATAGTGTAAATTCTGTCACATAAAAACAGTCCTTTTGCATGTTATTTTTAGGCCTCATAGATGCATTTCTAGGAACTATTACCTAAATGGAAAGTGTAGCTGACTGTCTTACCTTTAATTTGCCACCTTAAAGTTGTGATTTGGTGTAGTGTACAGTCCTGTAGGGCATTTCTCTTAGGACTGGTCCTAAACTAGGGCAGAAATTCATTTGGATGCCCAAGTCAAACCAGCAATCACCATGGCCCCAAATTTTGGGTACATGCATAATTATGGCATACTTAGCCCCTGCCAAAATGTAAGAATTTTTGAAACATGTTTTCCTATAGGTTTGGTCAAAATGTCAAAATGTAAATAAGTGAAATATATGGAGCTATATGCCTCCCCATGGCCCCAAATCTTGGTGGTAGGTCATTGGGGACATCCTTGGCGCATGATAAAAATTTCAGCACCTTTGGATCACTGCATGTTGGAGAATCCACTTGCATGTGTTAGTTCATATTTTGCCTTGGTGTGCTAATAGCAAAAGTACAAATATTTTGTATTCAGCCCAATGGTGGCATGCAAAAATGTTGGATTTGTTTACAGTGGTTCATTAGGGTAAATTTCATCCCTCAAATTAATCATGGGATTTTTGGAATCAAAAATCACATTTATTGGAATTTATTTTAAATATAGCTCTTTTAGAAATAAATTTGGAAAATAGGTTTTGCTCAAGCACAAATCCTAAAACTTTTCCAAGATATAGATAGTGTTACATTTTACTTAGAAAAAATATGATCCTTCTGTTTGAAGAGCTTTTGCAATAGATATCTCAAATTGTCCATTTTACCCTTATTTCATTTAATTCTTGAAATGATAGATATGCACCTCAGAAAAATTTGGAATTTATTCTAGTGCTATAAAATTGTATTATTAGTCTTGTATAAATTTCTCAGAATTAATGGATGTATTGTTAGTAGTTAAATTAATACAATGACATTTTTGGTAAATATGTTATAATGGAATTTTATAGGCCATTACACAATAAAAAAAATTGATGAGACTCTGCCAATAGTCATAAATTAGTGTTTTATATGTTCTGTAATTTTCCTAGAATTTTGGATTACATATTGCCTATACTTCATTTGGAAAATGGAATTTATGAGAATTTGGTATTAAATAAGAAATTGGAATAATTAATTAAAGGAAAATTATGAAACTCTGTAGACAGCAATATTTTATCATTATACAAGTCAGAAAAAATTACCTAGGTCAGTGGATGTTAAATCATACTACTTCATGTGTAAAGTGACCTAGTAATTAATTTAAAAGATTTAATTAAAGGATTATTTGGCCAAGGAAAATTAAGAGAATTCATAGGGTAGTTACCTTAGCCCATACCACCCTAGGATAAATATTTAAGGGCAAGATGCCTTAAGGTTTGGAAGATCCCATTTTTAGGGTAATAATAGGACATGGTCTGCATATAACATAAATAGGTCTTGCCTTAGGGGTTACCAGGGGATTGATTATCGGAAGAAATAAGAGAGTGCAACATGTATAACCCTGGTGGGTAGTATTGTCTTAGTAAGGGATCAAAAGTGCAAGTCTTAGGATAGCAACTAGAGTGGGGGTCGACGGAAGACCGTCGGTTTCCCGGTAACATCTTAAGTCACTAGGGTTGTACTAGAGCAATAAAGAGAGTTGGGGTGAAACATGGGTAGCCATCAACTAAAATAAATATCCTTACGAAAGGGAACGCTGGGCGTACTCCCAACACAGTTCCTAGTGCCCCTTGAGAGCCCTTCACAGGGAATACCGGGGGCAGTCCTGGGATTAACCTTAAATCTCTAAGTATAATAACCCGTAGACAAGAGTAGTCTAATAGGTTAGGACATTTATTGTACCTTCTCGCCCGTGTAGGGTTGGAGAGATTCATGATATATGCTCACCTATTTACGGTTTGAGGGAGTTGGTATAAGGCACTAATGTGCGTTCTCACCCGGGTTTGGGTTTGAGGGTTTTCAGGACGGTTTCGGTCCTGCGAGCGGAAGGCTCAGAATGAAATACTTGTATGTGCATAAATATAGTGGCGGGGCATGCGGTACTGGCCGTTCGTCACACCGGTGGCAGTACGGTGCACCAGGCGGTTGTGAGGGTTAGAGGGGCCAGTGGGTTGTTTTACACTGCGGTCTGGAGGACGATCCCCGATAATGCACATCCGACCCAACAAGATTGACGGGTTGTCAGCAAAGTACGTACGCGAGACTCTAGAGTGCACCTTGGATGTGTACAGAGGCGTATGAGAGGGGTCTAAGGCTTGGTAGTGTGCATACCGGTCTAGAAGCGGAGATGCCCGCTCCGCTGCTGCCGCAGCCACAACGGTGGTACCCGAGAGTGATGCTAGCTCTCAAAAAGTGGGAACTAAAGGTCTGTGATCATAGAGTCATTGTGTGTGAGTTGCACTTGCCTGTGTATGAAATTGCATCATAACATTCATTCATATTAGGTCATACGCTTCATAGATCCTTATCATATAAATTAGTATGGGCTCTTTTATATGATAAGTTAAATTTCCTGGAAATCGTAACTTATATATTTGTATGGGCATTTATATAAGTTAAGGTACTTTTGTGATGATAGTATAGTGGTAGAATAGATTATTTAATTGCTCTTACTGCTGTCCTTTACTTTCTTTACTGCACTGCTCTTACTTACTACTTGTACCATACTTAGAACTGCTAAAGTAGATCATTATTACTAGTTACAACTGCTAGTTAGATTCTGTCACCTGCTTCCACTTTTGCTACCCCTTGTTGTCCTCCGCTTAGTCCTCTCGCTCGGTGCCTAGGAGCTGCGGGGCGAGGTGCGGAGGAAACGACTTAGTCTTTTTGACTAATGGTCGGTGACCAACTATTTTTGTGGAGATGGAGCACCAGCACGTCAAGGAGGCAGGACTTGAGGAGCAGATATCGCTTCAGCAGGCTACTACCACTACTGTGCGTCCTCAGGTGGGACGAGATCTGATATACTAGGATAGCTTCCGCATTTATTTATTTTGAGAGAGAATGGTTTTGATGTACTGGGCATAAGCCCTTATTACTCTTTCTTTCTTTTGTACTCTTATGTGGACTATATTGATGTACCTTTCATTTCATTTATGATTGTACTATGTGACTTGTGGACTAGTGGATTTACATACTGTTTTACTTTTCTTCTCATATTGGCCTACAGGTTAAATGATCGTACTAGCCGGCAGGATCGGCGTGTTGCGGTGTTGACTAACCCGTGAGTTAGTGCCATCGTAAGACGGCGGTTCTGGGCATAAGACCCGGTAGCCTCCTTGGTAAGGGGGGAGGGGGTCTTACATTATCCCCAAAGGACTGGTTTCACAATCATAGGTTAGCTAGGAGCCACGTCCAGTAGCGACAAGACTCATTTTCTGTCGCTAGCCCAAACCTTAGCTTGCTCACTCGACCAGCAATTCCTGCAGCCATGTGTAGTGCCAGAAATACTGGTATTTCAAGCATACAACACAAGCACTTGCGGGTATTTTCCTGGGCTTCCACACCAGTACTTCCTGCTACTAACCTTCACAGGCACAACCCATCAAGCATCACAAGGGTCTTTTCCTGCATTACAACTCCAGTACTTTCTGTTACTGCCCTTCACAGGTCTAACCCATTGACTCCAGTCAGGCGTGACCCTGGGGTGTGACACTTTCGCTGCAACGGTGGAGCGGGAAAAACGAGCGCGGTGCGGCGATTCCTTGGAACCTGGGGACACGCCTCTAGAACACGCCCGTATCGGATGTGACACGGGCGTGACAGAGGGCGTGTACACTAAGTTTCCACGGAATGCAGTTTCGGACCAATTGCTTCATTCCTTTGGGTTACACGCCCTTGGTACACGCCCTGGTAGGGCGTGACCTTGGGGCGTGTCACAGCAAAATTCGGCTGAAAGCCGTGAAAACCTGCAAAAAGCAGAAAAAATGCATTAGCGACAAAAATATATACAAAGGGGAATCAAAATAAGTACTTTACAAGACATGATTTGCTTTAAAACCCCGAAAATATCCTAATAAAATTGACTGCAAACCGTATTATCAAATTCCCCCAAGCTTAAGTTTTGCTTGTCCCCAAGCAAAGATATAAAGACTAGCTAATCATAAAAAGTGACTAATTCAAAAAGTTTTAATCATACTTACACAAGTACTATGCGAAATTGTAGGTAGGGAGAATGTAAAACGTAAATCTAAAACAATTATTTTGGTATGGTTTAACTTTTATAAACTTTACTTAATAAAAATAAATCATCCAGAATTTTGACGAAATTCTTTAAATAGATATGAGCAAGGCAATGAAAATGAAAAGAACGTATTGAGTTATTACTAGATCCAAGCAACGCATTATAATTATATCAATTAAATAACAAAAATCTAAGTTTAAATCCAAAATTAAAACTGATTTACTTTTCTTCTTTTCTTAGTTGTTAAATAAAATTAAAAAAGGGCGTGAATCAAAAGGACTTAATAGTACTGAAACGTTTGGTTTAGGAATATGAATAGGAGTGGAATTCAAATATAAACATGGAGGCTTAAAAATCACACTAAACCAAAATAACGAGTTAAAAAAAATAAATTTATTTTAAACAAAAAATGTATAAATAATTTTTTTTCTTTTTCTTTATGATTATTTATCTCTTTTTTTTATTATTATTATTTTCATTCATTTTTTCTCTTTTTTTTCAATACATTGCTTTTGAGTACACTTTTTTCAACCATTTCTCCAAAGATAACACAAAATTTCCTATCAAAAAAAATTAGCGTGATTAGATAGGTAGGAATTTGGGCTTTGGTGAAAATGAAATGCTGTGTGGAGTTATCAAATGAATTTAGAAAAAATGCCCAAGAATGGCTAACTAGTGGTAAAAGATTTTAGGTTGACAGGAAAGCTCAAACGTAAAAAGAAAATGGCCTAAATCATTTTCACGCTTTTTTAAATTTATTTAAAACATAGAGTCGATAAATTTCAAAAAGCAAGTTCAAGATAATAAAAGAAGATTGATGAAATTATCTTGAAAATAAAAATAATATGTGACTTGGATCGTTCATATCTACTACGTTATTCAAAATTTGTTCTTACAAAAATTATCTAAAGACGAAAAGGAAAATAGTGGATGATAAATTTTTAGGGAAAGTAAAGAAAATAAAGAACGGAAAACCATAATAGAAATGCACGTTTTAGAGAAATATTTTACCTTAACATGCTACCGTGAATTAGAAACACAGCATGGCCAACATTTTACTTGTGAAATATGATTAAAAAGAATGATTAGAAAAATTATAATTAACTACGTTGTTTATAAAGAAGTTTGAGAAAAAGAAAACATAAACATGGGGTACTTATTGAAATACCAAAATGCAGCTATATATATATAATAATTTTTTTTGAATTTTTTTGGATTTTTTTGGATATTTACAAAAAGCAAAAAGGAGGAACTCATCCCCCAAGCTTAAAATCTACATTGTCCTCAATGTAGAAGGAGGTCGGAGAACGAGAGAAAAGTAAAGTATAGAAAGGAAAGACAGAATTGAAAAACAGGTACTTCCCCGGTTTTATTTTGCAGGGAAAGCTGAGTGATGCCGCTCCTCCATGCCTGTGCGGTGGATCTTCATGAAACGCCGTCCGGTGGACTTTGTCAGGGAATCAGAACCGTTGGAGCAGGCGATCGAAGAAGTTTCAGCTTGCTGGAGCCATGCGGGGCAAAAATTGTAAAAGAAAGAAAACAGAAAAAGATAACTTGGGTTGCCTCCCAAGAGCACCCTTTGTTTAAAGCGTCGTTTGAGCTCGATGCATCAAAATAAGAATGTCCCAAATATTGTTTAAAAAAAGTTCGAATAAAGTTCAAAGTTTATGAGAAAAATAAAGTTCAGATTAATCAAATGTCAGGACCGGAAAGATAGAGTTAACAGGGTTGAGACTGACATCATCACAGAAATACTGTTTAAGACGCTGACCATTCACTTTGAAAGTACCCTTATCAGGGTGGGAAATTAAAACAGTACCATAAGAAAAGACTTCTAAAACAGTAAAAGGCCCCGACCAACGTGATTTTAATTTACCCGGGAATAAACGTAAACGAGAATTATAAAGAAGAACTTGGTCGCCCGGCTTAAAGATTTTTGGGTGCCTAAGATGTCGATCGTGTAAACGCTTCGTCCGCTCTTTATAAAGTCTATTATTTTCATATGCGTAAGAACGCCACTCGTCGAGTTCGTTAAGTTGAAATTTTCTAAAATCGCCGACATAGTGGGGATTGAAGTTTAAAAATCGTAAGGCACAAAAGGCGCGGTGCTCTAACTCTACGGGTAAATGACACAATTTTCCATAAACCAACTGATATGGCGTACAGCCGAGGGAGGTTTTGTACGCTGTTCGGTAGGCCCATAGAGCATCGTCTAATTTGGCTGACCAGTCTTTTCTAGATGTTGAAACAGTCTTTTCTAAAATTCTTTTTATTTCTCTATTCACTACTTCGACTTGTCCGTTAGTTTGGGGGTGGTAGGCAGTGGAAAGCTTATGAGTAACGCCATATTTAGTTAGGATTTTTGAAAATTGTGCGTTAAAAAAATGGGAACCCCTATCACTAACGATAGCGCGCGGCATACCGAAACGAGAAAATAATTTTTTAAGGAAATTAACTACGACTCGGGCATCATTCGTAGGAAGAGCTTGGGCTTCGGCCCAACGTGAAACATAATCAACGACAACTAAAATGTACTTATTCCCGAAGCTAGAAGGAAAAGGGCCGACAAAATCAATCCCCCAGAGTTCGAAAACTTCGCACTCTAGGAAATAATTTTGTGGCATTTCATTTTTATTCGAAATATTCCCCGACCGTTGGCAACTATCACACCTACTCACAAAGGCATGCACGTCTTTAAAGAGGGTGGGCCAGTAAAAACCCGCGCTTAACACTTTGTGAGCGGTGCGAGCAGCTTGATAGTGCCCACCTGTCGGTCCTTCATGCAAATGTTTAATAATATCTAATCCTTCATCAAAAGAAACACACCTCCTGATCACTTGGTCGGCACAAATTCTGAAAAGATGCGGGTCCTCCCAAAAATAGTTTTTTAGCTCAGAAAAGAATTTCTTCTTTTGTTGACATGAAAACTCTTTTGGGAGCACACGGGCCACTAGATAATTGGCGATGCGGGCAAACCAAGGAGAAGTAGATGTGTTAATTATGAACAGCTTCTCATCAGGGAAATAGTAATGAAAAGAATTTTCGTCTAATTGTTCTATAAACGGGTTGTCTAGGCGCGAAAGGTGGTCGGCGGCCAAGTTCTCGGCACCTCTCTTATCACGGATCTCTAAGTCAAACTCCTGGAGGAGTAAGACCCAGCGAATCAAGCGAGGCTTGGCATCCGTTTTAGAGAGAAGATATTTGAGGGCCGAGTGGTCCGTAAAAACAATAATTTTCGAAAGAGTAATATAAGGGCGAAATTTGTCAAAAGCGAATACTACAGCTAAGAGCTCCTTCTCGGTTATGGTGTAATTTTCCTGTGCAGATGTGAGTGTTTTACTAGCGTAATAAATGGGGTGGATGTTTTTGGAAATACGTTGACCTAGTACGGCTCCCACCGCATAACTACTCGCATCACACATTATCTCAAATGGAAGATCCCACACCGGAGCTATCATGATTGGGGCATTAACTAATTTTTCTTTTATTAAATTGAAGGCAGCTAGACAGAGGTCATCAAAGATGAATGGGGCATCTTTTTCTAAGAGATGGGTAAGGGGCTTGGTGATTTTGGAAAAATCCTTTATGAAGCGGCGGTAGAAACCCGCATGACCCAGGAAACTTCTTATAGCTTTTATGTTCGTAGGTGGCGGCAGCTTCTCGATAACTTCTATTTTCGCAACGTCTACTTCAATACCCCTTTCAGAAATTTTATGTCCCAAAACTAACCCTTCCCTCACCATAAAATGACATTTTTCCCAATTTAAGGCGAGGTTAGTTTCTTCGCATCGCTCTAAGACTTTTTCAAGGTTCTCTAAGCAACTATCGAAGGAATTCCCGAACACGGAGAAACCATCCATGAAAACTTCCATAATGCTTTCTACGTACTTGTCAAAGATGGGGAGCATACATCGTTGGAATGTAGCTGGCGCATTGCACAATCCAAACGGCATTCTTCGGTAGGCGAAGGTGCCGAAGGGACAAGTAAACGTAGTTTTCTCCTGGTCCTCGGGGGAGATGGGGATTTGAAGATACCCCGAGAGGCCATCGAGAAAACAATAAAAGCTATGTCCGGAAAGTCGTTCTAAAATCTGATCAATGAACGGCTAGGGGAAGTGATCCTTGCGGGTGGCGTCATTCAACTTACGGTAATCTATACACATTCGCCATCCGGTCACCGTCCGAGTCGGGATTAATTCATTATTTTAATTACTTACTACTGTTATCCATCCCTTCTTTGGTACTACCTGTACTGGGCTAACCCACTTACTGTCGGATAAATGATAGATAATTCCTGCGTCTAACAATTTCATAACCTCGCCCTTAACTACGTCTTTCATGTTTGGGTTTATACGACGCTGAGGTTGTATCGAGTTACGTGAATTATCTTCCATTAAGATTTTATGAGTGCAAAAAGATGGGCTTATGCCCTTGATATCAGATATCTGCCAAGCAATAGCTTGGCGATTCTTTTGTAAAACTGAAAGAAGTTTATCCTTTTGCGCGTCCGTGAGGTAGGCCGAAATTATGACAGGCAGCTTGGAGTCCTTTTCTAAGAAAGCGTATCGAAGGTGCTCTAGTAGTTCTTTCAGTTCCAAGGTAGGGGGGTCATCATACGAGGTTTTGGAAATTTGTTCTTTTTCAAAAACTATGTCCTCGTACACTTCTTTATATGTAAAATTAAAAGGGGTGTTGCTAGCGGCCATGGCGGCTTCGTGCAGCAATTCAGTTGGAAAAGTAGAGGAGGAACAAAAATCAAAAAATTCTTTTTCAAAATCAGAAAGGCGGGTGGAGGATTCTTCACTTAAGTGTAGAGATTCAGTTGGAGGAGTAGGAGAGGAACAAAAATTGGAAAATTCTTCTTCAAAATCAGAGGTGTGAGAGAAGGATTCTTCACTTACGGTATCCATGAAAAAATAGGAGTCATCATTAGCTAGTGTGTTCTTCATCGAGGGGGTGATAGAGAAGGTTACCTCATCGTCGCCCACTCGAAGGAAGAGCTTACCATTGCTTACATCAATGATAGCTCAGGAGGTGGCAAGGAAGGGTCGGCCAAGGATCAGGAGAACCTCGACGTCTTCTTCGATGTCCAAAATGACAAAGTCCACCGGGAAGATGAACTTGTCAACTTTGACTAGGACGTCCTCCACTATTCCTAACAGGTATTTGACTGATCTGTCGGCGAGCTGGATACTCATGCGTGTGGGGTTGAGACTACCAATTCCTAACTTTTTAAACAACGATAGGGGCATAAGATTAATACTCGCACCTAAGTCGGCTAAAGCGTGTTTGACAAAGAGATCACCAAAGACATACGGGATAGAGAAACTACCCGGGTCACTGATTTTCTTCGGTAATCCGTTTGTCAAAACCGCCGAGCACTCAGCATTTAACGTGACATGAGAAAGGTTCTCTAACTTCTTCTTGTTGGTTAGGAGGTCCTTAAGGTATTTTGCGTACTTAGGCATCTGGGATATGGCTTCGTGGAAAGGCAGATTTATGTGGATTTTTTAAACATTTCTAAAAAACGGGTGTATTGATCATCCTGTCGTTGTTTATTAAGTTCGGAAGGGTATGGAGGGGATGGATTACTTTTAAAGGTGGGTGGTGGAGTGAGTTGTTTTTCTAAAATAGGAGTGATAATTTCTTCGGCAGAGGGTGGAATTTTTAAAATGGGAACGGAGCTTTGATTTTTTAAAGCGGAAGCGGAGATTGCCTCGGGCTCTTCACTTATCATACCGGGAACTTTCTTCCCACTCCGAAGAGTTATATCTTTCGCTTGCTCTCTCGGGTTGGGCTCGGTATTGGAAGGAAGAGACCCTACGGGTCACTCAGAAATCATTTTAGCGAGCTGTCCTACCTGATTTTCTAAATTTTTAACACTTCCGGTTAAGGTTCTAATAGTAGCGTCATTAGCATTCATGTATTTTGAAAACATTTCCTCCAAATTTGGAGGTTTTGGAAAACTTTGAGGAGGTGGTGGTGGTGCAGAAAAATCACTTTGCGGTGGCGGGCGCACAGCATTCGATGGATTGCTCCATGAAAAATTCGGATGATTTCTTAACGCATGATTATAACTATTCGGAAAATTAAAACCAGGAGGATGATAATTCGCAGCAGAAAAATTATTAAAAGCAGTTCTAGGCATATTATTTACATAATCGAAATGTTCGGCGGGAGGAGTTGCAGATTCCCATACCTGAGGGGCGGAGGCAGCAGTCATCTCCGTAATTTTTTTGCTTAATATTTCAACTTGCAGTGCGAGTTGGGAGACGTTGTCCACTTCAAAGAGACCTGCAGGTTTGTTTGGGCGGGACCTAGGCACATTCCACTGGTAAGTGTTCATGGCCATGTCTTCAAACAGCTCAAGAGCTGCTTCCGGGGTCTTATGGTTTAAAGTACCTCCAGAAGTTGCGTCTATCATTTGCTTTGTGCTTTGATTTAGCCCATTATAGAACGTCTGCACCTACAACCATACAGGTAGAGCGTGATGTGGGCATCGTCTTAATAATTCTTTAAATCTTTCCCAGGTTTCGTAAAGGGTCTCAGAGTCTATTTGTCCAAAGACAGAAATGTCATTCCTAAGTTTTGCAGTTTTAGCAGGTGGAAAATATTTGGCCAAAATTTTTTCAGTTAATTGCGTCCAAGTAGTTATGCTATTTTTAGGAAGGGTGCTCAGCCACTGCTTAGCCTTAATTCTAAGAGAGAAAGGAAATAATCTTAGCCTAATAGCATCATTTGTGACACCATTTATCTTGAAGGTGTCACAAATCTCAAGAAAGCTGGCTATGTGTGCGTTCGGGTCTTCATCTTGGAGCCCGTCAAATTGCACATACTGCTGTACCATTTGAATTATGCTAGGCTTCAGTTCGAAATTATTATTATTTATTGCAGGGCGAACTATACTAGATTCTGTACCCTCGAGATTCGGTCGTGCATAATATGACATAGGCCTTTGCACGGCTTCCTCCACGTTGGGTTCTGCCATTCTTAAGGTAGAAAATGACTCGGAATCCTCAACCGGCACTTGGGTAGTAGGTCCTTGAAATCGCGATCTTCTCCGAAGAGTACGCTCAATTTCGTGGTCCAGGTCCAAAGTAACCGACGGACTTCCGCGGGTCATACACTAGAAGAAGAGAGGAGAAGAAAGACTAGAAAATAAAAGAGCTTATGAAGTTCGAATTTTTTTTTTTTTGAAATAGATTTTTTATGTTTTAACTCCCGAACTTCCCAAGGGCTACCCGGTGAAGGGTTCGCAAGGTACTAGACAAGATAGTGGCATTTAGAGCCACTTTGCCCTTTTCGAGAGAGTTAGGTGGTGTAGAAAAATTTGTGATGTGGGTTTCTATTAAGTAGGCGGTAATTAAAATCCAGCCATTTAACTCTGAGTGAGTAGGCGGAAAGTAAAAGCTACACTCACGCACTCGATAGAAAATTAAAACACACCCACTCTACAGAAAGTAAACACACTCTACTGAAATAAAGCCTGCCAATTAACTCAAGTGAGTAGGCGGAAAAATAAAATACGCACACTTGCTTGATAAAATCCAGCCAATTAACTCAAGTGAGTAGGCGGAAAAATTAAAAATACGCACACTTGCTTGAAGAAAATCCAGCCATTTAACTCAAGTGAGTAGGCAGAAAAATTTTAAGGAGGAGGGTGAGAAAGAGAAGTGATAAAATTAATATATTCGTGTTTTCAATTTATCAACGAGCGTTGCCTCCCCGGCAACGGCGCCAAAAACTTGATTGTCTCTTAGATATCTGCAAGGAGAAAATAAGCAAACTAACAATTCAACAAGGCAAGTATACCTATCGAAATGCAGCTAGGGGACACAAGTGTCGTATTGAAATCCGGGAACAGTTGAGTAAGCTTACTCACACGAAATCTATTATTTTATCGATGGAAAAATAAAGTTTTTTAGAAGAAAGCTAAACGTACTAAAGGAAGAGAACTACTTGCAATGAAAGAGAGCTACTTGCATGAAAAGCTAAAGAGAGCTAAAAGAGCGATTAAACTTAAGCTTAATAACGATGAGGGGAAAAATGCACTCGATCAGAAATCACCTCGGCAAGAGTGGTTAGAAAAATTTGATAAATAAACCTAAGCTAATTAGGGTAAAGGTCCTTGACCGTGGAGGTTCCATGAATATTGACACGCTTCTCTCGAAGGCCGTGCCTAACTGAGTTTAGGAAGGTCCGACCGACTCTCGCCTAAATCAGAGGCCTAAAACTCGCTTTACGCGGTGAACCCCACTATTGGATTTTGCTCCAATCCGGGAGATTTGAACGTCTGCCTCTCTCGAGGGGTGCGAACAACTCCCTTTACTCTTGAGTGCTCATTTCAAACTTTCGGCCTCTCGGCTAGCCCAGAATGAAAGCAAAGGTGGAGAGTATATATTGATGATATACCTCCAACCCATGATAAATCAAGAGTAATTCAAAGCTAAACCCTAAAAAGAAAAGGTAAGATTCAAAGCATCATAACCTAATCACTCGAACCTCGGATCATCAAGATCGAGTACTTGGAGGATTAGCTAATCATGGTGAGGTGGAAGAGGGGGGATGAGTAGAAGAAGAATAATGAAAACAGAGCAGAAACGTAAAAGAAAACAACACTTTTTATTAATGGAAACAGGGATCTTACAGCTTGAAAACCAGAGATTACAAGTGCATGGAAAGGTAAACTACACTATCATTAACATTATACTACAGAACGAAGCTAGGAACTAATACATGGAAAGCATAAATCTAGAGCTAAGAACTAAAAATGGAGAGACATGCTTAAAAAAAGTTCAAAAATACAAAGGGCAGAACCTCCGCTCTCAATCCGAAAAGTGTTCATGAACCCTTAGAGTTGGGCTCTATTTATAGAATTTTTCGGGTCGGGTCACGCCCCCCTGTCACGCCCGGGTCGGGCGTGACCCTGGGGCGTGACACATTCGGCGCGACTTTTTCGGGCTGGAATTTAATTCTGACGAAGTAGTTGAGGTACACGCCCACAAGTCACGCCCTGGTAGGGCGTGTACCTGGGGCGTGTTCTTTGCGGCGTGACTTTGTTGAGCTGAAATTGAATGCTGGAGGTGACGGGAGGAATTGTTGAAGTACACGCCCATATGTCACGCCCGGGTCAGGCGTGACCCTGGGGCGTGAAACTTTCGGTGCGACGGTGGAGCGGGAAAAACGAGCGCGCTGCGGCGATTCCTCGGAGCCTGGGGACACGCCTCTAGAACACGCCCGTGTCGGATGTGACACGGGCGTGACAGAGGGCGTGTACACTAAGTTTCCACGGAATGCAGTTTCGTACCAATTGCTTCATTCCTCTGGGTTACACGCCCTAGGTACACGTCCTTGTAGGGCGTGACCTTGGGGCGTGTCACAGCAAAATTCAGCTGAAAGCCGTGAAAACCTGCAAAAAGCAGAAAAAATGCATTAGCGACAAAAATATATACAAAGGGGAATCAAAATAAGTACTTTACAAGACATGATTTGCTTTAAAACCCCGAAAATATCCTAATAAAATTGACTCCAAACCGTATTATCAAATATATATAGAAAATGACCTTTTACGTGGTTTTGAAAGTAGAGATTAAGCTTTTTTGAAGAGAAAACATGATGTCCATGTTTTAGATATAATAATTGTTTTCTTTTATAGGTTTTAAAGTAACTAGCAACCTAACATAAATCATCCCAGATGCAAGTTTAATAAACTCCAAAACAGGAAAACTAGTAGTATAAGCAAAGTACAAAGCATCTAAAAGAGAAACCACCAGTGGGCGCCAACAACTGACACGAACCCACTGGTGAGTAGGAATATCTGTAGTACAAGTCTAAAGAAACTACCTCCCAAGATTGAGGAAAAGAGAAACTCAGCACCAGCTATAGCACTAGCAAGCTTCAGGAGAAACCTAACCGCACAGTCAGTTATAAACCTGAACCTGAGGCATTCAAAGAAAAGAACACCTCAGCAAAGCAATATATATCAATAGGAAAATGAAACAATAGTATAAATAAGAAGTGGAACATGTAAGAATAAAGTAAACAAGTGAAGGAAAAATACTCGCCATGAGTGAGTAATAAGGGGTGAACCAAGTGCACGGGTGAAGTCAAGCTTCACAAATCTCTGCAAGAAGGATTAGTAAAATAACATAAATCCTCACATAGAGTTAGAGCAGAAAGAATCGCCTAGTACTGGAGATGGACAAAATCAGCAACAAGGCCCTAGACTGGTGGCAACGGTCCAACCAAGTCTATCAGGCTTAAATATCTCCAAGGTGTTGTGGTGGTGGTATCAGTCCAACTCAACCAAACAGCCCATATTGTCTTAGGAAGACAAGAAGTAAAACAAGGGTGGCGGCATCGGTCCGACCCACCTCAAAATCACATCCTACTCCAGCACTAAGTGACTCGGGAAAACCCTTACTAGTGGTTCCATGAACCACCAAGCAGTCAACACAACCCTATTCCAACTAGAGCAACCCACCTAAGAACCTTATATACATACCAATGGACTCAACATCGAGTTTGTCCAAGCAAGTAGTTGGCACAAATAAATTAAAAGTGATACGATACAGAATTTATGCAAGTAGCTTGATCTCCAACCATACCTATACGATTAGCTTTAACCCTAAAGTTAACTTACTACAACCATAAACATTTAGCTTGATACAACCCATAAACAATTAACTTGGGTGGTTCGATACCAACATTAGCAAGGGGCTTGACACTAATTGCAAACAAGGGAATTGACACACACAAAAAGAAAATGACAAGAGGCTCAGGTGGATTTTGATACCAATCCGATTTAGAGCAACCATGGGGCAATTATAATAAAACTCTTGAACTAGTAAACAAAAAAAACAAAACCATAACTACCATTTACATCTAAGGAAAACCGCAAGTTAACAAGGTATGGAAAATCAAATGATGGAAATAAAACAACAATCTTAATTTCATATACCAAACCAAGAACAACCAACCACTCATGGAATCAAGCAACCAAATTTAAGCATGGAAACATTACTTTGGCAAGGGAAAACTTGCCTTGGCTTATGGAGGAGTTCGGCCAGCAGTGTTCTTCCCAATAGGACAAGATCACAACAAAATCCTATGAAAAATCTGGACAAAACTGGGCTAGCAAGAGCCGGCTAGCGCAATCTCCTCCAAACCTCCGGCCACCAAAGCAAACGGGCAGCACCTATGCTCCTAAACCGCCGGCCTTAAGCAACCTAGATCATAAAACTTCCTGGACAACCCAACCGGGGAAGAACAACACCATAAAAACCAAGAAAAAAACCGCAAACCTAATCTACCGATCGGGCAAAAGATATGGTGAAATACTAAAATAGTTACCTCGGAACGAAGGTCTAGCCTAGAGGAGTTCGAATCCGGCCTCGAACTGGAGATCCGGGCTGATTTGGGCGGCGAACGGGCGGTCGGAGTAGCGCCGAGACTTCCGCCTGTTTTCTTCCGCTCGGGTCCTGTAGGCAGCCGTCGGGTTTTGGGTGGGAAAGGAAACCTAAATAACCTAATGATAAATTCTATATATATGAATCCTTTACCTAAATCAAATTTTAATTACGCAATTATACATATATACTCATATACCTTTACACACTTATAAAAACCTATACATCTGCCTCTACTATACACATACATGTACACCAACACATAAACATTTACTTATTCATATACTTATACACATAAATTTTTACACTTATAAATATATATATACTGCACCTACCCGCACATACCCGCACACATGCATTTATAAAGCCTCCCACTTACGTGCACGCATGCATTAATATACTAGCACGCCTAAATCACTCACCAAACTAAAATGCGAAAAACATGAAAATACACCCACATAAATGACGACTCGCTAACTAGCGACCGTCGGAATAACGCGGAAATTAACGTTCTCGGATTCCGAACAAGTCCGCACCGTAGCTAAACACTCGGGCTACGAAAACATCGGCGAAGTCGGACACAACCTCCGATGACCACACACTCGGGCTAACCTCACCAAAGCCAAACCACAAGGATTCCCTAAGAGGCTCAGCCGGGCCTCCAAAACGGACGCCGGCTAGCTGGGGAAACCATACAACAGGCTATAACCTCTAAGAACACCTAACGAGGTACTCTAACAACGGCACGAGCCGGAAATGCGCCAACGTAACGCCAAATGAGGATCTAAATAATTGCCAAAAAATTCGGGGGCGTTACAGTCACTACCTCTAAAAGAAAGTTTCGTCCTGAAACGTTACGTACACTACTTCTACTATAGAAGCAAAGTAACAAAATAAAGGTTACTAGGAAGAAAACATACCCAACAAATCAGGAGAACATGCGAGGGTAAGCCTCCCTCATAGCCGACTCTAGCTCCCAAGTCGCACTTTCCAAACCTTGATTCTTCCAAAGAACCTTCACCATCGGGATAGACTTTGATCGCAGCACCCGATCCTGAGAATCCAAGATGCGGACCGGCACCTCAACATACGAGAGGTTGGGCTCCAACTGGGGCACGGTATCCAAGACTTGCCCACTGCTCCGCACACACTTCCGCAACTGGCTTACATGAAAAACAGTATGTACGCCCGGGAAGTTGGCTGGTAGATCCAACCTATAAGCTGCCACACCAATACGCTCCAAAATTCTGAATGGGCCCACATACCTCGGATCCAGCTTATGGTTCTTGCTGAACCTCTTCACTCCAACCATCGGAGACACCTTCAAGAAGACCAAATCCTCCACCAAAAATTCCAAATCGGACCTACGCCGGTTGGCGTTCTTCTCATATCTCTCCTGAGCCAACCGAAGCTTTTCCCGAATGAGCTTCACAACAACCTCCATTTACTCGAGAGCATCGGGACCCAACAAAGGCCTCTCACCGGCCTCAGTCCAAAACAACGGAGTTCTGCAGCGCCTCCCATATAATGCCTTGAAGGGAGCCATTTGCAAGCTCTCTTGGTAACTGTTATTGTAGGCAAACTACATGAGCCACAAACGCTCATCCCATGCTCCACCATGGTCTAGAATGTAGCACCTGATCATATCCTCCACAATCCGGTTCACACGCTCGGTCTGCCCATTTGTCCGAGGGTGGTAAGCGGTAGAATATCTCAAGTCTGTACCCAAACCCTCCTGCAAACTCTTCCAAAAACGGGAAGTAAATCTGGAGTCTCGGTCTGAAATGATACTCACGGGAACTCCATGCAATCGGATGACTTCTCTCAAATACAACTCTGCTATCTTCTTCATCGGGTAGTCGATCTTATAAGGTACGAAGTGCGCACACTTCGTCAATCGGTCCACGATCACCCAAACTGAATCAAATCCCCTTGGAGATCTTGGTAAGCCCGTAATGAAGTCCATGGAGATACTTTCCCACTTCCAAGTCGGGACCTCCAAAGGAGTCAACTTTCCACCAGGCCTCCCATGGTCGGCCTTCACCCGCTTGCAAGTGTAACATTCTGAAACATACCGAGCTATATCCCCCTTCATACCATACCACCAGGCGATCTGCTTCAAATCATGATACATCTTGGTGGATCCTGGGTGGTAGGCAACACTGGATCCATGAGACTCTTTGCATACCATACTCCTGATGTCTCCAACCGCGGGGATGCAAAACTTGTCGCGGTACTTCAAGGTACCCGAATCATCGATGGAGAAATTCGGCAACTCACCCCCTCTCAGCCCTGAGGTACATGTGTAACAAATCTGGATCATCATTCTGGTGCAACCTGGTGAGTGAAATCCAAGATGGCTCTGTCACTGCCAAACTGCTTTGCAATTCACAGCATCCCACGGAGATGTCCATCAACAAGAACTCTTCCACTAAACAGTCCGCCGTGAGGTTGAAAATCTTCCCTGTCTTGCGGCTCAGGGCGTCGGCCACCACATTGGCCTTGCCTGGATGGTACTGGATCTCCACGTCATAATCGGCCACAAACTCTAACCACCGCCGCTGGCGCAGATTCAGCTCCTTCTGAGTAAACACGTACTTCAGGCTCTTATGATCAGTGAAAATCTTGCACTGAGCCCCATAGAGTAGATGCCTCCACAGCTTCAACGCAAATATCACCGCCGCAAACTCAAGGTCATGCGTAGGGTAATTCCGCTCATAAACCTTCAACTGCCGCGACCCATACGCGATCACCTTACCCTCTTGCATCAACACGCCTCCGAGCCCAACATGCGAGGCATCCACATATACGTCATAGTCCTAGCCCTCCGTAGGCAATGTCAAAACAGGAGCAGTGCACAATATCCTCTTTTGCTCCAAAAAGGCCTCCTCGCACTGCTCGCTCCAGATGAACGATGCATGCTTCTGCGTCAGCTTAGTTAAGGGTGCTTCCAAGGTAGAAAAGCCCTCAACAAACCTTCTATAATAGCCGGCCAACCCCAAGAAGCTCCTAATCTCCTTGGGTGTGCTCGGCCTATGCCAATCCATCACTGCAGAAATCTTCACCGGGTCCACTGAAATGCAATCCTTGTTCACCACATGACCCAGGAAGGACACCTGAGGCAACCAGAATTCACATTTACTCAACTTGGCGTATAACTGATGATCTCTCAAGGCAGATAACACCAACCGCAAGCGCTGATCATGCTCCGCAGCATTCCGTGAATAAATCAGAACGTCGTCTATGAATACGACCACAAACTTGTCCAGAAAATCTTTGAACACCCGGTTCATCATGTCCATGAATGCTAATGGCGCGTTGGTCAACCCAAAAGACATAACTAGGAATTCAAAATGTCCATGCCTCGATCGGAAAGCCGTCCGTGGAATGTCCGACTCCCGGATCCTGAGCTGATGGTATCCTGATCGAAGGTCAATCTTGGAGAACACAGAGCTACCACGCAACTGATCGAATAAGTCGTTGATTCTGGGCAGGGGATATCTGTTCTTGATGGTGACTTTGTTCAGCTCTCTGTAGTCGATGCAAAGACGCATCGACCCATCTTTCTTCTTCACAAAGAGAACAGGCGCACCCCAGGGCGACGAGCTCTGCCTTATGAAACCCTTCTCCAATAACTCATCCAGCTGGGTAAGCAGCTCCTCCAGCTCTCGCGGGGCCATCCGGTACGGCGCCTTAGCAATAGGACGCGTACCCGGCTCCAAATCGATCACGAACTCGACATCTCTGACAGGGGAAGACCGGGAAGGTCGCTAGGAAACACATCAGAAAACTCACGGGCAACAAGAATCTCATCCAACAGCGGCACACTGCTAACAGCCCCCAGCACTGAGACTAAGCAAGCAAAACAATCAGAATTGAATAACCTCTGAGCACATACCGCAGAAATCGCCGGAGAGGCCTAGCGCGGATCGCCATAAATACTCCCAGGCTGACCGTTGTCCTTCTTGAAATCCAAGCGCTTACCCCTGCACTGGATCACTGCATCGTATCTGGACAACCAATCCATACCCAGGATGACGTCAAAATCTTTCAAGTCCATAACCTTCAGATCTGCCCTGGCTGGGAAATCCCCCAACATAATAGGACAATCCAGAATGCCCTGATCTGATATCACGGAATCACCCGAGGGAAATTTGACGCAAAAGGCATCACCGACATGATCAAGAACTAGCTGGCACCGCTCTACAAAGGCCCTAGCCACAAATGAGTGGGTAGCAACTAAGTCAAAGAGAACGCACGCCCAGCGGTTCTTTACCTTAAAACTCCCTATATAAATATAAACGGGAAAATTGCACAATCAATAAAGAAAACAAAAGCCAAACTAATCTGCAATGGAAGTAAAAGACTTGCGAGAAGGTTTACCTGAAATGACTTGCATCGAAGTTTGAGCCTCCGCTGAAGATATCACATTCAACTTCCCTTTGCCTCTATCCGTAGACTGAGGCGGTGGCAACGCCTGAAGAGGAACTGGTCGGTGCACAGACTGGAGCTACGGGCATCGGGCCTTGGTGTGACCTTTCTGTCCGCACTGATAGTAGACCATGTCCTTCAACCAGCAATGGGCAACATCATGCCCCTCTTTCTTGCACAGAGTACACACCACATTCTACCTTGGAGCACCCTCTATAGCATGCACATGCTCCTTCTGCGCCGACGCCCTCTTGAAACATCTCTCAGCAGGATGACCCGACCGACCACAAAAACTACAGACCTCCTTGCTCCTCTTCCACGAAGTAGCACCGGGCACTTGGGGGGCCCTTTGCTTCGACAGCCTTACTCTTATAATTCCTCATCTGATGTCCTCTTTACTTCGCGTTTTTGATGTCCTCTACCTTCAAAGCGGCCTCCACCGCCCCAGCATAACTCACCGCTCCATGAGCCACTGCTAGCTGCTGTACATCGCTCTGCAGGCCACTGAGGAAACGCTTCGCTCTATCCTCCTCTGAGCTCACCAAACTAGGGGCAAAGCGACTGAGTTTGCTAAACTCAATCTCATACTCGCTGACCGAGAGCTGCATCTGCTTCAGATACAAGAAGTCATTCATCAGTCTGTCTCGCTCCACTGAAGGTAGAAATTTCCGCATCAAGATCTCCTTGAAGGAAGCCCAGGTGCTTCCTCCAACCATTCCCTCCTTCTCCCTCATCCACCAGCTCTTCGCTAACCCCTTCAGCTGGTAGGCGGCCAACATCACCTTCTGATCCTCAGACACTCCAGAGTAATGAAACATTTCTTCTATGGAAATCAACCAGTCATCCAATATCATGAAGTCCGCCCTACCATCGTAGGTAGGGGGTCGCAGTCGCTGGAACTGAGTGATGAAATCCATCTCCGGGGGCACCACCATTGGAGGCACCAAAGGGGCTGGGGGTACAGGAGGTGCGGGAATAGCTATACCCACACCAGGATCCTGCGCTCTCGGGGCTAGTCCTGCCACCACAGATATCAGGGACTGGATCTGAGACTGAACGTCCACCATCTGCCTCGATAGAGCCTCATTGCTCTGCCTCAGACTTTCCATAACTGCACCGCTTTGAGCACCAGAAGACTCACCCTCAGATTGGGGAGTCGATCTCGCCACACTATGCTTAGGCACCATCCTAAAAAGATCAAACAAGTAATCATCAGAACTTAGTTCAAATACTAGGACAAAACAAACAGGTACAGACAAACCTACATAAGTACTTGCTTTCACTGCCAACTTGCTCTGGTTTTTTTATATATATATATATTGTTTTATACAGAGGGAAAAATGTCATGCCTAACCTAAGATAGTTCACCACCATCACACTAACTCTTGTGCCTAAATCGGGAATGCATGAATTTATATTCTTTTTGACTCAAAACCATGTGTGTACATATGTCATCCTGCAAGTTTTTAGCTTGGCACGTTGTGCTTATGCAATGTTATGCTATGCATGATTGTGCTATGCATTCTAAAAAGGCTCTAATGCATGTTATGAGCGGTGTACACATGAAAATGTTATGCATCCCATACTACATAACATTTTCATGCAACGAAAAAGAAAACGTGCTAGTCGCATTCATGTGGTGAGGTTATGCATCCCATACTACATAACCCTCACATGTTTCCTCCTATGGTGGATCCATATAAAAACACATATTATGCATCTCATACTACATAATATGCCCCGTATACTTCATGTTATTCTATGAGTGTAGTGTTCGTGCTTCAGCCAAGACGTGCTGATGACATATCGGTGTGTGTATGACATGATGCTAAACTTCTAATAACTAAAAGGAAAGGTTGCCCGACAAATTGTCAAGAAACCTTCCTCTGATACCAACTGTCACAACCCGCATTTTCTCCGAAATAAGAAGTATCAGAGTAGCAGAAAACACGCGTCGTGATGCCACGTCAGACAGGGGATAACTGCCGCCGTTCAGGCAACCACCAGTTACTAAGATTATAAAAAAAACATAAGCTTAAATGATGTGAAAATCCATTGTATTATAGAGGTCGTATCCCTCGGCTTCGTGGATCAACTAGTCCACCCTTCTAAATTATACTTATACGTAGCGGAAAATACTTTATTAATTTTTTTAACATCCTAAGAGAATGCATAAGCATCCCCAGGGGACACCTAAGACTAAGCAAGACCCTAGATTTGACTTATATAATATTTATAGAAAATGACCTTTTACGTGGTTTTGAAAGTAGAGATTAAGCTTTTTTGAAGAGAAAACATGATGTCCATGTTTTAGATATAATAATTGTTTTCTTTTATAGGTTTTAAAGTAACTAGCAACCTAATATAAATCATCCTAGAAGCAAGTTTAATAAACTCCAAAACAGGAAAACTAGCAGTATAAGCAAAGTACAAAGCATCTAAAAGAGAAACCACCAGTGGGCGCCAACAACTGACACGAACCCACTGGTGAGTAGGCATATCTGTACTACAAGTCTAAAGAAACTACCTCCCAGGAGTGAGGAAAAGAGAAACTCAGCAGCAGCTATATCACTAGCAAGCTTCAGAAGAAACCTAGCCGCACAGTCGGCAATAAACCTGAACCTGAGGCATTCAAAGAAAAGAACACCTCAGCAAAGCAATATATATCAATAGGAAAATGAAACAATAGTATAAAGAAGAAGTGGAACAGGTAAGAATAAAGTAAATAAGTGAAGGAAAAATACTCTCCATGAGTGAGTAACAAGGGGTGCACCAAGTGCACGGGTGAAGTCAAGCTTCACAAATCTCTGCAAGAAGGATTAGCAAAATAACATAAATCCTCACATAGAGTTAGAGCTGAAAGAATCGCCTAGTACTGGAGATGGACAAAATTAGCAACAAGGGCCTAGACTGGTGGCAACGGTCCAACCAAGTCTATCAGGCCTAAATATCTCCAAGGTGCTGTGGTGGTGGTATCAGTCCAACTCAACCAAACAACCCATATTGTCTTAGTAAGACAAGAAGTAAAATAAGGGTGGCGGCATCGGTCCGACCCACCTCAAAATCACATCCTACTCCAGCACTAAGTGACTCAGGAAAACCCTTACTAGTGGTTCCATGAACAACCAAGCAGTCAACACAACCCTATTCCAACTAGACCAACCCACCTAAGAACCTTATATACATACCAATGGACTAAACATCAAGTTTGTCCAAGCAAGTAGTTGACACAAATAAATTAAAAGTGATACAATACAGAATTTATGCAAGTAGCTTGATCTCGAACCATACCTATACGATTAGCTTGGTACAAAACCCTAAAGTTAACTTACTACAACCATAAACATTTAGCTTGATACAACCCATAAATAATTAACTTGGGTGGTTCGATACCAACATTAGCAAGGGGCTTGACACTAATTGCAAACAAGGGAATTGACACACAAAAAAAGAAAATGACAAGAGGCTCGGGTGGATTATGATACCAATCCGATTTAGAGCAACCATGGGGCAATTATAATAAAACTCTTGAACTAGTAAACAAAAAAAACAAAACCATAACTACCATTTACATCTAAGGAAAACCGCAAGTTAACAAGGTATGGAAAATCAAATGATGGAAATAAAACACAGATCTTAATTTCATATACCAAACCAAGAACAACCAACCACTCATGGAATCAAGCAACCAAATTTAAGCATGGAAACATTACTTTGGCAAGGGAAAACATGCCTTGGCTTATGGAGGAGTTCAGCCAGCAGTGTTCTTCCCAATAGGATAAGATCACAGCAAAATCCTATGAAAAATCTGGACAAAACTGGGCTATCAAGAGCCGGCCAGTGCAATCTCTTCCAAACCTCCGGCCACCAAAGCAAACGGGCAGCACCTATGCTCCTAAACCGCCCGCCTTAAGCAACGTAGATCACAAAACTTCCTGGACAACCCAACCGGGGAAGAACAACACCATAAAAACGAAGAAAAAACTTCAAACCTAATCTAACGATCGGGCAAAAGAGATGGTGAAATCCCAAAATAGTTACCTCGGAACGAAGGTCTAGCCTAGAGGAGTTCGAATCCGGCATCGAACTGGAGATCCGGGCTGATTTGGGCGGCGAACGGGCGGTCGGAGCCGCGCCGGGACTTCCGCCTGTTTTCTTCCGCTCGGGTCCTCTAGGCAGCCGTCGTGTTTGGGGGGGGGGAAAGGAAACCTAAATAACCTAATGATAAGTCCTATATATATGAATCCTTTACCTAAATCAAATTTTAATTAAGCAATTATACATATATACTCATATACCTTTACACACTTATACAAACCTATACATGTTCCTCTACTATACACATACATGTACACCAACACATAAACATTTACTTATTCATATACTTATACACATAAATTTTTACACTTATAAATATATATATATTGCACCTACCCGCACATACCCGCACACATGCATTTATAAAGCCTCCCACTTACGTGCGCGCATGCATTAATACACTAGCACGCCTAAATCACTCACCAAACTAAAATGCGAAAAACATGAAAATACGCCCACATAAATGACGACTCGCTAACTAGCGACCGTCGGAATAACACGGAAATTAACGTTCCCAGATTCCGAACAAGTCCGCACCGTAGCTAAACACTCGGGCTACGAAAACATCGGTGAAGTCGGACACAACCTCCGATGACCACACACTCGGGCTAACCTCACCCGAAGCCAAAGCACAAGGATTCCCTAAGAGGCTCAGCCGGGCCTCCAAAACGGACGCCGGCTAGCTGGGGAAACCATACAACAGGCTATAACCTCTAAGAACACCTAACGAGGTACTCTAACAATGACACGAGCCGGAAATGCGCCAATGTAATGCTAAACGAGGATCTAAATAATTGCCGAAAAATTCGGGGGCGTTACAATTGTGCTTCTGGATGTGGTGCCTCCTTCTCACATGTTAGTGTTCAAGGTTAGGTGCCATGAGTTGTTTCACTCGCACCTCTTATCACATCCGGGAGAGTCCAACTCTTTTAGTATTTATGACGAGCGGTTTCCCTTGGCATATCTTCATGCCAAGCGTGAAAATATTAATTATAAAATTAGGACTGCAAATTTGAAGCCTATGAAAATCAACTTTGATTATAAAGCTCTCGTACCCTCGGACGTAATCCCTTATCCTCTGTATTTGGGGTAAGCCATGTAGCCCATAGTTTTACTCCTCACGATAGTATGATACTTAGGCGCACTTTAAGAGAACTAATCACTCAAGTTGCGTCTTATTATTTACTTGCTATTTTATCGCCGACACTCGCACCAGATTATGCTCATCATGACCACATTTTATATAAGCACATTAGTGAAGCGCTAACCATACCAATTACATTTTATCAACTTCATGCTAGCTTACATAAAAGGGCGTCTCACTATATTGTTGGCCATTTAGTTTCTGTGCGTCTCGTCCTTGAACGGTTGCCTTCGGGCACTATAGAAAGTTGGCAAGTTGGCAAGCTGGACCTTTTTTGCATATTAAAGAAATTAGGAGATTACACATATCATTTGAAGTATTCCACTGATTGGGTTATTACCCCTATTTTTAATGTTTCTAATTTAACGACATATGTTTCTCCACCACTTGAATTATATGTCTGTCCGTTTGGGTCCACTTTATTTTCTTATGGTTTGGGTAGTGAGCTTGTGCATGGATCTTTCTCTTCATCGGTCTTCACTGGAGGTACGTTGGTTGTTGATGTATAAACTTATTTTCCTTTATTGCATAATGCTTTTCCAAGATTCTCCAGGACCATATTTTTGCATGACAGGATACTCGAAGATGAAGTGCTCTCCTCGCCAAGTGGTTTTGCTTGCTAATACATGGTTCTTTTGGATGATGCTCTCCTGCATCGGTACATTCAGACCAACTCATCGGTGATGAGTAGTTTTCAGCGGGGGAGGATTGATGGAGACGTTGCTGACACGACCGCCATTGATCCCCGTCTGAGAGAGTTCGTCGATTAGGACGTGATGACTAGTTTTAGTCATCGATTTTTGGGTTAAATTAGCATAAATATTCCTAGGATTAATTATATTTTCATGTATTTTTAAGTTTGTTATGTTTAATTTTACTTTCTTTGAATGTTATGTTTCAATTCCTTATTTTATGCTTCCTATTTGGTTTAATTATAAAAATTTTCTATTATGTTGTTTGTCTTAGTTTATATGTTTGTTGAAACATAAACTTAACATTCTATTTTATTTTATTTTTATAGGTTGGAGCCCACATGGTGCAGCCCTCTCATACGGTCGGCCTTCATTGGTGAGCCCAAGCCTCCTTCAAGTCAAACCCAAGCACAAGTACCTCCATGGAGCAGCCCGACCTCTTCAAGCATGCAGCACGGCCCTCTTATATGGTGCAGCCCGGCCTCCCACCTAGCAGCCCATGCACTACCCGAGCCTCCTCCCCACTTCAAGATGTAGCCCACAAAGAGCAGCCCGCCCCCTTCAAAGTGCAACCCACTCTCTCCATACTTTGGCCCATTTGAGGCCCATGCATGGCCGGCCACTCCTCATGCATCCCCTCTTTCATTCCCACTCTGCCCCCTTTATTATTTTCTCTTCCAATTATTCCTCATGCATCTCCCCACTCATCCCCTCTCTCTTATTAATTTCTCCATCCATGCACCTTGCCACCAATGCATTGAACCCACCTCCCTTTCTTCCCCCTCATTAAATGAAATGCATTCCCCCTCTCCAAGCCTATGGCCGGCCACCCCCCTTGCCATTTCAATTTATTCCCATCTAGAATCTTCCCTCCTCATCTATAAAAGGCACCATGGTCTCATGCTTTGAGGTTGGATTTTGGGGAGAGCAAGTGAAGTATTAGTTCAAGAGAGAGTGCTTTCTTTTATGTATCTTACATGTTGTTAAGTTTTTATTAGTGTAACCTTTGCTTTTGTTAGTGTAATCTTTCTTGGTAGCATAATCTTGTCTCTTTATCATTTTGTACTTCTCCATTTTTATTAATCAATGAATATGATCTCTCTTCCTTTTATTGTGTTTTCTTCCTCAACTATGCGTAGCTAATCTTTTTTTTAGCATTTGATCATGAGGATCCATGAAGTTCAACTCCTTCCTTCTTAGATTTCTCTCGCGTCGACTCCGTATTTCCGGTATACGGTAGTAGGCTTTGGATCTCATATTTGAGTAGCCGAGAGGCTCGTGAATGTGAAAGATCACTCAAAGAAGGAAGGAGTTGAACGCAACCCTAGAGATAGGATGACATAAATCTTCCGAATTTGAGTCAAATCCAATAGTGCGGGTCACCTCGATAATGCGGCTTTAGGCCTTTTTGGCTTGAAAGAGATTTCGGTCAAAACATCTATAAGTCAGGGGTTTTAATGCTCTAGCGAGATTATTTTCTAATTTCGGATCCGTCACGGTCGAGTATGATTTGCAAATTTAAAACTATGCCTTTTCATCCCACTCATCTCATTTCATGGTGAATCTTTGATCGAATGCTAACTTATTATTTTAAGTTTTCCGTCTAAAAATTATCTTTAGTTTTTCTCCGAAGAATTTCTCAAAACCCACTTTCTTTCGGTAGGAAAATAGTAGAAGCGTGAGTAAGAGTAGTTGACAACCCCGAGTTTTAAATACAACCTTGGTACTACAATTTGACATGTACACTTGCATGTTCGGGTTTTAGCCATCAAGTTTTGGCGTCGTTGTCGGGGACGCTTTTTTCGTCAATATTAAGAAATCACTTACGCTATTACTTCTGCAAAAATCGAAAAATTTTTTACCTTTCTTTACTTTCTTCTCCAAGTTTCTATTTCCAGTTTTATCTTTTTCTTTCCTTCATTCTCCTTCTAATTTTCTTAGTACATGACCCGCATGAATCCGTCGCTACTTGTTGACTTGGACCCAGAAATCGAACGCTCCTTTCAGAGAAACTTACTATTCAGTGGTTCCACTTCTCAAATAGCGGTTGAGGATTCCGACGGTGATTGTAACTTCAACTCCGAAATGGGAGACCCTAACCCAGCGTTTGCCCAGCAAAGGACGATGTCCGATTATGCTCGGCCCAACCTGGAGGGTACAGAAACAAGTATTGTTCGACCTGCAATTGCGAACAATAACTTCGAGCTTAAGCCTAGCATCATACAAATGGTGTAGCAATATGTACACTTCGACGGATTACAAGATGAAGATCCAAACATGCATATTGCCAATTTTCTTAAAATCTGTGACACCTTCAAAATAAATGGTGTCTCAGACGATGCTATAAGGCTAAGACTCTTACCCTTCTCCTTAAGAATTAAAGCCAAACAGTGGTTGAGTTCTCTTCCAAGAGGATCAATCACTACTCGGAAAATTTTAACTGAAAAGTTTCTCTCTCATTATTCCCCCCCCCCCCCCCCCGCCAAAACTGCTAAGCTAAGAAATGATATAACTTCGTACTCTCAAATTGCTTCTGAGACCCTCTATGACACTTGGGAGAGGTTCAAAGAATTTTGAGAAGATGCCCACATCATGCTCTTCCTGTATGGTTACAGGTCCAGACATTTTACAATGGGCTAAATCAAGAAACCAAGCAAATGATAGATGTCGCTTCCGCTGGTTCTTTGGACCGCAAAACTCCGGAAGCCTCTCTTGAGCTTATCGAGGACATGACGATGAACACGTATCAGTGGAATTCGTCTAGGACTCACACATCTAAACCTGCAGGTATCTATGAAGTGGACTCGGTTTCGCAACTGGCGCTGCAAGTGGAAATGCTGAACAAGAAGATTTAAGAGATGACTGCTTCCTCCGCCACTAAGATATATGAAAATGCGAATGCTACTGCTGCCAAGCAGGTGGATTATCTGGGGAACATACACAGGCCTGCTCAAAATAATTCTGCCAATAATTTTTCTGCTTTTTCTAATTTTTTCTGCACCTCCTGGTTTTAATTCTTCTTCGAACTTTTATAATCCTGGATGGCGTAACCATCCTAATTTTTCTTGGAGTAACCCTGCTAATGTTGCATGCCCACCATATGATTTTACACCACCACAACAACAAAACCAAAATCTTCAAAAAAACCCTCTCTTTGGAAGAAATTTTATCTAGATATATAAGCTCGAATGATGCTACTATTAGAAACTTAACAGGGTGGATGAAAAGTTTAGAAAACCAGGTCGGGCAACTTGCCAAGGCTTTTTCTGAGAGACCAGCTGGAACTCTTCCATCGAACACTGAACCTAACCCAAGGGAGCACGCAAATGCGATTTCCCTTCGGTGCGGTAAGGTTATTAACGAGCCCACCACCAGGAAAGAGCCAAAGGTGATTGTCCCTCCTGTTGTGGAAACAATTATCCCCACAGAATATGATTAATCAACTTTTGGAAATGAAAAATCTACTTTGGATAAAGAAAAAGATATTTCTGTTTTTTCTGATTTTGGAAAAGAAAATGATGACGTTCAAAATGATGCTCCGGTTGTTATAAAGGAATTTCCGCCACTCCCTTATCCGGCTCGACTTAGGAAAGAAAAACTAGACGATCAGTACCAACGCTTCCTTGAAATGTTCAAACAAATTCATATTAATTTACCATTTCATGAAGCGATTAGTCAAATGCCTAAGTATGCAAAATATCTTAAGGATTTATTAACAAATAAGACAAAATTGGAAA
Source organism: Platanthera guangdongensis (assembly GCA_039583875.1). Classification (NCBI taxonomy): domain Eukaryota; kingdom Viridiplantae; phylum Streptophyta; class Magnoliopsida; order Asparagales; family Orchidaceae; genus Platanthera; species Platanthera guangdongensis. The sequence goes on from CM077161.1 coordinate 85,549,538, forward strand.
ATTTACCGCATCTAACCTTAAATAAAGAATGCTCGGTGGTCGTTAAAAACTCTAATCTTCCTTAAAAGATAAACGATCCGGGTAGTTTTTCCATTCCTTGCGTTTTTGGTGATCTGTTTGTTAAACATGTGTTAGCGGATCTAGGAACGAGCATCAATTTGATGCCCTTTTCTTTATTCAAAAAGCTAGGATTGGGCACTCTTAGCCCTACAAGAATGAGTATCCAGTTAGCTGATAGGTCGATCAAATATCTGTTAGGTATGTTGAGGACGTGCTAGTAAAGGTCGAAAAATTCATCTTCTCGGTGGATTTTGTCATTCTCGATATTGAAGAGGACGTCGAGGTCCATCTTATCCTTGGTCGACCCTTCCTAGCCACCTCTCGAGCGGCCATCGATGTTAGTAACGGAAAGTTGTTTTTGCGTGTGGGAGATGATGAGGTCACATTTTCTATCAATCAATCAATGAAAAACTCTTTAAAAAATGATGATTCATGCTTCTTTCTTGATGTTTTAAATGAAGATTCTTCTCTTTTTCTTTCTAACATCTCTTCAAATGAATTTTCCTCTTCTTTTTCTGAAATTTCTTCATATGATTTTGAAAACACGGTTATGTCATTACAAGCAAATTTTGAAAATGATTATGACTTTGGTAGAAAAAAGTATAAAAATCTTATTTTTGAAAAAGAAAAGAATTTGAAAAACTCTTATGATGTACCGCCCCATCTTGATTTAAAACCACTCCCTGATCATCTAAATATGACTTTCTTGAAAAAAATTCTAAATTGCCCGTTATAATCTCGGCCTATCTTTCTCAATCCGAAAACGATAAGTTGATCGAAGTATGACAAAAGCATCGTCGAGCTATAGCGTGGCAAATTTCTGTCATTTCTGGCATAAGCCCTTCTTTTTGTACTCATAAAATATTTTTTGAAAATAATCCTAAGGGTGTAGTCCAACCACAACGTCGTCTTAATCCGAATATGAAAGAGGTTGTGAAGGAAGAGGTGCTTAAGTTATTAGATGCGGGGATAATTTATCCGATTTCCGATAGTCAGTGGGTAAGTCCGGTCCAGGTTGTTCCTAAGAAGGGTGGGATTACGGTAGTAACGAACGAAAATAACGACTTAATTCCAACTATGACGATAATAGGATGGAGGATGTGCATCAATTAACGTAAGCTAAACGATGCCACTCGAAAAGATCACTTCCCCCTCCCCTTTATCGATCAAATTTTAGAACGTTTATCCGGGCACAGTTTTTATTGCTTCCTCGACGGTCTCTCGGGGTAATTTCAAATCCCTATCGCACCCGAGGACCAAGAGAAGACAACATTCACTTGCCCCTTCAGAACTTTTGCTTATCGTAGAATGCCTTTCGGGTTATGTAACGCAACCGCTACCTTTCAGCGGTGTATGCTTGCTATTTTTGATAAATACGTAGAAAATATTATGGAAGTATTTATGGACGATTTTTCTGTTTTTGGCGAGTCCTTTGACTTATGTTTAGAAAATTTGGAAAAAGTTTTACAACGCTGCGAAGAAACCAACTTAGTTTTAAATTGGGAGAAGTGCCACTTTATGGTGCGTGAAGGCTTAGTCCTTGGCCATAAGATTTCCGCTAAGGGAATTGAAGTGGACAAGACAAAAATTGAAGTAATTGAAAAGTTACCGCCGCCTACAAATATTAAAGCGATTAGAAGTTTTTTAGGGCACGCGGGTTTTTATCGACGATTCATTAAAGACTTTTCAAAAATTACTAAGCCTCTCACCCACCTTCTCGAAAAAGAAACTCCTTTCGTTTTTGATGAATCTTGTCTCGCTGCGTTTGAATTAATTAAATCCAAACTTATAAATGCTCCTACTATGATTGCCCCAGTTTTGGATTTACCATTCGAAATAATGTGTGATGCGAGTAGTCATGCGGTAGGTGCGGTTCTAGGACAACGAATTGCTAAGAACTTTCATCCGATTTTCTATGCTAGTAAAACTCTAACTTCTGCTCAAGAAAATTACACCACGACGTAGAAAGAACTTTTAGCTATTATTTTTGCTTTTGATAAATTCCGACCGTACGTTACTCTTGCTAAAGTTATTGTTTTTACGGATCATTCTGCTTTGAAGTACCTCCTTTCTAAACCGGATGCCAACCCACGTCTTATTCGCTGGATCCTCTTACTTCAAGAATTCGACCTAGAGATTCGGGATAAGAAAGGAGCGGAAAACCTAGCAGCTGATCATCTTTCTCGTCTTGAAAATCCCAAACTTGATATTTTAAAAGAAAATTCTATTAATGACTCGTTTCCGGAAGAACGACTTTTAAACATTTCTTCTTCTACCCCCTGGTTTGCCGATCTGGCCAATTATCTTGTGGCCCGGGCCCTTCCAAAAGAATACTCTTCTCACCAAAAGAAGAAATTCTTTTCGGAGTTGAAGTATTATTTTTGGGAGGACCCCTTTCTATTTCGCATTTGTGCGGATCAGGTGGTTAGAAGATGTGTTTCCCGGGAAGAAGGTCAACAAATTTTAAAGCATGTTCATGAAGGTCCAACTGGCGGGCATTTTCAAGCAAACCGCACCGCCCACAAAGTGCTTAGTGTTGACTTTTACAGGCCAAGCATATTTAAAGATGCGCAACTCTTTGTGAGCGGGTGTGATCGGTGCCAACAGACTGGAAACTTATCTAATAAAAATGAAATGGAACAAAATTATTTTCTGGAATGCGAAGTTTTTGATTTATGGGGCATTGACTTTGTAGGCCCGTTTCACTCAAGTTTAGGAAATAAATATATTCTAGTCGCTGTAGATTATGTTTCCAGGTGGGCGGAGGCCCAAGCTTTACCAAGAAATGATGCTCGCGTCGTAGTTGCCTTTCTTAAAAAATTATTTTCTCGTTTTGGTTTTTCTCGAGCGATCGTTAGTGATAGAGGAAGTCATTTTTGCAATGCTCAACTGGTAAAGCTTTAACTAAATATGGCGTTACGCATAAACTTTCAACTGCTTATCACCCCCAAACTAACGGTCATGTCGACGTAGTCAATCGAGAGCTTAAAAGAATTTTGGAAAAAACTGTTTCTACTTCCCGTAAGGATTTGCCTTTAAAATTGGACGATGCTCTTTGGGAATATCGAACAACGTACAAGACCACTATTGGTTGTACTCCTTTCAGACTAGTCTACGAAAAATCATGTCATTTCCCGGTAGAAGTAGAGCACCGTGCGTATTAGGCGTAAAAGTTTTTTAATTTTGATCCGCACTCGGTCGGTGAGCACAGAAAAACCCAACTAAATGAGCTTGACGAGTGGCGAGCATACGCTTATGAAAATAATAAAATTTATAAAGAATGCACGAAACTTTATCAAGATAAGAACTTGCGCCATCCTAAAACGTTTAAACCTGGCGATCACGCTCTTCTTTAAAATTCTCGCCTACGTCTTTTTCCTGGCAAACTTAAATCTAGATGGTCTGGACCATTTACGTTCAAGAACGTTTATCCTTATGGAACTGTGTTGCTTTCTTACCCCGATAAGGGTGATTTTAAAGTGAATGGGCATAGACTTAAACTTTATTTTTCAAATGATTCTGTGTCTCCTGCAACGGAGGATCTTGTCTTGGACTCTTAAATGTTTATCTTGTTGTGGAACATTTTTATTTTTTGGACTTATTATTATTATTATTATGAAACTTTTAATTTTATTCGGACTTTAAATTGATGTAATCAAGAACAATCTTGGGCACCTACTCACAGACTCTATTTTTTCTGCTTTTATTTTGCTCTTCCTTCCGGAGGCCAACCAAGCAAGTTCGTGACCGCCGCGCCAACATTGCTGATATAAAGATGGATCAAGTCAAACCTGCTAACGATCACGTGCAATAAAAAGCAAGCATGGTGGAGCGACATCCGCCTTCATCCCACAAACCCGGGGAGGTCCTGTTCTTTTTATTTCATTTACTTTCTGCATTTTTCTCTCCTTCTCAGTCTCCTTCTCGTTTTTCTTTTTTGTTTATTTCATTGAGGACAATGAAGAATCTAAGCTTGGGGGATGGTTTAGTCAGTTTCTTTTTTTCCTTTTTCTTTCAAAAATCCAAAAAATTAGTATAGTTTTGTTAAGCTTCATTAGTATTGCTTTTATTTTAGCCTTATCAAAAAAAATCCAAAAACAATTTTGGGACCTATGTCCACATTAACCCAGATTTGATGAAGTCATCCTGGAACTAAGATGAATTAGGTTGTATTTGATGCTTTGTTTGAGTTATGTGGTTGCAGGATTCCAATGGGAAGTGTAGACCAATGTCAGTCTACAATGGGTCACCAAACACAGGACCATACAATGTAATCCCTCATTGTATGACCCAAGGTGTTGACTCATGTGTAGCCTCTCTATTGGGATACACTTCATTCTCCAGCACTTGGACTATGTGAATAGAGTTGGATGCTGATTTCACCAAAGAAGAAAGAATTTCCACCTTGAAAAGTTTTCTAAGTATTCTACTCGTGTAGGTCATTAACTACTTGAGTGAAATACTTGCTTTATACTCGAGTCAAAATTCTTATACTCGAGTAAGTATATCTCCCTCTCATGAAGTTAAGTCCACATACTCGAGTAGACTGTCACTTACTCGAGTAGCTTACTTAACTACACGAGTAGATACTTCTTCTTACTCAAGTTGCACCAATTTCGTTCTCCAAATTCTTCTAAGTATAACACTCGAGTAAGTATATATACTCGAGTGGTTATAGATTCTGACTCATCTAACTGTTTTATATCTCACGAGTAAATTTTCTATACTCGAGTAGTATAAGTTATTTACTCGAGTAGTTCACTTACTACTCGAGTAGTTCAAGCTTCATACTCGAGTAAGCTAAATTTCTCTTCTCCTGAAGTTTTTCCAATTCATTTACTCGAGTAAGCTAAATTTCTCTTCTCCTGAAGTTTTTCCAATTCATTTACTCGAGTAAGTCTTTTCCAAATACTCGAGTAGATTTTATTCTCTCGAGTAGTTTAGTCTGATTACTCGAGTAGCTCATTTTCCAGTGTTCAAAAATTTTTCTAAGTCCTATCACTCGAGTAGTTCGTCATGCCACTTGAGTAGTTTTTCTCACCTACTCGAGTAGTACAACTTGTACTCAAATAGTTCAACTCCACTTCCCGTGAAACCTTTCTGTATACTCGAGTAGATCTTCTAAGTACTCGAGTAAGTTGATTATATGCACTCGAGTAGTCCTGAGTTATATACTCGAGTTTGGTTCCTCTATCCACTCGAGTAGTTTTATACCTACTCGAGTAGTCGTTTCCTCACTCGTGTATATCACTTCCTTTTCTCTGAAATTTCTCTAAGTCCAGATTTGACAGATTTTCAAATTCCGTGACATGATTGGTCCACATGTACGTCATTAAGACATATTATGACCGTTATTAGTATTCTTATATAAGGTCATGTCTAATCGACAAACCCTAATAACAATAACAAGCTTTCAAGATCAAATATTATTGAGAAATTTCTGCAGCCGTCTCCTCTCCAAGTCACTGTTTCCTCTCTCTCTTCACGAAAAGAAAGACGCCGCTGCCACTGTTCTTGTCCGGCAAGGGTTTTGATTTTCAGAGGAAATAGACTGAAGAAGTTTTACAGATTGATATCGTTTCTCAACTACTCATCCTCTTCTCGATTGTGTAATACAAAGAAGATTCAGATCTGTTGCCGAGATTTTCTTCATCTTTCTGAATGTGCCATAAAGCTTACAAGAAGAAGATCCTGGTTGCTTGCTTGCAGATCTGACAGAGAAATCATTGTTTGTATTTTCATAAACAATTTCTCATTCTTGTAGGAGAAGTTTTCTCCGAGTGTAGGAGTTTTCAAATCTGAGTTTGTAGGAAGTTTTAGATTCCGAGTTTTAGATCCAGATGATTGGATTGAGATTGTAGGAACTTTGTTCCGAGGGTAGGATTGATTTTCAATCCGAGATAGTGGAGTAGTCGAGTCTAGTGTATTACTAGATCGGTGAGGGAAAGTGGATGTACCCAAGATCGGGGAACCACTATAGATCTTGTCTCATCTGTGATAATTTGGTAGATAGATCTGTGCTTTGTTCTGAGATTTTTTAATTCCACAAAAGACGCACAAATCACCTATTCACCCCCCTTTAGGTGATTAAGGATGACAACTATTATCTTACAATTGGTATCAGAGGGAGGTTTATCGTTGAAAGGTTAACACCTTGATCAGTTCCTGCAAAAGTTGTCATTTGAGATCTACATATCATGGACAAGGCAAAGGATTTTGCCAAGCATCCCCTATGCAACAAGAACAACTTTCCCATGTGGAAAGAAAGGATCAAATTCTTTATGAAAGCTGTGGATCCGAGGATCTTCATGATAGTTGAAGAAGGTCATTATATCCCTATGACTGTCTCCACTATAGATCCTACCAAGAAGGTTCCAAAGAAGCTGATGGATTTAGACAAGGACGAGATTGCACTTGTCTCACTAGACAAGAAAGATAAAAACATTATAGCAAGTGTAGTTGATGACTCAATGCTGCAGAACTTAATCCACTACCAATCTGCAAATGAGATGTGGCAGTCCTTGGTTACCTTGATGGAAGGAACAGAAGAAGTGAGGGATGATCGGAGATCCCTCCACAATCAGAAGTATGAAGCCTTCCGACAGAGAAGTAAAGAAACCATTGATGATACCTTTGAGAACTTTTTCAAGACAGTGAATGGCCTAAGAGTCTATGGCAGAGTATTCACTAATGGAGAACTGAATGATAAGTTCCTGGGATCCCTGACCAAAGAATGGGACAACAAGGTCTGTGCCATCAGGGAGTTTGGGAAGCTAGCTGAGACAAACCCACAAAATCTTTTCGGGAAGCTTATGTTATATGAGCTTCAACTCAACACCAGGAAAGCTGAAGAAGAGAAGAGCAGGTCTGCTCTCAAAGAAAAGTCTGTTGCTCTAAAAGCAGACACCTCTAGAAAGACAAAGGCTGCCTCCCCTACTCCAGATCCAGAAATTATTGAAGAAGAAGAAACTTCTGAGCCTAGTATTTCAGGCTCTGAGCTATCAGAAGGAGAGTTCTCACTGCTCTCACGTCAGTTCAAGAAATTCTTGAACAAGAAGAAGCAATGGAAAGACAAGGATGCCTCCTTTAGAAGATCACGACACAATGATGATCGGCAAAGAAAAGACGCAAGTAGCCATGACAGGTATTCCTCTAAACAGAACAAATATGTTTCGACTAACATTATTTGCTATTATTGTAATAAGACAGGTCATGTCATCGCTGACTGCCCTCATAAGAAGAAGGAGGGTGGTAGAAGAGAAGAAAAGAAATCCTCGCACAACAAGAGGAGGAAAGAGAAGAGCCTGATAGCCAAAAAGAGTAAGACTCTTAGTGACTCCGACTCATCTGAGTCGAGTAAAGTAGAAGAAGAAGCTTATTTTGGGCTTATGGCTCAAACAGATGATGATCAAGAGCCCCAGTTCACTAGGAAGGTAAACTCTCATACCCCACTTTCAGATTCTGAAGTCTCTGAACATGATTGTCAGGATAGCTCCTCTAACGATGAGTCAGAACTAATGGCCCAGTACAAGGAGTTAATCATGGCTTACGACAAATGTCGTCGAGTCGTGAAGACTCAGGCTAAAGAGATCAAATCTCTAAAAGCCTAAGAGAGCATCTTGAGAGACAAAGTCGAAAAAACTGACTCCCTCGAAGAAAACTTCATTAATGCTATTGAAGAATATAATAAGGCTCTTGAGCACATTGACCTCAAAGAGAAAATCATCAAGGATTTGGAGGGACAACTTGCCGCTGAAAGGAAACTTGTTGAAAGTTTCTCGAAGGCCAAAACAGTTCTTCCATTTGTTGCTAAATTCTCAGCAAAGGCCAAGGGAGCTGGGCTAGGCCATGAAGAAGCTTCTAGTAAATCCTCTAGGAGAAATAAGTATCAACGGAAGAATAAGGCTGCCAAAAAGGGTTTGGCCAAATAGAAGGGGGAAGCCACTCAAGATCAGACTACATTCAAGAAAGTCATCTTTCCATCAAATGAGTTTAATCTTGACTCATCCTATGGGCACTTTGCTAGCCCTACCTATGTAGATCCTAAGTCCCGCTATCAAGGGTCGACTCGCCCCAGAAACTTCGGTGAAAGTATCTTTAAGGCACCTTATGAATAAGTTGTTCTTAAGAGCTATGGCCCTTTTAATCATGGTCATAACTTCAAGAAGGCATCAAAGATAATGCCTGTTGTAGAAAATCCTATAAAGGAGAAGAAGCCATGTGATTGCCATCATCATGAGGCATCTTCCTCCAAGAATGCTGCCCCTGCTATACCACAATTCCAAAAGGTCAAGCAGGAGATCATGAGGCAAAGGTACAATAGATTTAACTGTTGGTGGTGTGGCAAGGTTGGTCACTTCGCCATTGATTGCTGGTTCAATCCCAGAAACACTGCAACTCCTCATGTCAGCAATATGAGAAAGATCGCTCATAATGCTAACACTCGTAGGGGGAGTACTCTAACCCGAGACCAAGGACCCAAACGTGTTTGGGTTCATAAGGCAAATTTATTATAATTGCAGGTATGTCCAAAGGCCAATAAAATGCCAATCTGGTATTTGGACAGCGGATGCTCTCGGCATATGATCGGGACTAGAAGCCTTATTCAGAACTTTACTCCAGTCATGAACGGACCAAAGGTCATCTTTGGATGTTCAGACCGTGGAATTACTAGAGGCTATGGTATGATCACTAACAACAATGTATCCTTCTCGGATGTGGCTTATGTCAAAGGATTGGAACACAATCTCATAAGCATAAGCCAACTCTACGATAAAGGATACATAGTTGAATTCCATGCTGATAAGTGCTTGATAAAATCCTTTGACAATATGGAAATGATTCTATCCGGCACTCGAAGCAGGAATATTTTCTGTTTAAATTTCATTTGTATAGATTCCCCTAGACAAGTGTGCCTTTTAGCAAAAGATAGTGCGTCTCTTGGTGACCAATGACACAAGAGACTAGCACATATTAATTTCAAAACTATTAATAAATTATTTTCAATGAACTTTGTTCGTGATGCCCCAAATGTCAAGTATGTCAAAAATAAACCTTGTCATGCATGTGTTAAAGGCAAGCAAATAAGGGCTACCTTTAAAAACATTATTGGAAAAGATTGTAATAGATGTCTTCATCTACTGTACGTGGACTTGTTTGGTCCGCTGCAAATTAGAAGTTTGGGAGGTAAGGATTATACGTTGGTAATAGTTGATGATTACTCGTGTTTTGCGTGAGTGTTCTTTCTGAAACACAAGTCAGATACCTTCGACATCTATACTAATTTTGTCAGGCAAGTCCAGAATGAGTACAATTGCTCCATAGTCAAAATCAGAAGTGACAACGGAACAGAGTTTAAATCTGGGGCCATAATAGAATTCTGTGAAAGCTTAGGAATCTTTCATGAGTTTTCCTCGCCTCGTACTCCACAACAGAACGGAGTGGCTGAGAGAAGGAACAGAACACTCATAGAGGCCTGCAGGACAATGTTGAGTGATGCTTCCCTTCCGGAGTACTTCTGGGCTGAAGCCATCAACACTGCATGCCATGTGCAAAATCGAGCACTCATAAACAAAAGCCACGATAAGATACCTTACGAACTTCTAAAGAGCAGAAAGCCAACCATCTCATACTTTAGAATCTTTGGCTGTAAATGTTCGTACTTAACAATGGTAAGTATCATACCACCAATTTCAGCGAAAAGAGTTTTGAAGGTATTTTTGTAGGTTATAGTAGCCATAGTAAGACATATAGAATATTTAATAGAAAAACTCTGGTGGTAGAAGAATCGATACATGTTGTATTTGATGAGACGAGCATGCTGCAAAGAAATCCGTCTAGTGTGCTCATTGAAGATGCAGGTGCAAAGCTGAAAGAAACTAGCTTGGATGAACCGTCCGAAGACAAAGGGGAAAAGTTCATCAAGATCACCACTCCAACCCCTATTGGAGAAGCTGATGATCAAGATGAAGAAGTCATCCAAGATGAAGAAATCACTCCAGTGATTGAAGATAATCCAGATGCAAGAACTTTAGAGCTCAGACATCTAAAGGATGACTCCATGGACCAGATCATAGGAGATCCCCGGGACGGTGTCAGAACTCGAAGACATACAACTAATGAGAATTTATATTTGAGTTTTCTCTCACAGGTTGAACCGAAGAAGTTTTAGGAAGCAAACTCGGACGCATCATGGATAATGGCAATTGAAGAAGAGCTAAATCAATTCAAGTGCTGCAATGTATGGAAGCTTGTTCCAAGACCCAAAGGAAAGAACGTCATTGGAACAAAATGGGTCTACATGAACAAGATGGACGAAGAAGGGACGATCATAAAGAACAAGACCAGACTTGTCGCTAAGGGCTATCGTCAGGAAGAAGGAATCGAATTCGACCAGACATATGCTCCAGTGGCAAGGCTGGAGGCAATAAGGTTGTTCCTAGCATATGGTGTATTCAAAGGCTTCACTGTCTATCAGATGGACGTGAAGTCTGCCTTCCTAAATGGTAACATAAAGGAGGAAGTGTATGTGGAATAACCTCCAGGTTTCGTTGATCCTCACTTTCCTGATTATGTCTATTTTCTGCACAAGGCCCTATATTGTCTGAAATAAGCTCCTAAAGCTTGGTATGAGACGCTGTCTAGCTTTCTACTTGAGAACAAGTTCACAAGGGGAAAGATAGACAAAACATTATTTCTTAGGGAAATTAAAGGTAAAATTTTTCTAGTGCAAATCTATGTCGACGACATTATTTTTGGCTCTACAGACGACAACCTATGCAAAAAGTTCTCAAAACTTATGCAAGGGAAGTTTGAAATGAGCAGTATGGGCGAGATGAAGTATTTCTTAGGGCTTCAGGTGAAACAATCTAAAGATGGAATTTTCATCTCGCAGACCAAGTTCACCAAAGAGCTAATTAAGAAATTCAGAATGGAGAACGCAACCTCTATGAGGATTCCAATGGGCTCAACTATATCTCTGGACAAGGATGAAAAGGGAAACCTTTTGATGAAACCAAGTACAGAAGCATAATTGGATCCTTGCTCTACCTTACTGCCAGTAGACCCGACATAATGTTTTCAACATGTGGCTGTGCTAGATTTCAGGTGAACTCTAAGGAATCTCACTACGCTGCTGCAAAGTGGATTTTGAGATACCTTAAAGGTACACCAAATCTTGGCTTATGGTACCCAAGAAGTAATGACAGCGAACTAATTGGTTTCTCAGATGCAGATTTTGTAGGAAGCAAAGATGACAGGAAAAGCACCTCCGGGTCGTGCCAATTCTTTGGAAGAAGGCTAATCTCCTGGAGTAGTAAGAAACAGAACTGTGTCGCAATCTCAATGGCCGAGTCAGAGTACATCTCTGCAGGTAGTTGTTGTCCACAGTTACTCTGGATAAGGAATCAATTTAAGGATTACAACAAGCAGTTCAAGAATATCCCATTGTTTTGCGACTCTTCCAGTGCAATTGCAATAGCCAACAATCCAGTCTCGCACAGCCGGACAAAGCATATCGAGCTAAGGTATCATTTCATCCGAGAGCATGTAGAGCATGGGGACATAGATCTCCAATATGTCTCCACAGACAGGCAAGTTACAGATATCTTCACGAAGCCGCCGGACGAGACCAAGTTCTCATTCTTCAAAACTGAACTTGGGATGCTCAACAAGGAAGATTAGAGAAGTTTGGATTTCAAAAAGGCAGGGACAATAAAGGTTAGTCAAAATTTGGCATTTCACTTTTTATATATATATAGACTTGACCTACTCGAGAAATCAAAGCACCTACTTGAGTAGTCCATTTTACTTACTCGAGTAAGGCAATTCATGTACTCGTGTAGTACACTTCATCTACTCGAGTCAGTCGATTCACCTACTCGAGTAACTCCCCATCTACTCGAGTACCTCTTTATCTCTCGTGTATGTGCCTCTTTGGTTTTCAAATGTTCTTATACGCCAACCAAGGCTCATGCCGCCTTTTCCTATTAAGTTATTTCCTTCTAGATAATTAAACTTAAACCTAGGGTTTATAAATTCGAAATTCCACTTCATTCTACACAAAATCATTTCCAATCTCTCGAGTACCTGTCTACCGCTTCGTCTTCCTTCGAGAAGTTGCAGAGCCGCGACTTTTCCTCTCCCCCCCCCCCCCGACAGAGCTTTTCTCAGTTTCTGGTTCAGAACTTGTTACCGCAGGGATTGCAGAGCTTTCAGATGATTTCCACAACCTGTTGATTCCTCTAGACACCGCAGGGCTATCCTTCATCCTGCAAGAACCATGTCGGATCCTCTTCCCCGAGGTAGCAGAATTCTTCACCAATCTGAAGGTCAAACGAAATGGCCAAGTTCTGATGTCCAAAGTGAGAGGTATGAAAATCAAACTCACCAAGACCATCGTCTCTCAACTTCTCCGATTACCAATAGTGGATGAAGAAGACGACCTAGATGACAAAGATTCTGACAGAACATGCTTATTCTGTGGTATTTCGGCTGACGCTCAATATATCAAACGGTCAGACATGAACGCAGAAGGAAAGTTTCGGGTTGATGTTATTGGAAAGATTTTGCTGTGCAAGACCAACTCCATAAGTGACATTCCACTATATTTCTTCGACATAATGCAAGCCATTGTCTGCCGTAAGAAATTCCAGTTTGGCATGCTGATTCTGGACAAAATCAAGGACAGCTTAAAATCCCCCAACTTCGCCAGAATAATCTCTCTGCTCCTCCATGGAACAAATACTCAAGTATTCAACTTCTCCAAAGGGTCCCCTCTTCACCACATGAAGAAGGTCTACATTTCTTCTATTCAGAGATGGGAGCTCAAACTGAAGAATGCTGCCCAAGCCGCCAAAGTTCCAGCAGATACAATACTAGAGGATAGGACTCCCTCTCCCTCTCCTCATCTGGTGGCCAGCTCCTCTAGTGCACTTAGAGTAGGGGAGCCTGCTCCTTCTATCTCAATCAGGATGCCCTCTCCACCAAAAACTACCTCATCTCCTCAGCCAACAACGTTTTCCCTACCTCAAACACCACAAACTCCTCCAGCAACTCCTTCAGATCAGATACCTCCAGAATCTCTTCTCTCAACAGCTGCTGCTATAGAGCAATGATTGCAGAACTCACTGAAGAAGTGCTGCCTATTCCTCCTCCTCCTCTATCTCCTCCAGCTCCATCCTCTGAAATTCATAATTACTCAACTCCTGGACAATCTCCAGACAATTCTCCAGCCAGGACTCCAGCAAAATCTACTACTGCCCTCAAAGACCAGCAAGGCACAATTCTCCTTTCTGATGAGCCTTCCCCTGAGCTAACTAAGGCTCCTCTCAGAAACCTAGATTTCTCTATCCCTCATGTTATGGAAGAAGGGGATGCTATCATTCATACCACAAGAGCTCCCAGCTCTGTGATCATTTAATAAATAGCTCCATGGGTAGCTCCTCCTCTTCCTTTTGCTGCTCCTTCTGCTGCTGCTGCTTCTGCCTCACCATATTTGCTGTCCCAGATCTCTCTCCTGCTGCAAGACCAGAGAAAATACCTTGATGCATCTCTAGCTATCATTACAGCCAAAGTTACTGCTCTAGAAGCTAAGATGAGCAGAGGGTTTACTGAAATCCAGCACAATACTGACAAGCTCAGATACCTGTTTCAACTTGGTGGAAAAGCCCTCAACCACACTATAACTAGTGTTGGATAAGTTATGGAATAGGGTGTCACCCTTGCAAATAATCAAATAGAACTGGACTAGAGAAATGAAGCCAACAATGTGAAAATTTGTGAAGAAGTTGGTCTCTTTAAAGAAGATGTTATAGAGAAGTTATCCGTTGAAATCAAAAAGGGGGAGAGCTTGGTCAAAGAACAATTAGAAAAATCAGCTGCTCTGAAGACAGATTTATGGGAAACTCATGTGATGAAAATTCATGATGATGTGCTAGCGCAGATACTGAGTGTCAAATTTCATACCTATGACACTATTTTCTGGATGCATAACAAGATTCTACCAGAATTTGCTGCTGATCCCACCATTATTCCCCATCATTTAAATCCTCTAGCTACAGATGCCTCTGCCTCAGCTGCTCCTCTGCAACCTACCTTCTCTCCCAGGCCTGGAGACTCAGTTTCTCCTCCAGACACCTATGTTCAAGGCTGGGAAGAAGATCCTACTGACATTTTCCTTCATGCTCCTCCAGAGATCAAAACCTCCAAGAAGAAAAGGAAATATGGTGAAGGTCCTTCTGCTAGCAAGTCTTTTCCTGCTAAAGCACCTGAACATGCTGAAGTTTGGTCTCCAACCTCCAAATCCCTGATTCTGGAAACTCTCAGATTTGTTATGGAATTCCATGAGAGCAGGAATATTCATTACAGCTCATATGAATGGGAACTTTATGAAAAATCCATGATCAAAAGGAGAATCTATGACAGAGAATATGGGAGGAACAACCCTGCAACCCCTCCTAGACCTCCAAAATATTATCCAAAACCTTTCTATTACCAGAGGAGACAACAAGATAAATTGGACAGACAATAGCATCAAGGATGATTTTCAAGGATATTTGAGAGTGTGAAATGATTGATTGTAGAATTGATAATTTTGGATATTCTTATTTATATAATTCTAAGTTTTTGCTCTTATTATCTTTTCTCATAGTCTATTGCTTGTTTGCACTAATTTTTCTACTTAGCTTCTTTTTATGTCTTTAATTCACCTTAGTGTAAAGGGTTCTGACTTCAACAAATAGGGGAAGATTGTTGGGACCTATGTCCACATTAACCCAGATTTGATGAAGTCATCCTGTAACTAAGATGAATTAGGTAGTATTTGATGCTTTGTTTGAGTTATGTGGTTGCAGGATTCCAATGGGAAGTGTAGACCAATGTCAGTCTACAATGGGTCACCAAACACATCACCATACAATGTAATCCCTCATTGTATGGCCCAAGGTGTTGACTCATGTGTAGCCTCTCTATTGGGATACACTTCATTCTCCAGCACTTGGACTATGTGAATAGAGTTGGATGCTGATTTCACCAAAGAAGAAAGAATTTCCACCTTGAAAAGTTTTCTAAGTATTCTACTCGTATAGGTCATTAACTACTCGAGTGAAATACCTGCTTTATACTCGAGTCAAAATTCTTATACTCGAGTAAGTATATCTCCCACTCGTGAACTTAAGTCCACATACTCGAGTAGACTGTAACTTACTCGAGTAGCTTACTTAACTACTCGAGTAGATACTTCATCTTACTCGAGTTGCACAAATTTCCCTCTCCAAATTCTTCTAAGTAAAACACTCGAGTAAGTATATATATACTCGAGTTGTTATAGATTCTGACTCGTGTAACTGTTTTCTATCTCAAGAGCAAATTTACTATACTCGAGTAGTATAAGTTATTTTCTAGAGTAGTTCACTTACTACTCGAGTAGTTCAAGCTTCATACTCGAGTAAGCTAAATTTCTCTTCTCCTAAAGTTTTTCCAAGTCATTTACTTAAGTAAGTCTTTTCCATATACTCGAGTAGATTTTATTCTCTCGAGTAGTTCAGTCTGATTACTCGAGTAGCCCATTTTCCAGTTTCAGAAATTTTTCTAAGTCCTATCACTCGAGTAGTTCGTCAAACCACTCGAGTAGTTTTTCTCACCTACTCGAGTAGTACAATTTGTACTCGAGTAGGTCAACTCCACTTCCTGTAAATCCTTTTTGTATACTCGAGTAGATCTTCTAAGTACTCGAGTAAGTTGATTATATGCACTCGAGTAGTTGTTTTCTAGCTACTCGAGTAGTCCTGAGTTATATACTCGAGTTTGTTTCCTCTATCCACTCAAGTATTTTTATACCTACTCGAGTAGTCGTTTCCTCACTCGTGTATATCACTTCCTTTTTTCTGAAATTTCTCTGTGTCCAGATTTGACAGATTTTCAAATTCCGTGACAAGATTGGTCCACGTGTACGTCATTAAGACTAATTATGACCGTTATTAGTATTCTTATATAAGGTCCTGTCTAATCGACAAACCCTAATAACAATAACAAGCTTTCAAGATGAAATATTATTGAGAAATTTCTGTAGCCGTATCTCTCTCTCCAAGTCGCTGTTTCCTCTCTCTCTCTTCACGAAAAGGAAGCCTCCAGTGCAGCTGTTCTTCTCCAGCAAGGGTTTCGATTTTCAGAGGAAATAGACTGAAGAAGTTTTACAGATCGAGATCGTTTCTCAACTACTCATCCTCTTCCCGATCGTGTAAGACAAAGAAGATTCAGATTTGTTACCGAGATTTTCTTCATCTTTCTGAAAGTGCCGCAAAGCTTACAAGAAGAAGATCCTGGTTGCTTTCTTGCAGATCTGACAGAGAAATCATTATTTGTATTTTCTTAAGCAATTTTTAATTCTTGTAGGAGAAGTTTTCTCCAAGTGTAGGGGTTTTCAACTCCGAGTTTGTAGGAAGTTTTGGCTTCCGAGTTGTAGATCCCTTTGGTTGGATTGAGATTATAGGAACTTTATTCAGAGGGTAGGATTGATTTTCAATCCGAGATAGTGGAGTAGCATAGTGTAGTGTATTTCTAGATCGGTGAGGGAAAGTGGATGTACCCATGATCGGGGAACCACTATAGATCTTGTCTCGTCTGTGATAATTTGGTAGATAAATCTGTGCTTTGTTCTGAGATTTTTTGATTCTGCAAAAGACGCACAAATCACCTATTCACCCCCCCCCCTTTTGGTGATTAAGGTTGACAACTATTATCTTTCAAAAAATCAAAAAAAAGAAGAAAAAAAATCTATAAAGACAAAAATCCAAAATTTTTTTTGCTAAAATCTATTTGAAAAACAAAATCTAAAATTATTTTCTACCTTTATTTTTATGTTTCTTCTAGTGATGTGTAGGCCCATGCGGTTCCTTAGTTCTATTTAGAATTCTTTGAAACAATTTTCTAAATTTATTAGTTTAATATATCTTAGTTTTACTAGTTTCTTGTTCTTAAATATAGGCATCCGTTTTTTACATTATAAGTTAGCAATTTGTAGTTATGTCTTTATATTCGGTTAGTTGCTTACGAATGGTTGCTAGGTAATGTTATCTCTTTTTCATTTGTGGGGTAATACTTTCTTGGTGTCTAGAACTTGTCCCGAGCTACTCTCGAAACATTTGCGCCATTTTTTACGTACTTTAGAAATGATTTAGGCCACCCTTTGACTAGTTTGAGCTTTTCTTGCCCACCAACAAATTTACCATTGCAAATCAATTTTTGGGCCTTTTTCCATATTTCTTTGTTTTTAGCTCCACCTTTCATTTCATTATTTCACCAAAGCCGAAATCCCTTTCCTATTTTCACACTAAACTTTGAGCTTAAATATTAATTTTGGGAAGGGTTATATCTTTGAAATGAAAAGGAAAATTTATAGATTATATTTGGAGCTTTCCTTAAGAGTTACAAAAAAAGAGTTATTATCAAAAGTATTATCAAAATGAAATGAAAAAAAAGTAGTTTATTTTTGGCCAAAATTATGAAAAGAAAAGAAAAAAAATACATGGCCTTATGTTTGTTTTAGCTTGAATTGAAGTACTTATCATGTCATATTTTTGTATTTAAAGCTCACCCTTAATTTAGTGTGATTTAACCACCATCATGTTTATCCTTGTTTTCAATTCCTAATAATTTACCTAAGCCAAATTTTAATGCCTATTAGAAGTCCTATTAATCTTTAGAACGTAAATTCGTGTAGTGGAGAAAGTGTGAACGGACAAGCCTATGGCCACCATCATTGATGGATTTTTTTGGAGGTTATCTTGAGGTGTCTTAGGGATAATTGTTATTCTAGCAACCTAGTAGTTCGTTAATGCGCCATTTATTTAGAATTTTTACACTTGTTTCTCTTATTTTCATTAATTTTGGATGCCTTGTTTTAAGATTTAGAAATGTGTAAATTTTCTTTATGTTCTAATGATATTTTTAGGTCTCCGCTTTCAAGTTTTCTATTGTGTACTTCTCACCCCACTAGTTGTTAACATAGGAATTAGGATAGTTTAATTTTTAATATTTTGTTTTTCTTAATTATGCAACCTAAATCTTCTTTGTTTTCATTCCCTAGTTCTTTAATTTTTATTTGCTTTAGGGCAAGCAAAAGCTCTAGCATGGGGGAATTTGATGACTAGTTTTAGTCATCGATTTTTGGGTTAAATTAGCATAAATATTCCTATGATTAATTATATTTTCATGTATTTTTAAGTTTGTTATGTTTTAATTTTATTTTCTTTGAATGTTATGTATCAATTCCTTATTTTATGCTTCCTATTTGGTTTAATTATAAAAATTTTCTATTATGTTGTTTGTCTTAGTTTATATGTTTGTTGAAACATGAACTTAACATTCTATTCTATTTTATTTTTGTAGGTTGTAGCCCACATGGTGGCGCCCTCTCATATGGTCTGCCTTCATTGGTGAGCCCAAGCCTCCTTCAAGTCAAACCCAAGCACAAGTACCTCCATCGAGCAGCCCGGCCTCTTCAAGCATGCAGCCCGACCCTCTTATATGGTGCAGCCCGGACTCCCACCTAGCATCCCATGCACTACCTGAGCCTCCTCCCCACTTCAAGATGCAGCCCACAAAGAGCAGCCCGCGCCCTTCAAAGTACAGCCCACTCTCTCCATACTTTGGCCCATTTGAGGCCCATGCATGGCCGGCCACTCCTCATGCATCCCCTCTTTCATTCCCACTCTCCCCCTTTATTTTTTTCTCTTCCATTTATTCCTCATGCATCTCCCCACTCATCCCCTCTCTCTAATTAATTTCTCCATCCATGCACCTTGCCACCAATGCATTGAACCCACCTCCCTTTCTTCGACCTCATTAAATGAAATGCATTCCCCCTCTCCAAGCCTATGGCCGGCCACCCCCCCCCCCCCCTTGACATTTCAATTTATTCTCATCTAGAATCTTCCCTCCTCATCTATAAAAGGCACCATGGTCTCATGCTTTGAGCTTTGATTTTGGGGAGAGCAAGTGAAGTACTAGTTCAAGAGAGAGTGCTTTCTTTTATGTTTCTTACATGTTGTTAAGTTTTTATTAGTGTAACATTTGCTTTTGTTAGTGTAATCTTTATTGGTAGCATAATCTTGTCTCTTTATCATTTTATACTTCTCCATTTTTATTAATCAATGAATATGATCTCTCTTCCTTTTATTGTGTTTTCTTCCTCAACTATGCGTAGCTAATCTTCTTTTTAGCTTTTGATCATGAGGATCCATGAAATGAGATGAGGGTTTCTTTTATTTCCTAGTTTTTTTGTCTAAATTTTACTCGATCCTTCTTTGATTTCTCTCGCGTCGACTCCGTATTTCTGGTATATGGTAGTTGGCTTTGGATCTCATATTTGAGTAGCCGAGAGGCTCGTGAATGTGAAAGATCACTCAAAGAAGGAAGGAGTTGAACGCAACCCT
The DNA here is from genome assembly GCA_039583875.1 of Platanthera guangdongensis. Lineage (NCBI taxonomy): Eukaryota > Viridiplantae > Streptophyta > Magnoliopsida > Asparagales > Orchidaceae > Platanthera > Platanthera guangdongensis. Next base: position 85,569,031 of record CM077161.1, read on the forward strand.
AGAGATAGGATGACGTAAATCTTCCGGATTGGAGTCAAATCCAATAGTGCGGGTCACCTCGATAATGCGGCTTTAGGCCTTTTTGAATTGAAAGAGATTTCGGTCAAAACGTGTATAAGTCAGGGGTTTTAATGCTCTAGCGAGATTATTTCCTAATTTCGGATCTGTCACGGTCGAGTATGATTTGCAAATTTAAAACTATGCCTTTTCATCCCTCTCATCTCATTTCATGGTGAATCTTCGATCGAATGCTAACTTTTTATTATAAGTTTTCCGTCTAAAAATTATCTTTAGTTTTTCTCCGAAAAATTTCTCAAAACCCACTTTCTTTCGGTAGGATAATAGTAGAAGCGTGAGTAAGAGTAGTTGACAACCACGAGTTTTAAATACGACCTTGGTACTACAATTCGACAGGTACACTTGCCTGTTCGGGTTTTAGCCCATCAGGACGATCGATACTGCAAGCTCGAGGATGGGATCGACGTCCGCCGCCATTATATAAAAATATATAATTATAAATTAACTAATTATAATTATATATTTTAAATAATTTTATTATTTTGAAAATTTGTTTTAAGTATTTATTTCATGATCTAAATTTCATTCCATGTGTAATGATGGGTGCTTATAACCATCATGCGCTGTTTTAATTATTTCATTTCATTTTCTATGATGGGTGCATATAACCATCATATTTGCAATTTGAATTTTGAATTTTAAATGGAGGGAGATTGAGTGGTGTAGGCTATATATAGCTATGTTATGAAGGATTGATTAGAGAAGAAGAATAAGAAAATAATCCCCCTAAAATCTTTTTGAGATCCTCCTTCCCCCTTTGCAAAATTCGGCCACCTCCCTCCCTCTCCTCCTCTTGGCCGTCGGCCAACTCTCCTTCCCCGCTCTATTTAGGCCTCCTCTCTTCCACCTCCTACTCTCCTTTCATCTCTAAGGAAACCCGACCTCTTCCTCTTCAAAACCGACCCCCTATCTCCCTAAAACCGACCACCAACAAAGAAGACCAAGCAACCCTCATTCTTGAAGAAATCGACCAGGATGCAAGGATCTTCCTTGTGATTATCAACTTCGGCGTGAAGCGACAAAGACAGACAAGTTCCTTTCCTTCCGGCATGACTCCGGTGAAGCCGTTGAAGAACGATCCAAGTAGAGAAAGTCGAAATCATCCATTCCGATTGGGTAACGAAAATATTTCTACTTTGTGTGATTTTTTCACTTTTAGATTAATTCCTGTGGTGGTTTACTTTAGCGTAATTTTGGAAGCATTGAAATTTCGTGGTTTTCTCTCAATTGATAGTTGTGTTTCATCTAATTTTCATTTATATTCGAGAGGTTTGGCGAACCTTCGTTTTCTTTTATTGGGAGAGGTCTACCGTTTCCGAATCGTTATTTTTGGTAGATCTCTTTTGGTATAGCCTTCGCTCGATCGGACCGGGTTGGTGCTTTTAGCCGGAAAGAATATTGGTCTATCGCCTCTATTCGATCCTAATCTATTTGGCTACCCGTACGCCAGCATATAATTAATAGAATTAATTAACGTGGTGTTTCGTAGAATGATTGTGCGAGTATAGGATTTGTATCGAAGAGAGGTATAAGTGCTAGTCCGTGGATTTATTCGTTGTCAAATGTGCAAGCCTACATCAAAAATCGACATGGATGCGAGCTTGGCGGCAGGTTTGGTGGTGGTGCGCCATGGCCGATCCTAGCTTCGGCGATTTCTCCCGATTCTTTGTTTCTCCAGCTAAGACCTTGCTCCAACAGTCGAATTCTACTCCTCTAGATGTTCTGAAGGTGATGGTGAGATTGGTTTTGGCTGGGAGAGAATGTTTGAGGATTTTGAACAAGGGGGGTGGTCTTCCCTGGCTTTGGTTGCTCCTCCTTGCTGACATGTGTCCACCATCCCCCAAAATCTACTCGAAATGAGCATGGGAGCTCAGCCAAATGCTTGGGCAGAGAGGAGGGCCAAGTGGCCTCCACTCCATATTTTTCTCTCCCTCTCTCTCCTCTACTTGGGTAAATTCCCAAAATACCCTCATGCATGTCACTACCCTCCAAAACCAGAGGGTAGGGGTTGTAATTGGGTACTTGGACTGTTCATGGGCCTTGGCTCATGGGCTTAGCCCATTGGGAATGGGCTTGGCTTTCATTTTTCCCCTTTAGGACTTATGTTGGCCAAATTGACTTTTAGGGTTGACTGGGTCAATTTGGTGAGTGAGTTGGTCCCACTTGATGGCCATGGACCCTATGACATCGCCCAACATGGGTTGTGTCATGGCTCAAGGCCTTAGACCATTAGCAATGGGCTTGGTCTGCAAACTCCCTTAAATCGGCCTAAGGTTGACCAGGTTGACTTTTAGGGTTGACTTGGTCAACTTGATGAGTGGGCTGGCCCCACTTGATGGTCATGGACCCTATGACATCAACCAACATTGGTTGGCCATAGTGATTCCCCACTTGGGCTAATTGGGCCTATCTGTGTAGTTTTGATCAAATTAGGGTTAGGGTTGACTCTAGTCAAATTGAGTCAATGGGTGACCCTATGATGGGGCCTTTAGGTCACTCAGATTTCTTTTAGGGTTAGGGAGATAATGGTGAGGTCAACTTGTATCCATGGTTTCAATTTGGGCTATTTTGACCTAAAGTTTACTTGAACCCTACAGTGCGCCCCATGTGAGTCCACCCTACTCTTATGGTCCTAGGGTCAAACCTAACCTAATCCCTTCCCCCCACCATATGTCCTAACCCAATCTAAGTTAAGGGGTCTAGTAAGAAGTGGGATGTTACATATGATGGATTATATGACTTGTGCAGACCAATGATACTGTATTTTGTTATATGCACATCGTAACCATATAGTAAATTGCACACCTGTTGTGGGGATTATTACTATTTGCACACCATAATTGTATGATTTATTATATGCATATCTCAATCATGCATATTTTACTACCCACACATATATTACAGTAATTCATTATTCGTGCACGCCATAATGGGTGGTTATGAAGATAGTGAGGTGTGATGGGGGCGGCGTAGAAGTTACCCGATCGAGGAGATGGAGGGAGTGCGATAGTGAGCAGTCGAGAAATACAGTGCTGTGACCGGGCAGCGGTTGAGTGGCCGGTAGGGTGGTCGACCACTCACGACAAAATGGATGGTCGGCCATGGTCGGTCGCACGTCCTATGGGTCGCCCGATAGTGCGATAGCGCAATGACTCGCGGCCGTGCGACAGCTTGGTAAAGGGGCTGCTCGACCGGGAGGGCATGCGGTGGCGCCAGGCTGAGTTTGCGCATGCGCAGAGGGTTGCACGGTTGTCCGGTCGGGTGGGTCCGGTCTTGCGCTGCAAGCCAAGGGAGGTCGTACAGCCAAGGCGTCGCATGGTCATGCAACCGCTCGCATGGTCATGCTGCCGTTTGGGAATTCCGCGAAGCAGCCAACCGATCGCGCGAAGCTGGGCGGCCCGACGGTGGAGTTAGTTGGTTGGCTTTGTTTAATTAATACTAATACATTTTTTGTTAACATATTTTTGTAGATGTTAAAAAATTATTGTTTTATTGAACTCTCAATGGATAGGACTACTGAACAACCTCATGAGTCATGACTATAGATTGGACGGAACGACGTTAGGAGAGGGTGAAGGATGGCAGGCTCATATAGATTTTCATTGCGTGCGCTTCTCACTCTCTACTGACATGGAGCAGTTGAGCGGCCAGCACTAAGGCTCTATTTGTTTGGGCATTTTGCTGCTTTGTTTTGGGCAAACGCCATCGGAAGGTTGGTAAACAAATGAACCTCCGATGGCATTTGCTCCATTTCCACCCGCTCGCCTTGAGAAACGCATCAAAAAGCTCCGTTTGGAGCAGCCACCTCTCGAACACTAAGTTTCTATCCGCCGGATCAACCTGCCACTGCTGAACCAAATGAAGCCTAAGTTGCAGTTGAGTTGATTCGTAATCACATGTCCATATCCACCCCGTCAAGGCTGTACAAGTCATGCATATAAAGTCTGGCAGAACCATTTTAGGACCAGGCCTACCAGGCTCAAGCTTTTTCTGCTAAGGCCCAGACTTGTGCCTAGCCAGGCCCAGACTTCAATTCTGGTCCCTTATATAAAGAGGGACTAGTTTGGCATCTTCTGTCAGTCCTATTCAAGGCCCAAGTCGGACCTAACCGAGCCCAGGTCTGACATAGGCCGATTTTTTTAAAAAAAATTATTGTTTCTTTAAAAAATAATTAGCTATCAAGAATATTTTAAAAAACAAAATGTTGTTCTTGTGCAAAAAATTAAACCAAGACTTTTCGTAAGCTACAAGTAGGGATGCAATTAAGGGTCCATTTGATACGACGGTGACTGTAGTGAACCGCGGTGTTACAAACTATAATCCGTTTGACGCGACGTTTATGCTCTGGTGTGTTTAGACAAATGTTACCGTCATGAAATATGTGTTTGACGTGATAAGGATTATGAATGCCACTAAATAATAATTTTATGACAAAAATTGCAAGAGATTCGACAATCCAACGCGTTAATTCTTTCGATAATAATATTCTGACGTAAATTGCACGACATTTGACCATCAAATTGAATAACAATCACCACTAATAGTCTTGAAATTATAAGAATTAGGACATAGAATATCATTTAGTTTGCGAACATATATTTGTGCATGCAAATTTTAATTATTCAATTATTATACAATGAAGAAAGAATTGTCTTTATAAACAAATACACAAATGACATGGTCACATGAAAGAAGTAGTATTAATACGACTCATTCATGAATATGAACTATTCTCTATGAAATGTTGTCATAGTGCCTTACTTGGCGCAGTCTTCGGCCAAGCCAAGACAAGGCTTGGGACCGCGCCTAGACAAAGCTTTAGACCAGGCTTAGCCTTAGCCTGGCCGGGCAGGGCAACAGGCCAGGTAAAACACGTATTTTGGGGCCTTTTATGCCCCTTAGGACCGGCCTGGGTCTGGTCACGACCTGCCCGGGCCTGGTTCTAACTAGACTTTTGCTAGGCCGGGCCCTGATAGGATTTCTAGGCCTAGTATTTTTGTGCACCACTACTGTACATGTTGAGACATTTTTGGGTCCGCGCCCCGTCTTCAGATTTGGATAAAGACCAATATGATGACGCCATGTGGTCTCCTTTCTCATTTGCAATAGTCATTATTTAAAATGTTGATGTGATGTTTACTTTTATTTTTGAAAGGATGGTATTTAAAAATGATCTCCAAAAGATCATTTGTAATTTCCAAAAGATCATCTGTGATCTCACGGAGATCATTTGTGATCTCTCGGAGATGATCTCAGGGATATCAAAAATTGATATTCCGACGAGCATATTATGTGTGTTTTGCGATTATTTTTATATCCATTGCAATCATATATAATACTCAATGATATTACTTATAATTTTACGATCATATATTGTACTCAATGATATCACTATTGGGTGCATTGTTCACAATGTCCCTAATTTGTGAGAAGTCAAACAAGTCAATGTCACACACATCAACTATATTTGATATGCATTTGAGTTCTTGAGTGCAGGTTAGTCTATTTCATATTGATTGGACATGTGGACACAAGAAGTGGTTGCTGGACACAACACAAAAATCGACAAAGTCCACAGAAGTTGAGTGGAGCAAGCTCACTCAACGCCAGAGGTATGGATTCAATATTGTCTAGGAGAAATTTGCCTAAATACAAAAGCTTGAATTGAAGTACTTATCATGTCATATTTTTGTATTTAAAGCTCACCCTTAATTTAGTGTGATTTAACCACCATCATGTTTATCCTTGTTTTCAATTCCTAATAATTTACCTAAGCCAAATTTTAATGCCTATTAGAAGTCCTATTAATCTTTAGAACGTAAATTCGTGTAGTGGAGAAAGTGTGAACGGACAAGCCTATGGCCACCATCATTGATGGATTTTTTTGGAGGTTATCTTGAGGTGTCTTAGGGATAATTGTTATTCTAGCAACCTAGTAGTTCGTTAATGCGCCATTTATTTAGAATTTTTACACTTGTTTCTCTTATTTTCATTAATTTTGGATGCCTTGTTTTAAGATTTAGAAATGTGTAAATTTTCTTTATGTTCTAATGATATTTTTAGGTCTCCGCTTTCAAGTTTTCTATTGTGTACTTCTCACCCCACTAGTTGTTAACATAGGAATTAGGATAGTTTAATTTTTAATATTTTGTTTTTCTTAATTATGCAACCTAAATCTTCTTTGTTTTCATTCCCTAGTTCTTTAATTTTTATTTGCTTTAGGGCAAGCAAAAGCTCTAGCATGGGGGAATTTGATGACTAGTTTTAGTCATCGATTTTTGGGTTAAATTAGCATAAATATTCCTATGATTAATTATATTTTCATGTATTTTTAAGTTTGTTATGTTTTAATTTTATTTTCTTTGAATGTTATGTATCAATTCCTTATTTTATGCTTCCTATTTGGTTTAATTATAAAAATTTTCTATTATGTTGTTTGTCTTAGTTTATATGTTTGTTGAAACATGAACTTAACATTCTATTCTATTTTATTTTTGTAGGTTGTAGCCCACATGGTGGCGCCCTCTCATATGGTCTGCCTTCATTGGTGAGCCCAAGCCTCCTTCAAGTCAAACCCAAGCACAAGTACCTCCATCGAGCAGCCCGGCCTCTTCAAGCATGCAGCCCGACCCTCTTATATGGTGCAGCCCGGCCTCCCACCTAGCATCCCATGCACTACCTGAGCCTCCTCCCCACTTCAAGATGCAGCCCACAAAGAGCAGCCCGCGCCCTTCAAAGTACAGCCCACTCTCTCCATACTTTGGCCCATTTGAGGCCCATGCATGGCCGGCCACTCCTCATGCATCCCCTCTTTCATTCCCACTCTCCCCCTTTATTTTTTTCTCTTCCATTTATTCCTCATGCATCTCCCCACTCATCCCCTCTCTCTAATTAATTTCTCCATCCATGCACCTTGCCACCAATGCATTGAACCCACCTCCCTTTCTTCGACCTCATTAAATGAAATGCATTCCCCCTCTCCAAGCCTATGGCCGGCCACCCCCCCCCCCCTTGACATTTCAATTTATTCTCATCTAGAATCTTCCCTCCTCATCTATAAAAGGCACCATGGTCTCATGCTTTGAGCTTTGATTTTGGGGAGAGCAAGTGAAGTACTAGTTCAAGAGAGAGTGCTTTCTTTTATGTTTCTTACATGTTGTTAAGTTTTTATTAGTGTAACATTTGCTTTTGTTAGTGTAATCTTTATTGGTAGCATAATCTTGTCTCTTTATCATTTTATACTTCTCCATTTTTATTAATCAATGAATATGATCTCTCTTCCTTTTATTGTGTTTTCTTCCTCAACTATGCGTAGCTAATCTTCTTTTTAGCTTTTGATCATGAGGATCCATGAAATGAGATGAGGGTTTCTTTTATTTCCTAGTTTTTTTGTCTAAATTTTACTCGATCCTTCTTTGATTTCTCTCGCGTCGACTCCGTATTTCCGGTATATGGTAGTTGGCTTTGGATCTCATATTTGAGTAGCCGAGAGGCTCGTGAATGTGAAAGATCACTCAAAGAAGGAAGGAGTTGAACGCAACCCTAGAGATAGGATGACGTAAATCTTCCGGATTGGAGTCAAATCCAATAGTGCGGGTCACCTCGATAATGCGGCTTTAGGCCTTTTTGAATTGAAAGAGATTTCGGTCAAAACGTGTATAAGTCAGGGGTTTTAATGCTCTAGCAAGATTATTTCCTAATTTCGGATCTGTCACGGTCGAGTATGATTTGCAAATTTAAAACTATGCCTTTTCATCCCTCTCATCTCATTTCATGGTGAATCTTCGATCGAATGCTAACTTTTTATTATAAGTTTTCCGTCTAAAAATTATCTTTAGTTTTTCTCCGAAAAATTTCTCAAAACCCACTTTCTTTCGGTAGGATAATAGTAGAAGCGTGAGTAAGAGTAGTTGACAACCACGAGTTTTAAATACGACCTTGGTACTACAATTCGACAGGTACACTTGCCTGTTCGGGTTTTAGCCCATCAGGACGATCGATACTGCAAGCTCGAGGATGGGATCGACGTCCGCCGCCATTATATAAAAATATATAATTATAAATTAACTAATTATAATTATATATTTTAAATAATTTTATTATTTTGAAAATTTGTTTTAAGTATTTATTTCATGATCTAAATTTCATTCCATGTGTAATGATGGGTGCTTATAACCATCATGCGCTGTTTTAATTATTTCATTTCATTTTCTATGATGGGTGCATATAACCATCATATTTGCAATTTGAATTTTGAATTTTAAATGGAGGGAGATTGAGTGGTGTAGGCTATATATAGCTATGTTATGAAGGATTGATTAGAGAAGAAGAATAAGAAAATAATCCCCCTAAAATCTTTTTGAGATCCTCCTTCCCCCTTTGCAAAATTCGGCCACCTCCCTCCCTCTCCTCCTCTTGGCCGTCGGCCAACTCTCCTTCCCCGCTCTATTTAGGCCTCCTCTCTTCCACCTCCTACTCTCCTTTCATCTCTAAGGAAACCCGACCTCTTCCTCTTCAAAACCGACCCCCTATCTCCCTAAAACCGACCACCAACAAAGAAGACCAAGCAACCCTCATTCTTGAAGAAATCGGCCAGGATGCAAGGATCTTCCTTGTGATTGTCAACTTCGGCGTGAAGCGACAAAGACAGACAAGTTCCTTTCCTTCCGGCATGACTCCGGTGAAGCCGTTGAAGAACGATCCAAGTAGAGAAAGTCGAAATCATCCATTCCGATTGGGTAACGAAAATATTTCTACTTTGTGTGATTTTTTCACTTTTAGATTAATTCCTGTGGTGGTTTACTTTAGCATAATTTTGGAAGCATTGAAATTTCGTGGTTTTCTCTCAATTGATAGTTGTGTTTCATCTAATTTTCATTTATATTCGAGAGGTTTGGCGAACCTTCGTTTTCTTTTATTGGGAGAGGTCTACCGTTTCCGAATCGTTATTTTTGGTAGATCTCTTTTGGTATAGCCTTCGCTCGATCGGACCGGGTTGGTGCTTTTAGCCGGAAAGAATATTGGTCTATCGCCTCTATTCGATCCTAATCTATTTGGCTACCCGTACGCCAGCATATAATTAATAGAATTAATTAACGTGGTGTTTCGTAGAATGATTGTGCGAGTATAGGATTTGTATCGAAGAGAGGTATAAGTGCTAGTCCGTGGATTTATTCGTTGTCAAATGTGCAAGCCTACATCAAAAATCGACATGGATGCGAGCTTGGCGGCAGGTTTGGTGGTGGTGCGCCATGGCCGATCCTAGCTTCGGCGATTTCTCCCGATTCTTTGTTTCTCCAGCTAAGACCTTGCTCCAACAGTCGAATTCTACTCCTCTAGATGTTCTGAAGGTGATGGTGAGATTAGTTTTGGCTGGGAGAGAATGTTTGAGGATTTTGAACAAGGGGGGTGGTCTTCCCTGGCTTTGGTTGCTCCTCCTTGCTGACATGTGTCCACCATCCCCCAAAATCTACTCGAAATGAGCATGGGAGCTCAGCCAAATGCTTGGGCAGAGAGGAGGGCCAAGTGGCCTCCACTCCATATTTTTCTCTCCCTCTCTCTCCTCTACTTGGGTAAATTCCCAAAATACCCTCATGCATGTCACTACCCTCCAAAACCAGAGGGTAGGGGTTGTAATTGGGTACTTGGACTGTTCATGGGCCTTGGCTCATGGGCTTAGCCCATTGGGAATGGGCTTGGCTTTCATTTTTCCCCTTTAGGACTTATGTTGGCCAAATTGACTTTTAGGGTTGACTGGGTCAATTTGGTGAGTGAGTTGGTCCCACTTGATGGCCATGGACCCTATGACATCGCCCAACATGGGTTGTGTCATGGCTCAAGGCCTTAGACCATTAGCAATGGGCTTGGTCTGCAAACTCCCTTAAATCGGCCTAAGGTTGACCAGGTTGACTTTTAGGGTTGACTTGGTCAACTTGATTAGTGGGCTGGCCCCACTTGATGGTCATGGACCCTATGACATCAACCAACATTGGTTGGCCATAGTGATTCCCCACTTGGGCTAATTGGGCCTATCTGTGTAGTTTTGATCAAATTAGGGTTAGGGTTGACTCTAGTCAAATTGAGTCAATGGGTGACCCTATGATGGGGCCTTTAGGTCACTCAGATTTCTTTTAGGGTTAGGGAGATAATGGTGAGGTCAACTTGTATCCATGGTTTCAATTTGGGCTATTTTGACCTAAAGTTTACTTGAACCCTACAGTGCGCCCCATGTGAGTCCACCCTACTCTTATGGTCCTAGGGTCAAACCTAACCTAATCCCTTCCCCCCACCATATGTCCTAACCCAATCTAAGTTAAGGGGTCTAGTAAGAAGTGGGATGTTACATATGATGGATTATATGACTTGTGCAGACCAATGATACTGTATTTTGTTATATGCACATCGTAACCATATAGTAAATTGCACACCTGTTGTGGGGATTATTACTATTTGCACACCATAATTGTATGATTTATTATATGCATATCTCAATCATGCATATTTTACTACCCACACATATATTACAGTAATTCATTATTCGTGCACGCCATAATGGGTGGTTATGAAGATAGTGAGGTGTGATGGGGGCGGCGTAGAAGTTACCCGATCGAGGAGATGGAGGGAGTGCGATAGTGAGCAGTCGAGAAATACAGTGCTGTGACCGGGCGGCGGTTGAGTGGCCGGTAGGGTGGTCGACCACTCACGACAAAATGGATGGTCGGCCATGGTCGGTCGCACGTCCTATGGGTCGCCCGATAGTGCGATAGCGCAATGAGTCGCGGTCGTGCAACAGCTTGGTAAAGGGGCTGCTCGACCGGGAGGGCATGCGGTGGCGCCAGGCTGAGTTTGCGCATGCGCAGAGGGTTGCACGGTTGTCCGGTCGGGTGGGTCCGGTCTTGTGCTGCAAGCCAAGGGAGGTCGTACAGCCAAGGCGTCGCATGGTCATGCAACCGCTCGCATGGTCATGCTGCCGTTTGGGAATTCCGCGAAGCAGCCAACCGATCGCGCGAAGCTGGGCGGCCCGACGGTGGAGTTAGTTGGTTGGCTTTGTTTAATTAATACTAATACATTTTTTGTTAACATATTTTTGTAGATGTTAAAAAATTATTGTTTTATTGAACTCTCAATGGATAGGACTACTGAACAACCTCATGAGTCATGACTATAGATTGGACGGAACGACGTTAGGAGAGGGTGAAGGATGGCAGGCTCATATAGATTTTCATTGCGTGCGCTTCTCACTCTCTACTGACATGGAGCAGTTGAGCGGCCAGCACTAAGGCTCTATTTGTTTGGGCATTTTGCTGCTTTGTTTTGGGCAAACGCCATCGGAAGGTTGGTAAACAAATGAACCTCCGATGGCATTTGCTCCATTTCCACCCGCTCGCCTTGAGAAACGCATCAAAAAGCTCCGTTTGGAGCAGCCACCTCTCGAACACTAAGTTTCTATCCGCCGGATCAACCTGCCACTGCTGAACCAAATGAAGCCTAAGTTGCAGTTGAGTTGATTCGTAATCACATGTCCATATCCGCCCCGTCAAGGCTGTACAAGTCATGCATATAAAGTCTGGCAGAACCATTTTAGGACCAGGCCTACCAGGCTCAAGCTTTTTCTGCTAAGGCCCAGACTTGTGCCTAGCCAGGCCCAGACTTCAATTCTGGTCCCTTATATAAAGAGGGACTAGTTTGGCATCTTCTGTCAGTCCTATTCAAGGCCCAAGTCGGACCTAACCGAGCCCAGGTCTGACATAGGCCGATTTTTTTAAAAAAAATTATTGTTTCTTTAAAAAATAATTAGCTATCAAGAATATTTTAAAAAACAAAATGTTGTTCTTGTGCAAAAAATTAAACCAAGACTTTTCGTAAGCTACAAGTAGGGATGCAATTAAGGGTCCATTTGATACGACGGTGACTGTAGTGAACCGCGGTGTTACAAACTATCATCCGTTTGACGCGACGTTTATGCTCTGGTGTGTTTAGACAAATGTTACCGTCATGAAATATGTGTTTGACGTGATAAGGATTATGAATGCCACTAAATAATAATTTTATGACAAAAATTGCAAGAGATTCGACAATCCAACGCGTTAATTCTTTCGATAATAATATTCTGACGTAAATTGCACGACATTTGACCATCAAATTGAATAACAATCACCACTAATAGTCTTGAAATTATAAGAATTAGGACATAGAATATCATTTAGTTTGCGAACATATATTTGTGCATGCAAATTTTAATTATTCAATTATTATACAATGAAGAAAGAATTGTCTTTATAAACAAATACACAAATGACATGGTCACATGAAAGAAGTAGTATTAATACGACTCATTCATGAATATGAACTATTCTCTATGAAATGTTGTCATAGTGCCTTACTTGGCGCAGTCTTCGGCCAAGCCAAGACAAGGCTTGGGACCGCGCCTAGACAAAGCTTTGGACCAGGCTTAGCCTTAGCCTGGCCGGGCAGGGCAACAGGCCAGGTAAAACACGTATTTTGGGGCCTTTTATGCCCCTTAGGACCGGCCTGGGTCTGGTCACGACCTGCCCGGGCCTGGTTCTAACTAGACTTTTGCTAGGTCGGGCCCTGATAGGATTTCTAGGCCTAGTATTTTTGTGCACCACTACTGTACATGTTGAGACATTTTTGGGTCCGCGCCCCGTCTTCAGATTTGGATAAAGACCAATATGATGACGCCATGTGGTCTCCTTTCTCATTTGCAATAGTCATTATTTAAAATGTTGATGTGATGTTTACTTTTATTTTTGAAAGGATGGTATTTAAAAATGATCTCCAAAAGATCATTTGTAATTTCCAAAAGATCATCTGTGATCTCACGGAGATCATTTGTGATCTCTCGGAGATGATCTCAGGGATATCAAAAATTGATATTCCGACGAGCATATTATGTGTGTTTTGCGATTATTTTTATATCCATTGCAATCATATATAATACTCAATGATATTACTTATAATTTTACGATCATATATTGTACTCAATGATATCACTATTGGGTGCATTGTTCACAATGTCCCTAATTTGTGAGAAGTCAAACAAGTCAATGTCACACACATCAACTATATTTGATATGCATTTGAGTTCTTGAGTGCAGGTTAGTCTATTTCATATTGATTGGACATGTGGACACAAGAAGTGGTTGCTGGACACAACACAAAAATCGACAAAGTCCACAGAAGTTGAGTGGAGCAAGCTCACTCAACGCCAGAGGTATGGATTCAATATTGTCTAGGAGAAATTTGCCTAAATACAAAAGCGTTGATGTAGTATACTCACTCAACACCATATAACATGTAGCGTTGAGACTATCTCAGCATAACTGAAAGATAGCCAAAAAATTGCCAAGTACAAAAGCATTGAGTGTAGTATACTCACTCAACACCATACAGCAAAAGGCTGAGAGTCAGACTGAGTCAGTCTAAGCCTAGAAAAAAATTGGCTAAAAATGTGGCCAAGTCCATAAGCTTTAAGTGTTGTCTACTCACTCAACACCATACAGCTCAAAGCATTGAGTGTTGCTGTGCCAGTCAACTCAGAAGAAATGTTGAGCAAAACTTTGACTAAGTCCACAGGCATTGAGTGTAGCTTACTCACTCAACGCCAGATAACAGAAAAATTCTGTTAAGTAGTTTGGCGTTGAGTGTAGCTTACTCTCTCAACGCCAAGGCAAAAGGCGTTGAGTGTAGCTTACTCTCTCAACGCCAGATAACGGAAATTCTGTTAAGTAGTTTGGCGTTGAGTGGAGCTTACTATCTCAATGCCAAGGCACATAAATTTTTGCTAAGGCAAAAAGAATTGAGTGAGGCAAGCTCTCTCGACGCTATCGACGCTATCAACACCTTGAAGCAGAAATTTGGCTAAGTCCAAATGCGCGGATAGTTTGGCTTTTTGTCGAGCTCAGCTTCGTCGACTTGAGGTCAACGTTCGTCGAACTGAGCATAGTGTTCGTCGAACAGAGTTTAACAAAACATCGAGCTAAGTCTATAGTTCATTGAACTGACTTTATGATTTCGTCGAGCTCAGATTCGTCGATATGAGCTCAGCGTTCGTCGAATTAATTTTTATGCTTTCATCGGACTGAAATTGTCGTTCGTCGAATGTAGCTCAGCGTTCGTCGAGCTCAATACCTAGACAGACAAAATGTTGTCTAAGTGTTAGGGTGTTGAGTGATACCTACTCACTCAACGCTTTTGGTACTAATGATTGAATTTTGGCCAAGTCCACAGATGATGAGTCATGATGACGTCACCAAAGTCAAAAGTGAACCAAAATTCAAATGTTGTAGAAATGGTGCCAGAGAGACGTTGGTGGGGCCAGCTATTGATATATTCTACAATTGTCAAGGATTATTTCATCATTAAATGCTGGGACCCACTCACAGCAAAAAGCCGTTGAAGCGAGAATTAATGGAAAGCATTGGTTGAATTGGCAAAATCTTGGCCATCAATCCTGGTGGTGGGATCCACATACCAATTGGCCTTCAGAGAATAAAAAGAAGCAAATCGTCCTGAGCAATCAATCGATTCATGGTCTAGGTTTTCTGAAAACAAAAAGTATGGCCGAACTTCATCTTCTTGCAAGCCATTTTTCATCGAGCTTGAAGAAGTTGTTCAGTATAGAGAACCTTACCGGGAAAGAGATAGCTGAAGTAATCTCCATCTTAATCAACAGGATCAGAAGTTGTTCTAAGGTAGCAGATCTATAAGTTCTGCAGTAAAAACAAGAAGCTATTTGAAGAAAGATTCTACTGCCTACATATTATCTTCAACAGTAATATCTTGGATCTGATAACTGCTCAGTCCAAGAAGAAGGAGACATAGAGCTTCCTCTAGTGTGTAAACATCACACTCTTTATTTTTGTTGTCTATAAAGATTCTTTATGAATCTGGGATTTGTAAGCCTGTACTATAAATGTTGGGTCTTAGTGACCTGTGTGTTTGGCTTTGTGCCAGGTGATAGGTTTTTGTGACTGGGTTGGCTTATTGCCTTAGTTGTTGGTCTGTGTGAACTGTGTGGTCCTGCGGGATCGGTGTTGTAAGCTATTAAGTAGCTGAGTTCTAGAGGGAGAGCCGAATCTAACACACTTTTAGATTGGCGCAGAGGGACAGTGGATGTACCCAAGATTGGGGAACCACTATAAATTTGTTGTGTCGTCTGTGAATGTTCTTGAAAGCTTATCTAATCTAATCAACAGACACAGTAATATAATAAATAGATTAGAAAACTAAAACAGAGACAAAAACCTATTTACCCCCCTCCAGGTGTAAAGCTAGTCTTGAAAACAAGACTTTCAAGTGGTATCAGATGGATGTTACTCTTTAAAGGCTTAACAGTCTAAATAGGTCTCCAAGGATAGCTAGAAGAGTTTCTCCATGGGTTCAGGAATGATCAATATGGAGCTGAGTGCTATAAGACTTCTAATCTATAGGAAGAAGACTTTGGCATCTAGAAAGCAAGGGTGAGGCAATTCATGGAAGCTGCTGACCCAAGAATGTACATTACAGTTGAAGAAGGACCTTTCATCCCAATGAAGGTCTCTGTACTCGATGCTAATGTCAAGACCCCAAGATATATGATGAGATGACCAATGATGAGTTGTCCTTGGCCTCAATAGACAAGAGAGCAAAGAACATCATCATGAGTGTTGTAGATGATTCTACACTCCAGAATCTGATCCATTACAAAACAACAAAGGAAATGTGTGAAACTCTTATAATCTACGTGGAGGGGATAGATGAGGTCAGAGATGACAGTAAGTCCATGCTCAACTAAGAGTTTGAGGCTTTTAGGAAATCAAAGGGGGACAACATAACCATCTGTTATGAGAAGTTCTTCAGGATTGTGAATGAGCTGAAGACTTATGAAAGAGTTTTCAATCACTATGAACTGAATGACAAGTCCCTTAGATCTCTATATAGAGAGTGAGACACAAAAATCTGTGTCATAAGAGAAGTGGCAATGCTTAGTGAAACATCTCCTCACACCCTCTTTGGAAAGCTGCTTTCATATGAGATGCAACTGACTACCAGGAAAGATGAGGAGAACAACAACAAGCCTCATACAAGGGACAGGTCCGTGACATTCACAGCTGAAGGCTCCAATAGCGGTAGAAGGAAGTCTCCCTCTCCACCAAGGAGAGATGCTGAATCTAAGTCTAGAAAATCAGAGGAAAGCACATCAGACTACCAATGGTCTGATGAAGACTATGCTGCCTTCACCAGGCAATTCCAGAAGTTCCCGAAGAAGAAGCACGGGAGAGGCATGCCTTCCTCCTCCTCCCATCCTAAGGATGACTACTACATGGGCAGGAGAAAATCCTCCCAGGAGATCAGGTATGTTTCCAAATCTGGTAAACATGTTTTCTCTAACATGACTAGCTATCATTGTAGAAAACCTGGGCATATGATAGCCGACTGCCCAGTCAAGAGGAAGGAACATAGTGAGAAAAAGGATCACTAGCAAAAAGGCAAGAAAGAGAAATCCCTCGTTGCCAAAAAGCAAAAGAGCTTGACTGACTCCTCCTCATCAGAGTCTGAAGAAGAAGAAGAAGAAGCTGACATTGGGTTGTACTCCACTGAAAAAGGAACTGTTGAAGCAGACTGCATCAAAAGGCTGGCTGCTTCAGAAGAAGAAGCTGAGGAGGTGCATCCTGCTATTAGGATTGAAGATAGTGCCCCTCTATCACAATCAGATGGTGATTCAGAGGTGGATTCTGAAGAATACAACTGCTTTCTTGGGCTGATGGCCATGTCAGATGAAGAAATCAGCCAGGATTAGCCTGGTCCAAGCAAGTTAAATTCTGTCACTAGCTCTGTATGTTTAGATTATGAATATGTTCCAGATTCTTGTGCCTCTGCAACAAGTGATGATCATGGCTCAGGATCACTGGAATCCCAGTCGTCAAAGAGAGGGGAATCAAGCAGAGGAGGGTAATCAGTGAGATGATGATGTTTGCGTTGAGAGCGGAGGAGGAAGGTGAAGGAGACACTCCAATCTGGATATTTGGGACCAATAAGCTTGGAAGCGGTGCCAAGATTACAAGGAGTGGGAGGTGTAGGAGGATGAGCGATAATGAGAGTAGTGGTGGTGGAGATATCAGAGTTGGCCATAAAAGAATGCAGCGAGAGAAACAAGCCGTGTCTAGAAGGAGAAGTCGCTAGAAGGAAAGCGACTAACAAGGTCGCGGCGACTTAAGGATAGGTCGCGGCGACAAAGAAGAGGAGAGCGGCTAGAATAGGGCACAGCGACTGAAGGGCAGGTCGCGGCGACAAAGAAGAGGAAGCAAGAGGCCACAAATACAAAGGGCATGGAGAATCAAGCTGCGCGAACAGGGCAAGGGCAGAAGAGGAAACAAGCCGCGAAAACAGGTTGCAGAAAGATCTAACAAGCCACGAAGACAGGTCTCGGGAAGAAACAAGCCGCATGGACAGAGAGCACTCACACAATCAGGAGGAAAGGACCGAGTGCTCTGATACCATGTGCGAATAGGAAAAAGCAGACCGAAAATTTGGAATAATGCAAACTTTATTATCCAAAAAAGGTATCAATTACAATGGTATAGCCTCCCTTTTATAGAATTGAGGAGATGAGAGAGATTACTATTAAGCAATATGGGACTAAAAATTTACAAGTATATGCGGTTTTACAAATAGACAAACTGGACTAGTCGTGTGGTTAGACAAGTCGGCTAACCGCCGACAACCAACAGGAGGAGAGAATAAGTGCCACAGAGAGCAAACCGCAACAGGAGACTGCTAGAACACCTGATCTCCAAGTCATTTGATACAAACCGCCAGCCCGCTGGAACACCAAACAACAACAACCCGATAGACAGACTGGCAAGGATAAACCGCCAGACTGCCCGGTCTTTCAATAGCAACAGACCGCTCGACCTCCAGACTGCAACAAGAATGTAGCTCCGTTGAAGAGGCCCACCTCTGCTGTTGCTCAGGTGATGGCTATCTCCTGCCAAGCTTGTGGGAATCCCGAGCACAATGTTTATGAGTGTCTGGCTGGTGAGCTTTCTTTTGATTTTTCTAATTTAAATGTTGAGGAGAGTAATAATTTTGTGGACAATCAAAATTGTTCAGCACCAATCTCAAATATTTATAAGCCAGGTGTGAGAAATCACCCAAATTTCTCTTGGAACTAAAATGCTACAGACCAACGAGGCAACCAGGACAACATCAATTTGAAGCTCAAGCCTCAGGTAGCCAACCGAGGCCAAGACATCCGAGCTATAATCAAGGCCCCCCTATGTTAAAAAAAGTGCACTTGAGGAAATGATGGAAAAATTGATAGAGATAGCCCAATCTTATTTGGCTAACCAAACTACTTCTATGAGAAACTTGGAGACGTGAGGGGCAATTGGCCCAATTGCTCTCTGAGTGTGCTTAGGGTGCTCTTCCCAATACGACTGAAAAAAAATCCTTGGGAGCAAGGGAAGATATTTGCTGAGTCGGATGGTTTCCATGCGAACAATTTGATAGTTAACTACAAGACGTTAGAAAGCTTAATTTGAAAATTGATGTTGATGATCAGACATCTCTTGTCCTCGCAAATAGGGCTGTGGTAGAGTGTGGATGTGAGGTTTAGGAGGTTGAGGTTGTCGTGGATGGCACTGTGTTTGTCTCTAATTTCCAAGTATTGGGACCCATGGTGAACAAGTCCATTACAATTTTGGGTGTCCCCTTCTTGAAAGAGAATGGCACTACTATTCATTTTGTCTATGGTTGTGTTACTTTGCCTTCCAAGGAAATACACCATGCTGGTCCGTCCACAATAACCAAGGACCTTAATGTTTTATCTGATGTTGTTTCTAATGAGGTTGTGAGTTATAAAAAATGCAGGTCTGAAGTTGTTAAGTTGATGGAAATTGATGGGAAAAAAATGCTGAAGACGAGAAGTTGAGGATTAAAGTGAGTGCTGAGTTGGAGGCTGAGGTGGTTGAATAAGTAAATGAGGATCTGTTGGATGATGAGGTTGTAATGGATGAAGGAGACAAAGTCATAAAGTTGAGTGTTGATGTGGCATGCATGACTGCAAATACTTCAAATATTGCTATTGAATCTGATTCATTTTGTAACCAAGTAAAATAGGATTGTTGGGTTGATCTGTCACCCCCGGTGGGTAAAGAAATGAAGCCCCCTACTTCTCCTAAGATGATAGAAACTGATTCTGATTGAGTGTATGGTTCTTGACGGCGCTCTCCCACTGTGGAGAAGCTTAAATAAATGAGAATGTTGTATGATGCATATTGTGCTACCGTTCGACAGAAGAAGTAGGTTAGGGTCAAGGGAGGTACCTCTCCATTGGGGCCTAAAGCTTTCACATCCTGCCCATCTCGCGTGGCTGGCAAGAACCACCACAAGTCGACATAGAGTTGATTCGTGTCGGGTCAACGGGCTATTTTGTTTTTGTCGATGTTTTGTTGTTTATTTTTTCTCCGTTGTTCAAGTTTATTTTGTGTGTTTTTATTTGTTAGTGATAATGGACATTGCTGAGAATACTTATATTATTTCTTAATAGAGGTATTTGATCCATCTTAAGGGCGGTAAATAAAAGAGCTTTTGGGAGACAACCCAATCTTCTGTTTATGTCTTTTCTAACTCTATACTCTTCGATTATCATCGCTGTATCGAGTTTTCTCTCAAGGGTGCTGTGATTTTTCAGCTGTGGACGTGGATCACCTTCCAAATTTATCGCCAATCTTCTGGTATGCTCTATTTTTAGCATGAGTAATCTCTTCATCACCTCTTTCTTGTATTCTCAATGGTTATATCATTTGCTTATGATTGTATAGATTAGGTCTGGGAAGGGAGAGTTATGTTGTTTGTTACCAGTGCACGCGCACATTTCGTAGCATGCTAGAAGTGTTTCTATTATAGTTTTATTATTATAGTTTGTTTTCACCGCACACTAAAGCACCCACCTGAGCTCGTGCTTAATCATTGACACGTAATGAGCTAAATTCAATTTTTGTGCATGATTTGGAAAATCATCGTGCTGGCATAGGATTGTGAGACGAAGTAAAATATTAACTTATGCAGTGCTCCTAGTCGAGTGCTCCCGTCTCACATAGAAATTTGTGTAGATTCAATTTCTCTTAATGCTTTAGTTTATATTATTTTCTATTAGCGTAGATATTGTTTACTCTACTCAAAATTGGTGCATCCTGTATGAATCAAATGATAGCATAGGAATATGTGTAGATATTCGTTAGACTCGTATTGCCCGAGTCGGGAGGAAGGATAGTATTTCTCGATGGTTGAGAACTTGCCCCAAGCGATTCTCAAAGGATGGGTATACAGTTAGTCAAGCGTGTGAGTGTGATGTAGGACATCATTTTGGCCCGGTTGAGCTTTTGTACCATTCCAATTGTTTAACCTAACTAGCCCCGTTGTGCCTACCCATCCTTTTATTTAGCTCCATAATTGTCTCACAAAAACCTAAAAGTCAATCCTATCCGCACACCAAAATCTGAGTTTTTGTTATTTATCATATTATTTTATTTGTGGTGTTGATGTGGTGTTCAGTATAGTAGATATGTGGATGTGCTCCAAAAAATATGTGTTGAAAATTGTGAAAAGGAAAAAAATGAATTAGAAAGATAAATGAAAAAAGTGGAAAATTATAAAAAAAAATTAGATAAGAAAAAGTTAGATTGAAATTTTATTTGTGAAAATGTGTATTTGGGAGTAAGTGGTGCACGCACCCACGTTTTCAAGTCCATGTCTGGGGTGTGGTGCACCCATGTGTATTTTGTGGTGCTTGGGGATTGTTTTTGTTTGTGCTAGCTCATTTTGGGCTTAGTGCATGGGCCATCATTTTTATCATTATTTTCCTCACCTAAACTCAAGCCCCATTCTAAACCTAAAGTCATACTGATTCACCCATTGAGTCAAACCAGTGTCATGGAGAGATTGTGAACGGGCGAGCTTATGTCCACTAACATTGATGGATTTATTTGGAGGTTATCTCGAGCCCCGGTCTTTGGCAATGCTCAACTCATCGTTTAGTCTACTTTCTTCCTACACGTGACCAGTTGATTCACCTAGATTAAATTTTTGAGTATAAATAATATATAAATATGCTCTTAGAAATATATAGACAAATATGCATAATTAAAAATTTCTACTACTGATTTTCTGTGAGCTTGAGTATGCGACTTCGCATGGTACTCCGTATTTGCAATTACTACGCCATCTAGTCCCTTTTCTTTCCACTGAGAGATGATTTGCCCGAGACAAGCAAATGGTTAAGTCTGAGAGTGTGATGAGTCTGATATTTATAGGTTCTTTCAGATTCATCTGGACTAGATTTCACTCATGTGTACTGCACTTTTAGTATTTATTTGCCTGTATTTCACTTGTACACACATTACCGCTAAGTGCACTATTTAGGCCAGTTGTGGTGTGCAATTGCGTGCTTTTGTTGGGGGAAGCACATGGTGCTCCCCAACTTATTTTTATGTTTTTTTCTATTGTTTATGTATATTGGAGGTGTGCTCCAGGCTGTGATGTTGTCGAGCAGGAGGGCAGATCCTCATTGCTGCTCTGGTCTTTCTTGTAGGAATCATACAATCATGTGTTTTTCTTCATGCACAGTTGAATCCAACCGTGTGACAAATACAACTCTATTTTCTGGTTGTCTATCCCGGGTCGTGTGATTTTCTCGCACACGGGCTGTTTTGCCCGTGTTATTTCTCATCTTTTTTATCTAAAATTCGATGTAATTATTACCCGTGCATTTTTTTCACGCATGATTGGATTCAACTGTGCACAAAGAAAATGCACGATCTTCCTGTTTTGCCTTATTTTCAATGTTCTGTCTTTAACCGTATGATTTGTTCTCGCACAGGCTATTCTGTCATATTCATCTTAAAGATCAAAGGCTAGGAGACACTCATGGCCCCCTCATCGATCGCTTTCTCCCATGGGTGATTTTGAGTGATTTCTTGTTGCCCTAGTGAAGTTCTTCAGCGAGATTGTGGTCAAAAACAAGTTGATGGAGAAGATGGGTAATATAGAAGAATGTGACAGCTCTTCCGTACCCCGGGCGATAGTTGAATCCCAAGCACGAACAAGGATTAATAACCTTAAATTCCGTCTGTGAACCTCCGACGAGTTTCTTCCCTTTGATTGTAATCTCCCCCCCCCCCCTTCATGTTGTTGTAGCTTTACTCTAAATTCCTGGGTTTTATGTGTGGATGTTTGCTAAACCCTAATTGTTATTTAATTTATTTCAGGTCTTTATAAATTTTCCTTATAGTTTGTGCAAGTGAGAAGTGCCTCCACCTTGCCATTCCCACCGCCCCATCGCGAGCATGGTCGCACTAGAAATTATTAGTAGAGTGCATTGTGAGGAGGTGCTTACGAACCTCATTCCACCTATTCATGTCATTCCCTCTGGTAGCCTTCTTGTCCATCTGACTACCGAAGCAGTGCATCGCGGCATGCATAACTTCCATCTACCCTGTGAAGTAGTGCTTTCGACCGACATTAGTGTAGCTAATTTTAATTTTGATTTCACTAAACCAAATCCAAGCTCTCATTTTAGTTTAATCTTTATAAAAGGTTTTCCAAACAACAACATCACACACCCCATTCTACTTTCCATGAGAGATCAATACATGGGAAGTTACTCCTTATTTAATATTAGTTGAGAGACTAGTGCACTTGCCAATTGCATATCATCGGCTTACCTCTGTTTACTAGGTCGAGATCTTCTCGGTTTGACTCGATAATTTCAGGGGAAACCACATCAAATTCCCCAAAATTTTCGGAGGTTGTGATCTGTAAAGCGAGGAGCCAAAAATTTTTTAAGCTTGATGATTCTATCTTGGGGTTATGAACTTAAAATCATTTCAGTATCTGCGCGTTATAAGTAAATTTTATTTACAGCATGAAAAATCCACTTGGTTCTGCCTTGATGTGAGCGCTCACATCCTAGAACCACTTGTGTTGCCTTTGCGGGTTGAAATTTCTACGAGTATTCCTAGGTGGTGATTCATATGGTTCACTGCCCTTGCATTACCCTTGATGGTTACGTAGAGCATGCGGTGCATCGTAGAATTGCCCCCATCGCGCTGCACTTTCTATGTTGTGTGGTGCAGAGGCGTGTCGCTTTTCACATTCCCTTTTGTATAAATGCATGAGTATGATGCTGCGTGCTAACTTGCATGGTTGCCACATAATGTTAGTGCTGGTGGAGGATCCTTGGACGTGATATGGAGGAATATATTGTCGCTTGTCTCGGTTCGCGGAAGGACCTACAGACTTGTCGTCGCTAGAAGACGTGGGAGAACATGGTATCTATTTTTTCTGCAGCTTATAATGATTCAACATTCATTCCTATCAAGAGCTGGGATGAAGCTTCTGGAGGCGGAGTCCATCGATGGCGTTTATGCCTCGGGATTTGAAATGATGCGAACTTTCGGGTTTGCAGAACACATGGAGTCCTGGGGCCTTTGAGTGGAGTGATGTCGGATAACTAAACGGACCCTAAGATGATGGCTACAAAGGTAGGCTCGTACTGGTTGCGTGATGTTAAATTCTACCTTGTATTTGGCTGGGGATTCATGTGTCGCGTAGGCCTCAGGAGTGTTTCAACCCCCAAGCAGGTGCTGTCTTGAAAGATGGTGTTAATGACGGGGGAGCACATGATTGCATTTTTGTCGTATGCATGCTTGGTATGGTTGGTTTGCGTATTTCCCTTAGCACTTCCTTTGCTCAATCGCGCGAGTTTTTGCGTTATATATTGAGCTTGCGACTTCCCTAGGTCATTGACCTTGCATGGTGAAGATCCCGTCATCATCATTAGGGAGGAGATCTTAGTGGTTTCCGAACCGTTCCCTGTTGTGGTGACTTGGTGTCGTGAAATGTGTTGCTGTGATCCAGTTGAATATGGTGCTTTTATGTTCCTTATTTATCGGGCTCTATCACTAGAGATTATCGCGGAGCATTAATGGTGATAGCTTGTTGCTTAAGAACGATGGGGAGGCACTTACCCCCTTGACTTTGTAGTGTATATGGACTTGGAGATATGTTTGCTTTTGGAGGCGGCAACAGACCTTGCCTCGTGCGCGCTTTGAGAGTCCTCGGGATTTGGAAAAGATACTTTGCTCACTTTTGCCCGGGGAGGACCAAAATCTATCTATTTGGTAGCGGTGTAGAACCTCTTTTTGTTCGCTCTTTAGGAGGACCTGAGTCCGTCTGGATGGAGGTGGAGAAGCTAAAGAAAGCGAAGGCTCAATTGACCGTGAAGCTGAAAGATGTCGAGGTTATACGAGCATCCATGGTGGCTGAGTACATCAAGTCTCATAAATTTGAGATGGAGTGGTCTCGTATCGCAGAGGAGGTCCACTCTGGGATAATGGAGAATGGGATTGATTTGCTTTAGTGCGGTGTTGTGTGCCGCATAGGCTTTGGCAAGGGGTTTTAGGCTGCTCGGAGGATACTAGAGTGTGGTGATTTTGGCATAGAGGATGCCTCGGATGATGATGTTGATGTTGATGTTGAGGGATAATCTCGTTGTGTTCTTTCTTGTTTATTTGCTTGCTTTTGCTTCATTGTGATGGTGTGCCTTTGCATCATCACATGCTCTTTGTTCCTCGTGAGGATGTAGCTTATGGGGCAGAATTTGTTTGAATGGAGACCCTCTTTTGTCGATCTTTTATGTTTTGGTTGTGCTCTAGTGTGTGTATACTTTGGTAGAGTAGCACTTAGCTTGAGCGTTGGTATTTTGAGTAGGTTGCTTGTGTGAAATATTCGCCTGGTTGCATTTTGGGAGGACTGAAGTATGCTTAGGAGTTGGAGGCGAGGATCCTTTGTGTGCTCGTGCTTTAGGAGAACTGAGGTTCGTCCTAATGAAGGTGGAAAAGAACCTTTGTTCAATCGTGCTTTGGGAGAGCCGAGTTTCTTCCTAGAGGAGATGGCGAAGAACCTTTGTTCGATCGCGCTTTTGGAGAACTGAGATTCATCCAAGTAAAGGTGGTGAATAACCTTTGTTTGATAAAGTTTTTGGGGAATCGATGTTCATCTGAGTGGAGGTAGTGAAGAATCGTTGTTCGATCAGGCTTTTGAAGAATCAGGGTTCATCAGAGAGGAGGTGGCAAAGAACCTTTGTTAGATCATGCATTTGGAGAACTGAGGTTTATCCGAGTGGAGGTGGCCAAGAACCATTTTTTTATCGTGCCTTTGGAGAACCGGGGTTCGCACGAATGTATGTGGCAAAGCACCTTTGTTCGATCGAGCCTTTGGAGAATTGAGGTTCGTCCGAGTGGAGGTGGCAAAGAACCTTTATTCGATCACACTTTGGGAGAACCGGGATACGTCCGAGAGGAGGTGTCGAGGAACTTTTGTTTGATTTCCCTTTGGGAGAACGTGGCTTCGTCTGAGAGGAGGTGCAGACGGACTTTTGTCCATCTCTCATGGGATGTGTAGAAGGACTATTGTCTATTTCGCCTTTTGGGGATTCGTCTTATCAAGATGCCCTGCAATGCTGGGGAGAGATGCCCTGCAGTGTGGGAGATAAATTCCCTGTAATGCGGGGGCGAGATTCTCGATGGCGTGGGAGAAGAATGCTCTAGAATGCATAGGTGAGATGCCTGACAACATGAGAGCAGAATGCACTACAACAGGGTAGTGAGATTTCCGATAGTGTGGAGGTATAATGCTCTGCAACGCGGGAAGGAGAGCTTAAAAGCATGGGAGCGGGATGCTCTAGAACGCGGGGGCGAGATGCCCGCCAATGTGAGAGTGGGATGTTATGCAATGCGAGGGCAGAGAGCATGACAACATGGGAGCGGGATGCTCTACAACACAGGTCGAGATACCCAAAAGCATGGGATCGGGATGCTCTATAATGTGGGGGTGAAATGCCTGACAACGTGGGAGCAGAATGATCTGCAATGCGGGAGCGAGATGCCCGAATGTGTGGGAGTGGGAGGCTTTGTTTCATGGATGATCCATATTCCTTATCACCTAGATTTGGTGTCAGGGCTTGTGGTGTTCTACTCAGAATCTTCCTTTGGAGGGTCTTGTGTGGCCGACAAAAGTCAAAAAACTGTTGTAATATTATAAAAAGGAATACATAAGCATACACACAGTTTCCTATCTTGCGGCTTGTTATGGCAAAGAAAAAATATGAAGTTAAGATGTGGGCGCTGCTCGCACAACTCATATATAGGGCCCTTTGCTCATGGTCTCTGGCTTATATATGTCGGGGGGGTGGCGTGATGCATACCTGGATTGCGCTCCGGGGTGCAGGCTCATTTGGGGTGGAGCCCTACACAAAGCTTTTGAGGAGACCATGATGGATGAGGCGCTCGATCTCATCCTTCAACCGATTGTAGCCCTCTATCATGTGGCCATATCCACGATGGAAGTCATAATATTGCTACTAATTTCCTCTATTTGGTGTGAGCGGTTCGGGCCTGCGATGCTAACTGTTGTCTTAGATAGCGAAGAGTATGTTGGTTTGGGTGGTGTTCAAGAAAGTGTAGTTCGGTGTGGATGAGTTATAGGGTCTCGACGTGGATTATCATGATGCTTGTTATTTCCCCCGAAACCTCGGAGTGCATCCAAATCAATCTTCCTCTTCATGCTTCCTTTGAATTGTTCTCAATGCATTTTGACTGCTTTGTCCGCTATAACTTTAGCTTTAACTTGATGGACAAGGTCATGGTAGCTGGACAGTGTTTCACTCATCATCATGAAGTAGAATTTTCTCTGTCTGAGTCCTCCGAGGAAAGTTTCGCACAGGAGCTCAGGGTTAACCCCCAGAATCTGCCATGCCTCCACGGTAAAGCAGTGAAAGAAGTCCTTGAGTGATTCTCCCTTGTTCTGTCGGATGGTCGTGAGGTGTGAGGGGTCTCCAATGATTCACTGGTTAGAAATAAACTACACCGTGAAAAGTTGAGTTAGCTCTATGAAGTTCTTGATTTCCCCCTTTTAGGGAGACAAACCAGGTGTGAGCCTCTCCTTTTAGAGTTGCCGTGAACACTAGTTATATCAGCGGGTCGGCGGAATTATATATGTGCATGATGGTTACAAAGTGCTTGATGTGATCTAAAGGATCGTCTGTCCCATCAAATGTCTCGAAGCAACGGAGCTAGATCCTAGACGGAACAGGGAATGCTATAATCGGTGAAACTAGCAGGGAGATAAGGTGGATGGGGCATTACACGTTTATATATTTGTTCCCTCCCCCCCCCCCCCCCCCCCCGTGCCCATACTCCTCCCTGATTATGCATCTCACTTTTTCATGAGTTTGTCTCTTATCAGCCTGAAGGTGGTCTCCATCATACGAGAATTTCCCTGCGTGTGTCGAGGAAGCCCATCGAGCACAATAAGATGTATGGAGCCATTGGTGTCAGACAACTCATTTATGATGAGATCCTTTGAGTGGCCAGGTATTCAGGCATGTTGGGAAGATTGCCCTCAATCTTCCAAGATTTGAAGTGGAATCACTACAAATGCTAAGAACATATTGTATTTGATGCATATCCATTTTATGAGCATGTAGGGTACTAAGTATTTACTCCAAGATATTGGTCAAAGCAAAGTTGAACTATACAACTGAGACAGCTTATAGCTCTCAGTTATATCTATAAGACACTGAGAAGAATGCAGAAACTGTTAAATCACATATCTCAGCGCCAAGGCAAATACTGCTGAGAATGAATGATCTTCTGAGCGATACAGTTAAGAAGATTAAAATATAGTCGCTGAAAGACACAGGTCTCAACATCAAGTCTAATGCCGCTGAGAATAAAGTCAATACTCAGCGATACAGCTCACAAGATTCAAATAATGTTGCTAAGCCAGTACTGTTTGGCGAAAGTCAAAATTATCTCTGGTGCCGAAAGCAGGAAAAAACTATTCTATTCCTTTCAAAATTTTTTGTTTCAAGAGTCGCTATAATCCTAGAGGGGGTGGATGAATATGTCTTCTAGTCTTTTTTGAACAACCTTTGGCTTTGGTGAGTTGTGTGTTTGATTATTATATTAGCTTTCAAGAACAAGAACAACACACCAAATTTTATAGTGGTTCCCCAAGATATGGGTGCATCTGTTTTCCCTCCTACCTTTCTAACAGTGTGTTAGACAAGGCAATCTTCTCCAAACTCGGCTCAAAGAGCTTACAACGCAAATCCCCCAGGATCTCTCAGGCTTCCTCCAAGCTTTACCTCAGGCCATAACCCTACTCACTCAAAGTAATCTCTACTCTTACAACTCAGTGACCCTCCAGATCACCTACCTCAGGCTTATGAGAAAGCTCTACAACTCAGGCTAGGAGGATAACCCTACACTCAGAGATAGTTTACCTCATATGTCAGATCTCGACAGGATCCTGCCTCAGACACCCTGGTCCTACCTCAAATCCACAACTGGATCCTACCGCTCGACCTTTATATTTTAGACTTACAACTCATATCAATAATGATCCTACAAAAAGAGTAAATGTTTGATGATGATTGACTCAAGAGAAATGGTTCTCTGAGCCTTCTTTCTGAATGGAGTAAACTCAGCCCCGACTTCTTCACAGAACCAAGATAGTTGTTCTTCAGGATGATTTTGCTTGTGCTGAGAAGACAACTGCAGAGCAATGTTTCTTCAAGCCTTTGATGTAGCTGATTTGAGTGCAGTGGCCTTGAAGATGAACAACAAATAAAGTTTACTCTGCTTCTCCTTCTTGTATAGAAAACAAGTTCTTTTTTCTTGCTGTTGAAGACTAATAGATTATTTTTCTGTTGTTGATTTCTTCAAACAGCTAGCCTTGGTATGAATCTAACAACCTTCTTGTTAATCCCAGTATCAAGAATTTTCTTGCTTGATGGAGACAAAGAAGATGACCAAAAATCTTCGTTTTGATTTCTCAAAAAGATCCTTTTATGACTTGTCGTCCAACAGCTCTATGAGTTGTATGGGTCAACTGAAGTAGTTAACTGCAACATATATTTTGCATTAATTACTGTAGTAAAGGCATACAGTGCCTTTTGTCATCTAGCGAGCAAGTCCCGTAACATTTGAATTTTGGATAACATCAACATGACATCCTCGTGGACTTAGCAATTTCCAGTCAATCTACATAGGCATTGAGTGCAGTCAAGGGACTCAGCCCAAAAACACTCGAAAGAAATTCTATTAACTCAGGCATTCAATGAACCTTCGTCACTCAATGCATTTGACTTTTACATCATAACTGATAAGGCGTTGAGTGAGCCTTCATCACACAATCCTTTTGGACTTAGTAGAATTTTTCTATATAAAGGTGTTGAGTGAAGCTTCTACACTCAAAGCCTTTGAGCTTTGCTGACTTCTTAATGAGGTGTTGAGTGATCCTTCTTTACTTAATACTTATGTACTTAACTAGAAATCTTTTTTAGTAGGCGTTGAGTGAATTGCCTTCACTCAATGATTTTGTCCTTATACAGATTTCAATTAAACAACACGGAAGCTTTGATTGCATGGTGTTCTGTCAACGCTATTAACCTTCTGGCATTGAGAGAAGAGAGTTCACTCAACACTTCTGCACTTAGCCCATTTTCTACTTATCCAGCATTCTATCTTGAGTCCCATTTCATTATGGCCCAGACAACCTGTCTAATCAATGTAACAGTATACAACCTGCATATAATGAACTTTGAACAATATATCAGATACTATTATGTGTATACCATTGACCTGTGAGTTTTCTTCAAATATAGGACATTATGATCAATGGACCCAACTATCTCCCCCTATTTGAAAAATTCAGAACCCTAGTCAATGATATACACCATCATATGAAGGAGATGATCATTCACAGCAGACAAGAGCAATAATTGACACAATAAAAATGTGATTATCATTTAAAGTAATAGTTGTAAACAGACAGTGTGCTTATAATATTGTTCACAATCCTAAAGCACTAAGGAATACATAAACATTCTAAGTTTTAGGTTCCTTGATAACTATGCCTCTGCTGGGTTTCTATGCAACCTTTTCATCAGCATTAGCCCTCCTTTTATTGTCTTTCAAAGTAACTATAGGGCTTTAGGAAGTATTTGCTTGGCTCTAGAACATCTGGTAGTACTGCACATTTCTTCTTGTCTCTTTTGAATTTTCTCCTAGCCTCTTCATTTCTTTCAAGCTTAGCGCATTCTAGGGAGCTATATAGCTTTTCATTGTTAGTCTTATTTTCTTTGATTTGATCCCAGGCAGGCAGAATGATATTCCTAGATTGAGGACTCCATCTTTCAAAGTTTGGCTTGGTTTCCATCTCATCTTTGTACCACTTGTTACTGAGCCTGATTTCTTCATCTTATGCAGCTGACTTGCCTTTAGCACTCAAAATTTATTCTATAGTGGGACTGAAGGTAGGAGTATCAGCAGCAGTAGAGGGTTTAGCCCATTGAGCACCATATAAATCACAATACTATTCATCATAGTGATTATCATACTGATCTCCATCTGTCTATTCTTCTGGAAGAGGATCAAAAACCACATTATCATATGAATTTTGTTCAAGTCCCCAAGATCCCCAAGTTACATTGGTGACCCAAACGTCATTCTCAGTGTTTACTTTGATCATTGCCTTCTCCCCCTTTATGACTTCAGATACAGTTGCAGTCAGGGAGTTCCTAGGTGTGGAGATTCTTTCATCCAGAAAATTTACTCCTTTGGTAATATGATTTTTAACCTCCTGTATGTGATCATCCAAATACTAAGTGCATGCATCCATCCTCCTCTCCAAAGTTATCTTGTGTGTTTCCATCAGTGTCTTCTGCACATTATGATCCAATGTCATATTATTAATAGTGATGGTCTGATTTTCTATGATATCAATCTACTTCTTTCAAATTCGTCAAGATTGCTTTCAGTATAGGTTACAGCAGGGGCATCTCTCATGAAGAATGCAACTGTATTGGCCTTAGCAGGTTGACTTCAAATCTGATGGACTTGATCTCTATAGACAGATTCTGTCTCAGCTCTTTGATTGAATCATCCACATAATGCTCTAGCTATCTTCTATGGTAATATAGAGGATCCTTTAATTGAGCTAAGAATGTGGAGGACATTGGATCAGCTTGATGAGATGTCCCTTGTTCACAGACATCCTCTTCCTTCTCCCTTGCAACTTCTCTAGATTTTGAGTCTGCCATCCTGAACTCAGATGAGTGTTCAACAATATCAGTCTTTGGCTCTTCAGCCTCAGGTTCACCATCTTCAGATATGTCTATAATATTTTCAGTTTCCTAAGTAGGGATCTCTTTTGGAATCTCCCCCTCAACCTCCGTATTCCATATAAGAACATGTTGCTATGTAGAAACTATCACTAGAGCACCTTCATTCACTGCATCTAGAATTTGTTGGTTTTCAGCAACTGAGCGTGGAACAACTTCCCCCACTATTGTAGGAACCTCCTCACCCTCAGCGGGAGTACAGGATCCCAACCATAGAGGCTCATTAGGAATCTAATCAATCCTGCTCTGCAGATTCTCTAATATGGAATCAAGCTTGTCTTGCATTGATTGAACATGCTCCCCCTCAATAGGAGCATCCGACTTGGAAGCCTCCCACTCAAGTTCAGCACAAATCCCGTCCACAATACTTTCACTCACTTGTTCAATTAACTCTGTTGGGATGTCTTCTGATTATGAGTCATTGCATTGGACAGGTTTTGCTGCGGGTTCTGAATACATAGAGACTTGAGCACTCATATCTCTTCTAGTCTCTTCAGAAGAGTAAGACAGCTGAGGGTCCTGATGCACTTCTTCACTGCTCTCAGAAGGGCTGCTTCTAGTGCCTTCTTTAGTGATGATAACTTCCTTCGTTTTCTTCCTGACAGCTGTTTGTTGGTGTGGAAGCACCCTGTCCCATCTGTCAAACATCTTAGAGTCCATTCTCTTCATATGATGGATCTTAGTTCCTAACATCACATTGAGGATCCCTAGAACAGAAGTGTGTAAGTACAAAGACAAGATTCTTCCCAGGTTTGGATATGGGACACTTTCCACTATTCTGTCAAATAGTACCTTCCCCCAGTCAGTTCTCTTGGATAAAATTATCCTTGTCATTAGCTCAAACATTTTTCTGGAGATCTTGTCATGTGACCCTATTTTGCAGATTAGTGTTTTGCCAACAAAATCTGCTAGCAATTTTCCTTTTAATTCATTTCTTTTCTTAGAATGGAGCCTGTGGTGTGCTTTGAAAGTCCACACCACTTGAGGGCGGATTTCACATTAACTTAATAAAGTACATCTTCATCTGATGGCCTGAACTTGGGCAAATTCAAGGTTTTGCTTAGTCTTCTAGGAGTGATCTTGATCTTTTGTCCACTGATAGACGATTTGATTTTGTTGGAGGACTAGTTGACGTTGGCATTGGAATAGAGTTACAGAACTTCTCTCTTCCAAATCGAGCTCGGCAATGATATGATAAATTCTAGGTCAGCGACCTGCAGTAAATGGAGAACTAGGTGTACTTCCTCTAGAGCATCCTTGAATCCATTTATCACTAACTCGGAACCCTCAAAAAGGAAATCCATTCTTTTCGGTGCCATAGAACCTTTGAATTTCTGGAGTTTTGCACAAGCTTTTGTTGTAGAAAGGCAGAAAGTCAAAAAGGGCTAGGAATAATGTATTTTATTTTAATCACAAGATACACCCGAAATAGATGTATATGATAACGCAAGTGCACGTGCCGAATCAAGTAATAAAATGATGAGTTAAGATCGTTCCCTCGAGGAAGTGAATAATCTAGTGCTCGCAAATACTAGCTTTCCCCTTTCTTTGAATTCAAGCGATTTAATCAGAATAAGTTTCGTTTATGAAATAAAACAAAAGTAGAACACTCATAAACTAAAGCGATTACTTAAAATTGACTTTTATCAAGTTGGAGAAGTAGTCTCGTACGTAGATTTCCTTTGCCTATTGCGATGAGTTTTTAAAGTGATCTTTCATGAAAAGATTAATTACTATCCTGCAATGATTTGAAAGTGGAAGTCATCATCTCTCGTTCTTAGAAATCTGTTTAACCTAATTCTCCTAGTTATCTCTAACTTAGGTAGAATGAGAATAACATAAAGCACTCAAATCAATGTTTCTAACATACAATGAAATCTCTTTCTCCCTTTATGCTATGTCAAACTTTATGCTACACTTACGCCACTCCTCTCTCGAATCTTGCAGCGCAGTGTAAAAAAAGAATTTTGGCTAACGATTTACACGACTCCTCTCTCGAATGTCGCCGTGCAAAATAAAGGATTCAAACCTAAAATACGTAACTCCTCTCTCGAATCTCGCCACGTAAGTTAGGAGAAGAACGCTTGATCCAAAAATTCCACAAAATAGAACATATATTCAACAATGATAGGTCTTCAATCAATCATAAAAGAGAAATTACAAACACCACATCACAATAAGTTAAAGTACTCTCCACGTACAAGACCAAGAAATTTAGTTCATGCTTGAGGAATGAAACCACATAACAAGGAAGATCTTACTAGACATGCTTTTAGAAATGAAAATGATGTAGGAATTTGCGTGTAGATCTTAATTTAGAGGCTTCCTCCTTCTCGCCGGTGGGTCCAAACCTTAGCCGTTCCTCCTCTTCTCCTTCTCCAACATGATGGCTCTTAGAGCTCTCTTTCCCTCTTGAATTTCATATCCCCCCAATAGGCATCAGATTACCCTCTTAAAAATGAGCAGCCCCTTCCAATATATGCATCCTTCCATATTTGGTTTTGGCGCAAAATTCGAAATTCAAATTTTAAACCCGCCCAGGACTTGTTATAACAATAGAAAAAGGTTTCTAAAACAACTGCACAGCCAAAATATAATTCCAGCTTTTACTTTCACGGTTCGAATTCCATGGCATTTCTGGTAAGAAAAATATGAGCAAATTAGCTTAATTAACTTTAAATCATATAAATATAAATTTATGAATATTTATACTCATTTAAATCATTTCTTTTTATTTATGCCCAATATGATATCAAAATTAAGAGTTAGATAAGTTCCATTTGGGAAGTTATCACACCTCCGCACTTGAACTTTTGCTAGTCCCTAGCAAACAAAAATCATATCAATAGATTTAATGAAGAAAGAATATCAAGATGCAAATTCAAATGATCCTTCTTGAAAAAAATAAACTAATTAAGGCTTACAAAAGAATTTCGCTTTACTTATCTGATAGGCTTAGAAATCAATAAGAGCTCAAAATTCACAAATCCATTGGTTAGATAGAAGATAAAGCTCACATTAGTTCCTTAGTGCGCTGTGTGCTTTTCTTTAAAAGTAATTTACTCCCATGCAATTTCCTCATTGATCCTCCGCAATAATTGAAAAGGGAAAGAATAGGCTAAGATTTTTATTTAGCCTCCACATGAGTTAGTAGTTTAATTGAAAATAGGAGAGACATTGTCTTGATCAGGAATTTATGGATAGCTTTGATAGTGGAATGATGTTCCCTAGTTAGTCATATTAGTAATTCATCATATTATGGAGTTTATCAACATATATTTTTTTAACATATTCTATCATAGTAGGGATCGTTCCAAGTATAAGTGCACATACCCGGGCCACATATCACTATGATTTCTCAACCAAGTTTTTTTTTCTTTTTTTACTCATATTTGGGATCATTCCAAGTATGTTTTCACATACCTATGCCGCATATCACTATGACATAAATTTCTCTTTTTTTCATCATAGTTGGGATCATTCCAAGTATGTGGACATATACATAGGCCACATATCACTATGACATTTAACCATTTTTTGGAAGAAATTAAACACCCATAAATGACTAACTTACTATGACACCATTAGTAGGGACATAAGGAATTGAAGCATGGAATAATGTGTATGAAAATGTTCAAGGTCTACTATTTTAGTCGAGACCAAATGGAATACTACCTAAGCTCATTTCTAGGCTTACATGATTGACTTAGTTCTTGCTCACCCCTCCCATTATTTGTAGAGGTCAATATCAAAAGATTACCTTGGAAGTAAAAAAACATTTTGTGCATAAAATAAAAATGCTTAAGTGAGCTCTATAAAAAAATCTTACTAATTTAAAATTCACTAATTGAACTCTTTGGATTGTTCAGCCATACCAATTAATTATCATTGAATATATCTAGAATAATCTATTAATTAATTGAAACAATAATTAAGATCATTCAAATCGTGATTTAATGACTTTTGTTTCATCCAAATGGTAGGGGTTGTAACACCCCCAGCTCCACACTTAAATCCTTTGCTAGTCTCTAGCAAAGATATCTTTTTACCATGAAAAGCCTCTAAACTAATTTTACTAATAAGCACAAAAGCATACTTAAGGAAGGAAAGGAACTGTAAAGAACTTTCCTGAAATAGGAGTGCCCGCAAAGTTACTTTGTCCAAATGTTCTTAGTAGGACCTTCATACATAGAGTTTCCCTTCCCGTGTCCTAACGATCTGCATAATTAACGTGTGTATAAAACCTGGAGACAACCCATTCTACACAATTTTCCCAATTAACTGTCCAATTGATAAGCTAAAATGCAAGTGTAATCTGAACGCATGTTCATGTACGAGAATAATCAACATTGCAGTAAAAAAATGAGATTAAGACAAGGACAACAAGTCACATATTGCATATCATAATACTTCTCTATTTTGACCGGCATATCAACATAAATCAGGACATAAGATATTATCAAAGCAGCATTTATCACCACAATAACTCAGCATAATCATTTATCAAAAACTTGGGCATGGCTTTCAAGATGTGAAGTCCGCTTAGTAATAATTGGAAACCATGAAACAGTAAGGTTAAAAGTAGCACATTTGACATCCATGCATTATTCATCCAATAATGCATAACAGTTAGCGTCCTCAGTGCCAAATCATAAATAGAAATAACGTATCAAAGTAGTTCAGATCATGTGCATCATAACATGTCAAGTCAAATATAAGTTATAGTTAGCATCATAAACATATTATCAGAATAAAAATTGTAATGCACCAAAATGAAGCGTTCACAGTGTCACACCACAAAATATAAATCACCCAGACTATACTCCATACCCATAAAATAGCCAGAAGCAGTGTAGAACAAAAAATGGAGGATATAACTATTAGCAAAATATAGTCAAAACTATGCAAAAACAAAGGGGAATATGTGGAAATCCTACTCCTCCTCCTCGTCCTCTACATCCTCCTCATCATCTTCATCCTCATCATCAACTTCCTCCTCATCATCATCTTTTTCCTCATCATCTTCTACCACCTTCAATGGATCGACTCTCGTCCTGTCTGACGTCAATAGGTAGCTGTTATCATCGAATTGGCCCAACATCCTAAAAGTTGGCTCTGACATCGGAATCTTCCTTTTCTCCATGATTTTATGGATGTTAGTACGAATATCTTCAAACTTCTCTTTTGCATATAGGTGTTGACACCTCCGATAAGCCTTGTTGTACTCAATATGCTGCATCAAAAGGTCGGGGTCTGTGCCATGGTATGCCGCTGGAATAGTAATACGCATTGGGGCTGCTGTTGGTACCCTTGAGGTCTGAGTATCACCACTTGGCCTCCAACTACTCCCCCTCTCCTAGGCTCCCGCAGCAACCTTGACATTGACTACCACAACCGTTTCAGTAATATGGCGCTTAACAGGTGTAACCATGTCCTCCACATCCTTTTCCACACCAGCACTAAGACAACTCAGTTATAAGGGTTGGAAACCAAAGCTGCCGAGGCTTCTCCTCTTTAATTTTCTGCCAAAGTTGCAAAGTAATAATTATCCCTAAATCAAATTGCAGTCTTTTTATTATACCGTAGATCAAAGCTACTTTGTCCAATGCAATAGTGTTCGGGTGTTGGGTGGGCATAATACTAGCGTTAATAAATAAAAGCCACACTTTAGCCTCCCGAGTTAGACACGACGTCATTAGTACTTTTTGTGTTTTACTCGCCCAATCTGGTGTCAGTGTGCAACACACAATGTCTGTTATTTCCTTAATAGATACCTTAGTGAGAATTTCTGCATAATCTTCATATCCTAGATCCTCAAAATTGAACATGTCACCAATCCTCTCTACAAAAAAATTAACCTCCTTTACCCTGACATTCACTATATCTCCCTATATGCTTTTAGCATTTGTGTAAAATTCATAAACCATGGGCATGATAGCTTCAATCCTCTGGTGACAGAACGTCTCCCACTGTAGCTTCTGGGACTTCTCAGTGTAAGTGGCACTCCACGCCCTCTTTTCCATTTTGAATCCTCTTTCAAAGATGAAAGGGAGTGTTTTCAACGATTGGAACCAGTACCTCGCTGCATCACTTGAAAACTTCACTGCTTTCTCTCTAACAACCTCCTTCCCCTTCCTCCTCTTATCTTTCCTTTTTGATGACATAGTTCTAAGCTAAACATATGCACAAAAAAAATAGAAATAAAAATAAATTTTTTTCTCATTTAATCTTCTCCATGAGTACAAAGTTAGGCGTTATACCTCATAAATATTGCTTCCTTCTGCACCCTCAGTTGGTAGTATCGAGTTCACTAACTAGATATCTTGATGTAGGTTGCAAGGTTTTGCCACTCTCTGCTAGTCCACCTCCCTCAATCCAGCTGTACCCCTATCGTTCACTGCACTCACAGCACTTGTCGATGATGCCACCTCTAGAGTTCGAATTGCATCGACTCCAGAAAACAATTTGTGTGACTACAATGGTCGGTGCTGGAGTCAATGTTTCAGGATGCGGAGCATTCCCCCCTTTTTTTCATGATGATGCTGATGCCGCGCTTAAATGTGCCGATCTCCGCTTGCTTTCAGAAATCAATTCGCACTGCTGGAGAATCCCGTCGGCTGTCCCACTCTCCTCTCTGGTGACAATAACACGAGCTGCCGAGCGCCTCTTCTTACCACGCTGATCGCTGCTCCTTTGCCCTCTCCCGAAAACCCTAGTTTGTTACTCAGGAAATGTCCTAGTTATGGTGATTTTGAAAAGAGGAGTATATTAGGCATTTTAATTAAGAGTCTTGAGGGAGTAATTAGATTATGGCAGATGCAATTATATATCTTTAATAATAAAAAAAATATAATTAGTTCAATTTCTCCCAGACCCAAACCACCGGAGCGACGGTTCGCCCGTGCCGGTTCGCCCGCGTCGGTTTAGCCAAACCGGCACCGGAGGGCCACATCGCCTTTTCCACGAGCCCAGACAGAAATAAAAAGACCATTACATATGTTTTTGGGACGTTAGAACAACTTGCCGCTGTATAATAAATTCAATTTCCTTCAAAATTTGGTAGAATTTTGAACCTTACAGTTTTTTGTTCTTGTCCATGTAACACCCCCTATCCGTCGCATAGCATATAGCAGTTGGTCCGGCCGGGGCCCGACGCCATATACCACAGACAGACCGGGTGGTTACTCAATGGAAATCATCCAACCAATCATAACGTCATACACAGATCATTCTAGCGGAAGCAGTTTATAAGTTGCAAATAAAGAACCCAGCAACAAGAATGAATGTCCACTAAACAACAAATAGGAATGTAGTATATACACAAGTACATGCCTTAAGGCCTTACAAAATGGTTTACTCAATATTACATGTCTTCCATACCACGGCACGCAGGCCGGTCATACATGAATAAAAGCAAGTAAACACTCCCAAATAGGCTTAGCAATTTGGGCTTTAGCCCGCTATTGACCGCTTGGTCCCGCAGCACCTGCAAGCAACAAAACCACCACACGGTTGCAAACAAGAGGCAACGGTCAGCAATGCTGACCAAATTATAACGAACCCGCCCCCAACTCGGGGGGGGGGGGGGGGGGGGTGGGGGCGATGCTCCTTACCTGCACTTATTAGCATAACCAAGCAGTATATAAATATACATTGCATCACAGGCATTGGCACGCACGACCACACGCCCAGTGCTCTCAGGGCACATTCTCGGTGAATCAGTCGATGTCACGTCAATTTAAGCCATAGACATTCCGATCACACCACCGCCACTTTGACGGCCACACTATGAGCATTTTGTCTTCTTAGCATGGGTCACGTCAATTTAAGCCATAGACCGCCGAAGACCCTCATCTATGCCAATGGCTCTAACCGAACGATATGGAATGGGTACGGTTCCATCTAACACGTGCTCACATCGCAACGACAATTTAAGCCATATGCACGGGTCAAACTTCCCCCGAGTCCCGTTTCCATCACAATTCACATAACCCGGTTATGTTTCAAGTTGGCTCCCAGGCCACCAAGTTGGCAAGATCATGCATCCGCCCAGTTTTCCGGGTGCACCTTAGGGTTAATCCCCAAAGCTCCCTGTTGCAATCTACCACGTAGAAAACCCGAAAAACAAACAATCGCAAGGAGTCTTCTCCGACATTTATGCAATGCAACATCACTGATCCAGACCAACATGTCCGGATAGGCTTCACACATCATGCCTATGTCCGTTCTCGAATACGGACTCTAAACAATAGGGACTTCACATATCTACCTGAAAGAATGCCTCCAACTCACCGCAAAATCGTGAGAGCGGGCTTCCTATGCAAAGAAGGAGAGCTTCACATGCTCAAGAAGAGAATCGTTACCCTAGCGTTCTTCCTCGGCGCCATGGAAATGTAAGCGTGTGAAAAGCACCGCACTCTCTTTGCCTCCGTAGATCCGAAGTCGGCTCGCGATTTGGAGCTTCGAAGCTCCTCCAATGGCCGAATCTAAGCTTCTTCTTCCTCCTTTGCTCTCCTCTCTCTCTTGACTTATAAAGAGAACCACTCAAAAGAAATGAGGGTTTCAAAGGTCCAATCCCGGGTATATCCCATCAGGAATAACCCCCAGCCATTGGATCTCAAATTAAAGAAACGAACGGCCTTGATTCGGGCCTAAAATATTAAAACTGGGCCGAACACGGCCTGCGACACGCTCGTGTCCAGGGCTGTGTCCCCCATTCGTCGTTAAAATCGACGCGCCTGGAACAACACACGGGTATCCAACACGCCCGTGTTCGACCTCACACTCCCGTGTTCCAACTGACACGGTCGTGTGGTTGGCCGTGTGCCTCCATCGACACAGCCCCAAAAACAACCCAAGACTCACACGGGTCTTGGAGACGCCCGTGTCCTAGACCGTGTCTAACTCGAACATGCCTGGGCTCCAGGCCGTGTTCACTGTCTCGACACTTCATCGAGCGAAGTTCGTCGACCACACGACACGGCCTTGGACACGCCCATATCCTAGGCCGTGTGCCTTCTCTCGACACATCGTCGAGCGAAATTCGTCGACTCCTCGGGCCGATCGCCGACACGGGCTCGACACGCCCTGAGACACGCCCGTGTCTCCGGCCATGTTCTCTACTCGACGATGGTCGATTCCAAAATCGTCGTCCTCTCGACCAAATCGTCGACTCCAGCCTGACACGCCCTGGGACACGCCCGTGTCCCAGGCCGTATGCCCCCTGCTAGATTCCAAATTTGTCCCAAAATGCCTCCCGTCACTCTTTTGAGTTTCGGGGTGTTACAACTCTCCCCCTCTTAAAAGAATATCGTCCTCGAAATTTCATAAAGGAAAGACATGTACAAAATTAAATTGTACCTTAGCGGAACAACTCCGGATACTCGCCAAGCATAGTCTGCTCTCGCTCCCAAGAGAGCTCCTCCGAGTCTCTTTATTGAGCAGTCGCTTGACTTCCGAGTCTTCGATACGCACGGGCTTGACTTTTGTCGTCAACCCACTATCCACCAACACTTGATCAACCGCGATCACTTGCGAAGGCTCTTGCACCGCCTTTCGTAGCACCGAAATATAGAATGCATCATGTAGACCACTAAGCTCCACTAAGAGCTTCAACCGATAGGCTGCTTCACCAACCCTCTCCAAAACCTCAAAAGAACCAAGGTACCTCGGGCTTAGCTTTTTGAATCGCCGCACCGGCGAGACACCCTTGAACCGTTTGATCTTTAAGTACACATAGTCGCCCACAGCGAACTCCACGTTCCCGTGCTTGGCATTATAGTACTTCTCCTGACTATCTTGAGCAATTAGCAACCTCTCCTGAATGGTACGCACCAACGAAGTAGAATCCTTCACTTCTAATCACTTATACAACTTTGACTCACCCGTTTCTAGCCAAGACAACGGCGTGCGACATCTTCTACCATATAGGGCCTCGAAGGGCGCCATTTGAATACTCGCTTGGTAGTTATTGTTGTACGCAACTCCACCAAATAAAGATGGTCTTCCCATTGCTTTCCAAAGTCCAAGACACACATGCGGAGCATGTCTTCCATAGTTCTATTGACCCTCTCGGTCTGCCCATCCGTTAGCGGATGGAAGGCTGTGCTGAATTTCAACTTTGTTCCCAACATTTGCTACACTAGCCTCCAATCATTGGATGTGAACCGCCTATCTCGGTCACTCATGATGCTGCGTGGCACACCTTGAAGCCGTACTATATTATCCACATATAGTTTTGCCAACTTCTCTACCGGATCATCCTTCCTATGCGGAATGAAATGCGACACCTTTGTTAGCCGATCTACGACCACCCAGATGGCCTCGTTCCCCTTTTGCGACCTTGGCAAAGCGTGCACAAAGTCCATAGAGATGTTATCGAATTTCCACTCTGGAATAGGCAAGGACTTCAGAAATCCTCCCGGCTTTTGGCACTCCGCCTTCACCAAGGCGCAAGTTTGGCACTTCGCCACATAGAATGCCACATCATTCTTCAAACCCAGCCACCAAAATAGTTTCTTTACATCGCGATACATCTTCGTGCTCCCCGGGTGAATCGAGTACTTGGTATGGTGTGCCTCGTACAACAATTCCACCCGCAAATTGCCCACACTTGGGACGCACAGACGACCGTCTTTCCAATGCAATCCGTCCTCCACAATGAATTGGGAATTTGACCCATCCAGAGCCTCTACCATGAACTGCTTCATATGCACATCCATATCCAAAGCCTGCCGAATCCGATCAGCCAGGTCGTATTGGACTTCAGTCCAATTCAGTACTGCTTCAGAACTTGATTGCTTATCCACACAAACAATCTCCAATGCCTCCAACTCCCGCACCAACCGCTCATCATGCATCGACAGCCAATTGGCTTGAGCTGGGGCCCGGTGACTCAACGCGTCCGCAACCGCATTACCTTTACTAGGAACGTAGTGGATCTTGAATGTATAGTCCCACAGGAACTCCATCCATCTACGCTGCTGCATATTCAGATCTTTCTGGTCAATCAGATACTTCAGGCTCTTGTGATCAGTGTAGATATCAATCTTCACACCGGACAAATAATGCCTCCACAACTTCAAGGCAAAAATCACGGCCGCTAACTCCAAGTCATGGACCTGATAATTCCTCTCGTGCACTTTCAGCTGTCTCGATCCATAAGCCATCACACTTCCATGTTGCAGTAGCATGCAACCCAAAACGCTGTCCGAAGCATCGCTATAAATCTCATAACCTTCGGTCCCACACGGCGAACTCAGTACAGGCGCTGTGGTCCACCGACACTTCAACTCCTCAAAAGCTCGCGCGCACTCCAGCGTCCAAACGAACTTCTGCTCCTTCCTCGTCAAAGTAGTGAGAGGTAACGCTATCCGTGAGAAGTCATCTACGAAGCGCCTATAATAGCCGGCAAGCCACAGAATGCTCCGGACTTCCGCTACCGTAGCAAGCTCAGGCCACTCCCGTATCGCAACAATCTTCGCCGGATCCACTGCAATACCTTCTCCACTCACTATATGACCGAGGAACGCCACTGAGGATAACCAAAACTCGCACTTCGAGAACTTGGCATACAATTGATTCCTCCTTAGTGTCTCCAAAACCAAATGAAGATGCTTGAAGTGATATTCCTCAATCTGTGAGTACACCAAAATATCGTCGATGAAGACGATCACAAAATGGTCCAAGTACTCCCTGAAGGTCCTATTCATCAAATCCATGAACACTAACGGCGCATTAATCAGGCCAAACGGCACGACCGTAAACTCATAATGCCTGTATCTCGTACTGAACGCTGTCTTCGGGATATTACTCTCCCTTATTCGCAGCTGCTAGTACCCAGACTTGAGATACAACTTCGAGTACACCGTCGACCCGACCAACTGATCAAAAAGATCATCGATCCGGGGGATCGGGTACTTATTCTTTTTCGTCAACTTGTTGTGCTCCCGATAATCAATACATAGCCTCAAGCTTCCGTCCTTCTTCTTAACAAAGAGGACCGACACGCTCCAAGGCGAAGAACTTGGGCGCACATACCCTTGATCCAACACCCCTTGCAGTTGAACCTTCAGCTCCGTCATTTCCTTAGGCGCTAGCCGATATGGAGATCGTGACACAGGCATTGCACCTGGCACTTGCTCAATCGTGAAATCTATCTCCCGCTGCGGCGGGGCTCCAGGAAGATCTCTAGGGAACACATCAGGGTACTCCGATACCACTGAAATACTATCGAATGCGGGCTTCGGCTTTGCAACCTCCACTAGTGTAAAGAACAGTTCTGCACCGGCACGAACCGCCTTCACCACCTGAAGAG
This sequence comes from Platanthera guangdongensis, assembly GCA_039583875.1. Taxonomy (NCBI): domain Eukaryota; kingdom Viridiplantae; phylum Streptophyta; class Magnoliopsida; order Asparagales; family Orchidaceae; genus Platanthera; species Platanthera guangdongensis. The sequence continues at coordinate 85,612,677 of CM077161.1, forward strand.
CAGACATCAACGTCTTGCTTGACCCCTTCAAGCCCGTAAAAGTCGTCTCATGACTTGCTCCCAACTTGACTTCCTTGCGATCGCAATCAATATAGGCATGCTGCTCCGAGATCCAGTCCATGCCAAATATAACGTCGAACTGCACCAATGGAGGTAACGACGCTTGCAGATCGAACTCCTGATTCCCAATACGAATCATAACATCGCAGATCCTATCCGCGCCCATCGAACACCCATTGGGAAACAACACATCCAACTTATCCTTCGCCATCGAAGAAGGGACTCCGATGCGTGATATAAATCCCTCAGACAAGAAGGAGTGTGAAGCTCCTATATCGAATAGTGCTCTTGCCGGATTTTCACAAATCAAAACAATTCCTAAACAAGCAGTGGTAAGGTAACATGTGCATAACAAGTATTTAAAGAAATTAACTTGCTATAAATTAAACCGTACCTGTCACCACATCCGGCTGTTTGATGGCCTCCTGTTGGCCAAGATTATACACCCTTGGTTGGGCCGGAGCATAGTGGGATGCGGTTGACTCCACCGCCTTGCCCTTCTCTTCGTAAGTTGCTCCCGACTTCCTTTCGGACTTGGGACGTCCGCTCCAACAGTCACGGGCAAAGTGTCCCGGCTTTCCACAAGTAAAGCAAGCAACCGGGGTTCGACCCGTAGTCACCCCAGAAGCACCAGAAGAAGGAGCTGGACCCGAAGTCCTATGCTTCTTGTGGAATCTTCGATAGCCGGACATTTTTAGGATTTAGGGTTTAGGGTTTAGGGTTTAGGGTTTAGGGTTTAGGGTTTATTGTAGACCCTATAGGCCTTGCTGATCATGGATTATCCCAGAAACACTCCTTCATCAGCTTTGTCTTGAAATTTTGCTAAATATTTCTTGTCATTATTGTGAATATAGCAAATACAACCAAAGACTCTAAAATAGTCAACTTTAGGTTTCTTCCCTTTGAGTAATTCATAGGGAGTCTTTCCCTTTAGTTTATGTATCAGACTTCTGTTCAGCACATAGTTGGAGGTGTTCACTGCCTCTGCCCAAAAGGATAGAGGTAGATGAGCATCTGACAATAATGTAGTGGCAGATTCAATAAGGGTTCTATTTTTTCTTTCAGCTACCCCATTTTGTTGAGGAGTTCTAGGAGCTGAGAAAGTATGCCTGATCCCTTCACTATGACAGAACTCTTGCATAAGAAGAGAATCAAACTCTGTCCCATGATCACTTCTGATCAGGGTAATGTGAGTATTGAACTCAATCTGTATACATTTGAGAAACTCTGTCAGACACTTAAAGTTATCAGACTTCTTCCTTAAAAAGAACACCCAAGTGAATCTAGAGAAGTCATCTACAACTACTAAGGTGTAGGATTTCCCTCCTAGGCTTTATACTGTGATGGGTCCAAAAAGATCCATGTGTAACAGATACAATATCCTAGGTGAATCACTCTTATTAAGTGACTTAAAGCTATTTTTAGTTTGCTTGCCTAATTAACAAGCCCTGCAGAGTCCTTCCTTCTTGTAGGGGCCAGAAGGTAGTCCTCTAACAAGGTTATCCTTGGATAGCATGGCAATAGTTCTAAGTTTAGGTGTCCTAATCTTTTATGCCATAAAACATTTGGTCTACAGATAGAATTAAACAGGCAGATATCTACATTAGTTGAAAGAAAATCTACAAGATAGATGTTACCTTTCCTTTTACCTGTCAACACTGTTGTGTTGTCCTCTGACTTGATTTTGCATAAGGCTTTGCTGAAGGTCACCTGGTAGCCTTCATCACACAGCTGACTGATGCTTATTAGGTTGTGCTTCAGTCCTTCCACATAAGCTACTTTCTTGAAAGTTACTGAACCAATCTGGACTGCACCATATCCTTTAGTCTGTCCAAAGTTTGAATCACCAAAGATAACTTTGGGTCTAAGCTTGGATCTGAAGGATGTGAGGTTGTCCTTATTCCCTGTCATGTGCTTAGAGCACCCACTATCCAAATACCATTGCTGGTTAGATGTTGGATAGGTCTTCACCTGCACATAAGACAATTTATTTGTTTTTGACCCAGTTTACCTTGGGCCTAGGTTGATAGCCTTTAAATTCTGAAATGAAAGACATCCCTGGTTGACTCTTATATCCTTCAGGATGATATCTCCTTGGAGGTAAAATCCATTCAGTATAAGGGTTAAAGATTTGGGATAAAGGACCCTTAGGATTCAATTTTTGATTTGCCTTTGAAATATTTTCCAGAGCTCTGACCTCTGTTCGACGATCTTGGAGCTGCGTTCGATGAACTTGTGTCAGATCGTCGAGCTCCGTTCGACGGTCGACTATGGCTGAGGTCAGGTATTTGAGATCGTCGACCTGCGTTCGACGACTTTGGCTGAGATCGTCGATCTTCGTTCGACGATTTTTCCTGAGATCGTCGAGCAGCGTTCGGCGATCGTCGATCTTCATTCGGCGATCGTCGATCTCCGTTCGACAATTTCTGCTGGGACTTAGTTTTCTGAGGCAGATCAGAATTTTTCCTAGCAACCTCTACAACTCCCTTTCCTTTGTCAGAAATGAATTTGATGGGAGTTGTTAGGACTATAGGTTGGCTGGATGAAGCACCCAAGCCCAGTATACTGTTAAATCTAGAGTTCACTGTGCTTGTGATGTCCATCATCTTGATGCTTCTCCCATTAAGGGATTTTTCAAGCTTCTTGGCCTCAGAGAGCTCACTTTTCAGTGAAGCTATCTGTTCCCTACATCACTCCAACTCCTGAGAGAGTTTGAGGTTTTCTGACTTTAAAGTATTGTGTTCAGATAATTGATTTCTGAGAGAGATAATCTCTTTCTCAGACTTTAGCAGGTCTAAACACAGTGCTTTAAATTCAGATTTAAAATCTTCTGAACTAAAATCAAAAGAACTAATTACCTGATCTTCTTCAGGATGAGTCTCTGAGTCTGACTCTGACTCCTCTTCCTCTGAATTGTGCTGAGAGGCATTGATTGCCATCATGCAGAACTCCTTTTCTTCTGCATCATCCTCATCATCACTGGAGCTGGATGAGGCTTCTGACTCCTCTTCTGTCTCAATCCAGGATTCAGCAACAAACCCTTTTCTTGTATGCTTATTTTTACTTGAAGAAGGTTTGTCATTGCCATTCCTTTTGGAGTCTTTCTCCTTTCTTCTTTATTTCCTGTCCCTTCTGTCCTTGTTCTTGTTCTCTGGACAGTCAGGAACTATGTGCCCTGGTTTCCTGCAACCAAAGCAAATAATGTCTTTATTATTACTAATAGACTTGTCATACCTTGGCATATCCTGCTCCTTGTATAATCTTCTTCTGAAGTCCTTTCTGGCCATCTTGTAGAATCTTTTGGCCAGCAGACTGAGTAGTTCATCATTGCATGTAGCTTTATCTTCATGCAGATCCTCAGTTCCCTTGAATGCTATGGTCTTCTCTTTTCTTGTGGTTGGTGAGGCAGCCTTCTGTTCTTCCTCTCTATTCTTGATGAGTAGCTCATAAGATTTGAGCTTACCCAACAAGGCTTCAGTAGTGATCTCATTCAGACTTCTGGCATCCTTAATTGGCCAGATTCTTGAATCTCAAGTGCTGGGGAAGCACATTAGGATCTTGTCATTAAGTTCGGTTAGAGAGATCTCTTTGTCCAATGTCCTAAGTTCACTGACAATTAGACTTAGTCTGTTGTGCATATCTCCCACTGACTCAGTCTCTCCCTTCTTGAAGTTCACATATTGAGAGATGAGATGGGATCTTCTATCATTTCTCTCATCAGCTGAGCCTGAGACTATTTCTGAGAGCTTGTCCCAAATTTCTTTTGCTGAGTTGCATTCAGCTATCTTTTGAAATATGTCATCTGACATTGTCTGGGCTAGGATGTTCATAGCCTTAGCATCAGCTACTTTCCATTTCTTGATATCAGCATCTGTTCCTGATGGAGGTGGAACAGCATTTGTACTTGTGTTCTCTGGGGGTCTTGGACACACTGTCAAAACAGAATTAAAGATATCTTCGTCAATAGAATTCATGTAAAGTCTGATCCTTGCTTTCCAGAGTGTAAACTTGGATAGATTGCACACTGGAGGTCTGGTGCTAGCATAATATTTGTTTTGGGCCATGATTTGTGCAAACAAAATCTAATAATACACTACAAAAGAAGAACAGATCTAGTTTGGGATCTTTGGGTTCAGGTGTTAGCTTGTACAACCAATCAGGTATAGTAAGTTTAACCAACCTGGCTCTGATACCAATTGAAAGTGCAACTAGATCTGATATACTCTAGAGGGGGGGTGAATAGAGTATATGGTGCTTTAAAAGTTTTTGCAACAGTTGTTGTAATAATAGTGAGCAGGGAAGCAATAATAAAACTAATCACAGCACTAAGTTAAACAAAAAACTAAGCACAGAAAAATCAAGGCCAGAAACAGAAATGAAAGCAAGCAAAATCAGAAGACACAAGGAAATATAGTGGTTCCCCTAAACTTGGGTACATCCACTCTTCTACCACCCTAGGTAGGAATCCACTGCAGGATGAGTTGATCAGGTGTCCTGGGCACCAATGAGCTTTTGATAAGGTGCTCAAAAACCAAAGCAGATTTTTTGATCAGGTGTCTTGCCACCAATGAGCTTTTGATAAGGTGCTCAAAAACCAAAGCAGATTTTTTGATCAGGTGTCTTGCCACTAATGAGCTTTTGACAAGGTACTCAAAAACCAAGTTCAAACTTTTGAAGGGAGTTTGAGAAACCCTTTATAGAGTGGGGGTGAGAGAGTGATGGAAGTCTTCTCTTTCTCAAACAACTGAGAAGACTATGTGGATTGATGTCAAAGCTCTCCCTGAATCCTTGAGATCTTCAGGAAGAAAAGCTTTGCTGAGGGTGATAGGCCTTCAAAGGTTGAACTCCAGCACTAGATGATTTTAGCAATAGCTGAAATGTTGAATGTCTGGAGTCTGGAAATATGTTGGCCTTGAACACTTTGAAAACTACAGAGATCTTAAGATTTTTAGAAAGCTTGATCTCCTTGGATGAGTGTTCTTCAGAATTCTTTTGTGACAGAAGATTTTTGAATGTGTCTCTGTAATCTGTATTCTCTCTCTGTATTGTGTGTGCTGAGAGATTCAAAAATTCTGTCTTTTATTCTCTGGTTCAGAAAGAATATCATTCTCTGTCAAGTATAGCCGTTGGCCTGCATTGATTGCATCCTTAATTGCAAAATCTCTTCAAGAGGAAAGTCCACAGAATTATTCCTTGAAAAATCCCTTGAAAGTTGGTCCAGAATTAAATGAAAACGACTAGCAATCTCTGAATTAATTGCAGAATAACTCCTAACTGATTTGAATTTGAATTAAGAAATATCCTGGAAGTTATCTGAAATCGTCGAACTGAGCTCTGCTATCGTCGAGCTGAGCTCAGCGATCTGGAAATATACAGCAGCAAAATATCGTCGATCTGAGCTTAAAGATCGTCGAACTGAGCTCAGAGATAAACATCCAAAGCATAGTCAAAATCGTCGACCTGAGCTCACCGATCGTCGAATGGAGTTCGACGATATAATGAAGTTGAGCTCAGCGATCGTCGAATGGAGTTCGACGATCTTGTCGAAGTTGAGCTAGACGATCGTCGACCGGAGTTCGACGAATCGTCGTGCTGAGCTCGACGATATGACTTAGTCTCTAGACAGAGAATCCTGGTCTTCAGGGCAGCTTCCAAACCTAGACTTGTAACCCTTAGACTCAATTCTAATTGACCTATAAAGCTATACAGAAGGTCAAGCAAAGGATTCCTAGAGACATAGTGATCCTGACCCAAATTAGTAATAGGGTGTTCCAATAATCTCCCCCTATTTGGGTTAGGATTACTATTTACAGACTTTGGAAAAATTTTAAATAACAACATACAATCAGTAAAACATAAAAACAATAGCTAGACATAGCAGAATCACAGAGATATAAATATCATCCAGATAGCAATCAGAAATCACAGAAATTGTCACCTTACAATATCATTTCTTCTCTTTGCCCTTAACCATTTTAATCTCTCTGTTAGGGTTGAGGGCTTCCTTCTTAGATCTGGTGTCATCTGCTGCACCTAGAGATGTTTGCTGTTTAAGCCTGGGAACCACTGCTTCAGGATGTAATTCCATGTATCTGTCAGCATCAAAGAATTTGCTTGAAGCATATCTCTCTAGTTCTTTTTGTCTCTGTTCAGACATAGTAGAAATGTTGGAAGAATCTAATCCTTGTTCTCTGGCCTTCTTAATCTGATCCAGTGCAGCTAATTCCTTTAACCTTGCAGTCCAAGCAGCTGGATTCTTTTCAGGGTCCTCAAAAGGTACAGGTGGCTCATACCTGTTGGAAGGATTGTATTGAGGAGGCCTGGCAGACACAGTCTCTTTCAGCTTATAAGGGAAGGAACCAGATGTTGTGTCAGTTGAAGTTTGTCTTTCCCTGGAATATGGGTGCTACCTGGAGTATCCTTTAGAATAGACTTGAATATCTCTCTGATTACCCCTATATCCTCCTCTCCTAGAATGTGAACCCCTGGATTGGCTTTCCCTGTGATAAGATCTGGCATGAGGTTGATAGGGAGCCTGACTTCTGGCTGGGGGTTGACTTGCAGAGCTTCCACCTGCACCTGCATCAGGAGGAGGTGGTGGAGGAGGATGAGGGTGCTGGAATTGGGATGAACACTTCTCATATTTTCTCTTTTTCTTCATTGCTTTCAGCTGGTTTTTAGAATATTGCATCCAGTGTTCAGTGATTGGGCAGTTATGAAGGATATAGTATGGAATATCATTGTTATCTTTGACTTTAGCAGGAGGAACCCTTTTCATTGCTTTACTCCTTGCCTTCCATTTCCTGGCAATGGTAGCAGATGAGTCATCAGAGCCTGTTTTAAATTCATCAGATTCAGAACTCTGGTCATCATAGAGAGCATCTATTTTCTTCATCAAATCTTTCTTTAGTTGTTCAGAAGCAGATGAGGCAGAAGTTAAAACAGCAGCAGCAGGGACAGCAGCAGATGGAGAAGGTGAAGCAGAAACAACAACAGCAGCAGTAGCAGATACTAGAGAGGTGACAGCAGCAGTAATAGTCTCACTTACAGTAGTAGAAACAGCAGAAACATCATCAAAGTCTGCAGAAGGCTCAAATTCAGTGGCCTCTGTCATCAGAATGTCCTTGGAGATTGGTGCATCAGAAGCAGTAGAAACTTCAGCAGCAGTGTTAACAATCTCAGCAGCAGTATCAACAATCCTTTCTTCAGATGAGGCAGCAGCAGCAACATTTTCAGTAGCAGCAATTACTGAATGTACAAAAGAGGTGATCATGCTAGGGTCACAACAAGAAAGAGGCACAAGTGCCTTGGATAAGTCTTCTGGAGGCTGGACAGCATGGACCTCTGGCAGACAGCTAAAGTAGGCAGAATCAAAAACAGATAGCAAAGACCTGAGGTCTATTGCAAGAACTGCAATAGGAGGCACATCAGCAGCAGCAAGAGGAGGAGCAACAGAAGAAGCAGAACTAACAGCAACAGCAGACAGAGGGCTTGCAGAAACAGCAGCAGCAGCAGCATGAAGATTCTCTTCATATGACATCTCCCCTTGCCTAGATGCAGATACATCTGGATCAAGGCACACTGCTGTAGGTGCTGCCTGAGGGAAGAGGGAAGAGAGCCTGACAGAAAGGGCTGCCACTGACAGGTGGAGTGGAGCCAAAGAGGTCTCCAACAGCAGAGTTATCCTTAGGGCAAGTAACTCATACAGCCTGTCAGCTAGGGCTGAGAGGTCTACTTGCTCAAGAGCTAGAGCAGAGGTAGAAGGTATGGAAGCAGCTGAGGGTTCTGGAAGTGGAGAGCTGGAGAATGTGGAAGGGATGGCTCAGGTGTTGGTAGGGTGGATATGGAGGATAGGGGAATGGATATGGATGGGGTGAATGTTGGTTGGTCTATGATGTGGTGTAGGAGGTCTGGAAAGAAGTGGAGGAGGAAGGTAATTCAGGAGGAGAGGATGGGGAATCATCCATAAAGGAATCATCCAGTAGGGTGAAGGATGGGATAGAGTGTGAAGAGGTGATATCTGGTGGAGGGTAGGAGAACAGTGGGTGCAATTGGTCTACTAGTGGAGGTAGAATGGGTTCTGGAGAAGGTGTTGATGTTGGAGATGGGCTGGAAATGATGATGGTAGATGGAGCTGGAATGGTGGATGGTAGGGGAAGGGATGGAATTGGAGGAGGAGGAGGAGAAGCAACAGCAGCAGCCAGGTCATCTGCAGGAGCAGAGACCTGTGGGGGAGTGACTCTTGGAGTCCTTGTGCCTGAAGGAGCACTGGAGGAGGGCCTGCTAGGCTTGATTATTTGTCTGTCCCACTTTCCAAAGAGGGCACAGGTCAGTCTCTTGGAGGCATTGATATGAACTCCAGAGGAGACTAGCAAGGCAGGACACCTGTGCTGCAGAAATACTCCAAGGATTCTTCCAAAATTAACAAAACTCTTGCTTATTTTCTTTTTGATGAGGTTAAAGAAAACCTCTCCGCAATTCAAATTTTTCCTATCCACAAGAGCTCCCATGAGGCAGAGCTGATATCTTGATATAGTATCATGGGCAGAGTGCTTTGCCAGTAGCACTTTCCCTACCACATCTGCCAGGAACCTATATTCAACAGACAGATTCCTCTTGAAGAGCTTGCTAGGGTTTCCCTCTAGGTGACCCATTCTGGCAAGCATTTCAGAAAACTCATCTCCAGATAATTCAGCAGAATCTTCTCCATTTCTCAATCCAAAAACCTCTGATAAAATTGTTGGGGTCAAGGGTACCTGAGTTCCAGCTATTGACCCAACAATAGTGTTGTTATCTTGATTATGGGCAGTATAAACCCACTCCTTGATCTCATCAGAAGCCAGCTTGATCCTGGTGGTCATTATGGCAGTCAGATTCTGGTCCTTGAACATACCCAATATATCTTGAAAAATCTGATCAGTCGTGCTGAAGGATTCTATATCAATGTCAAACCCAGCATCAAACTTCATTGCAGCAAGAACAATAACTGACACAGCCATTTGTACCTGCAAAAACTCAACAAACAAAACGAACAAGCGTAGATCTGTTTGGAGGGAAAGGAAAAATCTTGCAGAGAAATCGAAAGCGCAAATGAGAACGACGGCGAAAAATGAGTTTTATATTAGGGTTCGACGCAGAATTGGAAAGATCGTTGAACTCAGTTCGACGATCTAGGCTCCTAGAGGAATCTGAAGAGTCTTCAACATCGTCGATCTCCGTTCGACGATATTGGAGAGCGTCGAGCTCCGTTCGACGATCGTTCAGAGAACATAATCGTCGAGCGTCGTTCGACGATCGTTGACCGGAAGAGATAGTTCATACTATCTGAGAAATGCTGAACTCAGTTCGACGATTCTGGAAATCATCGATCTCCGTTCGACGATCTTGGGAAAAATCGTCGAGCGTAGTTCAGAGATCAGAGAAGTTCTAGACACTAAGAAAAATCAGAATGTTTGCCTAGTCTTGGTCAAATTTTAAGCTTTCAAAATCTTGGATATTATTTAAGACTTCCTCCATCTAACATTCCTAACTGATTTAGGAAGAAGGTGTGTTTCTTTTCATCCAATGGCTTGGTGAAAATATCTCCCCTTTGTAAATCAGTTGGGAGATATTGTAATTCAATTTTATTATTTTCAACATTATCTCTTAAGAAATGATGCCTGATCTCTATGTGTTTTGTCCTACTATGGAGGACTGGATTTTGAGCTATGGAAATAGCACTTGTGTTATCACAAAAGATTTTATACTTCTCTAAGTTGTAACCATAGTCTAGGAGTTGGTTTTGAATCCACAAGATTTGTGAACAACAACTGCATGCAGCCATATATTCAACTTCAGCAGTTGAAGTTGACACAGATGTTTGTTTCTTACAAAACCAAGAGACAAGTCTGTCACCAAGGAACTAACAAGTTCCACTGGTGCTTTTCCTGTCAATTCTGCATCCAGCATAATCAGCATCAGAGAATCCAGTTAACTCAAATGCTGAATCTTTTGGATACCAGAGACCTAGATTTGGACAACTTTTAACATACCTGAGAATCCTCTTTACTAAAGTTAGGTGTGACTCTCTAGGGCTTACTTGGAACCTAGCACATATACATGTAGCAAACATTATATCTGGTCTACTAGATATAAGATACAGTAAAGAGCCAATCATTGCTCTATATGTTGTCTGATCAACAGGTTTCCCATGTTCATCAGCATCCAATACAGCATTGGTAGGCATGGGTGTTTTCATACAAGATGCCTCAGACATACCAAATTTCTTAACCAATTCATTTGCATACTTGGTTTGAGAAATAAAGATGCCTTCAGCATGTTGCTTGACTTGCAATCCTAGGAAGAAGGATAGCTCACCCATGCTACTCATCTCAAATTTAGAACGCATCAGGTTAGAAAACCTTCTGCACAATTTTGAGTCAGTAGAACCAAAAATGATATCGTCTACATAAATTTGTACTAGTAGGGTATGGGACTTATGGGTTCTAATGAAAAGAGTTTGGTCTACTCTAGCCCTTATAAAACCATTTTCCAAGAGAAAGCATGCTAGGGTCTCATACCATGCTCTAGGAGCTTGCTTGAGACCATATAATGTTTTGTTCAATCTAAAAACATAATCAGGATAAGTTGGAGAGATAAAACCTGGAGGTTGTCTGACATAAACTTTCTCTTTGATGTCTCCATTTAAGAAGGCACTTTTGACATCCATCTGATATACTTTGAAGTCTTTGTGAGCTGCATAAGCTAGAAATATTCTGATGGCTTCTAGTCTTGCAACTGGTGCAAAGGTCTGGTCGTAGTCGATTCCTTCTTCTTGAGAGTATCCCTGGGCAACTAGCCTTGCCTTGTTTCTTATAATTACTCCTTGATCATCCAATTTGTTCCAACAATGGAGTGATCCCTTGGCTTTGGCACTAGTTCCCATACTTTGTTCCTCTCAAACTGATGCAACTCCTCTTGCATTGCAATGATCCAGTGTGGATCTTGCTCTACATCTTGAATGGACTGAGGTTCAATTTGAGATATGAATCAGGTGTGCAACAGGTCTTGGTTGACCTAATTTCTGGTTTGCACACCAGCTGAGATTTCTCCAATTATTTGGGAAATTGGATGGTCTCTTGATGTTACTAAATCAACAGGGGGTGTTGATTGTTCACCAACCTGTATTGTTGTTTCCTCTTGTGGTACAACAACTGGCTCTTCAAGTTGTGCTTCAATATGTTGAGCATTCCCTTCATCTTCACTGCTTTCATCCTCTTGAGTAACCTGTAACCTGTTCAAGTCTTCAACTAGAGAATTTTCCTGCAGAGGTTCTATGGTAGAAGAATTCTTCTCCTTGAAAGACATGTTAGTTTAATCAAAAGAAATGTGAACAGATTCCTCAATTTTCAAAGATGATTTATTGTAGACCCTATAGGCCTTGCTGATCATGGAGTATCCTAGAAACACTCCTTCATCAGCTTTGGCTTGAAATTTTGCTAAATATTTCTTGTCATTATTGTGAATATAGCAAATCAAATACAACCAAAGACTCTAAAATAGTTAACTTTAGGTTTCTTCCCTTTGAGTAATTCATAGGGAGTCTTTCCCTTTAGTTTATGTATCAGACTTCTGTTCAGCACATAGTTGGAGGTGTTCACTGCCTCTGCCCAAAAGGATAGAGGTAGATGAGCATCTGACAACAATGTAGTGGCAGATTCAATAAGGGTTCTATTTTTCCTTTCAGCTACCCCATTTTGTTGAGGAGTTCTAGAAACTGAGAAAGTATGCCTGATCGCTTCACTCTGACAGAACTCTTGCATAAGAAGAGAATCAAACTCTGTCCCATGATCACTTCTGATCAGGGCAATGTGAGTATTGAACTCAATCTGTATACATTTGAGAAACTCTGTCAGACACTTAAAGTTATCAGACTTCTTCCTTAGAAAGAACACCCAAGTGAATCTAGAGAAGTCATCTACAACTACTAAGGTGTAGGATTTCCCTCCTATGCTTTGTACTGTGATGGGTCCAAAAAGATCCATGTGTAACAGATACAATATCCTCGGTGAATCACTCTTATTAAGTGACTTAAAGCTGTTTTTAGTTTGCTTGCCTAATTGACAAGCCCTGCAGAGTCCTTCCTTCTTGTAGGGGCCAGAAGGTAGTCCTCTAACAAGGTTGTCCTTGGATAGCCTAGCAATAGTTCTAAGGTTTAGGTGTCCTAATCTTTTATGCCATAAAACATTTGGTCTACAGATAGAATTAAACAGGCAGATATCTACATTAGTTGAAAGAAAATCTACAAGATAGATGTTACCTTTCCTTTTACCTGTCAACACTGTTGTGTTGTCCTCTGACTTGATTTTGCATAAGGCTTTGCTGAAGGTCACCTGGTAGCCTTCATCACACAGCTGACTGATGCTGATTAGGTTGTGCTTCAGTCCTTCCACATAAGCTACTTTCTTGAAAGTTACTGAACCAATCTGGACTGCACCATATCCTTTAGTCTGTCCAAAGTTTGAATCACCAAAGATAACTTTGGGTCCAAGATTGGCTCTGAAGGATGTGAGGTTGTCCTTGTTCCCTGTCATGTGCTTAGAGCACCCACTATCCAAATACCATTGCTGGTTAGATGTTGGATAGGTCTTCACCTGCACATAAGACAATTCATTTGTTTTTGACCCAGTTTACCTTGGGCCTAGGTTGATAGCCTTTAAATTCTGAAATGAAAGACATCCCTGGTTGACTCTTATATCCTTCAGGATAATATCTCCTTGGAGGTAAAATCCATTCAGTATAAGGGTTAAATATTTGGGATGAAGGACCCTTAGGATTCAATTTTTGATTTGCCTTTGAAAACTTTTCCAGAGCTCTGACCTCTGTTCGACGATCTTGGAGCTGCGTTCGACGATCTTGGGTCAGATCGTCGAGCTCCGTTCGACGGTCGACTATGGCTGAGGTCAGGTATTTGAGATCGTCGATCTGCGGTCGATGACTTTGGCTGAGATCGTCGATCTTCGTTCGACGATTTTTCCTGAGATCGTTGAGCAGCGTTCGGCGATCGTCGATCTTCATTCGGCGATCGTCGATCTCCGTTCGACGATTTCTGCTGGGACTTAGTTTTCTGAGGCAGATCAGAATTTTTCCTAGCAACCTCTACAACTCCCTTTCCTTTGTCAGAAATGAATTTGATGGGAGTTGTTAGGACTATAGGTTGGCTGGATGAAGCACCCAAGCCCAGTATAGTGTTAAATCTAGAGTTCAGTGTACTTGTGATGTCCATCAGCTTGATGCTTCTCCCATTAAGGGATTCTTCAAGCTTCTTGGCCTCAGAGAGCTCACTTTTCAGTGAAGCTATCTGTTCCCTACAGTACTCCAACTCCTGAGAGAGTTTGAGGTTTTCTGACTTTAAAGTATTTTTTCAAATAATTGATTTCTGAGAGAGATAATCTCTTTCTCAGACTTTAGCAGGTCTAAACACAGTGCTTTAAATTCAGATTTAAAATCTTCTGAACTAAAATCAAAAGAACTAATTACCTGATCTTCTTCAGGTTGAGTCTCTGAGTCTGACTCTGACTCCTCTTCCTCTGAATTGTGCTGAGAGGCATTGATTGCCATCATGCAGAACTCCTTTTCTTCTGCATCATCCTCATCATCACTGGAGCTGGATGAGGCTTCTGACTTCTCTTCTGTCTCACTCCAGGATTCAGCAACAAACCCTTTTCTTGTATGCTTATTTTTACTTGAAGAAGGTTTTCCATTGCCATTCCTTTTGGAGTCTTTCTCCTTTCTTCTTTCTTTCCTGTCCCTTCTGTCCTTGTTCTTGTTCTTTGGACAGTCAGGAACTATGTGCCCTGGTTTCCTGCAACCAAAGCAAATAATGTCTTTATTATTACTAATAGACTTGTCATACCTTGCCTTATCCTGCTCCTTGTATGATCTTCTTCTGAAGTCTTTTCTGGCCATCTTGTAGAATCTTTTGGCCAGCAGACTGAGTAGTTCATCATTGCCTGTAGCTTTATCTTCAGGCAGATCCTCAGTTCCCTTGAATGCTATGGTCTTCTCTTTTCTTGTGGCTGGTGAGGCAGCCTTCTGTTCTTCCTCTCTATTCTTGATGAGTAGCTCATAAGATTTGAGCTTACCAAACAAGGCTTCCGTAGTGATCTCATTCAGACTTCTGGCATCCTTAATTGGCCAGATTCTTGAATCCCAAGTGCTGGGGAAGCACATTAGGATCTTGTCATTAAGTTCTGTCAGAGAGATCTCTTTGTACAATCTCCTAAGTTCACTGACAATTAGACTTAGTCTGTTGTACATATCTCCCACTGACTCAGTCTCTCCCTTCTTGAAGTTCTCATATTGAGAGATGAGATGGGATCTTCTGTCCTTTCTCTCATTAGCTGAGCCTGAGACTATTTCTGAGAGCTTGTCCCAAATTTCTTTTGCTGAGTTGCATTCAGCTACCTTTTGAAATATGTTATCTGACATTGTTTGGGCTAGGATGTTCATAGCCTTAGCATCAGCTACTTTCCATTTCTTGATATCAGCATCTATTCCTGATGGAGTTGGAACAACATTTGTACTTGTGTTCTCTGGGGGTCTTGGACACACTGTCAAAATAGAATTAAAGATATCTTTGTCAATAGAATTCATGTAAAGTCTGATCCTTGCTTTCTAGAGTGCAAACTTGGATAGATTGCACACTGGAGTTCTCGTGCTAGCATAATCTTTGTTTTGGGCCATGATTTGTGCAAACAAAATCTAATAATACACTACAAAAGAAGAACAGATCTAGTTTGGGATCTTTGGGTTCAGGTGTTAGCCTGTACAACCAAACAGGTATGGTAAGTTTAACCAACCTGGCTCTGATACCAATTGAAAGTGCAACTAGATCTAATATACTCTAGAGGGGGGTGAATAAAGTATATGGTGCTTTAAAAGTTTTTGCAACAGTTGTTGTAATAATAGTGAGCAGGGAAGCAATAATAAAACTAATCACAGCACTAAGTTAAACAAAAAACTAAGCACAGAAAAATCAAGGCCAGAAACAGAAATGAAAGCAAGCAAAACCAGAAGACACAAGGAAATATAGTGGTTCCCCTAAACTTGGGTACATCCACTCTTCTACCACCCTAGGTAGGAATCCACTGCAGGATGAGTTGATCAGGTGTCCTGGAACCAATGAGCTTTTGATAAGGTGCTCAAAAACCAAAGCAGATTTTTTGATCAGGTGTCTTGCCACCAATGAGCTTTTGACAAGGTACTCAAAAACCAAGTTCAAACTTTTGAAGGGAGTTTGAGAAACCCTTTACAGAGTGGGGGTGAGAGAGTGATGGAAGTCTTCTCTTTCTCAAACAACTGAGAAGACTATGTGGATTGATGTCAAAGCTCCCCCTGAATCCTTGAGATCTTCAGGAAGAAAAGCTTTGCTGAGGGTGATAGGCCTTCAAAGGTTGAACTCCAGCACTAGATGATTTCAGCAATAGCTGAAATGTTGAATGTCTGGAGTCTGGAAATATGTTGGCCTTGAACACTTTGAAAACTACAGAGATCTGAAGATTTTTAGAAAGCTTGATCTCCTTGGATGAGTGTTCTTCAGAATTCTTTTGTGACAGAAGATTTTTGAATGTGTCTCTATAATCTGTATTCTCTCTCTGTATTGTGTGTGCTGAGAGATTCAAAAATTCTGTCTTTTATTCTCTGGTTCAGAAAGAATATCATTCTCTGTCAAGTATAGCCGTTGGCCTGCATTGATTGCATCCTTAATTGCAAAATCTCTTCAAGAGGAAAGTCCACAGAATTATTCCTTGAAAAATCCCTTGAAACTTGGTCCAGAATTAAATGAAAACGGCTAGCAAATCTCTGAATTAATTGCAGAATAACTCCTAACTTATTTGAATTTGAATTAAGAAATATCCTGGAAGTTATCTGAAATCGTCGAACTGAGCTCTACTATCGTCGAGCTGAGCTCAGCGATTTGGAAATATACAGCAGCAAAATATCGTCGATCTGAGCTTAAAGATCGTCGAACTGAGCTCAGAGATAAACATCCAAAGCATAGTAAAAATCGTCGACCTGAGCTCACCGATCGTCGAATGGAGTTCGACGATATAATGAAGTTGAGCTCAGCGATCGTCGAATGGAGTTTGACGATCTTGTCGAAGTTGAGCTAGACGATCGTCGACCGGAGTTCGACGAATCGTCGTGCTGAGCTCGACGATATGACTTAGTCTCCAGACAGAGAATCCTGGTCTTTAGGGCAGCTTCCAAACCTAGACTTCTAACCCTTAGACTCAATTCTAAAGGACCTATAAAGCTATACAGAAGGTCAAGCAAAGGATTCCTAGAGACATAGTGATCCTGACCCAAATTAGTAATAGGGTGTTCCAACACGGGGTTCGACCCGTAGTCGCCCTAGAAGCACCAAAAGAAGGAGCTGGACCCGAAGTCCTATGCTTCTTGTGGAATCTTCGATAGCCGGACTTTGAAGTAGTCAACACTATGAATTCAGACTTCTTGTCACCCAATCTTTTCTTTGCTTGTACATTCTTCAAGTCCTTCTCCAAGGACCGGGCTGTGTTGACCAAGGTCAAGAAACCCTGCGTCATCGGCCCCGAGAGTAGTAACCTCAACTCATCTCTTAACCCTTCGTCGAATCGATTCGTCTTGCGCACCTCATCCACGATGGTGGAGCTAGCATATCGACTCAAACGAGTAAACTCATGGAGATATTCATCCACACTACTGTCCCCTTGTACCAACTTCAGGAACTCATTCTCCAACACTATCCTCTGCACCGAAGAGAGGTATCTAGCCAAGAACAATCTCGAGAAATCCTCCATCGAGACATCAACAAGTTTCCTACCTCTCAATAGGTGCAGCTCCAATACTTCCCACCACAATCTCGCTTCACCGTCCAAAAGGAACGTAGCAATGGTGGTCATTTGCCACTCCTCCGTCTCTATTGCTGTCATGACTCGCTTCACCCTGGAGAGCCAGTCTTCAGCTTGAGATGGGGTTCCCAACCCCGAGAATACCGGAGGATTAAAGCTCATGACATGCTTGAGCTGTCTCTCGGTTGACCTCCTTGGCACCAACGGCTCCACTACTACCTGCTCCACCGCAGGAGCCGGCTACTGCATTTACCTAGCAGGCTGGGCATTCATCATGGCCAACACTGCTTCGGCCACTAATCGTATGGTCTCAGTCGATGGAGGTGTTGTAGGAGCAACATCTGGTGCACTGCTAGCCTCAGAAACTCGACATTCCGACAGCCCAGCACCACTTCTGGTCACCTATAGTCATACAAAACACCGTTAAGCAACCAAATAAAATTGCAAACAGCAATTATAGGAACACACAGGTTCTCCAAACACGTGTATTTTCATTCCTAAGTGGACATTCATGGGTTCTTTTATTGTTATAACGATGACGCAAATACATGTTCTCACCACCCCTTAAAAAGAATTCGCCCACGAATTCATTTTAAGCCTGACCGAAACCAGTCCTCTGATACCAAATTGTAACACCCCCTATCCGTCGCATAGCATATAGCAGTAGGTCCGGCCGGGGACCGACGCCATATACCACAGACAGACTGGGTGGTTACTCAATGGAAACCATCCAACCAATCATAACGTCCTACACAGAGCATTCTAGCAGAAGCAGTTTATAAGTTGCAAATAAATAACCCAGCAACAAGCATGAATGTCCACTAAACAACAAATAGGAATGTAGTACATACACAAGTATAGGCCTTAAGGCCTTACAAAATGGTTTACTCAATATTACATGTCTTCTATACCACGGCACACAGTCCGGTCATACATGAATAAAAGCAAGTAAACACTCCCAAATAGGCTTTCGAGGGTCGTCTTCGCAATTTGGGCTTTAGCCCGCTATTGACCGCTTGGTACCGCAGTACCTGCATGCAACAAAACCACCGCACGGTGGCAAACAAGAGGCAACGGTGAGCAATGCTGACCAAATTATAACGATCCCGCCCCCAACTCGGGGCGTCGATGCTCCTTCCCTGCACTTATTAGCAAAACCAAGCAGTATATAAATATACATTGCATCACAGACATTGGTATGCAAGGCCACACTCCTCGTGCTCCCAGGGCACATTCTCGGTGATTCGGTCGATGTCACGTCAATTTAAGCCATAGACATTCCGATCACACCACCGCCACTTTGACGGCCACACTATGAGCATTTTGTCTTCTTGGCATGAGTCACGTCAATTTAAGGCATAGACTGTCGAAGAACCTCATCTATGCCAACGGCTCTAACCGAACGGCATAGAATAGGTACAGTTCCATCTAACCCATGCTCACATCGCAACGACAATTTAAGCTATATGCGCAGGTCAAACGTCTCCCGAGTCCCGTTTCAATCGCAATTCACATAACCCGATTATGTTTCAAGTTGGCTCCCAGGCCACCAAGTTGGCAAGATCACGCATCCGCCCAGTTTTCCGGGTGTACCTTAGGGTTAATCCCCAAAGCTCCCTATTGCAATCTACCACATAGAAAACCCGAAAAACAAACAATCGCACGGAGTCTTCTCTAGCATTTATGCAATGCAACATCACCGATCCAGACCAACATGTCCTGATAGGCTTCACACATCATGCCTATGTCCGTTCTCGAATACGGACTCTAATCAACGGGGACTTTACATATCTACCCGAAGGAACGCCTCCAACTCACCACAAATTCACGATAGCGGGCTTCCTATGCAAAGAAGGAGAGCTTCACATGCTCAAGAAGAGAATCGTTACCCTAGCGTTCTTCCTCGGCTCCATGGAAATGTAAGCGGATGAAAAGCACTGCACAGTCTTTGCCTCCGTATATCCGAAGTAGGCTCGCGATTTGGAGCTTCGAAGCTCCTCCAATGGCTGGATCTAAGCTTCTTCTTCCTCCTTTGCTCTCCTCTCTCTCTTGACTTAGAAAGAGAACCACTCAAAAGAAATGCGGGTTTCAAATGTCCAATCCCGGGTATATCCATCAGGAATAACCCCCAGTCGTTGGATCCCAAATTAAAGAAACGAACGGCCTTGATTCGGGCCTGAAATATTAAAACTGGGTTGAACACGGCACGCGACACGCCCGTGTCCAGGGTAGTGTCCCCCATTCGCCATCAAAATCGACACGCCTGGAACAACACACGGGTATCCAACATGCCTGTGTTCGACCTAACACGCCCGTGTTCCAACTGACACGGCCGTGTGGTCGGTTGTGTGCCTCCATCGACACAACCATGAAAACAACCCGAGACTCACACGGGTCTTCGACACGCCCGTGTCCAAGCCCATGTCTAACTCGAACATGCCTGGGCTATAGGTCGTGTTCACTATCTCGACAATTCATCGAGCGAAGTTCGTCGACCACACGACACAGCCTTGGACACGCCCGTGTCCTAGGCCGTGTGCCTTCTCTCGACACATCATCGAGCGAAATTCGTCGACTCCCCGGGCCCATCGTCGACACGGGCTTGACACGCCATGAGACATGTCCGTGTCTCAGGCCGTGTTCTCTGCTCGACGATCGTCGACTCCAAAATCGTCGACCTCTCGACCAAATCGTCGACTCCAGCTTGACACGCCCTGGGATACGCCCGTGTCCCAGGCCGTGTGCCCCCTGCCAGATTCCAAATTTGGCCCAAAACTCCTCCCGTCGCTCTTTTGAGTTTTGGGGCCTTACAGTTCACTTCTCCTGATGATTGGTCATTATCAACTAGTGTCATGCGGCTCCGCTTCCTCCAACATTTTTTTACTAACGAAAATAAACAAATATTTTATTATTATTATTATTTATGTTAGTTACATATAATCTTATATAAATGTATATATATATTCTACGATACGATGGGTTGCCTCCGACCAAGCACCTCATTTAAAATGTCTCGGCCAGACGTTTTATTTTCCTCTCACTTGTCAATGTAAATTTATGACCATCTCCACACAATGATCATTATCTACGTAATAATCCTTCAATCTCTGGCCGTTCACTTTGAACTCAGAGTTAACAAAAAACCGCTTCTAAAACCTTCATAGCAGTCCGATCTCCCCTAAAATGTCCTCCGTATGGGGATGCGTGACACTTTTCCAAAATACTTTGGACTTCAACTTCGGGTACACACCTACGAATAACTTGATCTGCACCAATTCTGAATAGGTATGGTATATCTCATAGGTAGAATTTCACCTATTGGAGAAACCGTTTCCTTTGTTGGTAATTAAAATCCGGGGGAATGACTCTACTAATGATGTAATTAACAAAATCTGCATACTATGGAGTGTTTCCTTCTGTGATTGCTAGCAATCTTTCATCAAGAAAACACTCCTTAATCTCAACATGAACGTCTTCCTCACACTCATGCTCTAGTCGCAATAAATGGTCAGCAATTGGGTTCTCAACTCTCTTACGGTCTTTGATCTCGAGATCAAATTCCTGCAGTAGAAGGACCCATCTTATAATTCCTGGTTTTGCGTCCCGTTTTTCCATTAAATATCGAATAGCTAAATGATCTGTAAAGACCACAACCCTTTAGTTTATCAAATAGGAACGAAATTTGTCAAATGCAGAGACCACAGATATTAACTCTTTTTCGGTGGTTGTGTAATTCATTTGAGCACTCATAAGCGTTTTAATAGCGTAGTAAATGGTGTGAAAAATTTTGTTATGCACTTGGCCCAATACCGCTTCTACTGCATAATTGCTAGCATCACACATTAAAATAAAAGGAAGACACCAATCAGGGGCAATAATAATAAGCGATGAAGTTAGATTTTTCTTCAAAGTTTAAAATGCATCTAAACAGCTTTCATCAAAAATAAAAGGATTATCTTTTTCAAGAAGTTGACTTAAGGGTTTTGATATTTGTGAAAAGTTTCTGATAAATCGCCTATTAAATCTTGCTTGGCCTAAAAAACTACGAATGCCTTTTACATTTGTTGGTGGAGGCAGCTTTTAAATGACTTCTATCTTTTCCCGGTCTACGTCTAATCCTTTATTAGACACCTTGTGCCAGAGCACAATACCCTCACGAGCCATGAAGTGGAACTTCTCCCAATTCAGAACTAGATTAGCTTGCACACACCTACCCAAGGCCTTCTTCAATACCTCTAAGCAACCATCAAATGATTTTCCAAAAATTGAAAAGTCATCCATGAAAATTTCAATACCATCATCCATCAGGTCCGTGAAGACGTATATCATACAACGTTGGAATCTGGAAGGAGCATTACATAATCCGAACGACATTTTATGGAATGCAAATTTCCCATACGGGCACGTGAATGTCGTCTTCTCCTGATCTTCGGGTGCTACCATAATCTGGTTATAACCGGAATAACCGTCCAAGAAGCAAAAGTTCTCGTTCTCTGCTAATCTATCTAATACCTGGTCGATGAATGGTAACGGAAAATGATCCTTTCTTGTTGATTTATTTAGCTTTCTATAATCCACACATATTCTCCAACCCGTTACTACTCTAGTGGGTATTAGTTCATTATTATTGTTTTGTTGGACAGTCATGCCTCCCTTCTTAGGTACACATTGAACTGGACTTACCCATTTACTATCTGAAATAGGGTAAATAATGTCTGCATCTAGCCACTTAATTATCTCCTTCATTACTACCTTTTTCTTGGGAGGACTAAGTCAACGTTGGTGCTCTATGGATACTTTAGAATTGTCTTGTAGTAATATTTTGTGCATAAAATGGATGGGCTAATTCCACGGATGTCGGCAATAGTCCATCCCATTGCCTCCTTAAACTCACGGAGCACGTTCAATAATTTTGTCCTCATTCTCATTCTCTAAAGATGAGCCGATGATGACTGTCAAAGTAAGTTTTTTCCTAAGAAAGCATATTTCAGATTTTTTAGGTAAAGGTTTTAAGTCCAATAAGGGAGGTTCAAGATTAGAAGGTTTTAAAACTTTTGAGTCGCTTGGCCTAATGAATGTCTCAAATTTTTTAAAGGGCAGTAACCTCTCACATACCTCAAAGGCCTTCTTGTACTCCTCCAATTCGAACTCGTATGTCCACTCTTCTTTAGTTAAAAGCTTTAACAGTTTTAGATCTATGTCCACCTCATTATGTATTAATTGAGGATGCACTTCTACTTCCTCGATCAGATGACATTCTTCCCTATCGTTTGGGAATTTTATACCTTTAAGAATATTAAGCGTCACCTCTTCCTCATTAACTCTCATCGTTAACTCGCCTTTTTGGACATCTATGAGTGTCCTCCCCATTGCTAAAAAAGGTCTTCCTAAAATAATAGGAACATCCTTGTCCCAGTTCATGTCCAATACTACAAAGTCGGCCGGAAAAATGAATTTCTCTACCTTGACTAGTACATCTTCAACAGTTCCCGTAGGAAATACTAAGGATTTATCGGTCAACTGAAGAGTGAGATATGTTGGAGAAATCTCCCCGAGACCTAACTTCATATAGATAGATAGAGGCATTAGGTTTATAGTAGCCCCCAAATCACGCAATGCTCTCCCAACAAACCTATTGAACATGGTGTTGTGAAGCTTCCGGGATCTTTTAGTTTTGGAGGTAGTTTCTTTTGTAGTATTACGCTACACTCCTCTGTCAACGCAACACTTTCTTTAACTACGATTTTCTCTTCTTAGATAGAATAACCTTCATAAACTTAACATAATTTGGCATTTGTTCCAATGCCTCGGCAAACGCAATATTTATGGTTAACTTCTTGAAGATATCCATAAATTTTTGAAATTATTTATCTAGTTTAGTCTTTGCTAGCCTAGATAGGAAAGGTGGTGGAGGATAAATGATTTCTCTTTTCTTATTTGTTGGTGGTTGAATTTCTGTCACCTCCAGTTTCTTATCCTTGATTGTCTCTTAGATATCTGCAAGGAGAAAATAACCAAACTAACAATTCAACAAGGCAAGTATACCTATCGAAATGCAGCTAGGGGACACAAGTGTCGTATTGAAATCCGGGAACAGTTGAGTAAGCTTACTCACACGAAATCTATTATTTTATCGACGAAAAAATTAAGTTTTTTTAAAAGAAAGCTAAATGTACTAAAGGAAGAGAACTACTTGCAATGAAAGAGAGCTACTTGCATGAAAAGATAAAGAGAGCTAAAAGAGCGATTAACTTAAGCTTAGTAACGATGAGGGGAAAATGCACTCGATCAGAAATCACCTCGGCAAGAGTGGTTAGAAAAATACGATAAATAAACCTAAGCTAATTAGGGTAAAAGGTCCTTGACCGTGGAGGTTCCATGAATATTGACACGCTTCTCTTGAAGGCCGTGCCTAACTGAGTTTAGGAAGGTCCGACCGACTCTCACCTAAATCGGAGGCCTAAAACTCGCTTTACGCGGTGAACCCCGCTATTGGATTTTACTCCAATCCGGGAGATTTGAACGTCTGCCTCTCTCGAGGGGTGCGAACAACTCCCTTTACTCTTGAGTGCTCATTTCAAACTTTCGGCCTCTCGGCTAGCCCAGAATGAAAGCAAAGGTGGAGAGTATATATCGATGATATACCTCCAACCTGTGATAAATCAAGAGTAATTCAAAGCTAAACCCTAAAAAGAAAAGGTAAGATTCAAAGCATCATAACCTAATCACTCGAACCTCGGATCATTAAGATCGAGTACATGGAGGATTAGTTAATCATGGTGAGGTGGAAGAGGGGGGATGAGTAGAAGAAGAATAATGAAAACAGAGCAGAAACGAAAAAGAAAACAACACTTTTTATTAATGGAAACAGAGATCTTACAGCTTGAAAACCAGAGATTACAAGTGCATGGAAAGGTAAACTACACTATCATTAACATTATACTACATAACAAAGCTAGGAACTAATACAGGAAAAGCATAAAGCTAGAGCTACGAACTAAAAATGAAAAGACATGCTTAAAAAGTTCAGAAATACAAAGGACAGAACCTCCCCTCTCAAAGCAAAAGGTGTCCCTGAACCCTTAGAGTTGGGCTCTATTTATAGAATTTTTCGGGTCGGGTCACGCCCCCCTGTCACGCCCTAGTCGGGCGTGACCCTGGGGCGTGACACATTCGGCACGACTTTTTCGGGCAGGAATTGAATTCTGACGAAGTAGTTGAGGTACACGCCCACAAGTCACGCCCTGGTAGGGCGTGTACCTGGGGCGTGTTCTTTGCGGCGTGACTTTGTTGAGCTGAAATTGAATGCTGGAGGTGACGGGCGGAATTGCTGAAGTACACGCCCATATGTCACGCCCGGGTCAGGCGTGACCCTTGGGCGTGACACTTTCGGTGCGACGGTGGAGCGGGAAAAACGATCGCGCTGCGGCGATTCCTCGGAACCTGGGGACACGCCTCTAGAACACGCCCGTGTCGGATGTGACACGGGCGTGACAGAGGGCGTGTACACTAAGTTTCCACGGAATGCAGTTTCGGACCAATTGCTTCATTCCTCTGGGTTACACGCCCTAGGTACATGCCCTTGTAGGGCGTGACCTTGGGGCGTGTCACAGCAAAATTCTGCTGAAAGCAGTGAAAACCTGCAAAAAGCAGAAAAAATGCATTAGCAACAAAAATATATACAAAGGGGAATCAAAATAAGTACTTTACAAGACATGATTTGCTTTAAAACCCCGATAATATCCTAATAAAATTGACTGCAAACCGTATTATAAAATTCCCCCAAGCTTAAGTTTTGCTTGTCCCCAAGCAAAGATATAAAGACTAGCTAATCATAAAAGTGACTAATTCAAAAAGTTTTAATCATACTTACACAAGTACTATGCGAAATTCTAGGTAGGGAGAATGTAAAACGTAAATCTAAAACAATTATTTTGGTATGGTCTTACTTTTATAAACTTTACTTAATAAAAATAAATCATCCAGAATTTTGACGAAATTCTTTAAATAGATTTAAGCAAGGCAATGAAAATGAAAAAAACATATTGAGTTATTACTAGATCCAAGCAACACATTATAATTATATCAATTAAATAACAAAAATCTAAGTTTAAATCCAAAACTAAAACTGATTTAATTTTCTTCTTTTCTTAGTTGTTAAATAAAATTAAAAAAAGGGCGTGAATCAAAAGGACTTAATAGGACCGAAACGTTTGGTTTAGGAATATGAATAGGAGTGGAATTCAAATATAAACATGGAGGCTTAAAAATCACACTAAACCAAAACAACGAGTTTCAAAAAAAATAAATTTATTTTAAACAAAATATGTATAAATAAATTTATTTTTTTCTTTATGATTATTTATCTCTTTTTTTTGGTATTATTTTCATTCATTTTTTTCTCTCTTTTTTTTTCAATACATTGCTTTTGAGTACACTTTTTTTAACAATTTCTCCAAAGATAACACAAAATTTCCTATCAAAAAAAATTAGCGTGATTAGATAGGTAGGAATTTGGGCTTTGGTGAAAATGAAATGCTGTGTGGAGTTATCAAATGAATTTGGAAAAAAGACTCAAAAGCGGCTAACTAGTGGTAAAAGATTTTAGGTTGGCAGGAAAGCTCAAACGTAAACAAAAATGGCCTAAATCATTTTCACGCTTTTTTTAAATTTATTTAAAACATAGAGTCGATAAATTTCAAAAAGCAAGTTCGAGATAATAAAAGAAGATTGATGAAATTATCTTGAAAATAAAAATAATATGTGACTTGGATCGTTTATATCTACTACGTTATTCAAAATTTGTTCTTACAAAAATTATCTAAAGACGAAAAGGAAAATAATGGATGATAAATTTTTAGAGAAAGTAAAGAAAATAAAGAACGAAAAACCATAATAGAAATGCACGTTTTAGAGAAATATTTTACCTTAACATGATACCGTGAATTAGAAATACAACATGGCCAACATTTTACTTGGGAAATATGATTAAAAAAATGATTAGAAAAATTATAATTAAATACGTTGTTTATAAAGAAGTTTGAGAAAAACAAAACATAAACATGGGGTACTTAGTGAAATACCAAAATGCAGCTATATATAAACATATTTTTGTTTGAATTTTTTGGATTTTTTGGATATTTAGAAAAAGCAAAAAGGATGAGCAAAAAGGAGGAACTCATCCCCCAAGCTTAAAATCTACATTGTCCTCAATGGAGAAGGAGGTCGGAGAACGAGAGAAAAGTAAAGTACAGAAATGAAAGACAGAATTGAAAAACAGGTACTTCCCCGGTTTTATGTTGCAGGGAAAGCTGAGTGATGTCGTTCCTCCATGCGTGTGCTGTGGATCTTCAGGAAACGTCGTCTGCTGGACTTTGTCATGAAATCAGAACCATTGGAGCAGGCGATCGCAAAAGTTTCAGCTTGCCGGAGCCATTCGGGGCAAAAATTGTAAAATAAAGAAAACAGAAAAAGATAACTTGGGTTGCCTCCCAAGAGCGCCCTTTGTTTAAAGCGTCGTTTGAGCTCGACGCATCAAAATAAGATTGTCCCAAATATTGTTTAAAAATAAAGTTCGAATAAAGGTCAAAGTTTGTGAGAAAAATAAAGTGCAGATTAATCAAATGTCAGGACCGGAAAGATAGAGTTAACAGGGAAGAGACTGACATCATCACAGAAATACAGTTTAAGACGCTGACCATTCACTTTGAAAGTACCCTTATCAGGGTGGGAAATTAAAACAGTACCATAAGAAAAGACTTCTAAAACAGTAAAAGGCCCCGACCAACGTGATTTTAATTTACCCGGGAATAAATGTAAACGAGAATTATAAAGAAGCACTTGGTCGCCCGGCTTAAAGATTTTTGGGTGCCTAAGATGTCGATCGTGTAAACGCTTCGTCCGCTCTTTATAAAGTCTATTATTTTCATATGCGTAAGAGCGCCACTCGTCGAGTTCGTTAAGTTGAAATTTTCTAAAATCGCCGACAGAGTGGGGATCGAAGTTTAAAAATTGTAAGTCCCAAAAGGCGTGGTGCTCTAACTCTACGGGTAAATGACACGATTTTCCATAAACCAACCGATATGGCGTACATCCGAGGGCGGTTTTGTACGCTGTTCTGTAGGCCCATAGAGCATCGTCTAATTTGGCTGACCAGTCTTTTCTAGATGTTGAAACAGTCTTTTCTAAAATTCTTTTTATTTCTCTATTCACTACTTCGACTTGTCCGTTAGTTTGAGGGTGGTAGGCAGTGGAAAGCTTATGAGTAACGCCATATTTAGTTAGGATTTTTGAAAATTACGCGTTACAAAAATGGGAACCCCTATCACTAATGATAGAGCGCGGCGTGCCGAATCGAGAGAATAATTTTTTTAGGAAATTAACTACGACTCGGGCGTCATTCGTAGGAAGAGCTTGCGCTTCGGCCCAACGCGAAACATAATCAACGATAACTAAAATGTACTTATTCCCGAAGCTAGAAGGAAAAGGGCAAACAAAATCTATCCCCCAGAGGTCGAAAACTTCGCACTCTAGGAAATAATTTTGTGTCATTTCATTTTTATTCGAAATATTTCCCGACCGTTGGCAACTATCACACCTACTCATAAAGGCATGCGTGTCTTTAAACAGGGTGGGCCAGTAAAAACCCGCGCTTAACACTTGTGAGCGGTGCGAGCAGCTTGATAGTGCCCACCTATTGGTCCTTCATGCAAGTGTTTAATAATATCTAATCCTTCATCAAAAGAAACACACCTCCTGATCACTTGGTCGGCACAAATTCTGAAAAGATGCGGGTCCTCCCAAAAATAGTTTTTCAGCTCAGAAAAGAATTTCTTCTTTTGCTGAGATGAAAACTCTTTTGGGAGCACACGGGCCACTAGATAGTTGGCGATGCGGGCAAAACAAGGAGAAGTAGATGTGTTAATTATGAACAACTTCTCATCAGGGAAATAGTAATGAGAAGAATTTTCGTCTAATTGTTCTATAAACGGGTTGTCTAGGCGTGAAAGGTGGTCTGCGGCCAAGTTCTCGGCACCTCGCTTATCACGGATCTCTAAGTCAAACTCCTGGAGGAGTAAGACCCAGCGAATCAAGCGAGGCTTGACATCCATTTTAGAGAGAAGATATTTGAGGGTCGAGTGGTCCGTAAAAACAATAATTTTCGAAAGAGTAATATAAGGGCGAAATTTGTCAAAAGCGAATACTACAGCTAAGAGCCCCTTCTCGGTTGTGGTGTAATTTTTCTGTGCAGATGTGAGTGTTTTACTAGCGTAATAAATGGGGTGGAAGTTTTTGGAAATATGTTGACCTAGTACGGCTCCCACCGCATAACAACTCGAATCACACATTATCTCAAATGGAAGATCCCACACCGGAGCTATCATAATTGGGGCATTAACTAATTTTTCTTTTATTAAATTGAAGGCAGCTAGGCAGAGGTCATCAAAGATGAATGGGGCGTCTTTTTCTAAGAGATGGGTAAGGGGCTTGGTGATTTTGGAAAAGTCCTTTATGAAGCGGCGGTAGAAACCCGCATGACCCAGGAAACTTCTTATAGCTTTTATGTTCGTAGGTGGCGGCAGCTTCTCGATAACTTCTATTTTCGCAACGTCTACTTCAATACCCCTTTCAGAAATTTTATGTCCCAAAACTAACCCTTCCCTTACCATAAAATGGCATTTTTCCCAATTTAAGGCAAGGTTAGTTTCTTCGCATCGCTCTAAGACTTTTTCAAGATTCTCTAAGCAACTATCGAAGGAATTCCCGAACACGGAGAAATCATCCATAAAAACTTCCATAATGCTTTCTACGTACTTGTCAAAGATGGCAAGCATACATCGTTGGAATGTAGCTGGCGCATTGCACAATCCAAACGGCATTCTTCGGTAGGAGAAGGTGCCGAAGGGACAAGTAAACGTAGTTTTCTCCTGGTCCTCGGGGGAGATGGGGATTTGAAGATACCCCAAGAGGCCATCGAGAAAACAATAAAAGCTATGTCCGGAAAGTCGTTCTAAAATCTGATCAATGAATGGCAAGGGGAAGTGATCCTTGCGGGTGGCGTCATTCAACTTACGGTAATCTATACACATTCGCCATCCGGTCACCGTCCGAGTCGGGATTAATTCATTATTTTCATTACTTACGACTGTTATCCCTCCCTTCTTTGGTACTACCTGTACTGGGCTAACCCACTTACTGTCGGATATAGGATAGATAATTCCTGCGTCTAACAATTTCATAACCTCGCCCTTAACTACGTCTTTCATGTTTGGGTTTATTCGGCGCTGAGGTTGTATAGAGTTACGTGAATTATCTTCCATAAAGATTTTATGAGTGCAGAAAGATGGGCTTATGCCCTTGATATCAGATATCTACCAAGCAATAGCTTGGCGATGCTTTTGTAAAATTGAAAGAAGTTTATCTTTTTGTGCATCCGTGAGGTAGGCCGAAATTATGACAGGCAGCTTGGAGTCCTTTTCTAAGAAAGCGTATCGAAGGTGCTCTGGTAGTTCTTTCAGTTCCAAGGTTGGGGGGTCATCATACGATGTTTTGGAAATTTGTTCTTTTTCAAAAACTATGTCCTCGTACACTTTTTTATATGTAAAATTAAAAGGGGTGTTGCTAGCGGCCATGGCGGTTTCGTGCAGCGATTCAGTTAGAAAAGTAGAAGAGGAACAGAAATCAAAATATTCTTTTTCAAAATCAGAAAGGCGAGTGGAGGATTCTTCACTTACGTGTAGAGATTCAGTTGGAGGAGTAGGAGAGGAACAAAAATTGGAAAATTCTTCTTCAAAATCAGAGGTGTGAGAGAAGGATTCTTCACTTACGATATCCATGAAAAAACAGGAGTCATCATTAGCTAGTGTGTTCTTCATCGAGGGGGTGATAGAGAAAGTTACCTCATCGTCGCCCACTCGAAGGAAAAGCTTACCATTGCTTACGTCAATGATAGCTCGGGTGGTGGCAAGGAAGGGTCGGCCAAGGATCAGGGGAACCTCGACGTCTTCTTCGATGTCCAAAATGACAAAGTCCACCGGGAAGATGAACTTGTCAAGTTTGACTAGGACGTCCTCCACTATTCCTAACGGGTATTTGACTGATCTGTCGGCGAGCTGGATACTCATGCGTGTGGGGTTGAGACTACCAATTCGTAACTTTTTAAACAACGATAGGGGCATAAGATTAATACTCGCACCTAAGTTTGCTAAAGCATGTTTGACAAAGAGATCACCAAAGACACACGGGATAGAGAAACTACCCGGGTCACTGATTTTCTTTGGTAATCTGTTTGTCAAAACCTCCAAGCACTCGGCATTTAACGTGACATAAGAAAGGTTCTCTAACTTCTTCTTGTTGGTTAGGAGGTCCTTAAGGTATTTTGCGTACTTAGGCATCTGGGATATGGCTTCGTGGAAAGGCAGATTTATGTGGATTTGTTTAAACATTTCTAAAAAATGGGTGTATTGATCATCCTGTCGTTGTTTATTAAGTTCGGAAGGGTATGGCAGGGATGGATTATTTTTAAAGGTGGGTGGTGGAGTGAGTTGTTTTTCTAAAATAGGAGTGATAATTTCTTCGGCAGAGGGTGGAATTTTTAAAACGGGAACGGAGCTTTGATTTTTTTAAAGCGGAAGCGGAGATTGCCTCGGGCTGTTCACTTATCATACCAGGAACTTTCTTCCCACTCCGAAGAGTTATAGCTTTCGCTTGCTCTCTCGTGTTGGGCTCGGTATTGGAAGGAAGAGACCCTACGGGTCGCTCAGAAATCATTTTGGCGAGCTGTCTTACCTGATTTTCTAAATTTTTAACACTTCCAGTTAAGGTTCTAATCGTAGCGTCATTAGCATTCATGTATTTTGAAAAAATTTCCTCCAAATTTGGAGGTTTTGGAAAACTTTGAGGAGGTGGTGGTGGTGCAGAAAAATCACTTTGCGGTGGCGGGCGCACAACATTCGATGGATTGCTCCACGAAAAATTCGGATGATTTCTTAACTCAGGATTATAACTATTCGGAAAATTAAAACCAGGAGGATGATAATTCGCAGCAGAAAAATTATTAAAAGCAGTTCTAGGCATATTATTTACATAATCCAAATGTTCAGCGGGAGGAGTTGCAGATTCCCATACCTGAGGGGCGGAGGCAGCAGTCATCTCCGTAATTTTTTTTCTTAATATTTCAACTTGCAGTGCGAGTTGGGAGGCGTTGTCCACTTCAAAGAGACCTGCAGGTTTGTTTGGGCTGGACCTAGGCACATTCCACTGGTAAGTGTTCATGGCCATGTCTTCAAACATCTCAAGAGCTGCTTCCGGGGTCTTATGGTTTAAAGTACCGCCAGAAGCTGCGTCTATCATTTGCTTCGTGCTTTGATTTAACCCATTATAGAACGTCTGCACCTGCAACCATACAGGCAAAGCGTGATGTGGGCATCGTCTTAATAATTCTTTAAATCTTTCGCAGGTTTCGTAAAGGGTCTCAGAGTCTATTTGTCCAAAGGCAGAAATGTCTTTCCTAAGTTTTGCAGTTTTAGCAGGCGGAAAATACTTGGCCAAAAATTTTTCAGTTAATTGCGTCCAAGTAGTTATGCTATTTTTAAGAAGGGTGTTCAGCCACTGCTTAGCCTTAATTCTAAGAGAGAAAGGAAATAATCTTAGCCTAATAGCATCATTTGTCACACCATTTATCTTGAAGGTGTCACAAATCTCAAGAAAGCTGGCAATGTGTGCGTTCGGGTCTTCATCTTGAAGCCCGTCAAATTGCACATACTGCTGCACCATTTGAATTATGTTAGGCTTCAGTTCGAAATTATTATTATTTATTGCAGGGCGAACTATACTAGATTCTGTACCCTCGAGATTCGGTCGTGCATAATAGGACATAGGCCTTTGCACGGCTACCTCCACGTTGGGTTCTGCCATTCTTAAGGTAGAAAATGACTCGGAATCCTCAACCGGCACTTGGGTAGTAGGGCCTTGAAATCGCGATCTTCTCCGAAGAGTACGCTCAATTTCGTGGTCCAGGTCCAAAGTAACCGACGGACTTCCGCGGGTCATACACTAGAAGAAGAGAGGAGAAGAAAGACTAGAAAATAAAAGAGCTAATGAAGTTCGAATTTTTTTTTTTGAAATAGAATTTTTTATGTTTTAACTCCCGAACTTCCCAAGGGCTACCCGGTGAAGGGTTCGCAAGGTACTAGATAAGATAGTGGCATAAAGAGCCACTTTGCCCTTTTCGAGAGAGTTAGGTGGTGTAGAAAAATTTGTGATGTTGGTTTCTATTAAGTGGGCGGTAATTAAAATCCAGCCATTTAACTCCGAGCGAGTAGGCGGAAAATACAAGCTACACTCACGCACTCGACAGAAAATTAAAACACACACACTCTACAGAAAGTAAACACACTCTACTGAAATAAAGCCTGCCAATTAACTCAAGTGAGTAGGCGGAAAAATAAAAATACGCACACTTGCTTGAAATAAATCCAGCAAATTAACTCAAGTGAGTAGGCGGAAAACTTAAAAATACGCACACTTGCTTGAACAAAATCCAGCCATTTAACTCAAGTGAGTAGGCGGAAAAATTTTAAGAAGGAGGGTGAGAAAGAGAAGTGATAAAATTAATATATTCGTGTTTTCAATTTATCAACGAGCGTTGCTTCCCCGGCAACGGCGCCAAAAACTTGACTGTCTCTTAGATATCTGCAAGGAGAAAATAACCAAACTAACAATTCAACACGACAAGTATACCTATCGAAATGTAGCTAGGGGACACAAGTGTCGTATTGAAATCCGGGAACAGTTGAGTAAGCTTACTCACACGAAATCTATTATTTTATCGACGGAAAAATTAAGTTTTTTAGAAGAAAGCTAAATGTACTAAAGGAAGAGAACTACTTGCAATGAAAGAGAGCTACTTGCATGAAAAGATAAAGAGAGCTAAAAGAGCGATTAACTTAAGCTTAGTAACGATGAGGGGAAAATGCACTCGATCAGAAATCACCTCGGCAAGAGTGGTTAGAAAAATACGATAAATAAACCTAAGCTAATTAGGGTAAAAGGTCCTTGACCGTGGAGGTTCCATGAATATTGACACGCTTCTCTCGAAGGTCGTGCCTAACTGAGTTTAGGAAGGTCCGACCGACTCTCGCCTAAATCGGAGACCTAAAACTCGCTTTACGCGGTGAACCCCGCTATTGGATTTTACTCCAATCCGGGAGATTTGAACGTCTGCCTCTCTCGAGGGGTGCGAACAACTCCCTTTACTCTTGAGTGCTCATTTCAAACTTTCGGCCTCTCGGCTAGCCCAGAATGAAAGCAAAGTTGGAGAGTATATATCGATGACATACCTCCAACCCGTGATAAATCAAGAGTAATTCAAAGCTAAACCCTAAAAAGAAAAGGTAAGATTCAAAGCATCATAACCTAATCACTCGAACCTCGGATCATTAAGATCGAGTACATGGAGGATTAGTTAATCATGGTGAGGTGGAAGAGGGGGGATGAGTAGAAGAAGAATAATGAAAACAGAGCAGAAACGAAAAAGAAAACAACACTTTTTATTAATGGAAACAGAGATCTTACAGCTTGAAAATCAGAGATTACAAGTGCATGGAAAGGTAAACTACACTATCATTAACATTATACTACAGAACGAAGCTAGGAACTAATACAGGAAAAGCATAAAGCTAGAGCTACGAACTAAAAATGAAAAGACATGCTTAAAAAGTTCAGAAATACAAAGGACAAAACCTCCCCTCTCAAAGCAAAAGGTGTCCCTAAACCCTTAGAGTTGTGCTCTATTTATAGAATTTTTCGGGTCAGGTCACGCCCCCCTGTCACGCCCTGGTCGGGTGTGACCCTGGGGCATGACACATTCGGCGCGACTTTTTCGGGCAGGAATTGATTTCTGATGAAGTAGTTGAGGTACACGCCCACAAGTCACGCCCTGGTAGGGCGTGTACCTGGGGAGTGTTCTTTGCGGCGTGACTTTGTTGAGCTGAAATTGAATGCTGGAGGTGACAGGCAGAATTGCTGAAGTACACGCCCATATGTCACGCCCGGGTCAGGCGTGACCCTGTGGCGTGACACTTTCGGTGCGACGGTGGAGC
This sequence comes from Platanthera guangdongensis, assembly GCA_039583875.1. NCBI lineage: Eukaryota > Viridiplantae > Streptophyta > Magnoliopsida > Asparagales > Orchidaceae > Platanthera > Platanthera guangdongensis. Next base: position 85,646,713 of record CM077161.1, read on the forward strand.
GGGAAAAATGAGCGCGCTGCGGCGATTCCTCGGAACCTGGGGACACGCCTCTAAAACACGCCCGTGTCGGATGTGACACGGGCGTGACAGAGGGCGTGTACACTAAGTTTCCACGGAATGCAGTTTCGGACCAATTGCTTCATTCCTCTGGGTTACACGCCCTAGGTACACGCCCTGGTAGGGCGTGACCTTGGGGCGTGTCACAGCAAAATTCGGCTGAAAGCCGTGAAAACCTGCAAAAAGCAGAAAAAATGCATTAGCGACAAAAATATATACAAAGGGGAATCAAAATAAGTACTTTACAAGACATGATTTGCTTTAAAACCCCGAAAATATCCTAATAAAATTGACTGCAAACCGTATTATCAATCCTCTACGGTTTTTCCGTCATATAACTCTCCTAGTTTACTATCTTATTCTCTCCTCTCGTCATTTCTAGCTTTTTCTAGTAACCTGTCTACATTTTGAATTTCTACCCCACTCGTCAGAGCGATGGAATTACAATGGTTATTTGGCTCCTCTCTAGTTGGATTAGGTGAAGTATCCGATTGTAATGAACCCATCGGCCTTTTGCTTAAAGTAGTTGCTAGTTGACCTAAGGTGGTTTCTAAAGATCTTAGAGACGACTCGATACCTCCCATCCTAGACATTCTTTTCAAACATCCCTACAATGCATTCATCGACTAATTTTCTAGGAATTTCTTGATTGTTTTGAGGGTTATGTTGTGTGGGGTTCAAATTTTGATTGAATCCCGGTGGTTGATAAATTCCTTGATTGTTTCTCCAAGAAAAATTAGGATGATTTCGCCACTCGGGGTGATAGTGATTCGCAAAACCATTTGGTATTTGCCTTTGTGGACCTCCTACATAATTTGCTTCCTCATTAATTTGGTTTAATTGCTCCCGTGAGTGGTGCACTAGGTGTAGGAGTAGAAAACAAATCTAGTCTCTTATTAATCAAGTTAAATTGAGATTCCATTTGAGCGGCTAAAGAGGTGATTTGATATACTTGGTGCACCCCCGCGGATTACTATTGCTTTGCCTTTCATACTCTTGATAGTTATTAGAGGTTATATCTTCTAATATGACATAAGCATCCTCTGGGTATTTCTTCATTAAAGACCCTCCCACAGCTCCGTCAACTAAGATCATAATCGCTGTTTGCAACCCGTTATAGAATGTAGAGACTTGTTGGTGCTGGGCTAAGCCATGATGTGAGCATTTTCTTAACAACTCTTTGAAACGCTCCCAAGCATCATAAAGAGTTTCCCCATGAGATTGCATAAAAGTAGTAATGTCTCTAATCAAATTAGCGGTCTTCGACGGTGGGAAATACTTGTTTAAAATTTTTTCCACTAATTGATCCCATGTGGTGATAGCATCATTAGGTAAAGAGTATAACCAATCCTTAGCTCATCCTTCTAAGGAAAAAAAGGAAATGCTCTTAGTTGAATAGATTCGGCCGACACACCATTAGCTTTAAACATGTCGCAAATTGCTAAGAAAGTCCTTAGATGAGAGTTTGCATCTTCATGGCAAAGACCCCCGAACTTGTTATATTGAACTTATTGCATAATAAATGGGTCCATTTTAAAATTTTTGGCTTCTGAGAGTGTAGGTTAGATCTGATATACTCTAGAGGGGGGGTGAATAGAGTATGGTGCTTGCTAAAAACGTTTTACAACTGTTGTTGTATTCCTAAGTGAACATGGAAGCAAATGAAATAAAGCAAACACAACAACTAACAAAACACAGAGCAATCACAAACCACATCCAGAAAACAAAAGAATGTAAGCAACCAGATGACACAAGGAGATATAGTGGTTCCCCAATCAATCTATGTACATCCACTCTTCTACCACCCTAGGTAGGAATCCACTGCAGGATGAGTTGATCAGGTGTCCTGGGCACCAATGAGCTTTTGATAAGGTGCTCAAAAATTAAACCACATTTTTTGATCAGGTGTCTTGCCACCACTGAGTTTTGACAAGGTCTCAAAAACCAGCACAAACTTTTGAAGGGAGTTTGAAAAACAATTTACAGTAGAGAGAGAGAGAGAGAGAGATGAGATGATCTTCTCTGTCAACTATCAGAGAGAAGATGGTGGATGTTGTCAAAGCTCCCCCTGAGTTCTTGAGTTGTTCAGGAAGTGAAGCTTTGCAGTAGGGTGATAGGCCTTCAAAAAATTTGATCTCCAGCAAAAGATGATTTCAGCAACAGTTGAAATGTGTGGTGTTTGGAGTCTTGAATGATGATGTCCTTTGAACACTGGAATCAAGAGGGATCTGAAATTTTCAGTATGTTGATCTCCTTTTGTGATGGTGTTCTTGTAAGAATTCTAAGAATGTGAGTTTCTGTAACTCTTTTCCTTGTTGTTGTTGTTCACTTGTTGATGATGTTCTATATTCTACAGCAGGAATGAAAAAGCTGATCTTCTTTTCCTTACATCTGAATAGAATATTTTTCTGTCCAAGATAGCCATTATCCTGTCATAAATGACTTCCTTAACTGCATTTTGTCTTATGGAGGAAAGTCCAATAAAACATTCCTTTGAAAATCCCTTGAAACTTGCTCCAGATTAATTGAAAACGGCTACAAGATCCTTGAAATAAATGCTGAGAATAAATCCATATCTGTCTGAATTTGAATCTTGAAAAACTTCGACCTGAGCTCTACTATCGTTGAACTGAGCTTAGAGACTGGTCTAAGACTGAAACAGAGATCGTCGATCTGAGCTCAACTATCGTCGAACTGAGCTCAGAGATAGAGAAACAAACTGGAGACAAGAACGTCGATCTGAGCTCGAAGATCGTCGAATGGAGTTCGACGACTCGTTGAAGTTGAGCTCAGAGATTGTCGAATGGAGTTCGACGATTCGTCGAAGTGAGCTCAGCAATCGTCAAATGGGGTTCGACGATTCGTCGTCCTGAGCTCGACGAAATGACTTAGTCTCCAGAACTGAAATATCTGGTCTTGAGGGCAGCTTTCAAACCTAAATACTAACCCTTAGACTCAATTCTAATTGACCTTTAGATCTATACAAGGAGGTCAAAACAGATTTCCTAAAAGACATAGTGATCCTTGCCCAAATCAGTAATAGGGTGTTCCAACAATCTCCCCCTATTTGGGTTAGGATTACTATTTACAGATATTGGAAAAATAAATACATACAAAGCAGAGATATAACAAACAAGACATTGCAGAAACACAGATATTATCTCAGATAGTTCAGAAAATAAAATATATTGTCATCTTATAGAGTCATTCCTTTTCCTTGCTCTTTATAAGAACTATTTCTCTGTTGGGATTGAGAGTTTCCTTCTTAGATCTTCTGTCTTCAGCTGCACCTAGAGAGGTTTGATGTTTTGGCCTGGGCACTACAGCTTCTGGGTGCAACTTCATATAGCTTTCTGAATCAAAAAATTTACTGGAAGAGTATATCTCAAGTTCTTTATTTCTTTGATCTGATAAAGTAGTGATATTTGAAGTATCTCTTCCTTGTTCTCTAGCTTTCTTGATTTGGTCCAAAGCAGCCAATTCTTTCATTCTTGCAGTCCATGAGGTGGGGTTATTTTCTGGATCTTCAAATGGAACAGGAGGCTCATATCTATTTGAAGAATTATCTGGAGGATCTCTGGAAGAGACTAAATCTTTAAGCTTATAAGGGAAGGGACCAAAAGTAGTGTCAGATGGACCTTATCCTTCCCTTTGATAAGGATGTTGCCTGGAATATACTCTGAGTCCTCTTTGATTTCCTCTATACTGTCCTCTTCTGGACTGGTAACCTCTAGATTGATTACCTCTGTACTGGGATCTTCCTTGAGGTTGATATGAAGTTTGGCTTCTGGCAGAGGATTGGAAGGCAGAACTACCAGCTGCACCTGCATCAGGTGAAGGGGGAGGAGGAGGAGGATTGAAATGGGAAGATCCTTTGTCATACTTTCTTTTCTTCCTCATAGCTTTCAGTTGATTCCTGGAGTATTGCATCCAAGATTCTGTGATAGGGCAATCATGCAGTATGTAGTATAGAATGTCATTTGTATCTTTCACTTTTTCTGGGGGAACTCTCTTCATATCCTTGCTTCTGGCTTTCCTTTTCCTTGCAATTATAGCAGAGGAATCATCTGAGTCAGTCTTAAACTGATCACTGTCTGAGCTTGGAGGATTATCATACACTGCATCAATCCTTTTGAGGTAATCTTTCAGTTGTTGAGACTAAGCAGAAGAGATAGCAGAAACAGCAATAGTAGCAGCAGCAACAGCAGGAAGTGGAGTAGAAGCAACACTAGCAGAAGGAGTTATGACAGCAGATTCAGATACAATAATTTCAGAAACAGAAGCTACAGCAGTAGTAATAGATGCAGTAGTAACAGATGAAACTGGAAAATCAAATTCAGAAGGAGCAACAGCAGTAGTATCAGCAGGCTCAAAAATAAATGTCTCTGTCATATGCATATCCTCTAAAACAACAATATCAGAACTGACAGAAATATCAATAGCAGCAGTAGGAGCAGTAGCAGTAGGAGCAGTGTCAACAGCATTGAAGGAATGTATATAAGAGCTTATTAAGCTGGGGTCACATCTGGAAATAGGCACAATGGCCTTAGTCAGATCTTCAGATTGCTGGACTAGAAGGCAGTTGAAGTACACAGAATCAAAAACTGACAACAGTGACCTGAGGTCCACTGTAATGAATGCAACTGATGCTACTGGAGCTTGGACTGAGGATACTATATCAAGCAATCTTTCAGCTTCATAAAGCATCTCCTCTGCCTAGATTCAATGATAAATGGATCAAGGATAAGAAGGGATTGCCTGAGATGGAAGAATGGAAGATAGCCGGGCAGACAGCTTCTGAACTATTTTTAGTAGTGGAGCCAAAGAGGTCTCCAGCAAGAGGGATAGCCTTGGAGCTATCAGCTCATATAGCTGTCTGCTAGAGCTAGAAGATCTACTTGCTCAAGAGGGAATTGAGTAGAGGTAGGGATGGATGAGGTAGAAATGAAGGTTGGAGCAGCAGGAGATGTTGTAGGAGAACCTGTAGATTGTGGAAATGATGGTTGGGAAATTGGAATTGTGGAGATGGAAAAGAGTGGAATGGAAATGGATGGTGTGAAGGATGGTTGAGCAATCTTTGGGTACATCCACTTTCCCCCTTCGCCTATCTAGCAGTGTACTAGATTCGGCCAAACTTCTCCACTATCTCAGAACCCAACAAGGTTCCTACACCTCAGGCCCAAAGCCTTACACTCAGCCACCAAGGCCTACACTCAGCCACCCAGGCCTACACTCAGCCAATCAAGGCCTACACTCAGAGTTCTTCAACTCCTACACTAAGGCAACCAAGCCCTACCCTCAGCCTTTATAATATAGGCTTACAATTCTCTCAGATCCAATGGATCCTACAAGTTAAAATTGAAATACAATAATTAACTCTACAACTCAGAAAATAAGAGAGGAGTTGAGAGTTTCTTGAAGAGTTCTTGGAAGAACTCAGCTAGATCCAAACTGACTTAGCTTCCTTCAAAGCTTCTTGAGTAGAACTGAATTAGTCTGAATCCTCTGCAGTTAATCCTTGACCTCTGCTTCTTGAGATCCAGATGATTCTGAATCCTTCTTCTCAGCCTTAGTTCCAAAGACTGAATTCTTGATTGGAGCTCTCTCTCTCCAACTTCTTAGATCTGCAGTTGGACTGCCAGATCTTCTTGTGTTGATCCTCTGTGTATCACTTTTCTGATTTAATCTGATCAAACACTTCAATTATTCTCACTACTTGTAATAACAACAATCAATCAGTTTCTGTAAACTATGGGTGCCTATTTATAGGCTTCCTTCATGGTAACCGGCTGGTCCGGTTCATAACAGACTTCTGATTTCTCTGACAGTTGCTGTAGACCGGCTGGATCGGCAGCTGTCATGTCAACCAGTCACTTCTTGAAATTCTCTAACTGTCAGATAGTGTCGAGACTTTCTGTTCTTAAGTGTCGACACTTATAGACCAAGTGTCGACACATGTTGTGTAAGTGTCGACACAAGTCTACAAGATGTCGACACAATTCCTTGTATGTCTCGACCCAGATTCTTCTGCATGTGTCGACACTGAAATTGAGTGTCGACACAAGTCTTGTTCTTCATTCTTTAACTGTATTCTTCTAAGTGTCGACACAACTCCTTTGTGTCGACACATCTTCATATGTTGAAACTGTCAAGTGTCGAGACTTTCTGTTCTTAAGTGTCGACACTTATAGACCAAGTGTCGACACATGTTGTGTAAGTGTCGACACAAGTCTACAAGATGTCGACACTACTTCTTGGTGTCGACACAAGTCTTTAATTTTGTTTCCTCAGCTGAGTGTCGACACATTCCCTTAGTGTCGACACTTGTACTTAGAATATTTTGTAAACTTTTCTGTTCTTAGCTAAGTGTCGACACAGCTCCTTGTGTCGACACTTTCTTCAAGTGTAGAGTCTTCAACTAAGTGTCGACACATTGTGCTGGGTGTCGACACTTTCTTCAAGTGTTGACTCTTCTGGATGTGTGTCGACACATTGTGCTGAGTGTCGACACATTCTTCATATGTTGACTCTGCTGATTGAGTGTTGACACATTGTGTTGAGTGTCGACAATTGTCATTAGTCTCTGCAGAATTTTGCTGAGTGTCGACACAACTCCAAGTGTCGACACTTCCTGATGTAGACTCAGCTCTTCTAGGTGTCGACACTTCTGCTAAGTGTCGACACAGCTTTTCTGCATACTTCTTCACTGAGTGTCGACACAGCTCCAAGTGTCGACACTTTCTGTCTGGTGTCGACTCTTCATCCCAGGTGTCGACACAATGACTCCAAGTGTCGACACTGCTTGTCTGGGTGTCGACACAAGCTTTCTCAAGTGTCGACACTTTCCCTCTGGGTGTCGACACATGGACTTAGAAACTTTTAGCTTCAGTCCAGTGAATACCTATCCTGCACAAGTAACTCAAACAAACATCAAATACATTATGATGTATATCATTGAGTTAGGTGAGGCTTCTTCAAATCAGGTACATTTGACCAATGTACCCAACAATCTCCCCCTATTTGGAGAAGTCATAACCCTTAGTCAATGATATACACCACTCATAATTAAAAATTAGAGAATGATGTAAAGCAGGTATATGGTAATAGGGTAAACTTAAACATGTAATAAAGCACACATATATACTCATTAAACATTGCAGAACAAACAAGAAATAGACACATTCTTCTGAACAATCATGAAAAATATATTTATCAAAAACTGTTCAAACATTGTTTTTAATACATTTTCAATGATTTACAAAAATGTTTAGATGTAACAGATTACAACATTCTTCAGTCTAATCTTAGTCTAATTCTGATCAGGTTCTTTTATGACTATTCCTTTCCCAGCTTGCACTTTGGCTTTTACAGCAGCAGCAGCAGCAGGCTCAGTATCAGCAATCTTCTTTCCTTTGGAGTCCTTCTTCTTTAGTTCTTCAGCCTTGATTTTCTGTCTCTCAAAGTAATGATAGGGCTTAGGAAAGTACTTGCTAGGCTCCACAGCTGTAGGAGGTAGCTTTCCTAACTTAGCCTTCCTTCTATACTGGACAATGGCTTCCTGCCTAATCTCATGCTTCCTCCATTCTGCTTCTGAGAACCATTTGTTCCTCTCATGTGCATTGTCCTTGGCTGCTTTCCAGGCTGTGAGAATGATGTTCCTAGAAGTAGGGCTCCACTGTTCAAAATCAGGTTTTTGCTCAGCTAGTTCCCTGAACTTCTTCTTTGACAGCCTTGTCTCTTCTTCTTTGTCCATAGCCTCTTGCATAGCTGCTGTAACAGGTTGAACAACCTTTTCCAGAACAACATTAGGCTTTCCAGTAGTTGGACTATACATTGTGCTTACTTCTGCATGAACCATGTCAAAATCTGGAGGTGGATAGATCACCTGAGCTACTTCCTGTTGCTCACCTCCAAGATAAGCACTTTGAATACCTGATTCAGCTACATTATCATCATCACACAGGGGAGGATATCCCAGTGTAGCTCTGATGGAGTTAGAAATCCATTTGGCATGGTCAGAGCTAGCTTTGACTAACACCCTCTCCCCCTTTATGACTTCTTGTTCAACATGATCTCTGACATCATCTTTCTGGAACCTGATTTGGCTGTCCAAGTACCTGATGCCATCCTTAAAATAAGGTCTAAGCTTTGTAAGCTGTTCAGAAATGACCTTCTGTGAATCCTTAATTGCAGTCTTGACAGCAGCAATTTCATCTTGAAATGCTTTATCAAATTCATCCTTGGCAGCAGCAGATGTGGAAGATTCAGCTGGCTTATTCTTCAGTTCAGTGACTATAGCATTGTGGGATGCAGTCAAATTATCATTCATTCTCAACTGATTTTCCAGCACATAGCCTTGCTTCAGTGCTATATCATCTACTTGAGACTTTATTTTCTCTTGGTGGGTTGCCAGATAGACCACTGCATTAGCACCCTTTGTAAAACAGTCAGTCATCTCCTTTTTATTAAGGTTCATTTCAAACCTTATGGACTTGATTTCCTGTGCCAGATCAGATTGTAGGGTCTTGTGCCCTTCATCAACATAAGTTTCTATAGCCTTCCTTTGTTCATCCATCTTGATTTGCAGTGCAATCAGTAGAGCACTATAGTCAACAGTTGGGGCTTGTTGAACTATGGGCTGTGGGGCAATGGATTGCAAGGCTTTCTTGTAACTCTGACTTCTCCTCTTGAAGACATAGAGTTTCTTCTTTTTAGCTTGTGCAGCCTCATCTTCCTCAGACTCTGAAGTACTGGCTATATTCACCCTGTCCTTAGGGCTTGATGGTTTTTCAGCTTGCACATCTAGTGCCTTCTCAGTGTCTAGCCTTAAAGGCTCATCCTGAACTTCCAAGTTCTCCCCCTCAACAACAGCACCCTTCTCTTTAGCAGCAGCATTCTTGTCCATGTCAAAATCCTCTTGATCTAAATTCAGAAAGAGATCTTCCATTGTGTATTCAGGAGGTGACTGTGCAGGAGAAGTTCTGGATTCATCAACTACTTTATCAGGAACTTTTTGCACAACAGCAGATGTGTCATGGAGAACAACATCTGGTTCTTGATTTGCTTGCTGAGTTTGCTGATGGACATCAGACAAATCAGAATCTATTATAGAAAAATCTAAAGTATTGAGGTCAGAAAGTACCTCTTGTATAATAAGTGTAGCTTGCTCACTCTCCAGTGTAGAGGGTTGTTCTACAGCTGGAGGCTCCCCCTGGCTTGGATCCTTTTGCATGGGGCTAGCTGTAGGCAGCTCCCCCTGGATTTCAGCTGGCTCTTGATGAGCAGGAGACTTCTCTGCAGCCACTTCCTCATGACTATCAGGAGTGAAAACAACTAGTTCTTCACTACCTGAACTGCTGGAGGACTCCTGTGTCACAGGAGCTATCTTCCTCTTCTTCTTAGGAGGTGATTCTTTCTTAGAAACTTGTTTCTCAGAGGCGGACAGTTCCTTTGACAGCACCCTTTCCCACCTTGAGAAGATCATCATGTCCATCTTTCTCATGTGGTTGATTTTGCTACCTACAACAGTGCTCATTACCTCTGGTATTGTACCAGCCAGGTAGAGACTAAGTATCCTGCCCAGATTGGGCTTCTTCAGACTTTCCTTTATCTTCTCAAAGATAACCATTGACCAGTCTGTTTTGAGGTTGAAGATAATTCTGGTCATAACACTGAACATGGAGGCTGACACCCTGTCATGCCCTCCAGTCTTGCTGAGTATAACCTTTCCCACTATCTCTGACAGAAACTTTCCTTGAGTGTTCATTCCTCTCCTGTTGAATACAGATCCTATCTTCAGCTTAGGATCTAGACCACACCAGGTAAGTGCTTCTTTGGTCTTAGATGTAGTCACTTCCTCTTCTTCTTGAATTTTAGGTAGCTGAAGTACCTTTCTTAGAGTTTTGGGTGAAATCTTGACCTTGGTGCCATGCACTCTTGATTTAATTTTGTGACCTGAGTCATCTACTGAAGCTTCAGTAAGGAATTCGAGAACTTCCTTCTTACATATTTTGGTTGATTCTGAAACCAGGTACTCCAATCCAGAATCGGTGACTAGGGTTACCACCGATTTGATTTCTTGATCGCCATCGTCAAACGCTCCACGAACCAGTTCATAGCCTTCATTGACATTCTCCTCGAGCTTGGGTGCCATTAGGGTTTGTAGAATTAGTCTTTAGAAGAGAGAAATGTCGACACAGTAGTTTGGTCTCGAAACTCTGAAAGCGTGTCGACAGACAAAGACAGAACCCTATTTATACCTTTCTGGTTTGAAGACGAACAGGCGGGATGGATTACTAAAGATATGTCGACACTGGCAATAAGTGTCGACACAGACTTATAATGTCTCGACACTCATGTGTCGACACAAGTTTAAGTCATCAGATTTTATGTGTCGACACTTTGTTAAGTGTCGACACCACACTACTCAACATGTAGTCGAGACTTTACTTAGAAAATTCTGAGTAAAACTTAAGTGTCGACACCTTATTGGATGTGTCGACACCAACTCGACATGTGTCGACACTAACATTCTGAAGTGTCGACATCAACTTCCTAGATGTGTCGACACCATTTATCTGAAGTGTCGACACTTACTATTCTGTGTCGACATAGACTTGTCTATGTGTCGACACCTTTTTACTTAGCCAATTTTTAGTTCTGTAAACTTAGTCTAAATTTATCATACCTAGTTCAATTTTAAACCTATTGAACTTAGCTTCTTCTAAGGGTTTAGTAAACATATCAGCTATCTGATTATCAGTTTTAACATATTCAAGTGCAATATCATTTCTTTCTACATGCTCCCTAAGAAAGTGATATTTAATCTCAATATGTTTAGTTCTACTATGTGATACAGGATTATTAGCTATTGAAATAGCACTTGTAGAATCACAGAAAAGTGGAGTTCTACTTACCTGAAATCCATAGTCTTCTAGCTGATGTTCAATCCACAGAAGTTGAGCACAGCAACTTCCTGCAGCTACATATTCTGACTCATCTGTGGAGATAGCCACACTGGTTTGCTTCTTACTACTCCATGAAATTAGTCTTCCACCTAGGAATTGACAGGATCCAGTAGTGCTCTTTCTATCTTCTTTGCATCCTGCAAAGTCTGCATCTGAATAGCCTGTTAGATCAAAATCTCCATTCCTAGGGTACCAGAGGCCTAGATAGGGAGTGCCCTTTAGATATCTCAAGATTCTCTTGACTGCAGTCAAGTGAGACTCTTTAGGGCTGGCTTGATACCTGGCACAAACACATGTAGCATACATAATGTCAGGCCTACTTGCAGTCAAGTATAGTAGGGAGCCAACTATCCCTCTATACAAGGTTTCATCTACAGGTTTCCCTGCATCATCCTTGCTCAGAGACATACTTGACCCCATAGGAGTCTTCATGGTACTTGATGAATCCATACCATACTTCCTTATGAGTTCTAGGGTGAACTTGGACTGACATATGGATAGACCACTTTCAGTCTGTTTAACTTGGAGACCCAAGAAAAACTTTAGTTCTCCCATACTACTCATCTCAAATTGACTTTGCATAAGCTTTGCAAACTTTTTGCAAAGGCTACTATCAGTAGACCCAAATATAATGTCATCTGCATATATTTGGACAAGTATGACTTTGCCTCTAGATTCCCTAAGGAATAGAGTCTTATCTATTTTCCCCCTTGAGAACTTGTTCTCAATGAGGAAACTAGATAGGGTTTCATACCAAGCTCTAGGTGCTTGTTTTAACCCATATAATGCTTTCCTAAGTCTATAGACATAATGAGGTAGAGTTGGATCAACAAAACCTGCAGGCTGCTCCACATAGACTTCTTCTTTCAAATTACCATTTAGGAATGCTGACTTCACATCCATTTGGTATACCTTGAATCCTTGATAGGTTGCATAGGCCAAGAACATCCTTATGGCTTCCAGTCTGGCTACTGGAGCAAAGGTTTGATCAAAATCAATACCTTCTTCTTGCCTATATCTTTTTGCAACCAGTCTTGCTTTATTCTTAATGATGACTCCTTGTTCATCTAACTTATTCCTATAGATCCACTTTGTTCCTATCACATTGTGATCTTTAGGTTTAGGAACCAAGTCCCAAACCTTGCACCTTTTGAACTGATTAAGTTCTTCCTGCATTGCTTCAGTCCACTGTGGATCTTGTATAGCTTCTTCAAATTTCTTTGGTTCTATTTGAGACAGAAAACTTGAATATACTACAGCATTCTGATTTCTGCTCCTTGTCTGAACACCTTGTCTTGGATCTCCAATAATCAGCTCTACTGGATGATCTCTTAGATGCCTGTTGGCTGGAGGCATCCTTACTCCTGGTTGAACTTCTTCAGCATCTTCATCAAGCTGAGTTTCTTTTACTTCTTCAGCTCCTGGTACATGTAGTTCTCCCCCTGGACATAAGCCATCTTCTTCTACTTGTTGTCTTGCAGCATGTACATCTTCTATGGTTAGCTTGTCCATCTTCTTAGTAAGACCTGTGGGGCTGCATACATTGCTAGACAACTCATTGTTAATTAGTTTTGTCTCATCAAAAACTACATGCACAGATTCCTCTACAACTTGTGTAGTCAAGTTGTAGACTCTATAAGCCTTACTATTATTGCTGTACCCAACAAACACTCCCTCTTGGGACTTGGCAGCAAACTTAGTTAAGTAAGACTTTCCATTGTTAAGTATGAAGCATTTGCAACCAAAAATCCTGAAATAGGATAGGTTTGGTTTCCTGCCTTTCACAACTTCATAGGGGGTCTTGTTTAACCTTTTAGTGATGGTAGCCCTATTTATCACATGGCATGCAGTGTTAACTGCTTCAGCCCAGAAATACTCTGGCAGTGATGAATCACTTAATAGGGTCCTACCAGCCTCTATCAAGGTCCTATTCTTCCTTTCAGCAATGTCATTTTGCTGAGGTGTTCTAGGTGAAGAGAATTCTTGAAATATCCCAAAATCTTCACACAGTTTTGTCATGCTTTCAGACTGAAACTCAGTACCATGGTCACTTCTTATTTTGCCCACTGTACAGTTCAATTCATTCTGAATTTGCTTAACAAAGCTATAGAAGACACTAGGTGTTTCAGATTTCTACCTTAAGAAGAACACCCAGGAATACCTTGAGTAGTCATCAACAACTACAAAGGTATAGACCTTCCTACCTAAGCTGTGAACTGGCATTGGACCAAATAGATCCATATGCAAGAGGTATAAACACCTCACAGCATCTTTGTTGTCTAAGCTTCTAAAGGTGGATTTAGTCTGCTTACCCTTTTGACAAGCTGAGCAAATGCCATCTTTGACACACTTAACTTGAGGACCATTCCTCACTAACTCTTTGCTAAAGAGTTTGCTAATAGTCTTGTAGTTAAGATGAGCTAGCCTCTTGTGCCACTTGACACAATGAGAGATTGTCTCATCAGCTACAAGACAGACAGGAGAACCATTGTTCTCAATCATAATGTCTAAACAGTAGACATTCCTCTTTCTATATCCTGTCAAAATGATCTCTTGATCACTTGACCTCTTGATATGACAAACATTTTTAACAAATGAGATGTCATACCCTACATCACTTAACTGACTTATACTAATAAGGTTGTGTTTCAACCCTTTAACATAAGCCACTTGAGTAATGGTAACAAGGTTTGAAGAGATGTTACCAAACCCTTTGATGATTCCTTTTTCAGAACCACCAAAGGTCACTTTAGGACCATTTTTGATTGGAATGTAGTCCTTCAGTAGTCCCCTTGTTCCAGTCATATGTCTGGAACATCCACTATCCAAGTACCATGTTGGGGTATGGCCACTTGGATTCACCTGCAAAACAAATTAATGAACCTTAGAACCCAAAGTAAACTTGGGTCCTTGGTGATTGTTAGTTTGCAACTTGACAAAGCTACCTGTTGGCTTTCCACCAGGTAACTTGCTACTCACCTTGGCACTGGCATTGTGCCAACAGTCCATTGCAAAATGGCCAATCTTGCCACAGCACCAGCATTCAAACTTGTTGTACCTTTGCTTAGGTACAACCTTTGCTGTCTTGACTACAGCAGGCTTGTTGAATGTTGGGGCTTTGCCCTTGGACTTGGACTGATCCTTAACAGTCCTAGCTGGTTTAATAAAACCCAATCCAGCCTTTCCTTTATGATGAACAAATTCATCAATCAAGGGTAGCACTGATTTAGGTTTTGAAAACCTAGCAACTAGCTCTCTTTCCTTCTGGAGATTGATCTCCAGTAACTTAATTTGATCATTTTTATAAGTGATAGTTCCCATCTGAATCACAGTAATGTGTTTCAGCCTGGCTACCTCATTGAGCTTTTGATCAAATTCCTTCTCAAAGTCTGTTGCAGCTGCCTTTAAATCAGCAATTTCCTTTGCCTGACTTTTGGCAAGGGACTTGCTTTTCTTATAGGCTTGCAATAGTACTTTATATTCATCTAAGAGCTGATGAATATCTCCCTCAGATTCAGAAACACTTCTATCACTTGATGAAGATGAATCTGACTCTGAACTAGTACTGAAATCTGAACTTTGAGTTGGACTTTGTACCTGACTAGGTCCTGGCTGCTCCAGGATTTTGGTACTTTCAGTCAATGCCATCAGTCCTTGGCACTGACACTCTTCTTGTTCATAGATTGATTCCATGATCTGCATAAACTCCTCTTCTTCTTCAGCAAATAGCCCTATGTAGGCTTCAGCATCTGTCTCAGTGTCTGAAGAAGAAATGTCTGAAAGAGTCTTCTCATTCTTTGCAACAAAGGACTTCTCCTTCTTTCCTTTGAAGTGAGTCTTCTTTTTGTCACTGGATTCTTTTCTTCTCTCAGGACAATCTGCAATAACATGGCCCTGTCTATTGCAGCAGTAACACACTATCCTAGACCCAGTTGCCTTGCTAGTCTTTGTCTTTTTCTTGTCCTTCTTTGAAGGCTTCTTCTCCTGATACTGAACTTCTTTCCCTTTGGAAAATAAAGGTCTGGACCTCCACTGTTTCTTCTTCAGGAATTTCTGAAAATGTCTGGTGAATGCAGCAAAGTCTTCATCACTTTCACTGCTTGTAGACTTTGTGCTAACAGACTCATCAGATTCTGATTCAACTACCTCTGGAGGAGGAGTTGATGACTTAGTCCTGCCCTTTCTAGGTACTTCTGACTTGAAGGCAACAGTCCTTTCCCTGTGCTCAGTCCTTGTTGATTTTTCCTCCTCTTTTCTCACAGACAGCTGCATCTCATAAGACAGCAACTTGCCAAACAGTGTGGGAGGAGGAATTTCTCCCAACTTTGCCATTTCTCTGATGGCACAGATCTTAGTGTCCCAATCTTTGGTTAGGGACCTCAAGAACTTATCATTCAATTCATAGTTAGTGAACTCTCTTCCATAGGACATGAGTTCATTAACAATTCTATAGAACTTCTTGTAGCATTCAGTGATGCTATCTCCTCTTCCTTGCCTAAAGCTCTCATACTCTTGATTAAGCAAGGACTTTCTATCTTGCCTAACTTCTTCAGAACCTTCCATATAGACAATGAGGGTATCCCACATTTCTTTTGTTGTTTTACAGTGAATTAGGTTCTGAAAAGTTGCATCATCAATGGCACTTACTATTATGTTTTGTGCCCTTTTGTCCATAGTGGCTAGGACAATTTCATCCTTGGTCATCTCAGAGAAATCCTTTGGAGTCCTCTGATTTGCATCCAATACTGAGATCTTCATGGGCACATATGGCCCCTCTTTGACTGTGATGTAGATTCTAGGGTCAGTGGCTTCCATGAACAGCCTTACCCTCTCTTTCCAGATTCCAAAAATCTCTTTTCTGCATATGGGAAGTTTCATTGAACCCAATTCCTTGTGATTCTCTGAAGAACCCATGTTTCTTGATTTTCTTGAAACTGTGTTCTGACTTACACTGAATCTGCCAAACTGGATCTCCTCAGACAGTTAGTCCTTTTTGAGAAACCTCGCTTTGATACCACTTGAAAGATATGGTACCTAAACACCTAGAGGGGGGGGTGAATAGGTGACCTAAACCTTTTTTAAACCTATGTTGGCAGCAAAACAGTTATCACACAGATTTCTACAGCTAACAGCAATAACAAAATATAACCTGCTAATCCACAGCACAGCACAGCACAGCAGACACACAAATTTATAGTGGTTCCCCAATCTTTGGGTACATCCACTTTCCCCCTTCGCCTATCTAGCAGTGTACTAGATTCGGCCAAACTTCTCCACTATCTCAGAACCCAACAAGGTTCCTACACCTCAGGCCCAAAGCCTTACACTCAGCCACCAAGGCCTACACTCAGCCACCTAGGCCTACACTCAGCCAATCAAGGCCTACACTCAGAGTTCTTCAACTACTACACTCAGGCAACCAAGCCCTACCCTCAGCCTTTATAATATAGGCTTACAATTCTCTCAGATCCAATGGATCCTACAAGTTAAAATTGAAATACAATAATTAACTCTACAACTCAGAAAATAAGAGAGGAGTTGAGAGTTTCTTGAAGAGTTCTTGGAAGAACTCAGCTAGATCCAAACTGACTTAGCTTCCTTCAAAGCTTCTTGAGTAGAACTGAATTAGTCTGAATCCTCTGCAGTTAATCCTTGACCTCTGCTTCTTGAGATCCAGATGATTCTGAATCCTTCTTCTCAGCCTTAGTTCCAAAGACTGAATTATTGATTGGAGCTCTCTCTCTCCAACTTCTTAGATCTGCAGTTGGACTGCCAGATCTTCTTGTGTTGATCCTCTGTGTATCACTTTTCTGATTTAATCTGATCAAACACTTCAATTATTCTCACTACTTGTAATAACAACAATCAATCAGTTTCTGTAAACTATGGGTGCCTATTTATAGGCTTCCTTCATGGTAACCGGCTGGTCCGGTTCATAACAGACTTCTGATTTCTCTGACAGTTGCTGTAGACCGGCTGGATCGGCAGCTGTCATGTCAACCAGTCACTTCTTGAAATTATCTAACTGTCAGATAGTGTCGAGACTTTCTGTTCTTAAGTGTCGACACTTATAGACCAAGTGTCGACACATGTTGTGTAAGTGTCGACACAAGTCTACAAGATGTCGACACAATTCCTTGTATGTCTCGACCCAGATTCTTCTGCATGTGTCGACACTGAAATTGAGTGTCGACAGAAGTCTTGTTCTTCATTCTTTAATTGTATTCTTCTAAGTGTCGACACAACTCCTTTGTGTCGACACATCTTCATGTGTTGAAACTGTCAAGTGTCGAGACTTTCTGTTCTTAAGTGTCGACACTTATAGACCAAGTGTCGACACATGTTGTGTAAGTGTCGACACAAGTCTACAAGATGTCGACACTACTTCTTGGTGTCGACACAATTCTTTAATTTTGTTTCCTCAGCTGAGTGTCGACACATTCCCTTAGTGTCGACACTTGTACTTAGAATATTTTGTAAACTTTTCTGTTCTTAGCTAAGTGTCGACACAGCTTCTTGTGTCGACACTTTCTTCAAGTGTAGAGTCTTCAACTAAGTGTCGACACATTGTGCTGGGTGTCGACACTTTCTTCAAGTGTTGACTCTTCTGGATGTGTGTCGACACATTGTGCTGAGTGTCGACACATTCTTCATATGTTGACTCTGCTGATTGAGTGTCGACACATTGTGTTGAGTGTCGACACTTGTCCTTAGTCTCTGCAGAATTTTGCTGAGTGTCGACACAACTCCAAGTGTCGACACTTCCTGATGTAGACTCAGCTCTTCTAGGTGTCGACACTTCTGCTAAGTGTCGACACAGCTTTTCTGCATACTTCTTCACTGAGTGTCGACACAGCTCCAAGTGTCGACACTTTCTATCTGGTGTCGACTCTTCATCCCAGGTGTCGACACAATGACTCCAAGTGTCGACACTGCTCGTCTGGGTATCGACACAAGCTTTCTCAAGTGTCGACACTTTCCCTCTGGGTGTCGACACATGGACTTAGAAACTTTTAGCTTCAGTCTAGTGAATACCTATCCTGCACAAGTAACTCAAACAAACATCAAATACATTATGATGTATATCATTGAGTTAGGTGAGACTTCTTCAAATCAGGTACATTTGACCAATGTACCCAACAGATGACTTGAGGCTACTACTCTCGGGGCCGATGACGCAGGGTTTCTTGACCTTGGTCAACATGGCCCGGTCCTTGGATAAGGACATGAAGAATGTTCAAGCGAAGAAAAGCTTGGGTGATAAGAAATCTGAGTTCAAGGTGTCGTCTACCTCAAAGTCTGGGTACCATAAATTCTTTAAGAAGGCTAGGAATTCGGGTCCAGCTCCTTCTTCAGGTGCTTCTGGGGCGACCACGGGTCGGACCCCGGGTGCATGTTTTACTTGTGGGAAGTCGGGGCACTTTGCCCGTGATTGTTGGAGCGGACGTCCCAAGTCCGAGAGAAAGAGGGGATCAACTTATGAAGATAAGGGCAAGGCGGTGGAGTCAACCGCGTCCCATTATGCTCCGACGCAACCAAGGGTTTATAATCTTGGCCAACATGAGGCCATTAAACAAGCGGATGTGGTGACAGGTACGGTTTAATTTGTAGCAAGTTAAATTTCTTTAATTACTTGTTATGCATATGTTACCTTACCACTGCTTGTTTAGGATTTGTTTTGATTTGTGAGTCTCCGGCGAGAGCACTCTTTGATACGGGAGCTTCACACTCCTTCTTGTCCGAAGGATTTATATCGCGCATCGGAGTACCTTCTTCGATTGCAAATGAGAAGTTGGACGTGTTGTTACTGAATGGGTGTTCGATGCGCGCGGATAAAATCTGCACTGTTAAGATTCGCATTGGGAATCAAGAGTTCGATCTGTAAGCGTCGTTACTACCGTTGGTGGAGTTCGACGTTATATTTGGCATGGATTGGCTCTCGGAGCAACAAGCCTATATTGATTGCGGTCGCAAGGAAGTCAAGTTGGGAGCAAGTCATGAGATAACTTTTACTGGCTTGAAAGGGTCGAGCAAGATGTTGATGTCTGCTCTTCAGGTGGTGAAGGCAGTTTGTGCTAGTGCAGAGCTGTTCTTTACACTAGTGGAGGTTGCAAAGCCAAAGCCTACGTTGGATAGTATTTCAGTGGTAGGTGAATACCCTAACGTGTTCCCCGCAGATCTTCCTGGAGTCCCACCTCAACAGGAGATAGATTTCACTATTGAGCTAGTGCCAGGTGCGAAGCCTGTGTCACGATCTCAGTATCAGCTAGCGCCTAAGGAAATGGTGGAGCTGAAGGTGCAACTTCAAGATTTGTTGGAGCAAGGGTTTGGGCGTCCAAGTTCGTCGCATTGTAGCGCACCGGCCCTCTTTGTAAAGAAGAAGGATGGGAGCTTGAGACTCTGTATTGATTATCAGGAGTTAAACAAGCTAACGAAAAAGAACAAGTACCCAATCCCAAGGATCAATGATCTTTTTTATCAGTTGGCCTGGTCGACGGTGTACTCTAAGTTGGATCTCAAGTGAGGTTACTATCACGTGAGGATAAGGGAGAGTGAAATCCCTAAGACAGCGTTCAGTACAAGATACGGGCATTACGAATTTACGGTCATGTCGTTTGGGCTGACGAATGCGCCGTCAGTGTTAATGGATTTGATGAACATGACCTTCAGGGAGTACTTGGACCATTTTGTGATCGTCTTCATCGACGATATTTTGGTGTAGTCGTAGAGTGAGGAAGATCACTTCAGGCATCTTCATTTGGTTTTGGAGATGCTAAGGAGGAATCAATTGTATGTCAAGTTCTCGAAGTACGAGTTTTGGTTGTCCTCAATGGCGTTCCTCGGTCATATAGTGAGTGGGGAAGGTATAGCAGTGGATCCGGCGAAGATTTTTGCGATACAAGAGTGGCCTGAGCTTTCTACGGTAGCGGAAGTCCGGAGCTTTCTGGTGTTTGCTGGCTATTATAGGTGCTTCGTAGATAACTTCTCGCGGATAGCGTTACCTCTCACTACTTTGACGAGGAAGGAGAAGAAGTTCGTTTGGACGCCGGAGTGCCCACGAGCTTTTGAGGAGTTGAAATATCGGTTGACCACGGCGCCTGTGTTGAGTTCGCTGAGTGGGACTGAAGGTTATGAGATTTATAGCGATGCTTCTGGCAGTGGTTTGGGTTGTGTGTGTTACAGCATGGAAGCATTATAGCATATGGCTCGAGACAGCTGAAGATGCACGAGAGGAACTATCCGGTCCATGACTTGGAGTTAGCGACCGTGAAGTTGTGGAGACATTATTTGTACGGTATGAAGATTGATATCTACACTGATCACAAGAGCCTAAAGTATTTGATTGATCAGAAAGATCTGAACATGCGGCAGCGTTGATGGATGGAGTTCCTGGGGGACTATACATTCAAGATCCACTACGTGCCTGTTAATGGTAATGCGGTTGCGGACGCGTTGAGTCGTCGGACCCCATCTCAAGCAAATTGGTTGTCAGTCCATGACGAGCGGTTGGTTTGGGAGTTAGAGGCGTTGGAGATCTTTTGCGTTGATAAGCAATCAAGTGCTGAATTAGTATTGAATTGGACTGAAGTCCAATATGACCTGGCAGATCGGATTCAGCAGGCATTGGATATGGATGTCCACATGAAGCAACTCATAATAGAGGCTCTGGATGGGTCAAATTCCCAATTCATTGTCGAGGACGGATTACTTTGGAAAGACGGTCATCTGTACGTCCCAAGCGTGGGCAATTTGCGGGTGGAATTGTTGTACGAGGCGCATCATACCAAGTACTCAATTCACCCGAGGAGCACAAAGATGCACCGCGATGTTAAGAAATTGTTCTAGTGGCTAGGCCTGAAAAGGTATGTGGCGCTTTACATGGCGAAGTGTCAAACTTGCGCCTTGGTGAAGGCAGAATGCCAATAGCCGGGAGCATTCTTGAAATCCTTGCCTATTCCGGAGTGGAAGTTCGACGACATTACTATGGACTTTGTGCACGGGTTTCCAAGGTCGCAAAAGTGGAACGACGCCATTTGGGTGGTCGTAGATCGTCTAACGAAGGTATCGCATTTCATTCCGCATAAGAAGGATGATCCGATTGAGAAATTGGTAAAGCTGTATATGGATAATATTGTACGGCTTCATGGTGTGCCCCGCAGCATCGTGAGTGACCGAGATGGGCGGTTCACATCCAATGATTGGAGGCTGGTGCAACAAATGTTGGGAACAAAGCTGAGTTTTAGCACAACCTTTCGTCCGCAAACGGATGGGCAGACCAAGAGGGTCAATACGACAATGGAAGACATGCTTCGCATGTGTGTCCTGGACTTTGGAAAGTAATGGGAAGATCACCTAACTTGGTGGAATTCGCTTAAAACAATAGCTATCAGGCGAGCATTCAAATGGCGCACTTCGAGGCCCTTTATGATAGAAAATGTCGCATGTCGTTGTCCTGGTTGGAAACGGGTGAATCAAAGTTGTATAAATGATTAGAGGTGGAGGATGCTACTTCTTTTGTGAGAACCATTCGAGAGAGGTTGCTAATCGCTCAGGACCGCTAGGCTAAGTACTATAATGCCAAACACAGGAACGTGGAGTTTGCTATTGGCCATTGGGTGTACTTGAAGATCAAGCCGTTCAAGGGTGTCTCGCGGGTGCGGCGCTTGAAGAAGCTAAGCCCGAGGTTCCTTGGACCGTTTGAGGTTCTGGAGCGGATTGGTGAAGCAGCGTAACAGTTGAAGCTGTCAGTGGAGCTTAGTGGTCTACATGATGTATTCCATATATTTGTTCTATGGAAGAGGGTGCAAGAGCCTACGCAAGTGATCGCGGTCAATCAAGTGCCAGTTGATAGTGGGTTGACGACGAAGGTCAAGCCCGTACGTATTGAAGACTCGAAAGTCAAGCGGTTACGAAATAAAGAGATCAGGATGGTCATGGTCCGTTGGGACAATTGCGGTCGAGAGGAGCTCTCTTGGGAGCGAGAGCAGACTATGCTTGAGGAGTACCCGGAGTTGTTTCACTCAGGTACCATTTAAGTTTTATGTTTCTTTCCTTTATGTAATTTTGAGGACAAAATTATTTCAAGAGGGGGAGAGTTGTAATGCCCCTAAACTCAAAGGAGCGACGGGAGGCATTTTGGGCCAAATCTAGAATTTGGCAGGGGGCATACGGCCTGGGACACGGGCGTGTCCCAGGGCGTGTCAGGCTCGAGTTGATGATTTGGCCGTGAGGTCGACGAATTTTTGGAGTCGACCATCGTTGAGAAGCGAACACGGCCTGAGACACGGGCGTGTCTCATGGCGTGTCGAGATCGTGTCGACAATCTGCCAGGGAAGTCGACGATTTCCGCTCGATGAAATGTCGAGACACAGAACATCTTCTAGGACACGGGTGTAACATCCCATTTCCAACTAGACCCCTAAGAATGGTTTTGGCCATGACTAGGTCATGACAAAACCCTAGGAAGCCAGAAATGGGCCAAGAAATAGAAGGTCAAGATGAGGATCACCATGGTCTGCCTATGGCACAACCACATCACCCAACATAGGGTTTGACCTTAGGGCTTCACCATGACTCCATGACCCCACCACAACATCACTAACCCATTAGAGGGTCCACTAGAGCCTTAAGGGTCCATTGGAGTCAACCACAGGTGACCAATTTGATCTAGGACCACTTTAGGCCTAAATTGGGCAATGTGCCCTAACTAAGGGTAGGAACCCTAGTAAAGCCCAAATAACCCTACCATGGACTTCCTAGACCTAAAGTGGGGTCAATGGGTCTCTAAGGACCCAAGAAGGGCAGTCCAAGAGGTTAAGTTGACCAAAGTCAACTCTGACCCTAAATAGGTCAAACTGGTCTATATATGGTCAACTGACCTTCCCCAAGCCAAGTGGACCCCACCCAAGCCCACCTAACCCTATAGTGAGGTCAATGGGTCACCTAGAACCTATTGGGGTCCACCCAAGAGGCTAAGTTGACCAAAGTCAACTTTAACCCTAAATGGGTCAACCTAACCTACATTGGGTCAAACTGACATACTCAAGGGCCAATTGAAGTTACCTTAGCCAAGTGGACCCCACACATACTCTCATAACCCTAGTGAGAGGCCAATGGGTCACCAATGACCCATTGGGACCAATCAAAAAGGCTAAGTTGACCAAAGTCAACTCTAGCCCTAAAATTGTCAAGTGCCCTACCTAAGGGTCACGTGACCTCCAAGGGGCCAAGACAACCCTACCTAGGCCTTAGGGGAGTCCAATGGGTCACCAAGGACCCATTAGGGGCAAGCTCAAAGACCAAATTGACCAAGTTCAACCCTAGCCTAAGTTTGGGTCAAGCTAGCCCAAATGGGCTAACTCAAGCTCATGCCCAATTCTCTTGGGCTAACCTTGCTTGGATTGATGAAATAAACATGTGGGCTGCCTTAGGGTTAGGTAGGAGTCAAAAATTCAGATTGGTGAATGGGAGAGAGAAAGTGCTTCAAAGGGAAGAGAGAGAAAGAGAAGAGAAAAAAATGGAGGAAGACTTGGGCTCATCCTTCCCCTTCCCCAACCTTCCCCAACCTCCCATTCAATTCCCTAAGACCAGAGGAGTGCAACCAGCTACCCATTGACTGGTTTGAGCCACGTTTTTCCCCCTACCTACCATGGCCGCCAAGCTTGACCAAGAGCCAATAATGGCAAATGCATTTCCAGCCACCTAACACCCATTCTCTTCATTTTAAAAGCTTCACTGGACTCCAAGGAATCAATCCCACCCCTTACCCGAAGAAGCCAGAGCTGTTCACTGTGTTGTTGCAGAAATCCGACCACCACCACCACCAAAAATGGCGTCCCGGCGATCGGCAAGGATTCAAGCCACCAAAAAGGTCCTCCTCTACTCCTCTCTTCGTGGGCTAGATCTTTAGATATTTTAGGAGAGAAATCGGGCTCAATTGAGCCCGATTGGGAGAGAGAAAATTCAGAATTTCCATGGTTTTTCAACCTTTTGGGTTCGCCGGAAACCACCACTCCGGTGGCCGTGCCGCCGCCCGGCGATAGCCCCCACCTCAACGAAGGTGGTGGCGGTGGTGGCCGGCCAGGGAGGTGGCCGGGTGGCCGGGAAAATGGCTTGGAAGAAGCTCCAGGTCGGGCTGATCACAGCCCTTGGCTGGAGGAGGAAGATGACCAGAAATCGTCAGATTTGCTTTAAGATTCGTGCTCCATCATTTCTTTTATTTAATTTTGATTTCTGTCCTGTTTTCTGGGCTGTATTGATTTAATTTTTAAAAATACTTACGGCCACCGGGTGGGAAAACGTTCAATATAGGAGTTGTAGCCCTATGAGTCTACTTTAATTTAAAATTGATTTCAACACATTTGGGTAAGTGGTTAGACCACAGCACCCAGTTTGGTGGGCCCTATACCTAGGGCTAACCTGAGATTCAAATGGATGCCCACCCTTCATCCCTTGTCAAAATGAGTTGCAATTTTGGCAGGGAGTCACCCTAGACCATATCTAGGTGCTTCCCAAACATGGAAATTTTTGGGGACAATTTTTCTATAGTTTTGTAAATTATTTAATTTATCTAGGGTAAATTAATTTAAGGGCCAAATGACCTCCAAACTCACCCAAATTTTGGTCAGTGGTGCTTGGGGTCATTATAGTGCTCTGGTTAAAATTTGATCACAATTGGATGTGTATTGGACTATAATCATGCAAATCCTAGCCTTGCCCTAAAAGGGTATTTTGGTCAAAAGTGCACTTTGGTGTTTTGAGTGGCCAAATCATCTCAACAGAGGATGTAATTTATACCACTGACTTGGCATGGCATTTAGCACCTCTCCATGGAATTTGGGGTAGAGTGGAATTGATTTGGCCTAAGTTCCTAGGCCAAACCCTAAGGAAGGACCTTTGTGCCTTGCGAAGGACATGAGTCCTAAACACCTTGGATGAACTTCAAATTTTGTATGCAGGGTCCTAGGGTATATAAAACCCTCTGGTAAAAACCTTAAAGAATTTTGAAAAGGGTAGGGCCTACAAAACCCTAACCCTAGCTTAGGTCATAAAAATTCTAGTACTAGTTTAGGTTAGCTAAACTCCTTGAAATATAATAAACTTTGGGTAGTGTGGGAATAATGCTATAATGAGCCTCTAGTAATTTATTTGGGAATTTTTGATCAATATTTGTTGCACTTCATTTGTAACCAATAGGATTGCCCTAATTAATAATTTGACTATTGAGATCTCACTGCCAATTGAAAGGTCATGAAAATTTGGCAGAGGTAGTAATAGAGCATAATGATAATATATGAATTTTAATAGAATTTTTGGATTCATAATTATGGTATTTCCTTCACAAGTGCATTATTTTAGTTACATGCTAAATAATTCCTACAGAGCTCAATACTTGTTTAACAATTATGAAATTTGATACATAGTGTTACAAGTTCATCATTATCAAGTGGGAATGTATTTGGAATTTTGTGATGGATAATTAGAATACTTTGTTCATTAATCCTTAAACTTGGAATTTCATGAGAAAATCAAGTATAACCTTATTATTAAATGATAAATTATGAAACTTGCTCTAGAGTATTTATATTCCATTATAACCATCCTTGAATTTTATCTGAATTTTTGGAGGTATTATTGCTGTAAAATATTTTAAAATGACTTATTATGAGATATATTTGAAATTAAATCTAAGGGCCTAAACCTTGCTGAAAAATTGGAAGACTTAGGATTTAGAGTTGAATATTCATTTTGTAATTAAAATAAATTTAGTGGATTATTATCTTGTCTGAAATTGATAGATCATGTTCAAACTTGGGCTTTTTGGATGCTAGAATAAATAAATAAATTATCAGACAAATTAGGAAAATTATGAATTTCTGGATTTATGCTAAAAATATCATTATAGCCCTCTAATAATTATCATAGGGGTACTGGTTGATTATTTGATGTACCTCCCATTTTACGAGCCATATAGCTTAAGTGGTCTGCATATAGTAAAAACTGCAGAAATCATGTTGGAGTATAAATTGGATGCATGTCTTGGGATTAGTGGTAGGCTGGTTTGGATGGATAAAAATAAGTTCATTATTGGTAGTAGGAGGAGTAGAGGGATGGATTGGCTAGAGTTAGGCGGTGCCCGGGATCGACGAAAGATCGTCTTCCCCGAGGTGAGGTAGAGTCAAATCACCCTAGGATTAGCCTATTGTAACATGAGAAGGTAATGGGTAAGGGAATCAACCAATAATAATAATAAGCACCTTGCGAAAGGGAACGCTGGGCGTAATCCCAACATAGTTCCTAGTGCCCCTTGAGAGCCCTTCACAGGGAATACCGGGGGCAGTCCTGGGTTAACGTAAACTGTATTAACAAGATGAAAAGAGTAACTTAGTAATTATGGTTGCACATTTCACGAACACAGATAGCACTGAAAGATAGTTGGAAGCTTCGGCTTGGATGGTTAAGAGACGGACGTTTGGGTCCGGGGAGCTTCGGCTCGATTGTTTGAGACGGACATTTTGGTCCGGGGAGCTTCGGCTCGGTTTTTGGATACGTTTAATTTGCATGTGCATAAAAGGAAAGGAAATTTAAGGTGGTGGGTCTTCGGTATTGGAGGGTCGATGCACCGACGCCAATACGCTGACTCGGCAAGTGTGGTTAGCACTTCGCCAACAGAAGTCCGGTGCGCCAGCCGGCAAGAGTACGCAGGAGTCCGCTTCGTGCACCAAGCGTTGAGGCGTACGATAGGTCTGACCGGTAGTGCTTTACTGGTTTAGAGGTGGGCGAGGCCCAACCCACCGCTTCCGTCTGCCACTACGGAGGTATCCTGGGAGGTTATGGCTCCAGAAAGGGGGAACTAAAGGTCTGTGTGCACAGAGTCGTGTGTGTGTGTTGCACTTGCCTGTTCCATCATACCCACTTGCATGTCATAGCATAATCGATTCATTTAACCCTGACACCTAAAGTATAAGTGGAATGGGACGCTTATACATTAGGACCTGCAAGACGACCCCTTAGTCTATAAGCTTGTGTGGGCAAGTTTATAAATTAAAGGTTAAATTCTTTATATATATACTGTTGTTATTAACCGACACCCCAACGTATAAATTGGTATGAGACTTTTTATACGATGGGAGCCCTGTAGAAGATCCCTTGCTTATACGTTCCGTATAAGTTAAGGTTATTTTTCATACTATGCTTTACTGCCACATGTACTATAAAAATTGTTAGTATAGGTTCGCTGTCATCTGATTCTTGATTACTCTCCACCTTCAAGTCCTCCCCTTTCTTCCTCTCCACTCGGTGCCTAGGGGCCATGGGGGAAGGGGCGGAGGATGATAGGACTTAGTCTTTTAGACTAACGGTTTTCGAACCACATCATTTTAGGGGACCGTGGAGCCCAGCAAGGAGGAGCAGCCCCAGAGGTCGGCACACTTGGAGATCGGGCAGTCTAGTTCCGGAGTTCAGGCGGCAAGGACTGTGAGTCTTGATCGCTACTAGTAGTTATATTAGTTTGCTTCCGCGTTGAGAGATTTGTAGTGAGGACATGATGTACTGGGCATGAGCCCAAGATCTTATATTTCTGTGTATCTGTGGACACTCCCTTCGTGGAGATTATTTACATATATATGTGATTTCTGTGGACTTGCTTTACTTTTCTGCTACAGTTGCGATCGATTTGGGCCGGCAGGATCGGCGTTTTGTAGTGATGACCTTCCTGGGTGCGAAGGTGTCACCGCAAAGCGACGGTTCTGGGCCTAAGACCCCGGTGTTTTAAAAAAGAAAAAAAAAAGGGGGTCTTACAAGTGGTATCAGAGGAGACCTCGATCGAAACGTAGTAGTCCACAACCCTGGGTCACCCCCGCGCGAGTTTAGTTTGGGGACAAACTAAGCAGCGGAAGCAGTGGTGTGCCCATATGGGGGATCACATGTAAATTGTCCACTTTTATTAGGTATTGAGTCGATTACCTACTAATGTAGTTCGTTTTGCAGCCCCCAGCTCAGCCCACCCCACAAGGTGGAGCTCAGCAGACTCCAGACATTGCACCACCTCCCATGGTCCCCACACATTTCCTTCAGTCAGACATGGGGCAAACCCTTACAGCTATCCTTGAGGCCTTCCGGGCTCAGCAGGCTCCGGCCCAGCAGCCAAACCCAGGGGCCAACTGGATGAGCACCTTCCGAGGACTGTCCCCCCCGTCATACTTGGGGACAGAGTCGGCAGTGCGGACAGAGGAGTGGCTGGATGTTATGTACGAGATGTTGACCGGGATACGGTGCCCTTGGGAGGAGAGGGTGGCTTTGGTGGTATCTTGCTTGGAGTCCCACGCTAAGAGGTGGTGGAAGACGCTGTTGGACACGACGTTTGCCGATAGGGAGATTGCAGAAATTACTTGGGAGGAATTCAGGGCCACGCTGCTAGAGCATTTTGTTCCGCAGTCGGCCATGGACGAGTTGGAGGAGCGGTTCTTGCAGCTGAGGCAGGGCACCAGGACGGTGGTGGAGTACCACCGAGAGTTCGACCATTTGGCCCGATATGCGGGTTCTTACCAGCTGGACGAAGCAGGATACGTCAAGAGATTCTATAAGGGCCTAAAAGAGGAGTTGAGGGAGGCCTTGTTGTTTGTATCCGACGGGCCTATCTCCCGGATTTTGGAGATGGCGAAAAGGATTGAGGCCGATTGGCACACCACTCGGGGCCGGAAGCGCCAATCGGAGGATCAGGGCCGGAGGGCCCGAAATGATCAGCGGCGAGGCAACATACCAGATGGGAGAAGGACACAGGAGCAGCCTCGTCAGGAGGTGAGGCAGGAGCTGAGAGAGCAGGTGGTTTTGGCACCTCAACCTCTTCGGATACAGGAGATGTCGAGACCCGGGGGTTTGGCATATCCCCCGCCGGAGTGCTTCCATTATCATCAGGTGGGACACCTCCGGAGAAACTGCCCCATGAGGGGGGCACCACCTCCAGCACCACAGGGTGGCCCACCTGCCCAGCATTTCGGAGGCCGAGGACGCGGCCGAGGACGTGGTTACCAGGGAGGAGACCGAAGACAGGAAAGGGAGCAGGCATATGCCTTGGATCTGGCACAGCCTCGAAATCCAGAGCGGGTCATCACAGGTAAGCTAAGATGTTTTAAAGTGTTTAAACTAAATTCCCGTTCTCAATTGTCCAACAAGTAAAACTGCCCTAAGTAGAATAAATAGCAAAGAAAACGCGTTATAAAATACTAAGACAATTAACCGTCCCAGGTATAGTCTTCATCAGCGGCAAGCCCGCTTATACTCTGTTCGACACGGGTGCCTCGCACTCGTTTGTGTCAGAAGCCTTTCTGGAAGGGTTGGAAGGAGTGGAACGGTTCACAGGCCGGATGAGGAGGGTGCGTCTACCCGACGGATCAGAGATACTCACCTCAGCCCACTGCAACATGGAGGCGGAGATTGGAGGGAAGTCGTTCGAAGTTCCGGCAACGGTCCTGCAGATGCCAGTCTTCGAGCTGATCCTGGGCATGACTTGGTTACAGTGGAATCATGCCCAGATTGATTGTCAAGCGAAAAGGATCACCGTGAGGCACGGGGACTCTACCATCATCATCGAAGGTATAAGACCTACCTCGCGTATACCCTTATCTTCAGTACAGGCCGTTAAGGCCTATTTACAGGGGGAGGAGGTCTACGAGGTGTTGTTTGAGATGGCGGAGGCCGCGAGTTCTATATCGAATATTCCGGTGGTGCGGGAGTTTGAGGACGTCTTTCCAGAAAAATTACCTGGATTGCCCCCGCACAGGGAGCAGGACTTCCAGATACAACTGGTGTCGGGGGCCAAGCCGGCATCTAGGGCCCCTTACCGGATGGCCCCGAAGGAGTTGGCAGAGTTCCGAAGTCAGTTGCAGGAACTAGTAGAGGCGGGGTTTGTCCGACCAAGCTCTTCACCGTGGGGAGCCCCAGTGCTATTTGTCAAGAAGAAGGACGGAAGTCTCCGCTTGTGTATTGATTACCGAGCACTAAACAGATTGACGATCCGGAATACATACCCACTGCCACGGATTGACGAGTTGTTCGACCAACTGGAAGGAGCGCATTTCTTCTCAAAATTAGATTTGAGGTCGGGCTACAACCAGCTTCGGATTCGAGAGGAAGATATTCATAAGACTGCTTTTAGTAGCAGATATGGATTATTTGAGTTTACGGTGATGCCCTTCGGGCTCACGAATGCACCATCAGCATTCATGACCCTCATGAACCAGGTTTTCAAGGAGTATCTAGATGTGTTTGTCATTGTGTTTATCGATGACATCCTCATCTATTCGAGGACGGAGGAGGAGCACACTCGCCATCTGACACTAACCCTACAGAGACTGCGGGAGAATCATCTATATGCGAAGTTCAGCAAATGTCAGTTCTGGTTGAAGGAGGTGGGCTTCTTAGGCCATATTATCAGTGGAGCCGGGTTGGCGGTGGATCCGGCAAAGATTCAGGCAGTTCGGGATTGGCCACCATTGAAGGCAGCCACCGACGTGAGAAGTTTCCTAGGACTTGCCGGTTATTACCGGAAGTTCGTGGAGGGATTCTCTCGAATCGCCCTCCCACTCACATCTTTGACGAAGAAGGAGGTACCTTTTGTGTGGACCCCGCAGTGCCATGCGGCTTTCCAGGAGCTGAAGGATCGACTCACCTCGGCTCCCATACTTACTCTCCCCTCGGGGAGAGAAGGATTTCAGGTCTACACCGATGCTTCTTACCAAGGTATGGGAGCTGTACTGATGCAGAAGGTTCATGTGATTGCATAGGCGTCTCGCCAGTTGAAGAAGCACGAACAGAACTACCCGGTGCATGACCTTGAGATGGGGGCGGTCGTTTTTGCTTTGAAGGTCTGGCGCCACTATCTTTATGGAGTCCACTGTGACATCTACTCCGACCACAAGAACCTAAAATACGTGGACACGCAGAAGGAACTGAACATCAGGCAGAGGCGCTGGGTGGAGTTCTTAGCGGATTACCAGTATGAGATGCACTACCATCCAGGGAAGGCAAATGTTGTGGCCGACGCGTTGAGTCGGAGAGCTGCCACTTCCGAAGCTGGGCCCCAGGTTATGTCTATGGAGCTGGTGAGGAGGTTGGAAGATATGCACATCACACTGGTGTCATCTAAGGACCCCGAGCTTTACATGGAGTATTTAGCTGCGGTGAGTGCTACAGACGATATCCGGGACCGAGTCAGGGATGGGCAGAGGCGAGATGCCAAATTGGAGCCGATATTCTGGGGCTTGGAGAACGGTACAGTAGGGGATTACACGATGAGGGACAGCGTGGTATACTTTAGAGGTCGGACTTATATACCGGAAGGAGGCCAGGTCCGGGAAGATATCATGGCGGAGGCCCATCACAGCAGATACTCGGTGCACCCGGGGATCACAAAGATGACTGCGGACTTAAAGAAGACTATGTACTGGCCAGGCATGAAGAAGGATATCACTCAGTTTGTGACCCACTGCGAAGCGTGCCAGCTAGTGAAGGCGGAGTGCAAAAACCCCGCAGGATTGTTGCAACCACTCCCGGTACCGGAGTGGAAGTTTGAAGACATCGCGATGGACTTTATCCATGGACTTCCCCGATCACGGACGGGAAACGACTCGATTTGGGTCATCATCGATCGGTTGACGAAGGTGGCCAGATTCATTCCGATCAGGAAGGACGACTCTGTGGGAGTATTAGTGCGGAGATTTGTGGAGCAGTTCGTTCGATATCACGGGGTGCCCAAGACGATCGTGTCAGATCGGGATGGCCGGTTCACTTCAAGGGAGTGGAGATCCGTGC
This sequence comes from Platanthera guangdongensis, assembly GCA_039583875.1. Classification (NCBI taxonomy): domain Eukaryota; kingdom Viridiplantae; phylum Streptophyta; class Magnoliopsida; order Asparagales; family Orchidaceae; genus Platanthera; species Platanthera guangdongensis. Next base: position 85,678,548 of record CM077161.1, read on the forward strand.
AGGCTTACTTAGGCACGCGTTTGACCTTCAGCACCGCGTTCCATCCCTAGACAGATGGGCAGACGGAGCGCACCAATCGGACGCTGGAAGATCTTTTGAGGCTGTGCATTTTGGACCGCGGGGAACCGTGGGAGAAGCTCTTACCCCTGGTTGAATTCTCCTATAACAACAGCTACCAGTCCAGCATCAGGATGGCGCCTTACGAAGCCTTGTATGGAAGGAAATGCAGGACCCCGCTTTCTTGGATTCAGGACGAGGATCCGAAGTTATTGGGATCAGATTTTGTTGAAGACACCGAGGCTCAGGTAAGGCTGATCAGAGACAGGATGCTAGAGGCGCAGAGCAGACAGGATAAGTACTATGACGCCCGGCATCGTCAGGTAGAGTTTCAGGTGGGGGACCAAGTGTTTCTGAAGATCCGGCCTATGCATGGAGTTTCACGAGTGCGTGGTCGGAAGAAGAAGCTCAGCCCTAGGTATATGGGCCCTTACAGGATCCTGGAGCGGATCGGACCCCTAGCTTACAGACTGGAGTTGCCACTAGAGCTGGAAGCCTTGCATGATGTGTTCCATATTTCCTCGCTCAGGAGGGCTCTATTACGCCCGGAGCAGCACATTTCGACCACAGATGGACCGATAGCCTCAGACCGGTCAGTCCGCTTAGAGCCGGTACGGATCGACGACAAGGGAGTACGGATCTTGCGCCGCAAGAAGATACCCTTAGTCAAGGTCTTGTGGAGGAACCACGGCCAGGAAGAGCATACCTGGGAACCGCAAGACCTAATGCGTCAAAAGTATCCAGAGCTGTTCAGTCAGGTATACCTCACAACCCCTCAAAATGTTTAATTTGTTTTCCTGCTTTAAACTAGTAAGGTTGATCGAGGAAGAGTAGAGGCTAATCTTTTGTTTATTGGGATCTTGGTTTGCCAATTGGGTGACTTGGTCATAGATTTAGGTTTCCCTTTAAACCTAATTTAATAAACTTGGCGTCATGATGGGATGTTACAAGTTTCTTTTCTTCGGTAGAAATTCCCGTAGGCTTAACCTTGATTTCGGGGACGAAATCTTTGTTTTGTTTATTGGGATTTGTAACATCCCATTTCCAACTAGACCCCTAAGAATGGTTTTGGCCATGACTAGGTCATGACAAAACCCTAGGAAGCCAGAAATGGGCCAAGAAATAGAAGGTCAAGATGAGGATCACCATGGTCTGCCTATGGCACAACCACATCACCCAACATAGGGTTTGACCTTAGGGCTTCACCATGACTCCATGACCCCACCACAACATCACTAACCCATTAGAGGGTCCACTAGAGCCTTAAGGGTCCATTGGAGTCAACCACAGGTGACCAATTTGATCTAGGACCACTTTAGGCCTAAATTGGGCAATGTGCCCTAACTAAGGGTAGGAACCCTAGTAAAGCCCAAATAACCCTACCATGGACTTCCTAGACCTAAAGTGGGGTCAATGGGTCTCTAAGGACCCAAGAAGGGCAGTCCAAGAGGTTAAGTTGACCAAAGTCAACTCTGACCCTAAATAGGTCAAACTGGTCTATATATGGTCAACTGACCTTCCCCAAGCCAAGTGGACCCCACCCAAGCCCACCTAACCCTATAGTGAGGTCAATGGGTCACCTAGAACCTATTGGGGTCCACCCAAGAGGCTAAGTTGACCAAAGTCAACTTTAACCCTAAATGGGTCAACCTAACCTACATTGGGTCAAACTGACATACTCAAGGGCCAATTGAAGTTACCTTAGCCAAGTGGACCCCACACATACTCTCATAACCCTAGTGATAGGCCAATGGGTCACCAATGACCCATTGGGACCAATCAAAAAGGCTAAGTTGACCAAAGTCAACTCTAGCCCTAAAATTGTCAAGTGCCCTACCTAAGGGTCAAGTGACCTCCAAGGGGCCAAGACAACCCTACCTAGGCCTTAGGGGAGTCCAATGGGTCACCAAGGACCCATTAGGGGCAAGCTCAAAGACCAAATTGACCAAGTTCAACCCTAGCCTAAGTTTGGGTCAAGCTAGCCCAAATGGGCTAACTCAAGCTCATGCCCAATTCTCTTGGGCTAACCTTGCTTGGATTGATGAAATAAACATGTGGGCTGCCTTAGGGTTAGGTAGGAGTCAAAAATTCAGATTGGTGAATGGGAGAGAGAAAGTGCTTCAAAGGGAAGAGAGAGAAAGAGAAGAGAAAAAAATGGAGGAAGACTTGGGCTCATCCTTCCCCTTCCCCAACCTTCCCCAACCTCCCATTCAATTCCCTAAGACCAGAGGAGTGCAACCAGCTACCCATTGACTGGTTTGAGCCACGTTTTTCCCCCTACCTACCATGGCCGCCAAGCTTGACCAAGAGCCAATAATGGCAAATGCATTTCCAGCCACCTAACACCCATTCTCTTCATTTTAAAAGCTTCACTGGACTCCAAGGAATCAATCCCACCCCTTACCCGAAGAAGCCAGAGCTGTTCACTGTGTTGTTGCAGAAATCCGACCACCACCACCACCAAAAATGGCGTCCCGGCGATCGGCAAGGATTCAAGCCACCAAAAAGGTCCTCCTCTACTCCTCTCTTCGTGGGCTAGATCTTTAGATATTTTAGGAGAGAAATCGGGCTCAATTGAGCCCGATTGGGAGAGAGAAAATTCAGAATTTCCATGGTTTTTCAACCTTTTGGGTTCGCCGGAAACCACCACTCCGGTGGCCGTGCCGCCGCCCGGCGATAGCCCCCACCTCAACGAAGGTGGTGGCGGTGGTGGCCGGCCAGGGAGGTGGCCGGGTGGCCGGGAAAATGGCTTGGAAGAAGCTCCAGGTCGGGCTGATCACAGCCCTTGGCTGGAGGAGGAAGATGACCAGAAATCGTCAGATTTGCTTTAAGATTCGTGCTCCATCATTTCTTTTATTTAATTTTGATTTCTGTCCTGTTTTCTGGGCTGTATTGATTTAATTTTTAAAAATACTTACGGCCACCGGGTGGGAAAACGTTCAATATAGGAGTTGTAGCCCTATGAGTCTACTCTAATTTAAAATTGATTTCAACACATTTGGGTAAGTGGTTAGACCACAGCACCCAGTTTGGTGGGCCCTATACCTAGGGCTAACCTGAGATTCAAATGGATGCCCACCCTTCATCCCTTGTCAAAATGAGTTGCAATTTTGGCAGGGAGTCACCCTAGACCATATCTAGGTGCTTCCCAAACATGGAAATTTTTGGGGACAATTTTTCTATAGTTTTGTAAATTATTTAATTTATCTAGGGTAAATTAATTTAAGGGCCAAATGACCTCCAAACTCACCCAAATTTTGGTCAGTAGTGCTTGGGGTCATTATAGTGCTCTGGTTAAAATTTGATCACAATTGGATGTGTATTGGACTATAATCATGCAAATCCTAGCCTTGCACTAAAAGGGTATTTTGGTCAAAAGTGCACTTTGGTGTTTTGAGTGGCCAAATCATCTCAACAGAGGATGTAATTTATACCACTGACTTGGCATGGCATTTAGCACCTCTCCATGGAATTTGGGGTAGAGTGGAATTGATTTGGCCTAAGTTCCTAGGCCAAACCCTAAGGAAGGACCTTTGTGCCTTGTGAAGGACATGAGTCCTAAACACCTTGGATGAACTTCAAATTTTGTATGCAGGGTCCTAGGGTATATAAAACCCTCTGGTAAAAACCTTAAAGAATTTTGAAAAGGGTAGGGCCTACAAAACCCTAACCCTAGCTTAGGTCATAAAAATTCTAGTACTAGTTTAGGTTAGCTAAACTCCTTGAAATATAATAAACTTTGGGTAGTGTGGGAATAATGCTATAATGAGCCTCTAGTAATTTATTTGGGAATTTTTGATCAATATTTGTTGCACTTTATTTGTAACCAATAGGATTGCCCTAATTAATAATTTGACTATTGAGATCTCACTGCCAATTGAAAGGTCATGAAAATTTGGCAGAGGTAGTAATAGAGCATAATGATAATATATGAATTTTAATAGAATTTTTGGATTCATAATTATGGTATTTCCTTCACAAGTGCATTATTTTAGTTACATGCTAAATAATTCCTACAGAGCTCAATACTTGTTTAACAATTATGAAATTTGATACATAGTGTTACAAGTTCATCATTATCAAGTGGGAATTTATTTGGAATTTTGTGATGGATAATTAGAATACTTTGTTCATTAATCCTTAAACTTGGAATTTCATGAGAAAATCAAGTATAACCTTATTATTAAATGATAAATTATGAAACTTGCTCTAGAGTATTTATATTCCATTATAACCATCCTTGAATTTTATCTGAATTTTTGGAGGTATTATTGCTGTAAAATATTTTAAAATGACTTATTATGAGATATATTTGAAATTAAATCTAAGGGCCTAAACCTTGCTGAAAAATTGGAAGACTTAGGATTTAGAGTTGAATATTCATTTTGTAATTAAAATAAATTTAGTGGATTATTATCTTGTCTGAAATTGATAGATCATGTTCAAACTTGGGCTTTTTGGATGCTAGAATAAATAAATAAATTATCAGACAAATTAGGAAAATTATGAATTTCTGGATTTATGCTAAAAATATCATTATAGCCCTCTAATAATTATCATAGGGGTACTGGTTGATTATTTGATGTACCTCCCATTTTACGAGCCATATAGCTTAAGTGGTCTGCATATAGTAAAAACTGCAGAAATCATGTTGGAGTATAAATTGGATGCATGTCTTGGGATTAGTGGTAGGCTGGTTTGGATGGATAAAAATAAGTTCATTATTGGTAGTAGGAGGAGTAGAGGGATGGATTGGCTAGAGTTAGGCGGTGCCCGGGATCGACGAAAGATCGTCTTCCCCGAGGTGAGGTAGAGTCAAATCACCCTAGGATTAGCCTATTGTAACATGAGAAGGTAATGGGTAAGGGAATCAACCAATAATAATAATAAGCACCTTGCGAAAGGGAACGCTGGGCGTAATCCCAACATAGTTCCTAGTGCCCCTTGAGAGCCCTTCACAGGGAATACCGGGGGCAGTCCTGGGTTAACGTAAACTGTATTAACAAGATGAAAAGAGTAACTTAGTAATTATGGTTGCACATTTCACGAACACAGATAGCACTGAAAGATAGTTGGAAGCTTCGGCTTGGATGGTTAAGAGACGGACGTTTGGGTCCGGGGAGCTTCGGCTCGATTGTTTGAGACGGACATTTTGGTCCGGGGAGCTTCGGCTCGGTTTTTGGATACGTTTAATTTGCATGTGCATAAAAGGAAAGGAAATTTAAGGTGGTGGGTCTTCGGTATTGGAGGGTCGATGCACCGACGCCAATACGCTGACTCGGCAAGTGTGGTTAGCACTTCGCCAACAGAAGTCCGGTGCGCCAGCCGGCAAGAGTACGCAGGAGTCCGCTTCGTGCACCAAGCGTTGAGGCGTACGATAGGTCTGACCGGTAGTGCTTTACTGGTTTAGAGGTGGGCGAGGCCCAACCCACCGCTTCCGTCTGCCACTACGGAGGTATCCTGGGAGGTTATGACTCCAGAAAGGGGGAACTAAAGGTCTGTGTGCACAGAGTCGTGTGTGTGTGTTGCACTTGCCTGTTCCATCATACCCACTTGCATGTCATAGCATAATCGATTCATTTAACCCTGACACCTAAAGTATAAGTGGAATGGGACGCTTATACATTAGGACCTGCAAGACGACCCCTTAGTCTATAAGCTTGTGTGGGCAAGTTTATAAATTAAAGGTTAAATTCTTTATATATATACTGTTGTTATTAACCGACACCCCAACGTATAAATTGGTATGAGACTTTTTATACGATGGGAGCCCTGTAGAAGATCCCTTGCTTATACGTTCCGTATAAGTTAAGGTTATTTTTCATACTATGCTTTACTGCCACATGTACTATAAAAATTGCTAGTATAGGTCCGCTGTCATCTGATTCTTGATTACTCTCCACCTTCAAGTCCTCCCCTTTCTTCCTCTCCACTCGGTGCCTAGGGGCCATGGGGGAAGGGGCGGAGGATGATAGGACTTAGTCTTTTAGACTAACGGTTTTCGAACCACATCATTTTAGGGGACCGTGGAGCCCAGCATGGAGGAGCAGCCCCAGAGGTCGGCACACTTGGAGATCGGGCAGTCTAGTTCCGGAGTTCAGGCGGCAAGGACTGTGAGTCTTGATCGCTACTAGTAGTTATATTAGTTTGCTTCCGCGTTGAGAGATTTGTAGTGAGGATATGATGTACTGGGCATGAGCCCAAGATCTTATATTTCTGTGTATCTGTGGACACTCCCTTCGTGGAGATTATTTACATATATATGTGATTTCTGTGGACTTGCTTTACTTTTCTGCTACAGTTGCGATCGATTTGGGCCGGCAGGATCGGCGTTTTGTAGTGATGACCTTCCTGGGTGCGAAGGTGTCACCGCAAAGCGACGGTTCTGGGCCTAAGACCCCGGTGTTTTAAAAAAGAAAAAAAAGGGGGTCTTACAACGGGCGTCTCCAAGGCCGTGTCGAGTGGTCGACAAACTTCGCTCGACGTAGTGTCGAGACAGTGAACATGGCCTGGAGCCCAGGCTTGTTCGTATTTTACACGGTCGTGTCAAATAGGACACGTGCGTGTCCAAGACCCGTATAAGTCTCGGGTTGTTTTCGAGGCTGTGTCGATAGGGGCACACGGCCAACCACACGGACGTGTCAGTTGGAACACGAGCATGTCAGGTTAAACACGGGCGTGTCGTGACCCATGTAATTTTCATAACGCGTTTATTTTGACGGCGAATTAGGGACATGGCCCTGGACATGGGAGTGTCACAGGTCGTGTTCGGCCCAGGTTTTACTTTTCAGCTACAAATCATAGTCTTTCATTTCCTCATTTTGGGATCCGATGGCTGGGGGTTGTTCCTACTGGGACATACCCGGGATTGGGCCTTTGAGACCCTCATTTCTCTTGAGTGGTTCTCTTTCTAAGTCAAGAGAGAGGGGAGAGCAAAGGAGGAAGAAGATGCCTAGATCCGGTCACCGGCGGAGCTTCAGATCTCCAAATCACGAACCGACTTCGGATCTACGTAGGCAAGGAGAGTGCGGTGCTTTTCATCCGCTTACATTTCCATGGAGCCAAGGAAGAACGCTAGGGTAACGATTCTTTACTTGAGCATGTGAAGCTCTACTTCTTTTGCATAGGGAAGCCCGCTCTCGCGATTTTGCGGTGAGTTTGAGGCATTCCTTCGGGTAGACATGAATAGTCCCCATTATGTACATGTAGAGTCCGTAATCGAGAACGGATATAGACATGATGTGTGAAGCCTACCCGGACAAGTTGGTCTGGATCGGTGATTTTGCATTGCATAAATAGCCGGAGAAGACTCCGTGCGAATGTGTGTTTTTCGGGTTTTCTACGTGCTAGATTGCAACAGGGAGCCTTGGGGATTAACCCCAAGGTGCACCCGGAAAACTGGGCAGATGCTTGATTCTGCCAACTTGGTGGCCTGGGAGCCAACTTGAACATAACCGGGTTATGTGAAGTGTGTAACGGAAACGGAACTCGGGAGAAGTTTGACCTGCGTATATGGCTTAAATTGTCGTTGCATTGTGAGCACGGGTTAGACGGAACCGTTCCCGCTCTATGTCATTCGGTGTGAGCCGTTGGCATAGATGAGGGTCTTCAGTGGTCTATGGCTTAAATTAACGTGACCCATGTCGGGAATAAAAAATGCTCATAGTTTGGCCGTCAAAGTGGCGGTGGTGAGACCAGGGTGTCTATGGCTTAAATTGACATGACATTGACCGATTCACCGAGATTGTGCCCTGAGTTCACGGGTCATGTGCCTGTGCGTGCCAATGCCTGTGATGCAATGTATATATAGATATACTGCTTAGTTATGCTAATAAACTGCAGGGAAGGAGAATCGACGCCCCGAATTGGGGGCGGGATCGTTATAATTTGGTCAGCATTGCTGACCGTTGCTTTGGTTTGCCACTGTTACGGTGGATTGAGCTTGCAGGTGCTGCAGAGCCGAGCGGTAAATAGGGGATAATGCCCAAGTTGCTGAGCCGGCCCTCGAAGGCCTAATTTTTGAGTGCTTTCTTTTATTCATGTATGGTCTGCCTGCGTGCCGAGGTTTGAAAACATGTAATTAGAGGAAAACAATTGTATGGCCATAAGGCCTGTACTTGTGTATTTGTACTTCATTCCTTTTGGCGTATTAGTGGACATTCATGCTAGTGTTGAGTTCTTTATTATTGCAACAAATAGTATTGCTTCTGCTAGAATGCTCTATGTAGGACGTTGGATTAGTTGAGTGGTTTCCATTGAGTAACCACCCGGTCTGTCTGTGGTATATGGCGTCGGACCCTGGCCATACCTACTGCTATATACTACGCGACGGATAGGGGGTGTTACATGTGAGTCCTCCCTGTTTTCTTAAGGCTGAAAACTGAGAAAGAATTCTCATTATGTTTATTCCTTCATCTTTTTAAAACATAGAAAGAGAAAGGGAGAGGAAGAAGGAGGAGGAAGTGGAGGTGATCGCTGGTGGAGCTTGATAGTGTCAAGCTGAGATCCGAGGCCTTCTTTGCGGAATAAAAGCTGTTGCGGTTCTTTCTAGCCAGCTAGGATCTCATGGCACTGAAGCGGTCTTCAAGGATAACGACCTTTCTTCCTAGCCATGTGAAGTCTTCCTTTTTGGCATGTGCATCTGATTCCCCCAGCAGAGGTTGGCTTGTTGTCAGAGTATTTTGGGTTGATTCATGAAATCACCAATTTGGCATATAGATCCGGAAATGGAGTATGGAATAGGCATGTTGGGTGAAGCCCTTCTGGACAGGTTGGTCTGGATTGGTGATGTTGCATATACGAACCGGAGAAGTCTTCGTGATAAATGTGTAGTTTCAGAGTCGGTGGGTTAACCCTATGAAAGGCAGTAGCAGGAAGTACTGGAGTGGTAGTCCAGGAAAATACCCTTGTGATGCTTATGATGCCTGTGTTATTGGGTTGTACCTGTGAAAGGAAGTAGCCGGAAGTACTGGATTGGAAATCCAGGAAATACCCTTTATAATGCTTGATGTTCATGGGTGGACCTGTGAAGGGAAGTAGCAGGAAGTACTGGCATGGTAAGCCATGGAAATACCCTTGACATTTGTGATAATTGCGGGGTCATACCTGTGAAGAGAGTAATAGGAAGTACTGGTGTGCACAAGAAAGACCCGCTAATGTGTGAGATGAAATGGGTATAAGAGTAAGTACTAGTGCGCCCAGGAACGCACCTAGGCTTGAATGCCAGAACAGGATCGGTGAAATCGACCCGTGCCTTTGATATAGCCGCGAGTACGTTGTGCTCGGTGATGGTAAGGCGATTTGAGCAACGGGGGGTGGATGATCCGACCTGCGCTATGTCCGTCCGACGTGAGACCTGAAAGTGCGGTCTGTTGGAGCGTATAGCGAGAGTCGTAGGCCTGCTCTCCATGACATAATGGGGGGCTACGAGCCAATCCTGGTGCTTTACGACTAGAACTCCGGCTGCACGCTATGGAGTAAAATGCTAAATGTTTTACTGTTGTGTTGTGACCCTGATACGGTGGTGGGACCCTGGTTCGCCGGTACACCAAGAATGTGCCTTGAGTGCACGGATCGTCGGGACGAGTGGCTGACGGTTGCGATGTAATGTGTGCATGAAAGCACATTATATGAGATATATATATGCTTGTGAAATGCTATGCCTGCAGGGAAGAATACCACTGCCCCGGGAAAGGGGTAGGGTCGTTATAATTTGGTCAGCTGAATGCTGACCGTTACCTCTGTTTTCCACTATTGGGTGGGTTGTCCCTGTGTAGGTGTTAGAGAGCCGAGCGGGACACATAAGGGCCGAAGTCCCTACTGTATTTGATGCTACTGCTGCTAGCCCTCGAAGGCTAAACTTTTAAATGTTGTGTTTTATTTATACGTGGCTGGCCTGCACGCCAATGTTGAGGTCACTGCTGTGAAAGCCCTTTACGGCCATAAGGTCAACTGTTTGTATTTGTAAAACATTCCTATGTTATATCTAAATGTGGAGCTTTTATATGTTGGACATTCAGGTGTGGAGTTCAAGTTTAGTATTTAGGTTTCCGCTAGAATGCAATGTGTTAGGGTGCGCTGCACTACTCTGGTATCATACCGTAACTTAACCGCCTGTTTTGTGGTATATGCTGTGGGGCCCTGGCCGGACCTTCTACTATATACTATGTAAATGGATGAGGTTGTTACAATGACTATCCCACCACAAAGGAACAGTGGTACCTAGATAGTGGTTGTTCAAAACACATGACTGGCAGCAAGGATAACCTTATCAACTATAAGTCCAAGCTAGGTCCAAAAGTAATATTTGGTTACTGCAACTATGGCCAAACTAAAGGCTATGGGAATGTGAAAATTGGAGCTGTCACTTTCAGGAATGTAGCATATGTAAGTGAACTGAAGCACAACCTAGTATCCTTAAGTCGATTATGTGATGAAAGGTTTCAGGTATTATTTAATAAATTCTCATGTATTATTACTTCAGAAGATAACCTAGTGGTGTTAACAAGAACTAGAGTAGGAAACATTTATGTAGTGAACTTTAAGTCTGCTAAGTCAGAAATATGTCTGTTTAATCAAACTAGCAAAAATAATGAAGTTTGGCATAAGAGATTAGGACATGTTAATCTGAAAAATATTACTAAACTCTCTAGGGATAACCTTGTTAGAGGATTGCCTTCTTTCCCCTACAAGAAGGAAAGCCTTTGCAGGGCTTGTCAATTAGGCAAGCAAACCAAAAACAGTTTTAAGTTACATAATAAGAGTGATTCACCTAGGATTCTGTATTTGCTCCATATGGATTTTTTTGGACCAATTGTTGTACAGAGCCTGGGAGGGAAGTCTTATACCTTAGTGATTATTGATGACTTCTCAAGGTTCACTTGGGTGTTCTTCTTGAGGAGCAAGTCTGATAACTTTAAGGTTCTTACAGATTTTCTTAAGAGCATAAGGATTTAGTATTCACTCTAGTTGCATTAATCTGAAGTGATCATGGTACTGAGTTTGAGTCTCTTCCCGTGCAATAATTCTGTGAGAAGGAAGGTATCAGGCATTATTTATCTGCTCCTAGAACTCCTCAACAAAATGGGGTAGCAGAAAGGAAAAAACAGGAACCTAATTGAAGCTGCAGGCACATTACTAGCAGATGCTTACTTGCCACTATACTTTTGGGCAGAGGCTGTAAGCACATCAAATTATGTACTGAATAGGGGTCTAATACATAATCTTAAGGGCAAGACTCTCTATAAGTTACTTAAAGGGAAGAAACTTAAAGTAGATTACCTTAGAATTTATGCTACATTCATAACAATGATAAGAAATATCTTAAAAAGCTTGAAGCCAAGACTGCAATGAGAAGTTTTTAGGATATTCCCAAGTCAGTAAGGCATATAAGGTATATAATAAATCTACTATGAAAATGGAAGAGACTGTACAAATATCATTTGATGAAACTAACATGTTTTACAAGGAGAAGAATCCTTCTACCAGTGAAAATTTGTAGGTACCACACTTGTGTGAAAAGTTGGATGAGTTGACCCTCACAAATGAGACAGTTGCACATCCCTCTCCACATATAAATGAAGACAGTGAAGATGAATCTGATGAAGTGGATGTTGAACCAACAACAGCTCCCAAACCAACTGTAACGCCCCGAAACTCAAAGGAGCAAAGGGGGACGTTTTGGGCCAGTTTTGGTTTCTGGCTGAAGGCACACGGCCTGGGACACGGGCGTGTCCCAGGGCGTGTCAAGCGTGTGTCGACACTTAGCCGCGAAGTCGTCGAGTTATTCTCGACGATTCGTCGAGAATGGGCACACGGCCTGCGACACGGGCGTGTCGCAGGCCGTGTCGACCCGTGTCGACACTTAGCCGTGAAATCGTCGAGTTATACTCGACGATTCATCGAGCATGGGCACACGGCCTGCGACACGGGCGTGTCGCAGGGCGTGTCGACCCGTTTCGACGATCGTCAAGGTGAAATCGTCGAGATTCACTCGACGATCGTCGAGTCAAGGCACACGGCCTAGGACACGGGCGTGTCCAAGGCCGTGTCATCGAGTCGTCGATCTCCACTCGACGAAATGTCCCGTGTACACGGCCTGGGGGCCCAGGCGTGTCAAAGTGACATGGACAAGGACACGGGCGTGTCCTAGAACCCGTGCAGTGCTCGGGTTGGAAACGGGGGAAAAATCATGGGGTACACGGCCGGCTACACGGCCGTGTCAGCTGGAACACGGGCGTGTCAGCTCGAATACGGGCGTGTTCGATACCCGTTTGCGTGTCCAGGAGATTCGATTTTGACGGCGAATGCGGCACACGGCCCTGGACACGGGCGTGTGCCAGGCCGTGTTCGGTCCAGATTGGGCATTTCAGCCCCGAATCAAAGCCGTTCGTTTCCTTGATTGAAGATCCAATGGCTGGGGGTTGTTCCTGGGAGGATATACCCGGGAGTTGACTTGAAATCCATCATTTTTCTTACCTTTTCATCTCTCCAAACCCTTGGAGAAAGAAGAGCTAAGGCAAGAGGAAGAGGAGCTAGATCCGCCATTGGAGGAGCTTCGGAGCTCCGAATCGCAAGCCGACTCCAGATCCGCGGAGGCAATGCTAGTGCGGTCATTTCCATCTGATTACTTTCCGATGGCGCCAAAGAGGAACGCAAGGGTAACGATCCTCATCATGAGCACTAATAGCTCTCTTTCTTAGCATAGGAAGCCCGCTCTTGCGAGTTTGCAGAGAGTTGGAGGCGTTCCTTCGGGTAGATATGTAAAGTCCCCGTTGTTTAGAGTCCGTATGCGAGAACGGACATAGGCATTTTGGTTGAAGCCTACCCGGACATGTTAGTCCGGATCGGTGATGTTGCATTGCATAAGGCCGGAGAAGACTCCGTGTTATTGGGTGTTTTCGGGTTTTCTACGCGGTAGATTGCAGCAGGGAGCCTTGGGGACTAACCCAAAGGTGCACCCGGAAAACTGGGCGGATACGAGATCTTGCCAACTTGGAGGCCTGAGAGCCAACTCGAACATAACTGAGTTATGTGACTTGCGGTAGAATGGGACTCGGTGAAAGTTTGACCCGCGCAAATGGCTTAAATTGTCGTTGCGAAGTGAGCACGGGTTAGATGGAGCCGTACCCGCTTTATGTCGTCCGGTTAGAGCGACCTAAGGTTACGTGGAACTCGCCGTTGGCATAGATGGGAGTCTTCGGTGGTCAATGGCTTAAATTGACGTGACCAATACCAAGAAGACGAATTGCTCATAGGAATGGCCGTCTAAGTGGCGGTGGTGAGTCCGGAATGTTAATGGCTTTAATTGACGTAACATCGACCGGTTCACCGAGAATGTGCTCTGAGTGCACGGGGCGTTGGCCTTACGAGCCAACGTCTGTGATGTTATGGCTATGGTTTTATATTACTCGCTTATGCTAAGGAAATGCAGGGAAGGAGCATCGCCGCCGCGAGTTGGGGGCGGGATCGTTATAATTTGGTCAGCATTGCTGACCGTTGCCTTGTTTGCCACCGTGCGGTGGTGTGTTGCTTGCAGGTGCAGCTGGACCAAGCGGTCAGTAGCGGGCTAAAGCCCTTTTTGCGAAGCTGGCCCTCGAAGGCTCAAGTGGAAATGTTTTTCTGTTTTATTCATGTATGACCGGCCTGCGTGCCGAGGTTTGTAAATCATGTATTAAACAAGTGGAACACTCTGTAAGGCCTTAAGGCCGATTTTTGGGTATTTTAATAACATTCCTATTATCGTTTTAGTGGACATTCGTGCTCTTATGCTGGGTTCTTGTTTACAACTTATATAACCTGCTTCCGCTAGAACGCTCTGTGTAGGACGTTGAGATTGGTTGGATGGTTTCCATACGTAACCACCCGGTCTGTCTGTGGTATATGGCGTCGGGCCCCGGCCGGACCTACTGCTATACACTATGCGACGGATAGGGGGTGTTACAATTTGGTATCAGACTACTGGTTTTGGTCGGACTTAAGCTGAATTCATGGACGAATTCTTTTTAAGGGGTGGTGAGCACATTGTGTGCGTCATCGTTATAACGGTAAAAGAACCCATGAATGTCCACTTAGGAATGAAAATACTCGTGTTTGAGGAACCTGCGTGTTCCTATAATTGCTGTTCGCAATTTTATTTGGTCGCTTGACGGTGTTTTGTACCACTATAGGTGACCGGAAGCGGTGCTGGACAGCCAGAATGTCCGGTTTCTGAGGAGCATAGTGCACCCGGTGAGGTGTTTGAGCCTCCTCCTTCGTATGAAACTGTTAGAAGGATCGTAGAAGCGGTGTTTACTGTGGCGGGTGCACAGCTAGGAGGAAATGTACAACCCTGCGCCCCTGTTGTGGCTTCAACGCCGGTGGGCGCGATGCAGCAGATGACCTTTGGTAGACAATTGGGGCAGCAGCTGAATATGCATTTTGTGCAGGGAGCGCACACAGTTGAGGAATATTTGCAAGCATTTCTTATGATAAGTCTCTACCCATGCTTTGAGTCGGATAATGAGCAAGCTAAAGTCGATAGATTCTATAACGGCCTACGCGCCGAGTTACGAGTCCTATTGCTAGGACCAAAGTTATTGGGATTCCGAGCCTTGGTGGAATCAGCTAGATCATTGGAGGCAGAGTTGAGGAAGACCCTCCCGATGCCAATGACCATGGTATCGTAGTACCCTAATGTGTTTCCTAGAGATCTTCCTGGAGCCCCGCCTCGATAGGAGATAGATTCCATGTTTGAGCTTGTACCAGGTGCAAGGCCTGTGTCACGCTCTCCTTGTCGGCTAGCGCCTACGGAAATGGCGGAGCTGAAAGTGCAACTTCTAAAAGTTGTTGGAGCAAGGGTATGTGCGTCCAAGTCCTTCGCCTTGGAGTGCACCGACCCTCTTTCGTAAGAAGAAGTACGACACGAAGAAGAACGGAAGCTTGGGGCTATGTATTAATTATCGGGAGCTCAACAAGGTAACGCCAAAGAACAAGAACCCGATCCCAAGGATCGATGACCTTTGTGATCAGTTGGTCGGGCCAACGCCGTACTCTAAAGTAGCCAAGGGAGAGTGATACCCCTAAGATAACGTCTAGTACAGGACACGGGCGCTACGAGTTTAGGGTCAGGCCGTTTGGGCTGACAAATACGCCGTCAGTGTTCATGGATTTGATGAACAAGACGTTCAGGGAGTACTTGGACCATTCCGTGATCGTCTTCATCGACGATATTTTGGTGTACTCGCAAAGTGAGGAAGATCACTTCAAGCATCTTCATTTGTTGTTGGAGACGCTAAGGAGAAACCAGTTGTATGCTAAGTTCTCGAAGTGCGAGTTTTGGCTATCCTCAGTGGCGTTCCTCGGTCATATAGTGAGTGGAGAGGGTACTGCTGTGGATCCGGCGAAGATTGTTGCGATACGGGAGTGGCCTGAGCTTGTTACGGTAGCAGAAGTCCGGAGTTTGCTGGAGCTTGCTGGCTACGATAGGCGCTTCGTGGAGAACTTCTCGCGGATAGCGTTACCTCTCACTACTATGACGAGGAAGGAGCATAAGTTCTTTTGGACGCCGGAGTGCGCGCGAGCTTTTGAGAAGTTTTAATGTCGGTTGACCACGGCACCTGTGCTGAGTTCGCCAAGTGGAACCGAAGGCAATGAGATTTTTAATGATGCGTAGGGCAGCGGTTTGGGTTGCGTGCTACTGCAACACGGAAGCGTAATAGCGTATGGGCGTGAGTTTTGCCTCGAAGCTATGGAGGCATAATTGTATACGGTGTGAAAGTGGATCTCTACGCCGGTCACAAGAGCGTGAAGCATCTGGTTGATCAGAAGGATCTGAATATACGACAGCGTAGATGGATGGAATTCTTGGGAGACTATACATTCAAGATCCACTACGCGCCTGATAAAGGGAATGCGGTTGCTGACGCGGCGAGTCGCCAAGCCCCAGCTCGAACCCATTGGCTGTCGGTGCAAGATGAGCGGTTGGTGCGAGAGTTGGTGGCGTTGGGGATCGTTGTATGGACAAGCAATCAAGTGCTGAAGCAGTTCATGGTAGAGGCTCTGGATGAGTCAAATTCCCAATTCATCATGGAGGACGTATTGCTTTAGAAAGACGGTCGTCTGTGCGTCCCAAGCGTGGGCAATTTACGGATGGAATTGTTGTACGAGGCACACCATACCAAGTACTCGATTCACCCGGGGAGCACGAAGATGTACCGCGATGTAAAGAAACTATTTTGGTGGCCGTGTTTGAAAAAGGATATGACGCTATACGTAGCGAAGTGCCAAACCTGCGCCTTGGTAAAGGCGGAGTGCCAAAAGCCGGGAGGATTTCTTAAGTCCTTGCCTATTCCGGAGTGGAAATTTGACGACATCTCTATGGACTTTGTGCACGGTTTGCCAAGGTCGCAAAAGGGGGAAACGACGCCATTTGGGTGGTCGTGGATCGATTAATGTAGGTGTCGCATTTTATTCCGCATAGGAAGGACGATCCGGTGGAGAAGCTGGCAAAGCTTTATGTGGATAATATAGTACGGCTTCATGGTGTGCCTCGTAGCATCGTGAGTGACCGTGATGGGCGGTTCACGTCCAATGATTGGAGGCTGGTGCAGCAAATGTTGGGAACAAAACTGAAGTTTAGCACAGCCTTCCACCCGCAAACGGATGGGCAGACCGAGAGGGTCAATAGAACCATGGAAGACATGCTTCGCATGTGTGTCTTGGACTTTGGAAAGCAATGGGAAGACCACCTTTATTTGGTGGAGTTCGCGTACAACAACAGCTACCAAGCAAGTATTCAGATGGCGCCTTTCGAGGCCCTATATGGTAGAAGATGTCGCACGCCGTTGTCTTGGTTAGAAACGGGCGAGTCGAAGTTGTATAAGCGATCGGAAGTGGATGATGCTACTTCTTTGGTGAGAACCATTCGGGAGAGGTTACTCATCGCTCAGGACCGGCAAGCAAAATACTATAATGCCAAGCACAGGAACGTGGAGTTCGCTGTGGGTGATTATGTGTACCTAAAGATCAAGCCGTTCAAGGGTGTCTCGCGGGTGCGACGATTGAAAAAGCTAAGCCCGTGGTACCTTGGACCGTTCGAGGTTCTGGAGCGAGTTGGAGAAGTGGCCTATAGGTTGAAGCTTTTAGTGGAGCTAAGTGGTTTACACGATGTATTCCACATTTTGGTGCTTCGGAAGGCGGTGCAAGAGCCTACGCAAGTGATCGCGGTCGATCAAGTGCCGGTGGAAAGTGGGCTAACGACAAGGGTCAAGCCCGTGCGGATTGAGGACTCGGAGGTCAAGCGGCTACGCAATAAAGAGATCAGGATGGTCAAAGTCCAGTGGGACAATTGCGGTCGTGAGGAGCTCTCTTGGGAGCGAGAGCAGACTATGCTTGATGAGTATCCGGAGTTGTTCCGCTCAGGTACAAATGTTGTTTTTGTATATCTTTCCTTTATGTAATTTCGTGGGCGAAATTCTTTTAAGAGGGGGAGAGTTGTAACGCCCCGAAACTCAAAGGAGCAAAGGGGGACGTTTTGGGCCAGTTTTGGTTTCTGGCTGAAGGCACACGGCCTGGGACACGGGCGTGTCCCAGGGCGTGTCAAGCGTGTGTCGACACTTAGCCGCGAAGTCGTCGAGTTATTCTCGACGATTCGTCGAGAATGGGCACACGGCCTGCGACACGGGCGTGTCGCAGGGCGTGTCGACCCGTGTCGACACTTAGCCGTGAAATCGTCGAGTTATACTCGACGATTCGTCGAGCATGGGCACACGGCCTGCGACACGGACGTGTCGCAGGGCGTGTCGACCCGTTTCGACGATCGTCAAGGTGAAATCGTCGAGATTCACTCGACGATCGTCGAGTCAAGGCAAACGGCCTAGGACACGGGCGTGTCCAAGGCCGTGTCATCGAGTCGTCGATCTCCACTCGACAAAATGTCCCGTGTACACGGCCTGGGGGCCCAGGCGTGTCAAAGTGACACGGGCAAGGACACGGGCGTGTCCTAGAACCCGTGCAGTGCTCGGGTTGGAAACGGGGGAAAAATCATGGGGTACACGGCCGGCTACACGGCCGTGTCAGTTGGAACACGGGCGTGTCAGCTCGAACACGGGCGTGTTCGATACCCGTGTGCGTGTCTAGGAGATTCGATTTTGACGGCGAATGCGGCACACGGCCCTGGACACGGGCGTGTGCCAGGCCGTGTTCGGTCCAGATTGGGCATTTCAGCCCCGAATCAAAGCCGTTCGTTTCCTTGATTGAAGATCCAATGGCTGGGGGTTGTTCCTGGGAGGATATACCCGGGAGTTGACTTGAAATCCATCATTTTTCTTACCTTTTCATCTCTCCAAACCCTTGGAGAAAGAAGAGCTAAGGCAAGAGGAAGAGGAGCTAGATCCGCCATTGGAGGAGCTTCGGAGCTCCGAATCGCAAGCCTACTTCGGATCCGCGGAGGCAACGCTAGTGCGGTCATTTCCATCCGATTACTTTCCGATGGCGCCAAAGAGGAACGCAAGGGTAACGATCCTCATCATGAGCACTAATAGCTCTCTTTCTTAGCATAGGAAGCCCGCTCTCGCGAGTTTGCGGAGAGTTGGAGGCGTTCCTTCGGGTAGATATGTAAAGTCCCCGTTGTTTAGAGTCCGTATGCGAGAACGGACATAGGCATTTTGGTTGAAGCCTACCCGGACATGTTAGTCCGGATCGGTGATGTTGCATTGCATAAGGCCGGAGAAGACTCCGTGCTATTGGGTGTTTTCGGGTTTTCTACGCGGTAGATTGCAGCAGGGAGCCTTGGGTACTAACCCAAAGGTGCACCCGGAAAACTGGGCGGATACGAGATCTTGCCAACTTGGAGGCCTGAGAGCCAACTCGAACATAACTGAGTTATGTGACTTGCGGTAGAATGGGACTCGGTGAAAGTTTGACCCGCGCAAATGGCTTAAATTGTCGTTGCGAAGTGAGCACGGGTTAGATGGAGCCGTACCCGCTTTATGTCGTCCGGTTAGAGCGACCTAAGGTTACGTGGAACTCGCCGTTGGCATAGATGGGAGTCTTCGGTGGTCAATGGCTTAAATTGACGTGACCAATACCAAGAAGACGAATTGCTCATAGGAATGGCCGTCTAAGTGGCGGTGGTGAGTCCGGAATGTTAATGGCTTTAATTGACGTAACATCGACCGGTTCACCGAGAATGTGCCCTGAGTGCACGGGGCGTTGGCCTTACGAGCCAACGTCTGTGATGTTATGGCTATGGTTTTATATTACTCGCTTATGCTAAGGAAATGCATGGAAGGAGCATCGCCGCCCCGAGTTGGGGGCGGGATCGTTATAATTTGGTCAGCATTGCTGACCGTTGCCTTGTTTGCCACCGTGCGGTGGTGTGTTGCTTGCAGGTGCAGCTGGACCAAGCGGTCAGTAGCGGGCTAAAGCCCTTTTTGCGAAGCTGGCCCTCGAAGGCTCAAGTGGAAATGTTTTTCTGTTTTATTCATGTATGACCGGCCTGCGTGCCGAGGTTTGTAAATCATGTATTAAACAAGTGGAACACTCTGTAAGGCCTTAAGGCTGATTTTTGGGTATTTTAATAACATTCCTATTATCGTTTTAGTGGACATTCGTGCTCTTATGCTGGGTTCTTGTTTACAACTTATATAACCTGCTTCCGCTAGAATGCTCTGTGTAGGACGTTGAGATTGGTTGGATGGTTTCCATACGTAACCACCCGGTCTGTCTGTGGTATATGGCGTCGGGCCCCGGCCGGACCTACTGCTATACACTATGCGACGGATAGGGGGTGTTACACCAGCCACGTATAAATAAAACACAGCATTTAAAAGTTTAGCCTTCGAGGGCTAGCAGCAGTAGCATCAAATGCAGTGTATTGGGCTGCAGCTCATCCCATGGGAACCCGCTGGCACCGCCGGCCTACCAGGGTCCAGACCCGGGCCCACCACTGGTAGTCAGCCTTTCACATTCAAGCCTGCAGGCCATGCACCCCAACCCCTCTCCGCGCCTGTTTATCAGCAGCGGTAGGTTGTTGCCGCAGGGTCTCGAACCCAGGACCTTGATAAGAGAGCTTTCCACCACTCCCTCATCACCAATTGAGCTGCAGCTCA
Organism: Platanthera guangdongensis; assembly: GCA_039583875.1. NCBI lineage: Eukaryota > Viridiplantae > Streptophyta > Magnoliopsida > Asparagales > Orchidaceae > Platanthera > Platanthera guangdongensis. The sequence goes on from CM077161.1 coordinate 85,698,695, forward strand.
GTTGGTAATGAGGGAGTGGTGGAAAGCTCTCTTATCAAGGTCCTGGGTTCGAGACCCAGTGGCAACAACCTACCGCTGCTGATAAACAGGCGCGGAGAGGGGTTGGGGTGCATGGCCTGCAGGCTTGAATGTGAAAGGCTGACTACCAGTGGTGGGCACAGGTCTGGACCCTGGTAGGCCGGCGGTGCCAGCGGGTTCCCATGGGATGGGCCTGGACCGTTATAAAAAGTGCAGCTCAATTGGTGATGAGGGAGTGGTGGAAAGCTCTCTTATCAAGGTCCTGGGTTCGAGACCTAGTGGCAACAACCTACCGCTGCTGATAAACAGGCGCGGAGAGGGGTTGGGGTGCATGGCCTGTAGGCTTGAATGTGAAAGGCTGACTACTAGTGGTGGGCCCGGGTCTGGACCCTGGTAGGCCGGCGGTGCCAGCGGGTTCCCATGGGATGGGACTGGACCGTTATAAAAAGTGCACTTTTTATAACGGTCCAGGCACATCCCATGGGAACCCGCTGGCACCGCCGGCCTACCAGGGTCCAGACCCGGGCCCACCACTGGTAGTCAGCCTTTCACATTCAAGCCTGCAGGCCATGCACCACAACCCCTCTCCGCGCCTGTTTATCAGCAGCGGTAGGTTGTTGCCACTGGGTCTCGAACCCAGGACCTTGATAAGAGAGCTTTCCACCACTCCCTCATCACCAACTGAGCTGCAGCTCAGTTGGTGATGAGGGAGTGGTGGAAAGCTCTCTTATCAAGGTCCTGGGTTCGAGACCCAGTGGCAACAACCTACCGCTGCTGATAAATAGGCGCGGAGAGGGGTTGGGGTGCATGGCCTGCAGGCTTGAATGTGAAAGGCTGACTACCAGTGGTGGGCCCGGGTCTGGACCCTGGTATGCCGGCGGTGCCAGCGGGTTCCCATGGGATGGGCCTGGACCGTTATAAAACGTGCACTTTTTATAACGGTCCAGGCCCATCCCATGGGAACCCGCTGGCACCGTCGGCCTACCAGGGTCCAGACCCGGGCCCACCACTGGTAGTCAGCCTTTCACATTCAAGCCTGCAGGCCATGCACCCCAACCCCTCTCCGCGCCTGTTTATCAGCAGCGGTAGGTTGTTGCCACTGGGTCTCGAACCCAGGACCTTGATAAGAGAGCTTTCCACCACTCCCTCATCACCAATTGAGCTGCAGCTCAGTTGGTGATGAGGGAGTGGTGGAAAGCTCTCTTATCAAGGTCCTGGGTTCGAGACCCAGTGGCAACAACCTACCGCTGCTGATAAACAGGCGCGGAGAGGGGTTGGGGTGCATGGCCTGCAGGCTTGAATGTGAAAGGCTGACTACCAGTGGTGGGCCCGGGTCTGGACCCTGGTAGGCCGGCGGTGCCAGCGGGTTCCCATGGGATGGGCCTGGACCGTTATACCAACTTAACTCACTGAGTTTGTCACACTTAAATATCATCCAGTATCTCAGGTGATTGGAGATATGTCACTAGGTGTGCAGACCAGGCATCAACTCAACCAAGACTTGATGCATGCCTGTTTTATATCTCAAACTGAACCCCAATCCATAAAAGATGTTGAGCAAGATCCACACTGGATTATTGCAACGTAAGAGGAGCTCAACCAGTTTGAGAGATGTGGAGTTTGGGATTTAGTTTCAAGACCCAAAGACTACCCAGTTATTGGAACTAAATGGTCATTTAGAAATAAATAAGATGCTCAAGGTATTACAATCAAGAACAAGGCAAGGCTAGTTGCTCAAGGCTATAGACAAGCGGAAGTCATTGACTATGACCAGTAATTTGCTCCTATTGCAAGGCTGGAAGCAATCAGAATCTTCCTTGCTTACGCTGCCTACAAGAAGTCCAAAGTATATCAAATGGATGTCAAGAGTGCATTGTTAAATGGTGAACTTGAAGAAGAGGTTTATGTGGAGAAACCACCAGGTTTTATCTCTCCTACTCATCTCTCTTATGTTTTAAATTGCATAAGGCTCTTTATGTTCTAAAGAGAGATCCAAGAGCTTAGTATGAAAACTTAGCCAGCTTTCTTGTAGAGCATAAATTCTCTAGGGGTATACTAGATAGGACATTGCTCACTAGACATCATAAGGATCAATTCTTATTAGTACAAATTTATGTAGATGACATTATTTTTCGCTCTACTGATTCCAAGCTATGCAAGAGGTTCTCTGACCTCATGCATTCCAAGATTGAAATGAGTAGCACGGGTGAGCTCTCTTACTTCCTTGGCCTCCAAGTGAAGCAATTACCTGATGGCATCTTCATATCTCAGCCCAAGTATACTAAGGAACTAATCAAAAAGTTTGGGATGTCAGATGCCTCAGCAAAGAAAACACCCATGGCTTCTAATGTTGTGATTGACTCTGATGAACATGAAAAGCATGTTGATCAGAAACTATATAGGGGCATTGTTGTGTCCCTATTATATCTCAAAGCAAGTAGGCCAGACATAATGTTTGCTACATGCCTTTGTGCTAGGTTCCAGGTGAACCCTAAAGAATCTCACCTTATTTTTCTAAAAGGTATTTTAAGATCTATAAAGGGTTATCCTAGTTTAGGACTCTGCTATACAACTGAGTCAGAGATTGAGTTGACTGAAAACTCAGATACTGACTTTGCTGGATGTAGAGTGGACAGAAAAAGCACCTCAGGAACATGTCAGTTCCTTGGTGCTAGACTAATGTCCTGATTTTGCAAAAAAGCAGTCATCGATGTCTACTTCAACTGCAGAAGCAGAATACATAGCATCTGGCAGTTGTTGTTCCCAGATGCTGTGGATTCAGAACCAACTCGTAGATTATGATTTCAACTTAAATAATTCAACATTACTATGTGATAATACAAGTGTAATTTCCATTACATAAAATCCGGTGCATCATAGTAGAACTAAGCATATAGAAATAAGGCATCATTTCATTAAAGATTGTGTGGACAAAAATAAAATTAAGCTTGTCTACATCTACACTGATTTGTAAAGAGCAGAAATCTTCACCAAAACCTTGTATGAGAGGAACTGTGTGTTCTTTATGAATCAGGTAGGTATGATGAATGGAGAGGCTTTAATTTAATTTCTATCTATGGTCGATGAATATATCAAAGTTCGTCGAACGAAGATCGACGAGCTGAGAAATCTACTTGAGATTTTTCGTCGACCTGAGATCGACGATATCTCAGAGTGAAGTCATTTTTGTCGACCTAAGATCGACGAACTTGCTTCCGAAAATATTTCGTCAACCTAAGATCGACAAACTATTTTCCCTCCACATCAAATTGAGATCGACAAATTTTCAGCATTCGTCGACCTGAGATCGAATAATTTTTATTTTTTCGCCGGACAGAGCTCGGCGCTTCATATTCTGAAAACCTTATAATAGGGTTTTTCTTTGAGCTAAATCCCGCGGTTTCAGAACTCTCTTGCACTTGATCTTTCTTGTTTTTTTGCAGGAAACCATTGCGATTTCAGCGATCTCTCTGTCCGGAATGAAATATGACACAGGGTTTGATATCGACTTCGACTCCTTTGCTCATCCGGACAAGATCTTTAAGGATATTCTAAAACTATTTGAAGATCAACAGTTGAAAAAGTTTATGAGAACCAGAATCAAACTACTAGCGACTGAGATCAAAGAATGGGTATATTCTTCAACCGCTTCAGATGCTGAGAAGATGACAGGAATAATTTCAGAAACTCAGGTCTCTCTTACTCCTGTGGTCTTATCTGAGATTTTCGGTTTTGTGAATGGGGAAGAAGATATTAAAATAGATAGGTCTGAATTTAATGAGATGTTGGTGATAATGGGTCACTCTAAAGGAAACCCCAACAAGTTATTGAAGAAGAACTTATCGGTTGAATATAAATTCTTGGCTGATTTAGTGGGCAAAGTCCTGCTGGGCAAGCACACCCCTCGTGACTACATCACGAGGCACCAGTTTCTGGTTATGTGCGCCTTGGTGGATAAGAAAAAGGTTAACTGGGGTTAGCTTTTATTTGACTTAATCAGGAAGAAGAACTACAAGAAGGAAGTTTGTTTTGCAAGGATACTTGGAATTTTTCTCCAAGAGAAGGCAAATGATTTACTGGTCTCTCAGATAGTTTTCATTAATGCTTCTAAAAGGTTAACCTCTGCCCTCTTTGGCCGATGAGAGAGGACTATTATCAAGCCATCCAAGGCTTCCTCCTCCTCAAGACCTTCTGAGAGCACAAGAGTTGTTCCAGCCACTCCCCACTCTATTGAAGAATCCTCCATCCTCCCTCCTCCACCTCCTTCAACAACACTTCTTCCAACAACAACTCTTTCAACTCCTCAGTCTCCACCTCCTCCATCTCCTCCCCCACCTCATCTTACTGACATACATCCTCATACATTCATGTCATCCCCAACCTGATTGGTAACCTCCATACCATCTACACCAAATTGACCTCCACATGACATCTCAACTCCTATTCCATCTCCTCCTGCATCACCTTCTACTGATTATATAATGTAAGATATTATTCCATCTGATGTCATTCCTCCCTTTCCTCCATCTGTATCTACTCAGATCCCACCTGAGTATATATATTTGGTTATTCCCTCCATCTCCATCCATCCATCTGTATCCACTCATACTACTCCTGAGTTTATGGATAAGGATTCTCCTTCCATTACCACCCTCATGGAGCACATCACTCTAGTCATCAGGCAACTCATTATAGAGACAATCAGACCTCTTACTGCCTCCATCTCATCACTTGCTGCCCTCTTTGCTACCTTCTCTGTCCCTCCTTCTATCAGGGGTCTGGTTCTAGTTTCCATTGAAACCCGGCAGGGGGAGATGCTCTATGAAGAAGCAGATCTAGCAACAGCAGTTCCAGCAATTGAATATGAAGCTCTAGAAGTAGCAATAGTGATTCCAGAAATTATGCCAGAGATCATAACTATTGTTGATTGTGTAACACCTCCATTCGTCATATGGAATATAATGGTGGGTCCGGCTGGGGCCCCACGCCATATTTCATAGACAAGTGGTGAAATTACGTGTGAATATCAAATCACGATCTACTCGCGTCCTAACTGCAAGAATTCTAGCGCAGCATTTTAGGTTATAAGAACCCATCACAGCGAATGCCCACTAAATTATATAAACCAAACATTTATATAGATCCAGGAATGTATACAAACACAAACCTCTCATGGCCTTAAGGCCTTACAAGTTGCTCTTTACAAATATACAGCTTCATACATCGGCACGCAGGCCGGCCACAAATGAAATCCAAGAATTCTTTGCACGGCCTTCAAGGGCCATTAAGCAGCAAGGCTTCATTCCGCTAAATTCAATCCAACCCATCAGCACCTATAATTAGACATCCACCGCAAGAGCGATAAACAAAGCAATAGTGAGCATTAGCTGACCAATTATAATGACCCTACCCCTTACTCGGGGCAGTGGTTCCTTCCCTGTATGCATTGCCAAACATCTAGCTATCACAACAAGTATAACAACACTATCACAAACGACGGCTTCCGCCAGAGGCTCTATGCACTCCGGGCACATTATGGTGTACCAGACTCCGTGGCAACACCACTGATTAGAGGTTATTAACTTATTGGCTGGCCGGTCCTAGTCCACAAATCACGCATGCTGGCGACATTCCGCCCAAAGCACTCAGAGGTGAGAACCTCACGGAAAACTTGAGCATTACCAATTTAGATCGACCCACCACTGTGGTGCTGCAAGCCGGGTCTGTCTCGTGTCCACCAAGCTGGGTTTGGGATGATGATGATAGTCCAAGCTATGAGAGAATCTCATTGCCTGTTACGAGCCCTACTAGAATTGTGTCTGTGCACCCTAGTATTGAGTGCCCTCTCCCAGATACGATCCCCATCGCATTATATCCTATGATTATTCCCATTGAGATTTTATCTGACCTTCCTGAGGAGCCTGTGAGTGAAGATTTTTCCATTGTCATTGACGACCCTGACTTAGTGGATGTTCCAAATGATTTGGAAGACTCACCTTATGTGAGACGGTTATGTTTGGATGATTTTAGAGCTGCGAACCCGAAAGATAGTTATTTGATGATATCACCATTGTCCGAAATTCCATCTGAATTAAATTTTCCGTCGGGTTCGATTTTGCCCATTTCTGAGACCTTTACTGGTTTTGAATTAAATGACTTGACTAGTGTGTTGGAAGAAATTACAAGCGAGGAAGTGGTATTTTTGAACGATTCTTTGGTTTTACCCCCGGATGAGAGTTCATTGAAGTTATCACCGATCGATGAAAGTTATTCTGATTTGCATTTTATCCCGGGTATGATTTTACCGACCCTTCCTCCATTCTATGAGCCCACATTAGTTGACGATTTAGGATGTGACATCGATAGTCATAGAATGAGTTGTTGTGACACACCCACTCTTTTATTTCCTACCTTGGAATTGTCTCATCACTTAGATATTAGTATGTTGAGCGCGCTAATTTTTGGTATGTTCACCGCACCGCGTAGATCTGACTATGCGTCACATTTGGCTATTCATTTCTCTGTGTGTCTAGCTACGGTTCTATCCTCACCTGTTTTTGATTCCTTGGTTATTGTGCCTCTGGATGTGGTGTCACCTTCACATACCTATATCCCACACCCGGTCGAACGTATTTAGCCACCGCCATTTGATGACCTTTTTTCCCACACGTTAGTGACCAAGGTTAGGCCCCATGAGTTGTATCGCTCGCACCCCGGGAGCGGTCAACTCTTTTATAATCTATGATGAGAGGTTTCCCTTGGCATATCTTCATGCCAAGCGTGAAAATATTAATTTTAAAATTAGGACTGTGAATTTGAAGCCTATGAAAAATCATCTTTTATTATAAGGCTCCCGTCCCACCGGACTTAACCCCTTTACCCTCCGTATTTGGGTTAAGTCATGTAGCCCACGATTTCACTCCTCACGATAGTATGATACTTAGGCGCACTTTAAGGGAATTAATCTCTCAAGGTGCAACTTATTTTTTATTTGCTAGTTTATCGCCGAAACTCGCACCAGATTATGCTCATCATGATCATATTTTATATAAGCATATTAGTGAAGCGCTAACCACACCATATAAATCTTATCAATTTCATGCTATCTTACATAAAAGTCTGTCTGACTATATGATTGGCGATTTAGTTTTGGTGTATTTTGTCCCTGAACGGTTGCCTTCGGGCGCTATAGAAAGTTGGCAAGTTGGCAAGTTGGACCTTTTTCATATCTTAAAGAAATTAGGAGAATACACAAATCATTTGAAGTTTTCCACTTATTGGGGTATTACCCCTATTTTTAATGTTTCTAACTTAACGCCATATGCTTCTCCACCATATGAATTATCTGCATGTCTGTTGGGGTCTACTTTGTATTCTTATGGTTTGGGTTGTGAGCCTGTGCCTGGATCGCTCTCTTCATCGACTTCACTGGAGGTATGTTGGTTGTTGATGTAGAAACTTATTTTCCTTTATTTCCTAATGCTTTTCCAAGGTTGCCCGGGACCATCTCTTTGCATGACAAGATGCTCCAGCTTGTAGTGCTCTCCTTTACATGTGGTGATGTTTACCACTAATTGATTCGATGGCGTGATCGACTGGCATCCGATGACTCTTGGTTTCTTGGATTGGAGTTGGCTCGTTTGGATGTTGCTCTCCCACGCTAGTGCATTCAGACCAACTCATCGGTGTTGAGTACTTTTGAGCGGGGGAGGATTGATGGAGACGATGGCCCTCAACCTATTAAAGATGGTCGTGGCGTTCCTACTGATGACCATGTGGAGCGTCGCCATAATATCCGCACGGGGCACATACCAATATATTAATAATTATTAATAGTTTATTAATAATTAGTAATAATTATTAAATCAACTTTTTATGTTTTTTTTATTCTGCAATGTTATTTAATTGTGATGTCTTGTTTAATATCAGGTTATGTTCAGAACCATGGGTTATTTTTATTTTTCTATTTGTGCTGCATGTAGCCAAGTCATGGTTGTAAGCCTATTTAAAGGCATGTATGTTCTCATATTTAATTAGTGAATGATTGAAAAGAAAACCCTAACTTGTCTTGAGAATTTCCTTCTCCTCTCCTCCTTGGCCGCCCCCTCTCTTCCCCCTCCTTGGTATAGTTCGGACACCACTCTCCTTCCCTCTCTTAGGTTGCCGGCCACCTCTATTTCCATCCCTCTATTTGGCCACCTCTCTATCACCCCCACCCTTTCCTTTCACCCCCAAGGAAAAACCGACCATCACCTTCCCAAAAGCCCTAGCCGCCTACCACCATCATCCACACAAAAGCTGACCACCATCCCTAGCCGCCAACCACCATCACCCAAAACTGACCACCATCTTCCCCCTTAAATCGAGTCACCATCTCCCTCCACAAAACCACCAACCACCCTCTCCATACTTCAACCCGAACAGCCCACCTCTTGTTTCCTTCTCCAACAAGACCACCTACCACCTTTTCTCACTTTTCCCAAATAATTATATTATCATTCAAGAAGGTCTCGTCTTGTGGATCAAACTCCGGCATGAAGAAAAGAAGGAGGATTAGTTTTTCTCCCACCAGCATGACTCCGGCGGAGCCATTGAAGAGCGATCCAAGAAGAGGAATCGGAATCATCCATTCCGGTTGGGTAACGATAATTTTCTACTTTCTTGTGTGTTCTTCTCTTAGATTAATTCCTGTGGTGGTTTACTTTAGATTAATTTTTGAAGCATTGAAATTTCGTGGTTTTCTCTCGATTGATCTTTGTGTTTCATCTAAATTTTATTTAAGTTCGAAAGGGTTTGGCGAACCTTCGTCTTCTTTTGTTCGGAGAGGTCTACCTTTTCTGAATCGAATTTTATTTGGTAGATCTCTTTTGGTACAACCCCGTTCGTTCGGACCGGGTGGGTCCTTTTAGCTGAAAAGGGTATTGGACTATCACCTCTATTCGATCCTCAACGGTTTGGCTACCCGTACGCTAGCATTTAATTGATAGAATTAATTAACGTGGTGCTGTGTGGAACGATTGTGCTAGTATAGGATTTTGATCGAAGAGTGGTATAGGTGCTAGTCCGTTGATTTATTCATTGTCAAACGTGCAAGCCTGCATCACCTTCTGTCACTCGAGTCAAAGAGCTCATCTACTCGAGTGGTGAACTTGAATACTCGAGTATAATACTTAGAAAAATTTTTGGAGGGAAAATCTGTCAACTTGAAAAAGAGAGGAAGTCTACTCGAGTAATGGACTTGGCCTCTCGAGAACTAGATTCAAATTTCTTGAGAACCATTTCCTTGACTGGAAATCCAGACTAGACTTACTCGAGTACAACTAAGGTTCAACTCGAGTACTAGAATTCTACTCGAGTAATACACTTAGAAAAGTTTGGTTTATGAAGATTTTCCTTCCTTCAATGAAATTTGCAACATGTCTTTCACCAACAAACTAAGTGCTTGAAAAATGAAGTGTATCCCAATAGAGAGGCTACACATGAGTCAACACCATGGATCACAGAATGAGGGATTACGTTGTATGGTCCCATGTTTGGTGAACCATTGTAGTCTGACATTGGTCTACACTTGACAATTGAGTCCTACAAACACAACTCAAACAATACATCAAATACAACTTAATTCATCTTAGTCCAAGGGTGACTTCAAACAAATCTGGGTTACTATGGATACAATGCCCAACAATCTCCCCCTATTTGTAGAATTCAGAACCCCCTACACTAAGGTGAATTATATAAACAAATAAAGGACTAGATATAAAAGAGGGAAAATAGAGTAACATGCACAAAGGAAGAAGACAAAGAGTAGATTTTCAAAATTAAGGATTTATATAAATAGAATTGTCCAAAATTCATTTCGACACAATTCCCATCCACACTATTAGAACTGTCTTCATTCTTAGGCTTGATGTTGCTATTGTTGTTGCTGTCTCTCCTTCTTTTCTTATTGCCATCTCTGATAGCTGTATGTCTTTGGGTAGTACTTAGGAGGTTTAAAAGGTGCAGCAGGATGATTCCTTCCATGTTCTCGATCATAGAGTCTTCTTTTGGTCATAGACTTTTCATACAAGTCCCACTCATGAGAGCTGTAACGATCATGTCTATTCTCATTAAAATCCAAAACTAACTTGAGAGTATCAAGTATTAGTGACTTTGAGGTAGGACTCCAAATCTCTGCAAATTCATGAGCTTTTCTTTACCCTGCCTCTAGAAATAGAATGGTTCTGCTGGCAGAAGCTCCATCACCATACTTTCTTTTCTTTGGAATATGAATCTCAGGAGGAGCTTGAAGAATTATATCAGCTGGATCAGATTCCCAAAACTGAGAATAGGTTTCTGGAGGTGGAGCTTAAGAGCCTTCAGGTCTTGGAAAAAAGATAGGCCGAGGAACTGGAACTGGAGTAAGAGGAGCTAGAGGATTCAGATGATGAGGAATTATATTTGGATCTGCTTGAAAATCGAGGAAGATCTGGTTGTGCATCCACACAATTGTATCATAGGTGTGAAATTTTACACAATGGATCTGATTTTGCACATCAGTATGAATTTCTTTTAGCTTTTCTTCCCAGAGAGTTTGCTTGGCAGCATCTGAGGTTTCTAAATATTATTTGACTAATGTCTCCCCTTTTTACTTCTACAGTTATTTTGTTGATGGAAGATTTTTTGAAAGTACCCACTTCTTCACAAATTTTGAAAGTGTGCCCTTGGGCCAGCTTTTCTAACTGTATCTAATTATTAACAAGAGTAATAGATTATTCCATCACATGGCCAACACTGGTAATTATGTGGTCCAATGCTTTTCCACCTATTTTGGATAACTGTCTGAGCTCATCAGTGTTGTGCTGAATTTCTGCAAAGCCTCTGCTCATTTCTTTTTCAAGAGCAGTAACTTTCTCTTGAACAACCTTCAAGGAGTCATCAAAATATTTTCTCTGGTCTAGCAGCATCTGTTCTATCTTACCTAGAAGATCATTGGCAGCAAGAGTTGGAGTTACAGTATAAGGAACTGGAGGAGGAGCAGCAGACCATGGAGTAATCTCTTCAATGATTACTGAGCTCTTAGCTCTAGTAGTGTGAAGCAAAACATCTCCTTCCTCATCAATGAATGTTGGAAGGGTGAAGTTCAAGCTGTTTAGAGGAGCTTCAGCTGCTTCTGGTTCTAGAGTCTGCTCTTTCTCATCAGAAATCAGTATGGTCTAATCTTGCTCTTTGTCAGCAGCAGAAGATTGGTGAATAGGGGATTCTGGAGATGGAGTAGGAGAGGGTGATGGTACTGGAGTTGGTTCCTTTGATTGTTCTGTAGGTTGTTCTTTTTGGAGGGGAGGAAGAGGCTCTTCACAGCCGAGTTCTTCTATCATCTGGTTAATGTCTTCAGTAGTTGAGAGTATGGTTTCTTGAACTTGAGCATCTGATGGAGTTTCTTCTAGAGTGGTTGGAGGGAGAGAAGAAACAGCAGGTGGAGTAGGTATCCTTTCTTCTTGAATATAAGGAGCAGACTCCCCCTCAGCAGTTGCACCATATGTACTGCAACATAAGGTTGAGAGGGAGATGGAGTCCTGTCCACTGCAGCTGGATGTTCATGAGCTAAAGCAGTCTAGACAGGATTCAACAACTTCAGTTCCCATCTCTGAATGGAAGAGGTTGATACTTTCTTCATATGGTGAAGAGTTGTTCTTTTGGAGAAATCAAAAACTTTTGGATTTATCTCATGCAGTAGTAGAGAGATGATCCTAGCATAGTTAGGAGCCTTGATGCTCTCCCTTATTTTATCAAGAATCAACATACCAAATTGAAATCTTTTTCTGCAAATTATGGCAGTGATGATATCAAATAGATCAAAAGAGATGTCCCTTATAGAACTTGTCTTACACAGGAGAACCGTGCCAATGATGTCCACAAGGAATTTGCTTTTAGGGTTGAGGTCTTGTCGACGAACGGAAAGAACTTCTATTGACAGTCCACAAAAACTGTATGCTCTGTCATAATCTTCATGAGTAAGAGCATCTTCTTCTTCAACTACGGGTTGCCGAAGATGTGTGGAGATAGAGGTCTTGGTAAGCTTGATCTTAATTCCCTTGACTTTTTACTTAAGGACCTTACCATTCCTTCTTACTTTGATGTTCTTAAAGAATTCTTCAACTTCAGGGAAAAGAATCTTAGAGGGCTGCTAGAGAACGAATGTCAAGCCGGCGGTGCCAGAAGAATGATAAGATTTCGAAAATCATCTGAGAGTTCGGCAATACCGGCGACAACTATTTCACTACCAATCCCAACTTTGGAAGACAGTGTCATTGTCCAAAGAGATGAGAGAAATTGACTGCGGGGAAGAAGACGACGGCATGCTCTGCGACAGCAGCGGAAGACGAAAAGACTTTCTTCTTTCTGGAGAGAGAGGGTTTTTGAAATCTTGTAGAAAATGAAATTCTATTTTTTATCTATATAACCCTAACTATCGATGATTAAGGAAGAAATTAATCGAACATACCTTAGAAAATGGCGATATAAGCTTCGGGTTGCGAATTTAAGCGATTGTCTTCCTGTTGCTCTAGTGGACCGGCAGTACTAGACTGAGAGAATGATGCCACTCGAGTGATATCTTCATACTTCTCGAGATGAAGCTCAGTACTCAAGTGGTATTACTCGAGTGACTTGCTGAGTTTTTGAGTAGTTTAAAGAAGTACTCGAGTGGTCATTTTCTTACTCGAGACATTCAGTCTGAACTTGACAAATTTAGACTTTTTACATTTCCCTTGATCTCTGAGCTATATTGTGAGTCCTCATTCTCTATTATTCTTTATTGAGCATTCCAAGTTTTATTTTGAAGAACGAGAACTTGGCCTCATCCAATGTCTTCGTTAATATGTCTGCAATCTGCCCGTCAGTTGGGACATATTGTAGATCTATGTCCCCATGCTCCACATGCTCCCAGATGAAGTGGTAACGCAACTCTATGTGCTTTGTCCGGCTGTGAGAAATTGGGTTGTTGGTTATTGCAATCGCACTAGAGGAGTCACAAAACAAAGAATAGTTTTGAAACTTCACGTTGTAGTCTTCAAATTATTTCTTTATCTATATCAACTGTGGACAACAACTGCTTGAAGAGATATACTCTGACTCGGCTATTGAGATTGCAACACAGTTCTACTTCTTACTACTCCAGGAAATGAGCCTTCTTCCTAGGAATTAGCAAGTCCCAGAAGTGCTCTTCCAGTCATCTTTGCTACCTACAAAATATGCATCTGAAAAATCAATTAGTTCGATATCATTACTTCTTGGGTACAAAAGCCAAGATTTGTTGTACCTTTAAGGTATCTCAAAATTCGCATTGCAGTAGCATAGTGAGATTCTTTAGAGTTCACTTGAAATCTAGCACATACACATGTTGAGAACATTGTGTCTGCTCTACTGGCAGTAAGGTAGAGCAAGGATCCAATTATGCTTCTATACTTGGTTTCATCAAAAGGTTTACCTTTCTCATCCTTATCCAGAGACACAGCTGAACCCATTGGAGTCCTCATAGAGGTTGTGTTCTCCATTCCAAATTTCTTAATTAGCTCATTGGTGAACTTTGTCTGCGAGATGAAAATTCCATCTTCAGATTGTTTCACCTGAAGCCCTAAGAAATACTTCAGCTCTCTCATACTGCTCATTTCAAAATTCCCTTGCAAAAGTTTAAAAAACTTCTTGCAGAGGTTTTCGTCAGTAGAGCAAAAAATAATAACATCGACATAGATTTGCACTAGGAAAATCTTGCCTTCTATTTCTCTAAGAAATAATTTCTTATCTATCTTTTCCATTGTGAACTTGTTCTCAAGAACAAAGCTAGACAACGTCTCATACCAAGCTCGAGAAGCTTGTTTCAAACCATATAATTCTTTAGATAACAGATAAACAAAATCAGGAAAGTTAGAGTCAATGAAACCTGGAGGTGGTTCCACATATACCTCTTCTTTTATGTTATCATTAAGGAAGGCAGAATTCACTTCCATCTGATAGACAGTGAAGCCCTTAAGAGCAGCATATGCTAGGACAACCTAATTGCCTCTAGCCTTTCCACTGGAGCATACGTCTGGTCAAAGTCGATTACTTCTTCTTAGCGATATACTTTGGCGACGAGTCTGGCCATGTTCTTTATGATCGTTCCATCCTCTTCTATCTTGTTCTTGTAGACCCACTTTTTCGCGATGACATTCTTAACTTTGGGTCTTGGAACAAGTTTCCTAACTTGACAACGCTTGAAATGATTTAATTCTTCTTCCATTGCCATTTACCATGATGCGTCTGAGTTTGCTTCCTCAAACTTCTTTGGTTCAACCTGTGAGAGAAAACTCAAATATAGATTCTCGTTAGATGTACCTCTATGAGTTCTGACACCATCCCTGGGATCTCCTATGATTTGGTCCATTGGGCGATCCTTTAGATGTCTGAGCTATAGAGTCCATGCAGACAACATAGTGTGATACTTGCATTGTTAAGGACGAAGCGCTTACAACCAAGAATTCTAAAATATGCAACAGTCAGTTTCCTGCCTTTTAGAAGTTCGTAAGGTGTCTTATTATGGTTCTTGTTTATGAGTGCTCGATTTTACAGGTGACACATAGTGTTGACGGCTTCAGCCCAAAAGTATTCTGGTAGTGAGGCATCACTCAACATAGTCCTGCAAGCCTCTATGAGTGTTCTATTCCTTCTCTCAGCCACTCCGTTCGGTTGAGGAGTATAGGGAGAGGAAAACTCATGAAAGATACCTAGGCTTTCACAAAATTCTGTCATGGCCCCAGACTTGAACTCTGTTCCATTGTCACTTCTGATTTTGACTATGGAACAGTTGTATTCATTTAGGACCTGCCTGACAAAATTAGTAAAGATGTCAAAAGTATCTGACTTGTGTTTTAGAAAGAACACCCACGCAAAGCTCGAGTAATCATCAACAATAACCAATGTATAATCCTTACCTCCCAAACTTCTAACTTGTAGTGGACCGAACAAATCCATATGAAGTAGATGTAAACATCTATTAGAATCTTTGCCAATAACGCTTTTAAAAGCAGCCCTTGTTTACTTGTCTTTTACACATGCGTTGCAAGGTCTATCTTTAGCGTACTTGACATTTGGGGCATCACGTACTAAATTCAGAGAAAATAATTTATTAATAGTTTTGAAATTAATATGTACGAGTCTCTTGTGCTATTGGTCACCAAGAGACATACTATCTTTAGCCAAAAATCACACTGGTGTAGAAGAGTCTATACAAATAAAATTCAAACAAAATATATTTCTGCTTCGAGTGACTGATAGAATCGTTTCCATATTGTCAACCGATTTTATCAAACACTTATCTGCATGAAATTCAACAATGTATCCTTTATCGTAGAGCTGGTTTATGCTTGTAAGATTATGTTTCAATCCATCAACATAAGCCACATCTGAGAAGGATACACTACCTTAGAGATCATACCATAGCCTTTTGTAATTCCTCGGTCTGAACCTCCAAAGATGACCTTTGGCCCATTCAAGATTGCAGAATAGTTTTAAAGAAGGCTTCTTGTCCCGGTCATATGTCAAGAACAACCACTGTCCAAGTACCATATAGGAGTTTTTATGGCCTTTGGACATACCTGCAATTACAAATCAATTTGCCTTAGGATCCAAAACACATTTGGGTCCTTGGTCTCAAGTTAGAACACTCCCCCTACAAGTATTAGAATTATGAGTGGTCTTCCTCACATTACTAACTTGAGGAGTTACAAAAACTCTGGAATTAAACCAGCAGTCAATGGCAAAGTGACCAATTTTGCCACAACACCAACAATGAAACCTGTTGTATCTTTGCCTCAAATTCTCCTGCTTGACCATTTGAGAAGGTGGTATAGCAGAGGCAGCTTTCTTAGAAGAAGAAGCTTCATGGTGATGGAAATCACATGTCTTCTTCTCCTTGAAAGTCTTTTCTACAATAGGCTTTACCTTTTGTGCCTTCTTGATGTTATGACAATGATTATAAGGGCCATAGCTCTGAAGAGTAATTTCTTCATATGGTGCCTTAAAGACACTTTCACCAAAGTTACGGGGACAAGTACATCCCTGTTAACGAGACATGGGCTCTACATAAGTAGGCCTAGCAAAGTGACCATAGGACGAGTCAAGATCAAACTCGTTCCATAGAAATATGACCTTCTTAAAAGAAGTCTGATCTTCAGGAACTTTCCCCTTCTCTTTGGCCAAAGCCTTCTTGGCCGCTTCATTCTTTCTTTGAGCCTTATTCCTCCTAGAAGATTTACTAGGAGCTTCAACATGGCCTAGCCCAGCACCATTGGCCTTAGCTGAGAATTCAACAATGAAAGGAAGGACAATCTTGGGCTTTGAGAAACTTTCAACAAGTTACTTTTCTGCTTCAAGTTGTGCTTCCAATTCTTTTATGATCTTCTCTTTTAGGTCTAGGTGCTCGAGAGCCTTATTTTATTCTAATGTCAGCATTGAAGTTCTCTCTAAGTGAGTCCGTCTTAGCGACTTCCTCTCTCAAAGTTCTCTCTTCATCCTTGAGAGACTTTATATCTTTGGCCTGAGTTTTAACGACCTTTCGGCATTTGTCGTAAGCCTTGATCAACTCCTTATACTAGGCCATGAGTTCAGACTCATCGTCAGAAGAGCTATCCTTATGATCATGTTCAGAAACATCAGATTCAGAAAGAGCAGTATGAGCATTTACCTTCCCAATGAACTGGGGTTCTTGTTCATCATCAGTTTGAGCCATTATCTGGAAGTAGGCTTCCTCTTCTTCACTTGACTCAGATGAGTCAGAGTTGCTAAGAGTCTTGCCCTTCTTGGCTACAAGGCTTCTCTCTGTTCTCTTCTTATTGTAAGAAGATTTCTTCTCCTCCACTTTTCCACCCTCTTTTTTCTTGTGGGGGAAGTCAGCAATAACGTGACCTGGCTTATTGCTGCTATAACAAACAATGTCTACAGAAGTATGTTTGTTCTGTTTAGAGTTATACTTGTCTTGGCTACTAGAGACTTTCTTGTGTCGATCACCATCATGACGTGATATTCTGTACGAGGCATCCTTGCCTCTCCATTACTTCTTCTTTTTCAAGAGTTTCTTGAACTGTCTTGAAAGTAGAGGGAACTCTCCTTCAGATAGTTCTGTTCCTGAGGTACTTGGCTTTGAGGTTTCTTCATCACTTTCTTCTTGTGCTGGGGCAGGAGAGGCAGCCTTGTAATTCCTTGAGGTGCCTGCCTTTAGAGCTACAGACTTCTCCTTGGATGAAGACCTATTCTTCTCTTCTTCAGCTTTTCTTGAATTAATTTGCAGCTCATATGACATAAGCTTTCCGTAGAGATTTTGTGGGTCAGTCTTAGCTAGATTTCCAAATTCCCGAATAGCACAGACCTTGCTAACCCATTCCTTAGTTAGGGATCTCAAGAACTTATCATTCAGTTCTCCATTGGTGAAGACTCGACCGTATACTCCTAGGCAGTTAACTATCTTGAAGAAGTTTTCAAAAGTGTATGAAATTGTATCCTTGGGTCCTTGTCGGAAGGCTTCATATTTTTGATTAATAAGGGATCTTCTGTCATCCCTAACTTCTTTTGTGCCTTCCATCAAGGTGACGAGGGATTGCCACATATCCTTAGTGGATTGGCATTGAATCAGGTTCTGCATCATAGAGTCATCAATTGCACTTGCGATAATATTTTTGGCCTTCTTGTCTAAAGAGACAAGTGTAATCTCATCTTTGTCCATATCCATTACCTTCTTAGGAACTTTTTTTGGAGGATCTATAGTGAAGACGGTCATAGGAACATAAGGACCTTTTTCAACAATCATGAAGATCCTTGGATCTACAGCTTCCATGAAAAATTTAATCCTCTCTTTCCATATGGGAAAGTTGTTCTTTGTACACAAGGGAAGATTAGCAAAATACTTGGCCTTGTCCATACTTGGATAACTCAAAAGGCAACTTGGGACAGATCAGATCAAGATGATCAACCTGGCTTTGATACCAATTGAAGTTATTAGTTGTCTACCAAAATCACGCAGATGGGGGGGGGGGGGTGAATAGGTGAGTTGAGCTTCTTTTGCGGAATAAAAAATTAAGCGATCTATGCACAAAAAATAACAACTAAGCAATCACATAGGACACAGAGATTTATAGTGATATACTAACCTTGGGTACATACACTTTCCACTCACCGATCTAGCAAAGCACTAGACTCGGATACTCTACCATTCTCAGACTAAAAGCAATCCTACACCTCAGAACAACGTTCCTATAACTCGATCCACAAAACGGATCGACACTCGGAAGATGAAAACTTCCTACAACTCAGAGAACAATGCTCCTACACTTTTAGAATAATCTCCTACAATAATAAATTGAAATAAGAAATACAAACAGTTTCTTTTCTCAGATCTAGAAATTTCTGCCTAGGTCTTCCTTCTTGAACTTTGCGGCACAGTCAGAAAACTTTGAAGAACACACCGCAAGATTCGATCTAAAAATTCTTGACTCACAAGATCAAAGAGAAGATGAAGAGATTGAAGAACAATCTTGATCTGCAAGTCGACTGGTCTGAATCTCCTTGAACGAAAGCCCTTGGTGATTTGAACGATGAGCGGCGACGACGACTTCCGTTTAGGAAAGAGAAAACCGATTCAGAAAATCTTAGAATATTTCTTTAATGCGCTTCTTAGGGTTAGTTGGAATGACAAGAGTTTATATAAGATCTCCCTAACGGTCATAATTAACATTAATGATGGCCACATGGACCAATCATGTCATTTCATTTGAAAATCGCGTTTGTTAGGACTTAGCGAAATTTTCTGTAAAAATGACTTGATTACTCTAGTGAAAGAAGAACTACTTGAGTACTAAAATGAGTTCTCGAGAAGACAATATTAGACTACTTAAGAAGAAGCTCTTTAGGAAATTTCAGAACAGGATCATAATCACTCGAGTGCTAGAAATGTTACTTGAGAGATGGAGGTGAACTTCTCGAGAAAAAGACTTAGAGAAAATTCAGGGAGATAAAACAGATTACTCGAGTACTAGATATAGACTTCTCGAGAAGTAGACAGGCCTCTCGAGTATAGGAACTACACTACACGAGTGGAGTAAATACTACTCGAGTACTTTCCTTCTATCACTTGAGTCAAAGAGCTCATCTATGCGAGTGGTGAACTTGACTACTCGAGTATAATACTTAGAAAGATTCTGAGAGGGAATATCTGTCAACTCGAGAAAGAGAAGAAGTCTACTAGAGTAATGTACTTGGACACTCGAGAAATAGATTCAAATTTCTCGAGAACCATTTCCTTTAATCGAAATCCAGACTAGACTTACTCGAGTACAACTAAGGTTCAACTTGAGTACTAGAATTCTGTTCGAGTTAAACACTTAGAAAAGTTTGGTTTATGAAGATTTTCCTTCCTTCAATGGAATCAACAACGTGTCTTTCACTAACAAACCAAGTGCTTGAAAAATGAAGTGTATCCCAATAAATAGGCTACACATGAGTCAACACCATGGATCACACAATAAGAGATTACATTGTATGGTTTTGTGTTTGATGACCCATTGTAGACTGACATTGGTCTACACTTGTCAATTGAGTCCTGCAAACATATAACTCAAACAATACATCAAATACAACTTAATTCATCTTAGTTCAAGGGTGACTTCATACAAATCTGGGTTACTGTGGATACAATACCCAACCTAGAATCTGAAAATAGTAGTACGGAATAGGCATGCTAGGTGAACCCATCCGGATGGGTTGGTCTAGATTGGTGATGTTTTATTTTGTCGTGTCAGAGAAGACTCCGAGTATAAATGAGTAGTTTACGGGCTCTGTGGGTTATAGCTGTGAAATGAGAGTGGCAGAAAGTACTGAGGTGAGCTCCAGGAAAATACCCTAAAAATAACACAGTTTGCATAACTGTTTCATATCACAGGGATACAACGGGTATCGCTGGTGGTAGCTCTTGGTGAGTTGTGATTGTTATGAAAAACAAATTTTCTGGCACTACAGGATACTGTATGGTATTGTCTGGAAGGATGTTCCAGTTGTGGCTGAGTCTGGAAATAGAAGATAGTTCTGTTGCAAACGCCAGGCGATAGTTACTATCACCGGCAAAAGCTTCCAGATAGCTTATAACTTGCAGGACTTGTCTCTTGGAGACTAAAGGGAAAGCAGGTGAGCCGTGAGCCTAGGTATCTAGCTATGGTCGTGAGTGCTATGGTGTATCGATTACAGGCTTAGGTCCTGGGGACCTGGTGGGCAGCAGAAAAAGTTGAGAGCTTGAAGAGCCCAGCTAAAGAAGGTCAGAGAGCCGAACGGGAAAGGGGAGGCTGACCCGAGTCTTGTCATTTTCCTTGATGGCTGGGACCATCGGCATTGGCATGGCGATTTGAGCAACGGGATGTGGCTGAAATGTACCCACGTTATGTCATTCGGAGTAGATTGCCTAAAATAACTAGCTTTCGTCGTTGACATAATGAGAGTCTTAGGCACTATGCCGGAAAGACTAGAATGCTCAAGTGAACCATCAAGTTCGGGATTATGGATGGTGATGGGACCCGGATAAGTCCGGTACACCGAGAATGTACCCTCAGTGCACGGAACGTTTGGCCATTGAGGCACTCATTTGTGATATAATGAATGGTGCTTATGTCCACCTCCTTGTGTTATATCTGCTGTATTAAGGCTATGCCTGCAAGGAAGGAATATCGTTACCCCGGGAATGGGGTACGGTCATTATAAATTGGTCATTTGAAAGCTGAACGTTACATTGTTTGCCGCCCTTGAGGTGGATTGTCCCTGTGGAGGTGCTGGAGAGCCAAGCGGGAAATAGCGGGTTACTGCCCCTGTTTCTATGTCGGCCCTCGATGACCAGTGAAGGCTTATTATTGTTTTAATGTGTGGTCGTCCTGCGTATCAATGTAAGAAAATACTTGTGTAAAAAGGAAACCGCTGTAAGGCCTTAAGGCCATTTTGACTTTGGTGTATTTTTGTAAACATTCCGATTTAGTTTTTATTAGTGGACATTTATACTGCTTGAGTTCAAAGTGCAACCTCTAAAGCTTGCCCTAGAATGCTCTGAGTTAGGATGCATGTAGTTTTGATATTAATATGTAACTTCGCCAACTATCTGTGGAATATGGTGTGGGCCCCAGTCAGACCCTTTGTAATATTTCATGTGACGGATGGAGGTGTTACAATTTTGATATTAGCTTGTCTTGGTCTTCCTTCTCCGAATTTGTTGTTGAATTCTTTTGAGGGGTGGCGAGCATGTGCTTGTGCTTACCGTTATAACACAAATGAACTCAAGAATGTCCACTTAATAATGAAAATACACAAGTTTAAGGAACATGTGCATTCCTAATAGTCGTTGTTTGCCTTTTTGTAGTCGCTAAATTGAATATTTTACACCTATAGGTGACTAGAAGTGGTGCGGGGAGTCTGAACACCAATGTTCTGTTGAGAGTGCTGTTGGAACACTCTATTACTGATTTAGGTCAGGATCACTATATCTCTTAGGAAACCTGTTTTGACCTTATTGTATAGATCTAAAGGTCAATTAGAATTGAGTCTAAGGGTTAGTACTTAGGTTTGGAAGCTGCCCTCAAGACCAGGTTTTTCAGTTTGGAGACTAATTCTTTTCGTCGAGCTCAGTACGACGAATCGTCGAACTCCAATCGACGATCGTTGAGCTCACTTCGACGGATCGTCGAACTCCATTCGACGATCTCTGAGCTCAACTTCATCAAGTCGTCGAACTCCATTCGACGATCTTCGAGCTCAGATCGACGATCTTGACTCCAGTTGGTTTCTCTATCTCTGAGCTCAGTTCGACGATAGTTGAGCTCAGATCGACGATCTCTATTTCTGTCTAAGTCCAAATCTCTGAGCTCAGTACGACGATAGTTGAGCTCAGATCGACGATCTCTGTTTCTGTCTAAGTTCAAATCTCTGAGCTCAGTTCGACATTTTTCTGAAGAGTTCAACGATTTTCAAGATTCAAATTTGGAGAGCTGTGGAATTACTGTCAGCATTTAATTCAGAGATCTTACAGCTGTTTTCATTTATTCTGGAGCAAGTTTCAAGGAATTATCAAGGAATGTTTTTATTGGACTTTCCTCCAGAAGACAAATGCAATTAAGGAAGTCATTGATGACAGGCCAACAACTATCTTGGACAATGGACAATTTCTATTCAGATAGAAGAAATAAAAGAGAATTCTTCAACTTCTGTAATATCAATCCAGTAGAGAACTCTGAGAAAGAAAAGAAGAGGAATTTTCTCTGCAACAACTCTCACAACAACAATCACACAAGAGAAAGAAAAAGAGCTGCAAACATTTCTCAGTCTTAAGATTCATACAGAACACCAACACCAAAAGGAGATCAACAAACTGATATCTTCAGATCTCTTTTTCAAGTGTTCAAGGCCATCATCATTCAAGACTCCAGACACCTCACATTTCAGTTGCTGCTGAAATCATCATTTGCTGGAGATCAATTTTCTGAAGGCCTATCATCCTACTGCAAAGCTTCATTTCCTGAACAACTCAAGATCTCAGGGGGAGCTTTGACAACATCACTGAATCCACATAGTCTTCTCACTGTGATTGAGAAAAGAAGACTTTCATCACTCTCTCATCCCCACCTATGTAAAGGGTTTTTCAAACTCCCTTCAAAAGTTTGTGATTGGTTTCTGAGACCTTATCAAAACTCAGTGGTGGCAAGACACCTGATCAGAAAATCTGGTTTGGTTTTTGAGCACCTTATCAAAAACTCATTGGTGCCCAGGACAACTGATCAACTCATCCTGCAGTGGATTCCTACCTAGGGTGGTAGAAGAGTGGATGTACCCAGATTGGTTGGGGAACCACTATAGATCCTTTTGTCTTCTGGTTGCTTGTGGTTCTTTTGTTTCTGGCTGTGGCTTGAGATTAGTTTCTTTTGTAGATTGTGATTATTCTGTGGTTAGATTTACTATTTGCTTCCCTGTTCACATTAGAATACAACAACTGTTGTAAAAGTTTTTAGCAAGCACCATACTCTATTCACCCCCCTCTAGAGTATATCAGATCTAACTCACACTTTCAATTGGTATCAGAGGCAGGTTGGTTAAAAATACCACATCTCAGTGGTTGCACAGTATAATATCTGAACCCAAAGATCACTAGTTAGATCTGCTTGTTTTGATTTTGTTATTAGAATTTTTCTTCACAAAACATGGCCCAAAATAAAGATTATGCTAGCACCAGACCTCTAGTGTGCAATCTGTCTAAGTTTGCACTTTGGAAAGTAAGGATTAGACTATACATGAATTCTATTGATGAGGACATTTTTAATTCTGTTTTGACAGTTTGTCCAAGACCTCCAGAGAACACAAGTACAAATGTTGTTCCACCTCCTTCAGGAACAGATGCAGAGATCAAGAAGTGGAAGGTAGAAGATACAAAGGCTATGAACATCTTAGCCCAGACTATGTCTGATGACATATTCCAAAAGGTAGCTGAATGCAACTCAGCAAAGGACATCTGGGACAAGCTATCTAAAATCGTCTCAGGATCTGCTGATGAAAGAAAAGACAGAAGATCTCACCTCATAACCCAATATGAGAACTTCAAGAAAGGAGAAGCTGAGTCAGTAGGAGATATGTACAATAGACTCAGTCTCATAGTCAATGAGCTGAAAACCTTGGACAAGGAGATCTCATTGACTGAGCTAAATGACAAAATCCTAATGTGCTTCCCAACCGACTGAAGATCTTGTTGGTTCTCCAATTGGCGTCCAACAAGGTTAAGGACTCTAAGATCTCAGCTCTAGAGAGTAGTCTAGAGAATGAGAAATGAATAGTATCAAACTTTTCCAAAGTTGATGCTATAAAGAGAAAGCAAGAAAACGGGTGGATCTCCCGGATTATCAATTCGTGGAGAAATGGGGAAACGGTGTTCCGACCCCCCACTCCAAGCAGGAATGTAACTCATCATGCCTTCAGGTATGACCACAGGAATAGTCGTGGTCACTACAGGGGTGATCTGTCCCCATGTGGAGACACCCACAGTGCAAGGGCCGTCGTGGCAACCCATGAGAGAATACCTAAGGCTCATTCTGAGCCCTTTGTATTCACTGCCACTGCCTCAACTCGGTGTGAATCTACATGTCCCTGCTCACAGAAGACTTCTCACCACCCGAGGACACAGAATAGGGAGGATAGAAGTCATGGTGTAAGTTTTCATGGGGCCTCTGGAAGGGGGATACCTGTGAGAAAGGCACCACCTTCCCGGCCTCATGACGCTCACAACATGCATTCCTTCCACCCTTCCACGTGTCACGATGGAGGAGAAAATTTTGTGAGGCGATCATGCTCTATCCCGGTTAGACCTAGGACCGTGAATACCTCAGTCACTAGATCAGGTCGGAAACGGCGATACAACATTCACCCATATTGGTGCTGTGGCAAAGTGGGGCACTTTGCCATCGACTGTTGGCACAACCCCTCTATGCCCACGGCAAGGGCTTATCCACATTCACGGGACAGAGGTAGTCTTCCTGACAGGTTTTCTGAAGGAAGGCAGTTGCGTGCTTATGCTAACAGGAACGTAGGACCCAATATGATTTGGGTTCCTAAGGTAAGGTAATTCTTTTTTGCAGGGTAGTCTAGGTTCCCGTAAATATGATGGGAACTAGACAGTAGGTGTTCCACGACTGAAATGGAACATGCATCTGGAATAACATAAGTGACATATATATATTTCAGCATACTCACATCGAGCACCTGGTATGTTATAGTCAGAGAGACTCATTGTTAACTCTCATAATCCCAGGTACTTCTGATCAGTTCAAGGACTTGCGTCATATTGCATCCTCATTTACATATATATCTCTATCTATGTGTATATTTATACTTATGCTTATACATGTATGTGTGCACATCTAAGGATAGGTTAACTCGATACATGCAAACCTTTATACATCAATAAAGAGTTAACGAAGATATGTCATTGTGAATCTCGACAACTCACAAGTGACATCAAGAAGTTTTTGGAAAAGCCTCGTTCAAACCCTAATAGATTGGCTTTAAAATATATATATGTATTTATCATATTTATATTGACTTGACATCAGAAGAATTCGAAAATGTTGCAATGCTTCTAAACGTGAAAATTCCTAGTAAAGAAACCTTTCAATTTCGACTTAGACAAATCCCGCCGACCTTTCATTTCCACGGGACACTTACCACAGAGCTGAAATCCCGCCGACCCTGTATATACTTGGAATCTCACCGACCCCTCACCTTCCTTAAGAATCCCGCCGAAGGAGCCAGCTACACGAATCCCGCCGACCTTCGCAGAAAACACGCCAAATCGCAAGGTTTCTTCCGCCGACCCGCAGGAAGCTCGTCGCACCGCCTTCGCAAAATCCCGTCGAATCCCGCCGAACCCTGCAGGAAGCTCGTCGCTACACGAATCCCGCTTCTCCGTCGTCTTCCCGTAAGTTCCCGCAAGGTTCTCGTCGAATCGCACCGGCTTCCGTCGAATCCCGCCGAGCCTCGCAGAAAACTCTCCTATCCACCGTAGGTCTTCCCAAAAGACGCTCAAGGAAGAGTTCTCGCAGGAAGCTCACCAACTCACTTCCATCTACGCCCTTAGGTAACCTCTTCCTCACCCGTACTTGGACGTTCTCACTAGTGACGCTTTCCTTTTGAATGTTCATTAAAGTTTAGAGTAGGGCTTCTCTCTCTAGATCTGCAATGGCTCCAAGGACAACTGCTGTGTTGGTCACTGGTTGCGAGCTTGTTCGGACTGGGTTCTCTCACGCCTCGGACGAATTCCGCAACATCATTCTGATGCTGGAAGAGGCTGGGCTAACATTCGTCCTGGAGCACCCTTGCAAAATCTTGGACAAAGAGGTGCTGGAGTTATTCGCCACCGCAAGACTCCGAAATGGAGACTCACTAATCAAAAGCAAGGTGGCTGGGGCAAAGGTCAAGCTGTCTGCCAGCAAGCTGACTCGCTTCCTGCAGCTTTCTAGCTCGGAGCATGAGGACTATCTGGAGGACGATAACAAAACCAGAACTCTCTTATTCTGCGGTCTCCCACGAGGAACTCGGTCAATAAAGAGAAAGGATATGAATAAAGAAGGGAAGCTCCTGTCTGACATTATTGGAAAGGTGAGCCAAGCCGGGCTCTCATGACCATATCTCAGCGGATATGTTCAAGATCCTGATAGCTGTTGTCTGCCGTAAAAGGTTCAACTGGGGGGAGTTGCTGTTCGAGAAGATCAAGGACACCTTGGGCTCTCCGAGTTTTGGCCGTATCATAAGTCTGTATCTAAATCAGCTAAATGGAGACAGGTTTTACATGAGCAAAGGTGTTCCTCTACACTACTTGAAGAAGATGGACTCAAGTGTGTTTGACCGATGGGAGAGGTGTATTGGGCAGACTGTCGTGGAAGAACAATAGGGAGTATCTCCAGCAGTCACCCCCAATGAAGTTCCTGATACCTTGACTGCAGGAATTGAGGGGGAGCCTCTACCCCCTCATACTGATGTAGTTTCTGACATCTCCCAGCTGGCCAGAGATGCTGTGGCAGATCTACACGTAGAAAGTGAACCTGAGATGGAGCATGAGGAGGCCCTGAACCGAAACGATCAAGGAGCCGAAGCTACTGTGCTGGAGACTGCTGACAAAGAGTCAGAAGAGGCTGCTGATGAAGATGAATTTATGGATGATGATGGAGAGGAAGACGAGAATGAGGGACATGAAGCATTGGAGGCTCCGGATCTTTTTGAACCTCCATCTGACAAGCATGCACCAGTGGAGGGGGAGTCAGAAAAATCTACCGAGGCCGCCAGCATTCCACCATTAGAGACTGTGCTTGTATCCAGCTCTACAGATGCGTCTGCTGAAGTGCACGGCCAAGCAGCGCCTCCGGATCTTCCATTACGAGATGAGCTAGCCACTCACACCGTGGTTGTCATTCAAGGGATAGTGGATGAGCTTAAAGACTCTTTTGAAAAAGCTCAAACTAAAATGCTGCAAAGAATTAAGAAGTCTGAACATCTCATGCTCAAGAATATGGTGGAGATCAATCATAAACTTGACGTGATGGACAAGAAATTTGAAGAGAAGTATACCGCGGCCGGCGAGGCTGTCACACTTCTTATGGCCGGATTGAAGAAGAACACCGACACTCTTGTTGTAGTAAATCAGAATGCACATGTTGTAGCCAACAACATTCAAACGTTTGACGGTAATATGGTAACTCTTAACGCCAATCAGCAAGCCTTAGTCAATGAATTCTCCCGGACCTCAAAGCATATTGATGACTCGCTGCACTCATATGCCAATTCCATCGCGGTCGAAGCCAAAAAGGGGGAGGAAGAGTATCTCGCTAAGATGGTTGAGCTTCAAGAAATCATGATCACAAACTTCGAACAGTCAAATAAATATGTCTATGAGAGCTGCTGGTGGATGCTACAACAGGCATTAGGCATCGATTTGAATCCTGCAGGTATTCATGCTCCTGAGACTTCTATGGCTGCTGCGGGAGTAAGTGCCGCTGAGGGAGTAAGTGCTGCTGATGTTCCCATGCGTGAAGCTGATGCTAGGGCTATTTCTAAAGCAAAATTGATGAGCATGTTTGACATATTCCCTCAGCAGCACTTGCAAAAGCCAGGGGCAAGCGAAAAGCTCAAGAAGGGACCTCCAAGGAGACACAGGCTGAAAAGAGAACTCGACTGAGTGAGGAGGAAGTAAGAAATGAAAAGTGGAGTCCAGTTTCAAATAATATCATCTTGGACACCTTTTGGCTACAAGAAAAAGGAGAACTCAATCGCAACGAAGTATACAGCCAGTATGAATGGGAGATGCATAAGACGTATGAAGCCAAAAGGAACATCTTTTTCAGAAACAACACGGATGCAGATAAAGTTCCTCCTCCCAGATATTACCCGAAGCCTAAAGAGTACATGGAGAGACAAAGGAAGAAGTTTTTGGCGCAAAAACTCAAGGATGACTTAGCTAAGGAAAGATAGTCAACAACTTGTAGCTTGTCATTCTCTCCTAAGAATATTTAATGCTTATTGTTATGATATGAACAATTCTGAGATTATATATATATATATATATATTTGTATTTGAATATGTGAATGACTCAAGTCCTGATCTGGTTGTTTGTATTCTCTTGTGCTGCATGTTTAACTTCTGAATGCTGTTTTTTATTAGTTGATTAGTGTTATTCATCTTAGCTAGTAGGGTTTTGGCTTCGTCAAATAGGGGGAGATTGTTGGGTATTGTATCCACAATCACCTGGATTTGAGGAATCCACCTGTCAAGCTAAGATGAATTCACAATGTATTTGATGAAACTTCTTAAGTTGTGCTTGCAGTTCTTACACGCTAAGTGCACACCAATGTCAGGGTGCAGTAGGTCAATATACACAGGTCTGCACGACGTAATCCCTCGTTGAGCAGATCAGTGTGTTGGCCTACGTGCACTCTCTCCATTGGAGTGCACTTACTTTCAAGTACAGGGTCGTGCTTATGCAAGAGAAGACAAGGAGCAAGGATGGGTCAAGGAGCAGCTCTAGGGTGGAAAGACGAAAATTCGTCTAAGTATAATTCGACGAGAATCACCAAGTGATTCTCGCCGATTCGGCGAGAATCACTAGTGATTCTCGCCGAATCGTCGAGAATCATTAGTGATTCTCGCCGACTCTTTCCGGCTACCTCAAAACGGTGCCAAGTAAGATTCGGCGAGAATCACTAACGATTCTCGCCGAACCCATCGCAGAACAGATCCTGAATACAAAGTTATATTCGTTGAGAATCAACAAATGAATTGTCGAGAATCACTAGTGATTCTCGACGAATCGTCGAGAATCACTAAGTGATTCTCGCCGATTCGTCGAGAATCACCTATGATTCTCGACGAATTATACTTGGCGATTTCTCGGGATGCTGCTGGACCGGATTCTGCCGCTGGACTAGTTTGAACCGGTTTTCGGGTTATTCGTGTGGGACCCACAACGGTCATATTGTATGGGTCTAGAGTGTATAAATACATGGGTATTTTTGAACAACAAAAAGAGCGAAGTAGACAAGAAATATGCGAGCACGGACAAACCCTAAATCGTCGCTTCCGCTCCGCCGCCGCCGCAGCCGCTCGCGACAAGTTGGACGCCGCTGTTGATCGCGTTTCTTCTCGATCTCCGGCGACAGAAGCTTAGCAAAGCTTTGGGTCTCACGTGTCTATCCAGAGATCTCTTGTCTCTCGATTTGTTGATCGGGAAAAACTTCCCCGTCCGAATCGATCGAGACGACCGATCCTCGTGTGACCGTTGGTAGACCAAGCTAGTTTCGCTACGAAGATTAGATCTCTAAGTTCAGTAGCCGCTCATCATCATAGCCGCCGATCCCGAAGCAAGCCGTCGCTCGTCTTACCGCCGCCGGCTCCGGGGAGATCCTCTCCAAGAGAGACCAAGGTTGTAGACTCTTCGTTGACTTCACGAACACGTCGTCGAACGAAGAGGAACACCGTAGTCTCCAAACGAAGTTTGTATCTCGTGTACATTCTATTTTACTTTTGTTGTAAAGGAACGATTGTTCCGTATTGTAAGGGTTGGGTGCAACCCGGTTTGTGGGAGTGTTGACTCCTACGTGTGGAAGGGTTCCTTCCGATAGTGCAGGGATTGGATTTCAATCCTGTTGGAGAAGAGACCGAGTCGTCCCTTGTTGGGAGATAGGTCGAAGGGGGAAAGTGGATGTATCCAAGTCGGGGAACCACTATAAAGGTCCTGTGTATTCTGTGTGCTGTGCTTTTTATTTTTATTGTGCAGGTACATTCGTAAATTCCGCAAAAGCGTTGCACGTCACCTATTCCCCCCCCCCCATAGGTGAACTTTGTTGACACTAGGTGGACTTTCACTAGGGTTCCACAGAGTCGGCATTGTGGCAGGATCGTGGGATTCCGAGAATAATTTCTTCAAAATTTGCAATATCCTTCATCAACTCACTGTTTATCTATTTATAATAAAATAAAGGCTAGTGCATCCCACCTTCAACGATTATGATTTGCCGAAGGTGGGGCCACTCAAATACATCATCCAAACTAATGAAGTAATATAACAAATTGATTCGCAACGTAAATCCGGTCACATCTGCGGAGTCCAATCGTTGATCCGGGCACACCATATATGGAAAGTCGTCAATTGGCCCCAAACGGGCCCAAAACTCATCCTCCACTGGAGGTCCCCATCCCTGCCCCGTGACACTAGATGCTCTTACTAGAATGAGTTTGTGATCTATTTCTTGGAATGGGCCCAAACATTCTTTTGCAAGTTTTTTTTGAATGACTTAATTTTTTTATTAAAAGACCTGGTGTTGAAACCGGAATCCGGCCTCTTGTGGAGTTCTGCCCTTGGGGAAGGGGTGGTCTCGCGCCTACTTCGCTCCTGCAAGAAAAACAACAGAAGAGACAAGAAAGAACAGACCCAAGGGCTCGGCAGGGAGGTCCGACCACAAACCCGGAAGATCTCTGAGCGCTTCCCCTCCTTAGCCAAGAGCCGAGCTAAGGTACCCTCAGAGAACACTTGAAGATGAGAATAAGGAGGCAATGAAAGCGTGCCCTCTGAGGTACCCCTTGGGTCTTATTTATAGATTTTCAGAGTCTGACCTGCCAATAACCAAAAGAACTGACCTGGAAGTACCAAAAGGCCCCTGGTTGGGCCTGCCAACAACCAAACTCCGCTGTTCTGGATAGCTATGTGCAGTCCAACCTGGTCTGCCAACAGCCGAACTCCGCTGTTCTGCATAGCTATTCGCACCCATGGGGAGTCAGCTCGCCTCCGATTCCGTCCGTGGGAGGCGGGCGCGACCTGGCTCTGGGGCTCGCCTACCATCATTGGGCGAGTGCGAGCCGATATGGGCGAGCTGCAAGCCTTTTGCCGGGCGGATCGGCGGTCAGGTCGCATGCGGGGGGTCAGCCGGCGGGTCGCCATCCTTGGGTCCAGCTCGCTCGCCGCGGATTGCCAGCTCGCTCGCCTGAAGTGGGCGGGAGCGGGTCAGGCCTTCTGCCGGATAGCCCGCCTCGCCGCCCGGGTGCGGGTCGCGGGTCCAGGTCCGCTCAACCTTCCTGGCGGGACCCGCTCGCCGGACACGGGGTTGTACACAATCCCCGCTCTTTTTGAGCTTGAATCAAGCTCGGAAAGAATCATCCAATCCGCGTGTTCGGCGAGCCCTGTGCTGAGCTGGCAGGGAATCTTCTGGTGGGGGCCCACTGTCCTGTTATAAATACACACCGCTAACCCCTGGAGGAGGCTCCCCAGATCCCTTCGTTTCCTTTGAGCAGACCCTAATTTCTCGATGCCGGTTAGCGAAGAGGTGCGAGCTCGCCTGGCGGCAGCGAGCCTGAAGACTCAGGAGGAGGCTCTCGAGGCTGCTCCTTGGTTATCACGCGGGTCTCCCGGCCCTGTCTTCAGGCCGGCGAAGGGGAAGATCGTCAGGCGGTCTCTGGTGGGTGACTGTCCGGGCTCCAGCTCGGCCGCGGGTGTCGAGGTAATCCCCGGTGGACGTGTCCTTCTGCGAGTTATTGCTGTACCTTTGACCCTTTGCTTTGCAGGCGATTCCCTGTGAAGATGTGGGGAATGGAGGAGAGGATCGCCACTCTCGCGAGTCGCCTGAGAAGGTCGCTGGCTCCCCGGTTCCGGATCGCCCGCCTCCGGAAACTCCCTGTCCGGCGGTCTCCCACGGGCTGGGGAAATCTCTTGAGACCCTCGAGGGAGGAAACTTTCAGGGTCGGCCGGGCTCTTCTCGCCCATCTGTCGGTGCGGGCGACGTGCCAACCCCTGGTGAGCTGGTTTTTATCGTTGGGCTTCGTCTCTTGCTCGCTCCCTCTGACTCGCCTCGCTTGCAGGCTTTCACAGGGCCTCCCCTGAGACCGAGATGAGCGAAGGGTACTCGCCTCCGCCTGACGTGGACAGCGTTTCTGACTACCTGGGCGACCCGACCGACGCGGTCGGGATGAAGGGGCAGGTGACACGGCTGTTCCAGAAACACACACTGATGTTGAAGGAGATCATGAGGAGGGTTGATGAAGACAAGGCCGAGACTGAGGCCCGGCTCGCTGTCCTGGAGGGCCCTCGGCGTCAAGCGGAAGACGACGACGTCACCTCGCCAGGCGTGCACATAACGCGGGCCGAGGGACATCTTAGGAGCTCCACAGAGCAGGTCGGCATGGCTCAGCGGGAACTGGTGGCGGTTCGCGACTACCACGATCCTCGCGTGCCGCCGCGAGCGAGAACGAAGAGGCGGCACAGGTGGAAGTGGGTCGAGTACTGACCCAGTTGTTTGCCCCTCGCTCGCGGGATACCGCGGGGTTACCGTCATTTCGCAGTTATCTTGTACTTATAATTGCTCGCGACTCTTTTAGCCCGCCTAGGGGCCTAACTATTTTGTTGCTGAGATGTATTGAAATTATCGCCCTGCTTTTCTGTTGTTTTCTGTGTGCGGGTTAAGGGAAAGGTCCATTCATCCTTTTGCGTTGATCGGGGGAGAGGGCGAGCCGAGGGGCTCGCCAGGCGGGAGTCTCCCGTCTCGCGCGGAACGGCGTGCGGGTGCGGGTTGGGGTTGGTTCGCCCGCGCCGGTCTCCCGCGGTTGCAGCCGGGCGAGGACCGTGCCGGATCGACCTTTGAGGCGCGGCCGCGTGCGGCAAGTCGAACCGTCGGGCTGTTTTTTGGCTATCCGCACCCCGCCTTTCGGCGGGAACTTTCCCACCCTTTCTTTTTACCTATAAATAGGCCTTGCAGGCCCTTATTTCTCCACCGATTCCAAAACGTCTTCTCGCTTCCCTTTCCCCGCGAAGTGCGATTCGTGCTCGCCTCCCGTATTTACTTCGCGCGTTCGGCGGCGACCTGATGGGAATGGGCGGAGGTGGCGGCGACGCGGACGGCCGAAGCAAGTGTGCTTGGACCTTCTCCGAGCATGATTTCCCTCGCGTCGTTATCACAGAGCGCGAATACTTGGAAGCTCTTGGCGACCACATCCCAGCCGGGTTCTCTGCGAGGCGACCCGAAGAGGGGGAGAAGATCAACGACCTATTTAGGGATGAGCTCGCCATCCCTCTCGCTCACTTCGAGGTAGGCCTGCGACTCCCCCTATGGCCCGAGGTGCGCCAGGTGCTAAAATACTTCAGGGTCGTCCTGGGCCAGATGACCCCGAACTCCATCGCCGTCATGATGGGGTTCGCCTGCTTCCTGCGAGAGGAGCGGGTGGAGTTCAGCCTCGCAGTATTCCGGAAGTTGTTCTCCTTCAGGGCGAACCGAGACGGGACGGCCTACTTCTCCAGCGCCCACCTCAAGGTGCGGGAGACCGTTAACAAGAGCCACAACTGGCTGAAGAAGTTCCTGTTCGTCAAAGGGGACCTCGGCAACGTGCCCTTCTCGCCGGTGCAGCTCAGCGAGGCGAGCTACCGGCCACCCAGCCTAGGCGGCCATGAAGCCGACCTGTTCGCGTTCTTCGTCGGGAAGAACTTCGAAGTCGCGTACCTGCGCCGCCATCTTGACGATCTCGCCGTCGTCCTGCCAGGCGGAGGTTTGCCGCTCGCCGCTAGCTAGTCCTCACTTTCCCATCTTTCTTTTATCTCACCCTTTCTTTCTTCGCAGGTGAACGCGACATCCCTCTTCATCCCCCTTACGAGAGCGCTCGGATTCCCCCCGGGGTTCTCGCCCGCGCCCTGGCTGCGGATGTCGCCCAGCGCGACATCTCATCGATCCCGGCCAAGAAGCGACCGGGCGGCGGACAGTCAGCACCTCCGCCGAAGTCGGCGAAGTCCGCGGATCAGCAACCCTCCGCGAGCCAAAGAAAGGGCAAGGCTCCCGCGGTCTTGCCGACTGAGGCCCCCTCGCCCCCGCTGGTTGCTTCGACCAGCGACTCCCCGGTCGGGGCGGCGGGCACCTCCGCGCCGCCGGGCGGGTCTGAAGCCGCTGCGGGGCCGGTGCCGAGAGGGCATCGGAACTTCGGTTACGGCGAGAAGTACTTGGACCACCACCGTCTGTTCGATCCGAGTCCCTTGAGGGTTTTCCAGAACCACTCCTACTCCGAGAGAATGTCTTCCTGAGGCTCCGTCCACCCTCACCTTCCAAGGAGTCGGGCGGGTGAGCTCCTCCTCCGCTACTTCCACCACGTAGTCGGCCAAGAAGTCGGCCATCGCCTGAGCTTTGATCGAGAGCCGCGGAACGAAGGAGACGTCGAACTCGCTCAGCTCCACCGACCACTTGGCCAGCCGGCCTGAATGCTCCACCCCCTCGAAGACGTTGCGGAGGGGATGGTCGGTCACCACTCGGATCGAGTGTGCCTGGAAGTATGGTTGTAGCCTCCGAGCCGAGATGATCAGTGCGAACGCAAGCCTCTCCAAGATTGGATATCGGAGCTCGGCCTTCCTCAGGACCCGGCTGACATAATAAATAGGGAGCTGCCTCTTCCCCTCTTCTCGCACCAAGACGGAGCTTAAGGCCTCTGCCCCGACCCCGAGGTATAAGAACAAATCTTCACCCTCTTTCGGCCCCTGGAGCAGCGGGGCCTGTGTCAGCTGCGCCTTGAGGGCCTGGAATGCCTCCTCGCATTCCTTAGTCCACTCGAACCTCTGGCCCCCCCTCAGCGTTTTGAAGAAGGGGGAGCACTTCTCCCCTGCCCGAGAGAGGAAGCGGCTCAGTCCTGCTAGCTTCCCTGTCAACCGTTGGACCTCCTTCGCATTCCGCGGGGACCCCAACTCCAAGATTGCCTTGACCTTGTCCGGGTTCGGCTCGACCCCTGCGGGGGTGAGGAGGTGCCCCAAGAACTTCCCTCGGCCAGCCCCAAAAACGCACTTAAGGGGATTCAGCCGCATCTTGTATCTGCGCAGGGTGGCGAACGTCTCCTCTAGGTCCCGAAGGTGGGAGTCCACGTCCCGGCTCTTTATCATGAGGTCGTCCACGTACACCTCCAAGTTCCTCCCCCTCTGTTCCTTGAAGACCCTATCCATCATCTTTTGGTAGGTGGCCCCGGCGTTCTTCAACCCGAACGGCATCATCTTGTAGCAGTAGCAACTGTCCCCTGTGATGAATGAGACATCCTTTATGTCTGGGGGGTGCATCCTGATCTGATGGTAACCTGAAAATGCATCTAAAAAACTCATTACAGAAAAACCGACGGCTGAGTCAACCAGCGCGTCGATCCGAGGCAAGGGGTAACAATCCTTAGGACAAGCTTTATTAAGAAGGGAGAAATCGATACATAAGCGCCAGCGGCCGTCTCCCTTTTTGACCATCACAACGTTCGAGACCCAGCCGGGGTATTGAATTTCGGACACGAAGCCCGCTTTGAGAAGTTTTGCCACCTCCTCCCTGATGGGTTCCGCTAGCTTGTCCGCCGTGGATCTCTTCTTCTGCTGGACGGGGCGTGTTCCCGGGTCCAGGTTGAGGCGGTGGCAAGCCACATCCGCGTCAACCCCCGGCATCTCCGCGGCACTCCAGGCGAAGATGTCCACGTTCTTCTGGATGCACTCCAGCATCCTGCCCTGGTCCTCCGGGGTCAGCCCCCCGCTGACGCGGATCTTCTCCACCCTGCCTCCACGGGTGAGCACCTCCAGCTCCACCACCTCCTCTGCGGCCTCCAGCCTGGACTGCTCCCCCCATCCCTCGGCATCCCCTTCCTCCTGAGCGGGGACCTCTACCTCCATCTCCTCTGCCACGGCCCTTACTTCGACCACTTCCTCCAAACCCCCTCCTTCCGCCTTCTCTGCGCAGCCCTTCACCTCCAGCTCCACCTCTCCGGCTTCCTGCTCGTCCTCCTCCATCCTCCGCCCCGTCTCCTCGGCCCCTTCCTGCCAAGAGATGGTGTTCACCGCGGTGACGTAGCATTCCCGTGCCACCTTAAGGTCTCCCCTAACCCTGACCTGCGCCCCCTCAGCGTTGAACTTCAAGCACTGATGGAAAGATGAGGGGACGCAGCGGAAGGCGCTGATCAGGGGCCTCCCGAAGATTGCGCTGTAGCTGCTGGGGGCATCCACAATGACGAACTTGCAGTTTCGGGACTGCCCCCCCAGGGTGACATGGAGGCCGACTCCTCCCCCTACCTCCTTCCTTTCTCCCGAGAACCCGAACAAGGGCCCGTCCGAGGCCAGCACCCTCTTAGCTTCTACCTGCATCGCGTCAAACGCCTTCTTGAAGACAACGTTCACGGAACTCCCATTGTCCACTAGGATCCGAGAGACAGTGAAGTTCTCGATGGCGGCCTTGATGACCAGCGCATCACAGAACGGATCCTCGTGGTCCGGCATATCACTTCTGGAGAAAGTGATCCTCTCCTCTGGCGGCGGGGTTTGGGACGTAGAGGCGACGCTCCGCCGATACATGGTGTGGAGACTTGCCTTGCGGGAAGCCTCGATCCCCACTCCCCCGTGGATCACTCTGATCATTCCGCGGGTCCCCACATCCACCCGGTCTTCACAGCGATCCTCCTCCGTCCGAGGCAGGACCTCCTCGATCCTCACTTCCTGCCGCACCTCCTCCTGCTGCTGCTGCCGCCCCCTGTTCTCTCTCATCTCCAAGAATTCCGGGCACGTGGCTGTTGCGTGCCCCTCTTCCTGATGGAAGTCGCAGTAGGGCAGTTCCACCCTGAACTCTCTTCTCCTCCTTCTCATGACCCCTCTCCTTGCTCCCAGAGCTATGGCCATGGCCTCCTCCTGATCGGGGAGCCGCGGCCTCTGACCCTGCCTCCAGCCGGGTGGGTGGAACTGGTCCTGCCTCCCCTGATAGTGACCTCTCCCGTAGTATCCCCTCTGTGGCCCCTGCCCCTGCCACTCTGGTCTCCAGCCCAGCCTACGGTCGGGCTCCTGACTCCCCCATCCCGGCTGCTGTCCTTGGAGCTGCCTCTGCTCCCTCTGCTCCCTCTGCCTGGGCTCCTCCCTCCTCTCTTCCTGTCTTCTTCCTCCCTTCAACTCCTTCTCCTCCTCAGTCGCCCACCTGGCCAACTTCCTCGCAAATTCTGGGTTCGACGCCTCCCCGTCGACCTCTCTCGCCGCCCTCTCCATCAGCTCCTCGTAGGAGAGGGGGGGAATCCTTTTCAGCTCCATGCGGAAGAAACCCTGCTGCAGGCCCAGTGTGAAGGTCATCATCAGACTGTGGCCCGGCATCTCCTGGACTTGGGTGACCTCCTCTTGGAACCGATCGACGTAGCTTCCCAACGTCTCGTTCACCCCCTGCTTTATGTGGAACAGGGACTCAGACTCCTTCTTCCTCTTCTTTGAGGTAGTGAACCTCAACATGAACCCTCGGCGCAGGTCCTCGAAGCAATAGATGGAACTGGCCGGCAGCTGGTGGAACCACTCCCTCGCCTTCTCTCGGAGGGTGATGGCGAAGAGACGGCACTTGAATCCGTCCGACATCTGACGGATGGAGACCACGTCCTCGAACCACTGGACGTGCTGAACCGGGTCTCCCTTCCCGGTGTAGTAGGTCATCTCGGGCTCTCTGAACCCGTCTGGTACTGGAGCTGAGGAGACCAGCTCGCTGAATGGGCTGCCTCCCCCCACCTGGCGGGCCGACGAGTCACGCGGACCCAGCTCGCCGAATCGGCCTCGGCCTGCCGAGCCGGGGAAGAGCTCGCGCCCCGAGAGCTCGCTCCCCCGACCTTCCTCAGCCACTTCCTTCCCGGCTCGCCTGCCAGGAGCGTCTTCGCCTAAAGAGGGGGCGGCCGCGATCTGGGCTGCCGGAGTCGAGCACTCGGCCCGCACGCCGAGTGCGATCTTGACGAGGTCCAGCACCTCGTTCCTGAAGTCTTCAAACATTCCCACTGTCGCGAGAGGCGGAGGGGGCGGCGAGTTCTGCCTGTCGGATCCTTGACCTCCCGTCATTGAGCTCGCCGAAGCTTTTCTGCACTGACCACTCTCCACGCTCACCGCACCAAAATGTTGAAACCGGAATCCGGCCTCTTGTGGAGTTCTGCCCTTGGGGAAGGGGTGGTCTCGCGCCTACTTCGCTCCTGCAAGAAAAACAACAGAAGAGACAAGAAAGAACAGACCCAAGGGCTCGGCAGGGAGGTCCCACCACAAACCCGGAAGATCTCTGAGCGCTTCCCCTCCTTAGCCAAGAGCCGAGCTAAGGTACCCTCAGAGAACACTTGAAGATGAGAATAAGGAGGCAATGAAAGCGTGCCCTCTGAGGTACCCCTTGGGTCTTATTTATAGATTTTCAGAGTCTGACCTGCCAATAACCAAAAGAACTGACCTGGAAGTACCAAAAGGCCCCTGGTTGGGCCTGCCAACAACCAAACTCCGCTGTTCTGGATAGCTATGTGCAGTCCAACCTGGTCTGCCAACAGCCGAACTCCGCTGTTCTGCATAGCTATTCGCACCCATGGGGAGTCAGCTCGCCTCCGATTCCGTCCGTGGGAGGCGGGCGCGACCTGGCTCTGGGGCTCGCCTACCATCATTGGGCGAGTGCGAGCCGATATGGGCGAGCTGCCAACCTTTTGCCGGGCGGATCGGCGGTCAGGTCGCATGCGGGGGGTCAGCCGGCGGGTCGCCATCCTTGGGTCCAGCTCGCTCGCCGCGGATTGCCAGCTCGCTCGCCTGAAGTGGGCGGGAGCGGGTCAGGCCTTCTGTCGGATAGCCCGCCTCGCCGCCCGGGTGCGGGTCGCGGGTCCAGGTCCGCTCAACCTTCCTGGCGGGACCCGCTCGCCGGACACGGGGTTGTACACCTGGGGTCCATTTTTGTTTCTTGGATTTAAACAGCTCTGACCTTTGTTATTGCAAATCTTTCTTTTCTCAAAGACCACTCCACCTATTGAACCAAAATGTATGCCAGTATTTCATCACTGAGGATGGTGTTTACATTTAATTCATTGCTTACACCATGCCTTCTCAATTCTATATATGAAACATTTAGAACATGTAACTCAGTTCTAACCTCTTTGTTTTTGTCTGGAATTCTCAAGTTTTATTAGTTTTTTTCCTTATCAGGTGGTGTGGCTGAAACTCCTTGTCCTTATAAATGTGTGAAATTCTCAAGTTTTATTAGTTTTACTAATTAACACTTTCTAACAAATAGAACTTCATTCAAATAGTTAGCAAAATTTTGATGGTGTTTGTAAACTTCTCTGCAATTTTCTTTTCTTCGTCTCATTTTTATCGATTCATAATGGTGTCTTATTTTATAATATCAAACACTCTATTTTCACCCAAGTTTCTAAAATGAAAGTTGAAAATTTTCCATCAAAATTAAATATTGTACAACAAATGGATATCCCAATGGGCGAATACAGATTAGCAGGATGAGGAAGACAAATGTAGAATATATTAGTAATGATGAGTCTAAAGCTAGTGAAAGATGGCATATAATGATATAACCTTGTAGTTGTATCTTAATTTATTTATATGAACATTTTTAGTGTAAATCTTTCTTGCATCTTTCATATAAATAAGATATGCCTCTTTTTCTTCTTCTTCTTCTAATTTCTCTAAAAGGCAGCATACTTTTACTATCAATAATAAAAGAATGTTGTTGCCTTGGGAATGTCCAAATTAAGAAGTCTTGCATGTATGCATGCAAAATTGATTTATATACAATTGATCCAACCGTAGACCTAGGCTTGTAAATTTATTTACAAATTTACCATTGTTTCCAAAACAATATTCAAATCAACTACATAATGTTAGCATTTTATAAATATTACAAAATAAAGTATTGCTAAAGATCGAAAAAATGGTAGCGTGTTGCGGGCTAACTCGATGCTCCGGTCGGACCGGATTCAATTGGACCGTATTAGCTTGCGGAGCGGTCAAGTGCGCACACAGTCAGAGAAAATGAAAGGTTGACTCAAGA
The DNA here is from genome assembly GCA_039583875.1 of Platanthera guangdongensis. Lineage (NCBI taxonomy): Eukaryota > Viridiplantae > Streptophyta > Magnoliopsida > Asparagales > Orchidaceae > Platanthera > Platanthera guangdongensis. The sequence continues at coordinate 85,738,580 of CM077161.1, forward strand.
TGTGATGACGTGGATAAACCCCTCAACTGGGTAAGAAACCACGTGATCGGGTCTTTGCTGGTCGAAGTCCACTAGTTACGCGTGATTACAATGTGTTCGGAGAATTGGGGGCGACAGGCCGCTCCCCGTTACAGCTTGGGGGTAGAGAGAGAGAGACTTCAGCTCTCAGCGGGCAACAGGCTGCTCCGCAGGAGCGACTTGGACACTGGAATCCGAGGTGTGGCTCCGGTGCTTTGAAGTTTGGAGCGCAGCCTCGGCGCGTGTCTGCTTGCAGGGGTCGTCTTCCTCTTCCCGCTCGCTCTGGGACTTAGGCGTTTTCCTGCTGGTGGTGCGCTATTCTATTTCAATGTCCAAAGGAGAAGTTTTGCATGCTTGCATGCATGAGACTTTTGCCTTCGTGAATTATGATCTTCTTCATTCATAGTGAAATGAGTAGTATATATTTTTCAGTCCATGTATATTTATGGCTGATTCGACGGATTCACTAACCATATTCTTTTATATATATATTTTTAAAAAAACTCTACACCTTTAAATTAAGTGAATACATCCACATCATGAAATGGTCATCCTTTTAAAGTCTCAAATAAGGAGAATCTTGATCCCACGAGAATCGACAACAATAATGCATGTCATCACTCCTTGTTCCTCTGCTTCTCAAATTCATGGCTCCGACACCAAAATAGAGATGAACCCAAAATTTGAAAGAAACTATTGGGAATTATAAATTTTGTGAAGGGAGATCAAATAACTACACTCTAATTTATATAATAATGCAACTGACCAAACCTTCGTACAATTGAAAGTAAATTCTATAGACTATAGGCTCATTTGGCAGGACTTATTTTCCCCATTCAAGCTTTAAAAAGGGTGTTGTTATAAGCAAATCATATTTTGCTTCTATCAAATCAAAAAATATTCAAAATATTAATATTTATGTTATTTGCAATGGCTTATAGTAAACACTATTTGCCTTCGCATTTTTTCGAATTGTGTCTTCTACGTGCATTTTAATGAGAAGTGTTCACCACAAAAGTTGTATATCTCGTCGAGATCTACATCTTTCCTGTTGAACACATTTTAATTTGAAGCCGTTTAGACGCCCAATTTGGCCCCCAAAAAAAATCACGCCGAACCCGGTCGTCCGTACTTATGTTCGGGGTGATTTTTTTCGATGACATAAAATATTTCAAATAAAAAAGTGTTCAACATGAAAGTTGAAGATCTTGTCGAGATCTAAAACTTTTGTGGTGAACAGTTTTAAATTGGAGGCATTTTAGGCCTCCGATTTGGCCCCCGAAAAAAGTCGCGCCGAACCCGGGCTTCCATACATATGTTCGTCGTGACTTTTTTTGGGGGTCTAAACTGTTTCAAATCAAAAATTATTCAACATAAATGTAGTAGATCTCGTCGAGATCTACAACTTTTATGTTGAACACTTCTCATGAAAATGTACGTATAAGACACAGTTCAAAAACACTTGTATATTCTTTTATACACTTAATTCGTATATACATCACTCCTTTATAGGAATTAGAAATCAAATATTTTTTGAGCATTTACAACTCAATTTCTAAGCCAAATGATATAGTATAATACAAATATTTATTTTTGAGAGTTTTTTTTTAAACAATTTGAATGCTTTGCGAGTAATCAATTGATTTTCAAATAATTATTTTCAAATTTTATGATTTGGTAACAACATGAATAGGTTTCAAATAAAAGCACCCTAAAAAAAGGTAGTGTTAAAAGCACACCATGTTTGGCTAGTGAAAATCAAATGTTAATTACACACCAAATATTATATTTACACACCATATGGTAATTAACACACCAAAATCAAAAAAATTTAAAATGAGCGCCAAAACTTAACAATTAAATGCTTCCAAAATGTAATTGCTATATACCCAAAATGAGCTACACACACCAATCATGCTGCCAAAATGTAATTGCAATATGTTCCAAAAATACAATATATGTTAGACAAAGAGAACAAAATAGAAGATTTATCGCAATTGTCTATGTCAATCATCTTCGTTTGAGGCCGATAAATATATCCAAATGACCTCCATATCCAATCACCTGTAATTAAAAATTTATGAGCACAAGTTAAATATCTTATATAAGCTTTAAAAAGATAAATCAAGAAAAATAAAAGATTAATCGCAATCGTATACCTTAATATGTTGTAATTATGCATTGTAATGAAGGCCCAATGCAACAAAAAGATAAGCATATGGACGTGAAGATATGTTGTGAGAAATTAACAATAAATGTTTTATATTGAATTAAAAAAGAAAAAATACATACTTAGGATCAAGGTCCAGTCAAAGTAATTATTGCTTTCGGTTGTTCTTTCTTGACCCCCACTCTAACCCGTGAAACATAAGTCAAGTGCCACCATTCTGCAACTGAGCATGATACCTCATCCACATAGATATTACCGGGGGTAGTGGGCAATCCTCACTGATCAACAATCATATGAAATGATTGTCGTTAACAAATCCAATAAATATAGTCTTCCGATTTAATGGGGGAGCTAAGTGTAAAGGTAGGAATGTAAAAGACTGGAACTTAGAATAATGAACAACCGCCACCAAGCAGGGAGGTAGGACTGTCGACGGAAAGGGGCTCGCCGATGCTGTGATAAGCACGAAGGAGGTAGAAATGAAGTTAAAAGAACATAATGTGACTAGATGGGGGTGGGGGGTAGGGGGAAGGGGGACCGACCTTCCTCCTCCGTGCGATCGGGAGGTAGCGGCAAGCCCTAAACCACGGAAGCAGTGAAACGCCGACCAGCGGACGGATGTGAGAGAGATGAGCCAGCGAAACCCGACGCCGGAAGCCTCGCCTGGAGCGGTAGATCGCAATGCGACGCCGACGAGCACTTGGGAGCGGGTGAGAAGAAGGCCAAACAGGGGGATGTGGAGCGCCGTCGGGTGGAGTGCGGTTAAAGGCTTTAGGGGTTTGGGCTGTTAGGGTTTTTAGAGGTATTTGGGGAGTTTTATGGTGTGCCAATAGCGATTATTGAAGTACTTTTAACATTAACCAAAAAAAAAGCAACCGCGGCTATTTCAATTGTTTGGTAAAGAGTGGGTTTAAACAACATCCACTGAAAATTGAATATTTACGCAGTTTTCTCACCGTGATTTCCGATCGAGGTGGGTGGATGTATTCGCGCTTTCCGGCCCTAAAATAAAAATCTCGATCGCGGCTCTCCTCATTCGTATCCGCCTTTTCTCTTTTGGTTTCGCAGCACAAACTCCCCGATAGCTCTCACTCTCTCTCTCTCTCTCTCTCTGCATCTCCTCCTCCAATCTCGATCTCTTCCATCGCGATTTATGCACTTGCTACACTGAGAGACATCGTCCGACGACATCTTCGCTTTCCAACAGCTTCCTCCCTCTTACGAACACTCTTCCTCCACTTGCATTCTACACCGCAATTATTGCTTTCCTTCCTGTATTGTTCTCCATAAATTTACTAGATTGCAAATTTCGTTTGGATGGCTTGGATTTGATGTTAAGATTAGCAATTTTATCTCCTTTACTCTCCTCGCTGAAGAAATCAATGTGATCTCTAACTTTATGATTTCTCTGTTCAGATTTTACTCATGATTTGAAAGAACTCGTTTCGTCAATGTAATTTCTGAATTTTGTTTTCTTTTGGTTTTTCTTCTCCATCCATGTCAATTTAATTTGTGCTCCAAATAAATGTATCATCTGCTACATTTTCTGATATGGCGGGGGGATTTCACGGTTATTGGATCATGAAATTTCTATGGCAGATCAATAATTCAGTGTAGTGGTTCCTTTATTTGTGTATTCCCCTTATAACTTGTTAGCATTAAACTGTGACCTTAATTTTATTTTTCTTCTTTCTGTGTTGTGTTTTAAGTCTTTAGTGTTCAGGAAATAACCAGTCATATTTCTTATTGATTTGTAATATGTTCAGCCACAATGAATTTTAGTTTCTCACAGGAATTGTTGGAGTCCCACTTCGATTTGTTTATGTATCTTTTTAACATGCAAATGTGTTAAAGTTTTGATGTTTCTGAGATTCTATACATGTCTCATTTTCTTTCTAACATTATGCATGATTGTTTTTATGTTACTTTCTTTAGATGTATAATCATAGAGAAAGGAGATTATCAGCTTCATGGGAATCAACTGATGTCTTACTATTTTGCGACATATGTATTAAAGGAAATGAGTTGGTAATCATCCAACTACTCACTTTAGCAAACAGGGTTGGAACAACACAATATTGCATTTTCAAGAGCGTTCAGGGAAACAGTTTGATCGAAGCCAACTTAAAAAAAAATGGGATCAACTGAAGGAGTGGAAGTTGTGGAGAGAGCTTAAACGGGGTGAAACTGGGCTTGGTTGGAATCCCATAAAAACTATTGATTCCTCAAACGAATGGTGGACCGAGAAAATAAAGGTTGTTATAATATATCACATATTTAAAGTTTTAGATCATGAAATATGTTACAATTTATTTTTATTACAATATATTTTTATTTTTCAGGCCAATCAAAATGTCAAAAAATTTCGCTATACTGGAATACTTCCTGACATGGATGCAAAATTAGAAAAAATGTTTAGTCAAGTGTTGGCCACTGGGGATAATGCATTCATGTCAAGCTCGGTTACCATTCCATATGAATTTGATGAAGAGAAAGTAAATTTAGATGAAGTGGATAATATTATGGCGAATTCTCAAACTCAAACAAGTAGGAATGTTGACACTAGCGGTAGTGAGCATGCGAGTAAATTGTTAGTATCATCTTCAAAAAAAACCTTCACGCAAGCGTAAAGGTAATTGTGACGTACCAAACAACTATTACTTTCACACATTCATGATTTAGTTGCATCTAGACAAGCAGTTCCACCTCCACCAATATCGATGACAATCAAGGAAGTTGTTGCGGAGATCAGTAAAATTACTAACATATATGATAACCTCGACTTCTATGACTTTGGAATTAATTCGCATCAAATCTGAAAGAGAGGCGTTCATGTTTTGCCCAACTGATAGAAAAGTTAAGTATTGTAACAAACGCTACCTGGAGAGTTTAGAATGATTAAGTCATGCTGATGGGATCCTCTATAGCTATATCTTTATGCTACCACTTATTTTTCTTATGCTGGTATTATTTTTTTCCTTATAAACTCAATTCAGATCTTTGTACGTGAACTATTGTGATAAAAAAAACTATGCATGTTTCCTCATTAAAGTACTTGCATTTAGTTTGTTATTGGTTAGTAGGATTTGAGATTTTAATCTTTTTATTGTGCATGTTGTCATTCAATTTAATTTTTTTTGTATTTGCTCATTCAATTTAATTTTATGTCATTTCTCACTCTCTTCATGTAATAATTATTCTCATATTATTATTTCATCAGCACAAATATGAGTGAAGGCATTGAATCTTACTCCACTGATGAGTCAGATGAATCATCAAATAGCTCAGTATATTCAGGACTATAACGATGACATTGAAATTGTTTGTATTGTTCATGATTTCCTTGCTCTTTATGGTAGTAAGATCCCACGTATGACATCCACTCAAACATGTGATAAATGGTTTGGAAAGTTATTTGTTGGGCATCCTATTAGGTTTCACGATACGCTTAGGTTGACACAACAAATATTTATCAACCTACTACAAACTCTTGCACAAAATCATGAATTAGCAGGATCTTGAAGAACTTGTGCACGGGAAGTTTTAGCGATAACATTATTTATTTTTTCATAAAATGAGACAATGTGTAACAAGTGACTGTTTCCAGCATTCAACTGAAACTATATGTAGATATTTTTTTATTGGTATCAAAAGTCTTGTTCGACTCTCAATGGAGATTATAAAGCCTATTGATATGCAATTTAGGGATGTCTCATCTCATATAATGAGAGATGAACGTTATATGCCATATTTTAAGGATTGTATTGGGGCTACTGATGGAACACATGTAGATGCACGTGTGCCAGTTGAAGATCAAATTGCATATATTGGGTTTCATGGGACAACCACTCAAAATATTATGGCAGTCTGTGACTTCAACACTTGCTTCACATTTGTTGTGGAAGGGTGGGAGGGTTCCGCCCAAGATAGTCGAATTTTTAATCAAGCAGTAACAGACCGCAAAATTATTTTTCCACACCCACCACAAGGTATGCTCAATTTTAATTTCTTTAATTAGTTACACTTCAAATCTATATAAAATTAATGTTTAATAATCGTAGAGATAAATATTACCTGGTAGATGCTGGATATCCAATGCAAAGAGGATATTTTAAACCTTATCCAGATACTAAGCACCATTTAGAAGATTTCATATGGTGTTCTCGTCCAATCCAAGATAATCATGAGATTTCAATGAAGTTGACTCGTCGCTTCACAGTATAATAGAAAGGACGTTTGGGGTGTGGAAAAAGAAATATATAATCCTGAGAGATATGTCAAATTATTTTTTCGAAAGACAAACTTTGATTGTCGTGGCTACAATAGAATTACATAACTACATTCATAGATATCCATCGCGTACTGATCTTGAATTTTATGTATGTGATGATGTTACGTCTATGAACAAAGGGCGATGTTGAAGCCTGGAAAATCCCTACTCCAAAATTTGGCTCAAGACAGCCTAAGGTTACTGATTCTACGGGTCGATGCCACAATTCAAATGTGTAAAAAGTAGCGAACTTGCAAAAACAAACGGATAGAGTTTTGAATAATTGAAATTTTATTATCCAAAAAAGATATCATTTACAAAGGTATGACCTCCCTTTTATAGAATGACGGGGATATGAGAGAGTACAAACAAACAATGTGGGACTAAACATTTACAGTACTGAGCGGCTAGAAATAAAGGAGACCGCATAGGCCGCGCGGTTAGACAAATGTGTTAACCGCTCGGCAACTCCAGCAGGATAGAACAGGCCGCAATTGGAGACCGATAGACCGCCCGGTCTCTAGGCTTCTGAGTGAGACCGCCAGACCGCTCGGTCAACAAACCGCTGGACAAGACCGCAAGGCCGCCCGGTCAATACTTCAACACTCCCCCTCAAGCTGGAGCATAGATATCAATTATGCCCAGCTTGTCACAAATGTGGAAGAAGAAAGTAGAGACCGGCTTTGTGAAGATATCTGCCAATTATTTGTCATAGGTGACAAACGGTGTACAGATCTGTTTCTTCAAAATCTCTTCCCGAATGAAGTGGCAGTCAACCTCTATATGCTTTGTTCTCTCATGGAAGACCGGATTTCTGGATATGTATATGGCGGCCTTGTTGTCACAGAACATAGGAAGAGGATAGTCATAGACCTCCCCTAGGTCAAGCATGAGAGCCCGCAACCACTTTAACTCACACGTGGTTGACGCCATACTCCGGTATTCGGCTTCTGCACTGGATCTGGAGACAACAGATTGTTTCTTGCTCTTCCAACTCACAAGATTTCCTCCAACAAAGGTACAGAAACCTGATATGGATTTACGATCGCCTTTGTCATCCGCGTAACTAGAATCTGAGTAGGCCTCAACCCTCAGATGACCATTCTTCTGAAAGATTAGCCCTTTGTCTGGTGCTGCTTTGATATACTCTAAAATCTTCAGGGCAGACTGAAGATGGAACTCCCTGGGAGCTTGCATAAACTAACTGACCTTGCCTATAGCATAGGCGATGTCGGGTCTAGTCACCATGAGATAGATGAGTTTGCCTACCAAACGTCTGTACCTGGTGACATCAGATAGAAGAGGCGAGTCATCCGTCCACGTTTTGTCTTCTCCAATAGCCATGGGAAACCGAGCCGGTTTGGCACCTGTCAATCCTGCTTCGTGTAGAAGATCAAGGGCATACTTCCGTTGGGAGAGGACCAACGAGTCAAGTTTCCGAGAAATTTCTATCCCCAAAAAGTATTTCGGGGAGCCCATATCCTTCGTGACCAAGTGTTGACGGAGGTGCTTCTTCGTCAAGTCCACCCCATCTCGATCATCGCCAGTAAGAAGAATATCATCCACATATGCTGCCAAAACCACCAGTCCTGAGGCCGTTTGGCGAATGAATAAGGAGTGACCGGCCGAACTCCTTGTAAAGCCGATGGTAGCCACAATACCACTGAATTTGTCGAACCATGCCCGAGGGCTCTGCTTTAGGCCATAAATGGCCTTCTTCAAATGGCATACGCGTGTCTCCCCCTGAGCAACATACCCAGGAGGTTGCTCCATGTAGACGTCCTCCTGAAGATCGCCATAGAGAAAAGCATTCTTCACATTAAGCTGGGAAATAGCCCAATCCCGGTTAACAGCCATAGAGAGAAGAACCCGGATGGTGCTGAGGCGAGCAACCGGAGAAAAAGTGTCAAAGTAATCAATGTCGTACGTCTGAGTGAAGCCTTTGGCCACCAGCCGGGCCTTGTAGCGATCCACAGTGCCGTCGGGCCGAAATTTCACAACGAAGACCCAGCGATAGCCAACCACATCAGTGCCCACGGGAGGAGGAACAAGGGTCCAGGTACCCCTTTCAGTAAGAGTAGCCATCTCTTCATCCATGGCAGACTTCCAATGAGGGAGAGTAAGAGCCTCCTGGTAGGTGCGGGGAGTAGAAGTAGCGGAGATAGCCAAGGCAAAACACCTGTGAGAAGGAGAAAGCCGATCATAGGAAACAACTACCGCAAGCGGGTGTTGAGTACACGCCCGCACCCCTTTGCGAAGAGTAATGGGAAGATCCAGGTCGACGGGTGCGTCAGCGACCGGAGCGTCCGTGGCGGAGAAGGCTGGCCTGGGACTAGAGAGACGGCGTCGGAGAGGAGGGGGGAGGGGTGGGTGGGGAGACGGACAGGGAAGGAGATGGTGGAGTAGGAGACGGAGGTGGGGAGACGTCGAGAGGCGTGGAGGGAATGAAGAGATCAGAAGGAAGAGAGGAGGTAGGAGAGAAGTAGGAAGCATTCTCGAAAAATGTCACATCTGCGGAGACAAACTGCTTGCGGAGAAGGGGATCAAAATAGCAATAGCCTTTCTGAGTGATGGAGTACCCCAGAAAGACACACTTGGTGGAACGGGGGGAAAGCTTGTCGCGGGTAGAGGAGGGAGCGTGAAAGGCTGTACAGCCAAAGACACAGAGAGGGAGAGGAAAAGGTTCCTTGTGGGGGTAGAGAATGGAGAAGGGGATCTGGCCATGGAGAACTGTGGAGGGAAGGCGGTTGATGAGATAGCAGGCGAGGAGCACAGCGTAGCCCTAGTAGGAGCGAGGTACGTGAATTTGCGTCATGAGAGTACGAGTAACATCAAGCAGATGACGGTTTTTATGCTCCGCCACCCCATTCTGCTGGGAGGTGTAAACACAAGTAGTTTGATGAATAAGACCATGTTGGTGAAAGAAAGAGGAGAACTCATGATTAAGATATTCCTTGGCGTTATCAGAACGTAAAACTTTAATAGAAATGTTAAACTGATTCTGAATCATAAAATAAAATTATTGTCAAACAGAAAAGAGGTCAGAGCGATCTTTTAATAGATACACCCAGGTACATCGTGAAAAATCATCTATGAAAGTGACAAAATAGGAACTACACCGACCAACAGTGAGGGTAGGAGTCGGACCCCATACATCAGAATGAATAAGATCAAACGGGCGAGAGGAGCCAAGGACTTTCTTCGGTGGGAAGGAGGAGCGATGATGTTTGCCAAGCTGACACGCATCACAGTTGAGCGGAGAACTGGTAGGAGGTAAGTGGGGCAGAAGCTGTCGAAGAATCCAAGGAGGAGGATGGCCAAGGCGAAGATGCCACTGAAGGAGATCGGTGGAGGCGGAGTAGGCGGATAGAGCGGAAACATCATCGAGGAAGTAGAGGCCGCCACTCTCAGTCCCAGTAGCAATCGTTCGCTGGGTCCTCGGGTCCTGAAAAGAATAAGTAGTTGGAGTGAATAAGACGGAGCACTGAAGTTTTCGGCATAAAGTAGTAATAGATAATAAATTGCACGGGAACGTCGGGACATAGAGAGTGTCCTCCAAGCAAAGCGATGGGGTGAGTTGAACCATGCCCGTCCCATGAACTGGGGACGGTGAACCATCCGCCACACGAACCGGGGGTAAGCGGTCATGTGTCTCAAGACGGGAGAAGTAATGAGGGTTGCCCGTCATATGATTCGTAGCACCAGAGTCAATTAGTCATTTACCTTAGGTAACGACGTGGGCACTACCTGATGTTGTGGCTACAGAGGCAGACGACTGAGAAGAGGCGGAGGCCGAAGAAGGAGCATCACCGGAAGGACGAAGATGAGGACGTTTCTGCCAGCAGCGGTCAACAGAATGGCCGGTACGACCACCGTGAGAGCAGAAGAACCAGGACGAACCCCGTCCGCCGGAGTGACCGCGGCCACTAGGGCCCCCCTTCTGAGCTTGGTGAGCAAAGGAGTCCTGGGAAGGGGGGAGGCCAACTGAGGCCGCTGGAGCAGCGAAGTAACAGCGGCAATGCGAGCCGAGGTGGCATCCAAAGTAGGAGATTCCGCCTCACCCAGGATCTGCTGGCAGATCATATCATAGGAATCGGGGAGACGGAGAAGATAACAAACAACCAGGAGTTCCTGGAAGTGTTTGTGTTGTTCGGCCAAGTCCGCGTAGGAGGGGCGATTCTGGAGGATTTCAGCACCAAGAGCCTGAACCTGCTGATAAGCCGCAGCAGGAGACATAGAAGGGCGGGTGAAGAGGTCCGCATAGAGAGTATAAATACGGGACGTCTGTCCCCCCTTCGAATAGAGAGCAGCGAGGTGAAGCCAGGCGGCCTTGACCGTCTCATCATGGTGAATGACGAGAAGGGACTCATCAGAGAGGTTGTTGGCCAGCCAAGTGCGGACAAGAGCATCACTCGCATCCCAGTCATCAAACTCAGGAGAGTTACGAGGAGGAGGGTCATCGGTGAGGTGATGACGCTTGCGCTGAGAGCGAAGAAGGAAGGTGAAAGAAACGCTCTAATCGGGATAGTTGGAGCCAACTAGCTTAGAAAGGGTGCCAAGGTTGCCCGAAGGAGGAGGTGGAGAAGGAGCTGCAGAAGTGGTGGAGATAACGGGGGTGGTGAGATCGGAAGTAGTCATAGAACACAGCAAGAAACAGCAGCGGGTTAAAAGGAAGTAGCCGCGCGAACACAAGCAAAAAGGGCAACTCGCGCGAAATCGCAGCGGGTTAAAAGGAAGAAGTGGCACAAACACAATCAGATAGGAAGCAAACAAAGGCACAGCGGGGAAGAGGTCGCGCGGACAGAGAAATCCGAGCGAACAGAAGAGAAGAAGAAGCAAGAAGCAGCGACAAGAACAAGTCGCAAGACGGGCGAACAGAGGGAGGTCGCAACGACTAGGAAGCCGTAGAGGCAAGAAGGAACCAGGGTGCGGCGACAACTAAACAAGTCGCGGCCACAAAGAGCAGCAGGAGAAGAGAAGCAAGGAACAAGCCGCGCGAACAGGGTTGCGGACAGAAGAGAAGGCAAGCCACGAAGACAAGTCGCGTAAACCAGAAAACAAGCCGCGAGAATCAGAGAGCGCACAGAATCAGGAGGAAAAGACCGTGTCCTCTGATACCATGTAAAAAGTAGCAAACTTGCAAGAACTAACGGATAGAGTTTTGAATAATTGAAATTTTATTATCCAAAAAAGATATCTTTTACAAAGGTATGACCTCCCTTTTATAGAATGGAGGGGATATGAGAGAGTACAAACAAACAATGTGGGACTAAACATTTACAGTACTGAGAGGCTAGAAATAAAGAAGACTGCATAGGCCGCGCGGTTAGACAAATGTGTTAACCGCTTGGCAACTTCAGCAGGATAGAACAGGCCGCAATTGGAGACCGATAGACCGCCCGGTCTCCAAGCTTCTGAGTGAGACCGCCAGACCGCTCGGTCAACAAACTGCTGGACAAGACCGCAAGGCCGCCCGGTCAATACTTCAACAAAATGGCTATTGCGGGAGAGAGAAAACTATCTAAAAGCACACCCCAAGTTTTCCAGCAGGGAGGTCCCACCATGTACCCAGAAGTTTGGGAGAAACTTCCCCTCTGCAATCAAAAGGCTGGGCGAGGTACTAGTCAAGCATGGGCTTAGTGAGTATCCACTTGGGAGACCTCAGCCCCTTCCAAAAGTGTCATTTCTAGTGCCCCTAGGGGTCTATTTATAGTGAAATCTTGGGGGGGGGGGGGTGGTATAAGCGAATATTCAGCCTCTGCTAACAGGAAGTATGGGTTTACTCGCCCAAACTCACGAGGTACTCGCCCAAGCTCGCCTCTGCTTGTCCAAGCTCGTCTTTGCTCGCCCAAGCTCGTCTCTGCTCGCCCAAGCTCATCTCTGCTCCCACAAGCTCGCCTTTGCTTGCCCAAGCTCGCATCTGCTCGTCCAAGCTCGCCTCTGCTCACCCAAGCTCGACTCTGCTCGCCCAATAGCATGCAAATACCCATCCTCTTGGGTACTTCTGATCTAGATGAATTACGGGTTATGCAGGCGAGGCATGCCTGCGTTAAATGAGAATACGGATACAATCCAGAGTGAGCTCCGACCAAGATCTAGGAGGTTGGTTTCTCCTAAGACCCCTCTCTCAAATGAGAGCCAAACCCTAAACCCCAAAAGTTGAAAATACACTCCCTATACCTCCTCCTTATATATGGAGGGGGCTCACATGACATTAAACATAAAATAATATTTAATTAATATTAAATATTAATTAATTGCAATATCGAATTAATTAAGGGGGTTTCCATATGCACGCTTTGATAGTGTTGATGATGCATGGCTCCTCTGGCGAGTGCGTGCGGGTAACAATGCGCCAGTCTTGAAAATCGGCTTTGTCCTCAAGGCCGAGTTCAAAATATTTGTCTGGATCTTTAAGAACGAAAGCGACGTAACCCGAGAGGAGAGGGAAAAAGGAAGGTGAAATTTTGAGTGTGATGTGACCGGTGGAAAGGAGAGGTAATTGGTAAAAAAATTAAAATCGGTAGGGGGTGATGGGCACGGGTGAGGGTGGTTTCGAGCGTGAAAGGTAAAAAAATTCATTATTTCTTTGTGGGGGTAGTCGCACATGGCAGGGACGGAATGGGATAAGCCGTAATTAATGGAGGCGTGCGGCTCAATGTTAGCGGCAGCATCGGAAGGAGCATCAATCGCGTGAATGGGAGGTCGCGGCTGGATCTGATGGGTGTCGGCGTATGCCGGAGATAGTAGCGACGACGCTGGAGGAGCGGTCGCTGCTGCTGCAGGTCTCACCGCGTGTGTTGTTGGGCGGCCAATGGAGCGGAAGGGTCGGGCATCAGCAGTTGCGGTCGACGCAGTGCCGATTGGATGGGCAGCGCGGTACAATGCTGCTACCGGAAGCACCGCTGGAGATGGGATGGCGGCTGCTGCTGCCAAGATCGGGTAGAAAATGTCAATAGAGGCGTTAGACAGGCAGGCTTCCTCTATTGCCGTCTGAAGCGGCACGGAAAGGGTGCTGCTGGTGCGGGTTGCTAGTGCGGGAGAAGTGCAGCCTGTTGTTAGAGCGGTGCGGGCTGAATCAGAGGTGCTGTGAGCTGTTACTGTGGGTGGCCAATCGGCACAGCGCTGGAGCTACCCTTGCGGGAAGGCCGGCAGGGAGGTGAGGACGGTGGATCATTTGTCCAGGTGAATTTCGGCAGCGGCAAGACCGCGTTCGATGGAGTTGAGGCGGATATCACGACATGATCCCCGGCATCTTCGAACAAGCGCGCGGGAGCGACAGGTCAGACCATTGTTATGTCTACGAATGAAGGGCGAGACATGCTTGCATTAAAATGGAATAAGGATACAATGTGAAGCGAACTCCAGCCAAGATCTAGGAGGCTGGTTCTTGTTAAGACCCCTCTCAAATGAGAGCCAAACCCTAAACCCCAAAAGATGAAAATACACTCCTCATACCTCCTCCTTATATAGGGAGAGGGGGCTCACAGGACTTTAAATATAAAATAATAGTTAATTAATTTTTTATTAATTAATGTCAATTAATTACACAAATTAATTAAGGGTGTTTCCATATGCGTGCTTCGATAGTGTTAACGGTGTGTGGCTCCTATGGCGAGTGCGTGCGGGTAATAGATGATGATGAGAGTTATGTATATCTGGAAACGCATGTTGATACCAAGTCTTATTTGAAGAAGGAATCAAAACAATTTCATCACAATTTCTAACATAGATCATGAGATGGTTGAAGGAGTTGGTGTTGATTAAATGACGAGGTTACGAAGTCGTATTACAAATCAATTGCAGAACTCTCGTAGGTATGACATGTATGATATTTGCATTTTTGTGTGTTTTAAAATTGCATCTAAAACAGGAAGGAAGAGCTTAATAGGTTTGCTAAGGCCAATAAATTTTTCAATGTTGATGATTATATGAAGTTGCATCCAGAAGCAGTAGTGCCCAGGGCTACCTCTCTAAATATCATTGGGGCTGCTGACATGATAATGATAAAGGTTCAAGCTGCAGACCCTAACAGAGAAATCAAGTTTACTAAGCCTGGTGAAAAGGCTAAAGAAGATAAGCACAAGGAGCAGAAGAAAAGGAAATGATACTTAAACTGATTAGTTTTTGTGGTATTTTAAAAACTGCTTTCTTATTTCCTGATACAAAGTCTTCTGTACATATATATATATTTCTGCATTTATTTAAAATTTCCTGCTAAATATATGTTTTATTGCTTTGTATATTTTGTATGTATGTAATTAGTGACCTTACCCAAATAAGGGGAGATTGCTGGATCCCTAGTTGGATTTGGGCTATGTTCACTAAGTTAGGATCATCTGACCCAACATGTATAGCCAGGGTCATGGTTATGTCCTAGAGTCTAGGCCAAGTCCTTAGATTCAACACTACATGGACTAGCCATCAACAGTATATAACATCCCATGTTACTTCTGGACCCCTCAACTTAGATTGGGTTAGGCATGGGGTGAGTCTTAGGGAAATTAGCTAGGTTTGACCCTAGGTAGTGGGTGGTAGCCATGTGAAGCCCACTATAGGACCAAAGTCAAACTAGGTCAAACTAGCCTAAGTGGGGACCCTAGCCACACCATGACCCCACCACATTGCCCTAACCCTAAAAATAATCTAAGTGGACCCTAGGGCATGTCACTAGGTCAACACTTTGACCCAAATTTGACCAAAGTCAACCTAGGGCTTAATTTGGTCAAACCCACACTCTTAAGCCCAATTAGCCTAAGTAGGGCACCCCCCTTGACCCAACCCAAGTTGGGTGGTGCCACTAGACCCATTTCCATCAAATGGGGTCAGCCCACCCACCATGTTGACTAAGTCAACTCCCCAAGTCAACAAGTCAACAAATTGACCTAAAGGGGTGAAATGAACGCCAAGCCATCTTCCATTGGACCAAGCCCACCAAAATTGGCCCATGGCCAGCCCAAGTGAACAAGACCAGTCCTACCCCTCTAAATCAGGAGAGAGAATACATGAAAGGGGGTAAAATTGGGATTTTGAGGGAAGGAGGAGAGAGAAATGGAAAGGAAGGGAATGGTGGCCACATGGCCACCCCATCAGCTGGTTTTATCTGCCCAAAACCAGATGGCCGACCTCCTCTCTCCATTTCCAATAGAAAACTGGGGCTGTGTGCCACTTGGCAGCAGGGGCGGAGCAAACAAAGCTCAAACCGAGCTCACTTAAGTGGTATCTCCATGTACAGCCAAATTCAGTCAAAACAGACCTCACCAGCAGCCTCAGGAGGTAGAAGGGAGTGGAATTCGAGTGCTGGATCATGGAGAATAGTGGAGAATCAAGGAATCAGGGTGGAGCTCGCCGGCGCACCACCACCATGGCAAACTGCCGCCTGACCCGCAGCCAAGCCCCAATTCAGGTTCGTTTCACCTCACCTCTACCCGCACTAGCATCTTAGATCGATTAGGAGAGATATCGGGCTCAACTGAGCCCGATGCCATGGGAGAAAAATGAGAGTTTTCCAAGTTTTAGAAACCGCTCGGGTGCGCCGTTGCCGCCGTCTTTCGCCGCCCCATCGCCGGGAAATGATAGCCACCACCACCGTGAAGGTGATGGCACCGTTGGCCGGAGGTGGCGCCGCCTCAGTTGGCCGGAAACCTCCAGCAAAACCGCTTCAGGTCGGCTCAATCTCAGCCGTTAACCCACTGGAGAAGATGAACAGATGTCGTCGGTCTGCTCTTTAAGATTCGTGCAAATCTACTTATATGATTTAATTAAATGTAATGAATAGTAAATTCCTGTCACATAATTACAGCTATTTTGCATGTTATTTTTAGGCCTCTTATAGGCATTTCCAGAAATTAGTCTCTCAATGAAAATTGTAGCTGACTGTCTTAACTTTATATTGCCACCTTAAAGTTGTGATTTGGTATAGTGTACAGTCCTGTAGGGCATTTCTCCTAGGACTGGTCCTAGAGTATGGCAGAAATTCATATGGATGCCCTGGTCAAACCAATAATCACCATGGCCCCAAATTTTGGGTACATGCATGATTAGGGCATACTTAGCCCCTGCCAAAAGTTAGGAATTTTTGGAATACCTTTCCTATAGTTTTGGTCAAAATATCAAAATATAAATAAGTGAAATATATGGAGCTATATACCTCCCCATGGCCCAAAATATTGGTGGTAGGTCAATGGGGACATCCTTGGTGCATGATAATAATTTCAGCACCTTTGGATCACTGCATGTTGGAGAACCCACTTGCATGTGTTAGTTCTTATTTTGCCTTGGTGTGCCAATAGCAAAAATTCAAACATGGTGTATTCAGCCAAATGGAGGCATGCAAAGATCTTGGAATTATTTACAGTGGTTCATTAGGGTAAATTTCATCCCTCAAATTAATCATGGGATTTTTGGAATTAAAAATCCCATTTATTGGAATTTATTTTAAATATAGCTATTTTGGAAATAAAATTGGAAAATAGGTTTTCCTCAAGCACAAATCCTACAACTTTGCCAAGGTATAGATGAGGTTACATTTGACTTAGGAAAAATATGATCCCTCTTTTTTGAAGAGCTTTTGGAATAGATATCTCAAATTGCCCATTTTACCCTTATTTCATTTAATTCTTGAAATGATGGATATGCACCTCATAAAAATTTGGAATTTATTCTACTGCTATAAAATTGTATTATTAGTTTTGTATAAATTTCTCAGAATTAATGGATGTATTGTTAGTTGTTAAATTAATACAATGGCATTTTTGGTAAATATGTTATAATGGCATTTTATAGGCCATTACAAAACAAAAATTGATGAGACTCTGCCAATAGTCATAAATTAGTGTTTTACATGTTCTGTAATTTGCCTGAAATTTTGGATTACATATTGCCTATACTTCATTTGGAAAATGGAATTTATGTGAATTTGGTATTAAATAAGAAATTGGAATAAATAATTAAAGGAAAATTATGAAACTCTGTAGACAGCAATATTGTATCATTATACAACTCAGGAAAATTTACCTAGGTCAGTGGATGTTAAATCATACTACTTCATGCGGAAAGTGACCTAGTAATTAATTTAAAAGATTTTATTAAAGGATTATTTGGCCAAGGAAAATTATGAGATTTCATAGGGTAGTTCCCTTAGTCCATACCACCCTAGGATAAATATTTAAGGGCAAGATGCCTTAAGGTTTGGAAGATCCCATTTTTAGGGTAATAATAGGACATGGTCTACATATAACATAAATAGTTCTTGCCTTAGGGGTTATCAGGGGATTGATTATCGGCAGAAATAAGAGAGTGCAACATGAATAACCCTGGTGGGTAGAACTGTCTTAGTGAGGGATCAAAAGTGCAAGTCTTAGGGTAGCAACTAGAGTGGGGGTCGACGGAAGACCGTCGGTTTCCCGGTAACACCTTAAGTCACTAGGGTTGTACTAGAGCAATAAAGAGAGCTGGGGTGAGACATGGGTAGCCATCAACTAAAATAAATATCCTTGTGAAAGGGAACGCTGGGCGTAATCCCAACACAGTTCCTAGTGCCCCTTGAGAGCCCTTCACAGGGAATACCGGGGGCAGTCCTGGGATTAACCTTAAACCTCTAAATATAATAACCCGTAGACAAGAGTAGTCTAATAGGTTAGGACATTGTTGTACCTTCTCGCCCGTGTAGGGTTGGAGAGATTCATGATATATGCTCACCCATTTATGGTTGGAGGGAGTTGGTATAAAGGCACTAATGTGCGTTCTCACCCGTTTTGGGGTTTGAGGGAGTTGGTATAAAGGCACTAATGTGCGTTCTCACCCGGGTTTGGGTTTGATGGATTCAGGACGGGTTTGGTCCTACGAGCGGGAGGCTCGGAATGAAAGACTTGCATGTGCATAAATATCATGGCGGGGCATGCGGTACTGGTCGTTCGTCACACCGATGGCAGTACGGTGCACCAGGCGGTTGTGAGAGTTAGAGGGGCCAGCGGGTTGTTTTACACTGCGGTCTGGAGGACGATCCCCGATAACGCACATCCGACCCAACAAGACTGATGGGTTGTCAGCAAAGTACGTACACGAAACTCTAGAGTGCACCTTGGACGTGTACAGAGGCGTATGAGAGGGGTCTAAGGCTTGGTAGTGTGCATACCGGTCTAGAAGCGGAGACGCCCGCTCCGCTGCTGCCGTAGCCACAGCGGTGGTACCCGAGAGTGATGCTAGCTCTCAAAAAGTGGGAACTAAAGGTCTGTGATCACAGAGTCGTTGTGTGTGAGTTGCACTTGCCTGTGCATAAAATTACATCATAACATTCATTCATATTAGGTCATACGCTTCATAGATCCTTATCATATAAATTAGTATGGGCTCTTTTATATGATAAGTTAAATTTTCCTGGAAATCCTAACTTATATATTTGTATGGGCATTTATATAAGTTAGGGTATGTTTGTGATGATAGAATAGTGGTAGGCTAGTTATTTACTTGCTTTTATAGTTGTCTTTACTTTCCTTTACTGCACTGCTCTTACTTACTACTTGTACCATACTTAAAACTACTAGAGTAGATCAACATTACTTATTACAACTTCTAGTTAGATTCTATCACCTGCTTCCACTTTGCTACCCCTTGTTGTCCTCCGCTTCATCCTCCCGCTCGGTGCCTAGGAGCTGCGGGGCGAGGTGCGGAGGAAACGACTTAGTCTTTTTGATTAATGGTCGGTGACCAAACTATTTTTAGGAGCCCATGGAGATGGAGCACCAGCACGTCGAGGAGGCAGGACATGAGGAGCAGATACTGCTTCAGCAGGCTACTACCACTACTGTGCGTCCTCAGGTGGGACGAGATCTGATGTTCTAGTATAGCTTCCGCATTTATTTATTTTGAGAGAGAGTGATTTTGATGTACTGGGCATAAGCCCTTTTACTCTTTCTTTTGTACTCTTCTGTGGACTATACCGATGTACCTTTCATTTCATTTATATGATTGTACTATGTGGCTGGTGGACTGATGGATTCATATACTGTTTTGCTTCTTTCTTCTCATATTGGCCTACAGGTTAAATGATCGTACTAGCCGGAAGAATCGGCGTGTTGCGGTGTCGACTAACCCGTGAGTTAGTGCCACCGTAAGACGGCGGTTCTGGGCATAAGACCCGGTAGCCCTCCTTGGTAAGGGGGAGGGGGTCTTACAAACTGGTATCACTTGAACAATGATCATATGAGAAAGAAGTCCACAACATGGGACCACCCCCGCCCGAGCATTAGTTTGCGGACAAACTATGCAGCGGAAGCAGTGGTGTGCCCATGTGCAAAAGTCACATAAATGGTCCACAAAGTACAATGAGTTAGGCCATTTCTGTTTTAACCTTACCTTTATGCAACCTCCACAGGTCGCCGCGCCGCAAAATGTGGCTCCTCCCCCTCCAACTGTCACTCCATTCCTACACACGGAGATGGGGCAAACCTTGACGGCGATTCTGGATGCCTTCAGATCCCAGCAAGTCCCAGCCCCACAGCCAAATCCGGGGTCGAGCTGGCTGAGTGCATTCAAGAGCATGTCCCTGCCGACGTACCGTGGGACAGAGGATGCGGTGAAGACGGAAGAATGGCTGGAGGCCATACACGAGATCTTAGCAGGCATCAGCTGCCAAGTCGGCGAGGCAGTACCTCTAGCCACCTCTGTGCTAGAGGCTCATGCGAAGAGATGGTGGAAATCAGTCCGGGAGTCTACATATGCGGACTTTGAGCTGTCAGAGATATCATGGGAGGAGTTTGGCGATGTGTTTCTGGAGCACTTCGTCTCTGCTACGGACAGAGATGCCTTGGAGGAGAGGTTTTTGAACCTCAGGCAGGGGACTAGATCGGTGATAGAGTATCAGAGAGAGTTCTCTCATTTGGCCAGGTTCGCAGGGATTCAGGATACCGATGATAGGAGGTATGCCAAGAGGTTCTATCGGGGCCTCAGGGACGATTTGAGGCAGGCCTTGCTGTTCATTTCTCATGGCACATCTAGGCAGATCATTGAGATGGCGAAGAAGCTGGAGGCTGACCAACTGATGGTGCGAACCGGAGGGAAGAGACCATTTGATGGGTCGACATCAGGAGAGAGCAGCAGGGGCTCTCAGAGAGGCAGGACTATCGAATACAGGAAGGGTGGGGGACGTCGTCGTCCCAACTTCAGGCAGGAGTAGGGGCCTCCTCCAGCATTGGCTCCCCCACCTCTACAGATGCATGATCCGAGGAGACAGGATGACCGAGGCCACCGACAGGTAGTTTGTTACGGATGCCGCCAGCCCGGGCACATTAGGTCGGAGTGCCCGCATCGATTCCATCCCCCTCCTCCTCCTCCACCTCCAGTGGCCCCAGTACAGCAGGGCCGAGGACGAGGCCGAGGACGAGGCCGAGGCCGGGGATATCACGGCAGGAGATGCGAGCTGGAGCAGATATACGCCTTGGACCGCACAGAGCAGAGGAACCCCGAGGAGATTATCACAGGTACTTAAAGTTAATTATTGATTTTCTTGAATTTTCAATTATATATAGTACCTGGAACTATAGGATAACAATTAACTTTCACGTAAACAAACCTCAGGCATAGTTATGATCAGCGGCAAGCCCGCCCATACTCTCTTCGACACGGGTGCTTCGCACTCGTTCGTATCTGAGGCCTTCATCGACGGACTCAAAGGCGTGGAGAGGTTTCCTGGACTAGAGATGAGGGTGCATCTACCTGATGGGTCAGAGCTGCGGACCACTGCACATTGTGATATGGAGGCCGAGATTGGCGGCAAGGCATTTGAGGCACCAGCGACTATTCTGAAGCTGCAGGACTTCGACTTGATTTTGGGCATGGCTTGGTTGCATCGGAACCATGCTCAGATAGATTGTCCGTCCAGGAGGATCACGCTAAGGCATGGCGACTCTCATGTTATCATCGAAGGTATTCAGCCTATATGCCACCTATTATTATCTTCGGTACAAGCTGTGAAGGCCCACGAGCAGGGTGAAGAAGTTTATCTTATCTGCTTCGAGATGGTGGGAGCAGAGACGACTATCTCAGATATTCCGGTGGTCCGGGATTTCTCCGACGTATTCCCGGAGAAATTGCCCGGGCTACCACCTACTAGAGACTTGGATTTCAAGATTCAGCTAGTGCCGGGAGCGAGGCCGGTGTCCCGGGCACCCTACAGGATGGCTCCCAGGGAGTTAGCAGAGTTCAGGACTCAACTACAGGAGCTAGTCGAGTCAGGATTTGTGCGGCCCAGTTCATCGCCATGGGGAGCGCCAGTTCTCTTTGTGAAGAAGAAGGACGGATCACTGCGACTATGCATAGATTACCGGGAGCTGAACCGGTTAACGGTCCGCAATACCTATCCTCTGCCTCGGATAGATGAGTTATTTGACCAGCTACAGGGAGCCTTCTGGTTCTCCAAGCTAGATTTACGATCCGGCTACTACCAGCTCTGTATCAGGGAAGAGGACATACCGAAGACGGCATTCAGTTCACGCTATGGATTATACGAGTTCACGGTGATGCCTTTTGGGCTCACGAATGCCCCTGCCACATTCATGAGTCTAATGAACCGTGTATTCGATCCTTTCTTAAACCGCTTCGTGATTGTGTTCATCGACGACATCCTTATATATTCTCGGACTCAGGAGGAGCATACGGAGCACCTGGCGCAGGTCTTGCAGAGGCTGAGGGAGACCCAGATGTATGCAAAATTTTCAAAGTGCCAGTTCTGGCTGCAGGAGGTGGCTTTCCTGGGGCACACGATCAGTGGGGCTGGATTAGCAGTGGACCCAGCCAAGATAGAGACAGTGAGGGATTGGCCACGGCCGAAGACCGCATCTGACATCCGCAGTTTCTTGGGACTAGCAGGGTATTATCGCAAGTTCGTGGAGGGGTTCTCGACGATAGCACTCCCCCTCACGTCCTTGACGAAGAAAGACGCAGATTTTGTTTGGTCAGAGCAGTGCGAGACGGCTTTTCAGGAGCTGAAGGACCGACTCATCTCATCCCCCATTCTTGCGCTTCCATCCGGGAGAGAAGGATTCCAGATCTACACGGACGCCTCTTATCAGGGGATGGGTGCAGTCCTGATGCAGCATGGACATGTTATTGCTTATGCTTCAAGATAGTTGAAGAAGCATGAGCATAACTATCCAGTACATGATCTATAGCTCGGGGTTGTTGTATTCGCCCTAAAGATATGGAGGCATTACTTATACGGGATTCATTGTGACATTTTTTCAGATCACAAGAATCTTAAGTATATCGATACACAGAAGGACTTAAACCTGAGACAGAGGAGATGGCTGGAGTTCCTCTGTGATTATGATTACAAGATCCACTACCATCCGGGAAAAGCGAACACGGTAGCAGATGCTTTGAGCAGGAGGGCCGGCACTTCTGGACCGGAGCCCCGGTTGATGTCTATAGAGTTGCTACAGATGATGGAGTACATGCACATTACCATGGTATCCGAGACCGAGCCAGTAGTGTATCGAGAGTATTTGAGCTCAGTGATCAGTGGCGATGATATACAGGAGCGCATCCGAGCACATCAGAGGCTGGATGCTACGTTACAGCCGATTTTCAGTGCCCTGGAGAGGGGCAAGGTCGAGGACTACACGCTACAGGATGATCTTCTTCGATTCCGTGGGCGCATCTACATACCAGCAGGGGGCAGTATCCGGGATGACATACTCAGAGAGGCACATTGCTCGAGATATTCAGTGCACCCCGGCATCACCAAGATGTGGGCAGATTTGCGGAGGTATATGTATTGGCCCGGGATGAAGAGGGAGATCACGGATTTTGTGACCCATTGCGAGACCTGCCAGCGTGTGAAGGCAGAATGCAAGAGCCCGGGAGGTTTACTACAGCCACTGCCAGTTCCAGAATGGAAGTTCGAGGACATTGCTATGGACTTTGTACACGGATTGCCTTGCTCCCACTCTGGGCATGATTCTATATGGGTTATAGTGGATAGATTGACCAAGGTAGCGCGGTTTATTCTAGTTCGAAAGGATGCCCCAGTTGCAGTTCTGGTGAGATTATTTGTGGAGCAGTACGTCAGATATCATGGCATTCCCAGGACGATTGTTTCGGACCGTGATGGTCGGTTCACTTCGAGCGAGTGGAGTGCCGTGCATGCTTACTTGGGATCTCGGCTTACTTTTAGTACCGCCTTCCATCCGCAGACCGACAGACAGACCGAGCGGACCATCCGGACCATGGAGGACTTACTCAGACTATGCATTTTGGATATAGGGAAGCCTTGGGAGAGGCTGCTTCCATTGATTGAGTTCTCGTATAATAACAGCCACCAGGCTAGCATCAGGATGGCTCCATATGAGTCACTTTATGGGAGGAGATGCCGGACACCGCTATCATGGGTTCAGGATGTGGATACCAGGGCTCTTGGATCTGATTATATAGAGGATACTGAGGCTCAGATTCGATTGATCAGAGATCGGCTACTAGAGGCCCAGAGCAGGCAGGCAAAGTATTATGATGCTTGGCACCGAAAGGTGGAGTTCCATGTTAGAGACAGAGTATTCTTGAAGATACGTCCAGTACACGGTGTCTCTCGGGTGCGGAGGCACAAGAAGCTCAGTCCACGATACATGGGGCCATACCTGATCCTGGAGCGGATCGGCCCCTTGGCTTACCGACTGCAGCTGCCACCGGAGTTGGGTGCATTACATGACGTCTTCCATGTCTCTTCCTTGCAAAGAGCTCTCCTTCGGCCAGAGCAGCACATTACTACTACAGCCGGACCGGTAGAGCCTGACAGATCAGTTAGATTGGAGCCGATCCGGATTCACGATACAGCCATCCGAGTGTTGCGGAAGAAGAAGGTCCCTCTTGTGAAGGTGTTGTGGTCCAACCATGGACGGGAGGAGCACACCTGGGAACCGAGGGATCTGATGCTGGAGCAACACCCGGAGCTATTCGCATCAGGTACTTTTAAATTATGTTTTTTAAAAAAAAATTTCTTAAAAATTCTTGCAAGTAGAACCCCGTAGACCCGAACTTAAATTTCGAGGACGAAATTATTTTCTTGTTTATTGGAATTTGTAACATCCCATGTTACTTCTGGACCCCTCAACTTAGATTGGGTTAGGCATGGGGTGAGTCTTAGGGAAATTAGCTAGGTTTGACCCTAGGTAGTGGGTGGTAGCCATGTGAAGCCCACTATAGGACCAAAGTCAAACTAGGTCAAACTAGCCTAAGTGGGGACCCTAGCCACATCATGACCCCACCACATTGCCCTAACCCTAAAAACAATCTAAGTGGACCCTAGGGCATGTCACTAGGTCAACACTTTGACCCAAATTTGACCAAAGTCAACCTTGGGCTTAATTTGGTGAAACTCACACTCTTAAGCCCAATTAGCCTAAGTAGGGCACCCCCCTTGACCCAACCCAAGTTGGGTGGTGCCACTAGACCCATTTCCATCAAATGGGGTTAGCCCACCCACCATGTTGACTAAGTCAACTCCCCAAGTCAACAAGTCAACAAATTGACCTAAAGGGGTGAAATGAAAACCAAGCCATCTTCCATTGGACCAAGCCCACCAAAATTGGCCCATGGTCAGCCCAAGTGAACAAGACCAGTCCTACCCCTCTAAATCAGGAGAGAGAATACATGCAAGTGGGTAAAATTGGGATTTTGAGGGAAGGAGGAGAGAGAAATGGAAAGGAAGGGAATGGTGGCCACATGGCCACCCCATTAGCTGGTTTTATCTGCCAAAAACCAGATGGCCGACCTCCTCTCTCCATTTCCAGCAGAAAACCGGGGTTGTGTGCCACTTGGCAGCAGGGGCGGAGCAAACAAAGCTCAAACCGAGGTCACTTAAGTGGTATCTCCATGTACAGCCAAATTCAGTCCAAACAGACCTCACCAGCAGCTTCAGGTGGTAGAAGGGAGTGGAATTCGAGTGCTGGATCATGGAGAACAGTGGAGAATCAAGGAATCGGGGTGGAGCTCGCCGACACACCACCACCATGGCAAACCGCCGCCTGACCCGTAGTCAAGCCCCAATTCAGGTTCGTTTCACCTCACCTCTACCCGTACTAGCATCTTAGATCGATTAGGAGAGATATCGGGCTCAACTGAGCCCGATGCCATGGGAGAAAAATGAGAGTTTTCCAAGTTTTAGAAACCGCTCGGGTTCGCCGTCGCCGCCGTCTTCCGCCGCCCCATCGCCGGGAAATGATAGCCACCACCACCGTGAAGGTGATGACACCGTTGGCCGGAGGTGGCGCCGCCTCAGTTGGCCGGAAACCGCCAGCAAAATCGCTCCAGGTCGGCTCAATCTCAGCCGTTAACCCACTGGAGAAGATGAACAGATGTCGTCGGTCTGCTCTTTAAGATTCGTGCAAATCTACTTATATGATTTAATTAAATGTAATGAATAGTAAATTCCTGTCACATAATTACAGCTATTTTGCATGTTGTTTTTAGGCCTCTTAGAGGCATTTCCAGAAACTAGTCTCTCAATGAAAATTGTAGCTGACTGTCTTAACTTTAATTTTCCACCTTAAAGTTGTGATTTGGTGTAGTGTACAGTCCTGTAGGGCATTTCTCCTAGGACTGGTCCTAGAGTATGGCAGAAATTCATATGGATGCCCTGGTCAAACCAATAATCACCATGGCCCCAACTTTTGGGTACATGCATGATTAGGGCATACTTAGCCCCTGCCAAAATTTAGGAATTTTTGGAATACGTTTTCCTATAGTTTGGTCAAAATATCAAAATGTAAATAAGTGAAATATATGGAGCTATATACCTCCCCATGGCCCCAAATCTTGGTGGTAGGTCAATGGGAACATCCTTGGTGCATGATAAAAATTTCAGCACCTTTGGATCACTGCATGTTGGAGAACCCACTTGCATGTGTTAGTTCCTATTTTGCCTTGGTGTGCCAATAGCAAAAATTCAAATATGGTGTATTCAGCCAAATGGAGGCATGAAAAGATCTTGGAATTATTTACAGTGGTTAATTAGGGTAAATTTCATCCCTCAAATTAATCATGGGATTTTTGGAATTAAAAATCCCATTTATTGGAATTTATTTTAAATATATCTATTTTGGAAATAAAATTGGAAAATAGGTTTTCTTCAAGTACAAATCCTAAACCTTTGCCAAGGTATAGATAAGGTTACATTTTACTTAGGAAAAATATGATCCCTCTATTTTGAAGAGCTTTTGGAATAGATATCTCAAATTGCCCATTTTACCCTTATTTCATTTAATTCTTGAAATGATGGATATGCACCTCAGAAAACTTTGGAATTTATTCTACTGCTATAAAATTGTATTATTAGTTTTGTATAAATTTCTCAGAATTAATGGATGTATTGTTAGTTGTTAAATTAATACAATGGCATTTTTCATAAATATGTTATAATGGAATTTTATAGGCCATTACACAACAAAAATTGATGAGACTCTGCCAATAGTCATATATTAGTGTTTTAAATGTTCTGTAATTTTCCTGAAATTTTGGATTACATATTGCCTATACTTCATTTGGAAAATAGAATTTATGTGAATTTGGTATTAAATAAGAAATTGGAATAAATAATTAAAGGAAAATTATTAATCTCTGTAGACAGCAATATTGTATCATTATACAACTCAGGAAAAATTACCTAGGTTAGTGGATGTTAAATCATACTACTTCATGTGTAAAGTGACCTAGTAATTAATTTAAAAGATTTAATTAAAGGATTATTTGGCCAAGGAAAATTATGAGAATTCATAGGGTAGTTCCCTTAGTCCATACCACCCTAGGATAAATATTTAGGGGCAAGATGCCTTAAGGTTTGGAAGATCCAATTTTTAGAGTAATAATAGGACATGGTTTGCATATAACATAAATAGGTCTTGCCTTAGGGGTTATCAGGGGATTGATTATCGGCAGAAATAAGAGAGTGCAATATGAATAACCCTGGTGGGTAGAATTGTCTTAGTGAGGGATCAAAAGTGCAAGTCTTAGGGTAGCAACTAGAGTGGAGGTCGACGGAAGACCGTCGGTTTCCCGATAACACCTTAAGTCACTAGGGTTGTACTAGAGCAATAAAGAGAGCTGGGGTGAGACATGGGTAGCCATCAACTAACATAAATATCCTTGCGAAAGGGAACGCTGGGCGTAATCCCAACACAGTTCCTAGTGCCCCTTGAGAGCCCTTCACAGGGAATACCGGGGGCAGTCCTGGGATTAACCTTAAACCTCTAAGTATAATAACCCGTAGATAAGAGTAGTCTAATAGGTTAGGACATTGTTGTACCTTCTCGCCCGTGTAGGGTTGGAGAGATTCATGATATATGCTCACTCGTTTAGGGTTGGAGGGAGTTGTTATAAAGGCACTAATGTGCGTTCTCAACCGTTTTGGGGTTTGAGGGAGTTGGTATAAAGGCACTAATGTGCGTTCTCACCCGGGTTTGGGTTTGAGGGATTCAGGACGGGTTTGGTCCTACGAGCGGGAGGCTCGGAATGAAATACTTGCATGTGCATAAATATCGTGGAGGGGCATGCGGTACTGGCCGTTCGTCACACCGATGGCAGTACGGTGCACCAGGCGGTTGTGAGAGTTAGAGGGGCCAGTGGGTTGTTTTACACTGCGGTCTGGAGGACGATCCCCGATAACGCACATCTGACCCAACAAGACTGACGGGTTGTCAGCAAAGTACGTACGCGAGACTCTAGAGTGCACCTTGGATGTGTACAGAGGCGTATGAGAGGGGTCTAAGGCTTGGTAGTGTGCATACCGGTCTAGAAGCGGAGACGCCCGCTCCGCTGCTGCCGTAGCCACAGCGGTGGTACCCGAGAGTGATGCTAGCTCTCAAAAAGTGGGAACTAAAGGTCTGTGATCACAGAGTCGTTATGTGTGAGTTGCACTTGCCTATGCATAAAATTGCATCATAACATTCATTCATATTAGGTCATACGCTTCATAGATACTTATCATATAAATTAGTATGGGCTCTTTTATATGATAAGTTAAATTTTCCTGGAAATCCTAACTTATATATTTGTATGGGCATTTATATAAGTTAGGGTACGTTTGTGATGATAGAATAGTGGTAGGCTAGTTATTTACTTGCTTTTACAGCTGCCTTTACTTTCCTTTACTGCACTGCTCTTACTTACTACTTGTACCATACTTAGAACTGCTAGAGTAGATCAACATTACTTATTACAACTGCTAGTTAGATTCTGTCACCTGCTTCCACTTTGCTACCCCTTGTTGTCCTCTGCTTCGTCCTCCCGCTCGGTGCCTAGGAGCTGCGGGGCGAGGTGCGGAGGAAACGACTTTGTCTTTTTGACTAATGGTCGGTGACCAAACTATTTTTAGGAGTCCGTGGAGATGGAGCACCAGCACGTCGAGGAGGCAGGACATGAGGAGCAGATACCGCTTCAGCAGGCTACTACCACTACTGTGCGTCCTCAGGTAGGACGAGATCTGATGTTCTAGTATAGCTTCCGCATTTATTTATTTTGAGAGAGAGTGATTTTAATGTACTGGGCATAAGCCCTTTTTACTCTTTCTTTTGTACTCTTCTGTGGACTATACTGATGTACCTTTCATTTCATTTATATGATTGTACTATGTGGCTTGTGGACTGATGGATTCATATACTGTTTTGCTTCTTTCTACTCATATTGGCCTACAGGTTAAATGATCGTACTAGCCGGCAGAATCGGCGTGTTGCGGTGTCGACTAACCCGTGAGTTAGTGCCACCGTAAGACGGCGGTTCTGGGCATAAGACCCGGTAGCCCTCCTTGGTAAGGGGGAGGGGGTCTTACACAGTATAACGCCCCCACTCGTCACATGGCATATAACGGTGGGTACGGCCGGGGCCCCACGCCATAGGTCACAGACAAGTGACGGAATTACTTGTGGTGATCAAATTCTATTCGTGTCCTTAACCCAATCCATTTTAGCGCAGCATCTTTAAGTTACATGAACTCAACTCCAGGAATGTCCACTAATACATAAATTCCACATTATATATTCAAACCAAGAATGTATACAACCCATACACACAAATGGCCTTAAGGCCTTACAGGTTTCTCTTTGTACACATATACAAGTTCGTACATCGGCACGCAGGCCGGCCACACATGAATTCCAACCACGATTCACTTGGCCTTCAAGGGCCTTAGCAGCAAGCTTTCAATCCGCTTATTTCATTGCAAGCCGCAGCACCTGCAAGTAGACATCCACCAAATAGCGGCAAACAAAGTAACGTCAGCTACAACTGACCAATTATAACGATCCTACCCCATATCCGGGGTAGCGGTTCCTTCCCTGTATGCATTTGCAAGTACTATAGCTAACAATCACAATCACACACATCAAACCACCAACGCCGACCGCAGCCCGACGCTTCGTGCAATCAGGGCACCTTACGGTGTACCGGAAACCCGTGGTAACACCACCAATCACACGGTAATTAACTTTTTGGCTTGCCGGTCCTAGTCACCCCAACACGCATGCTGTTTGCATTCCGCCCAAACCAAGCAAAGGTACGTACCGCATGGCAAACGTGAGAATTCATCCAACAGATCGACCCGCTCTTATTTCGGTGTAGCAAGTGGGGCTATCACACGCTCCCGAACACTGCCACCAAGCGATCTCTCCAACATGCCCAGGTACAGGTTAGCCTTGCCCGTGCTCACATCATCACTGGCACACCGTGATGCGGGTCGGCCTTCCCTTCCTGGGTAGCCGCAGCTTTCCACTCTCGCAGAGCAAACGAGCACACGCAGCGCTCACATCACAAGGAGCTTACGCAAAGCATCCAAGATCATATCCATGGCTAGCTCATGCATGAGCATACCATCCACACATAACATTCATTCATCCAATACTCAAAGCATATCGTTGCAAATCCACGGAGTCTTCTTCGATTTACCCATGATCATCACCAACCCAGACTAACGGTCCAGATTGGCTTCACACAGCATGCTTATGCCGTACTCCACGCTTCCGGCTCTAAATGCAGACCCAATAGAGGAATTACTTCCGCAAATCCACCTTTTGGTGGAGGATTCCACGCAAATGCATAAAGAAAGGATTTTGATGTCCAAGAAAGAGATCGTTACCCTCGAAGATCCCTTTGGTGCCTTAAAGTAGCCGGACGGAAGTCACCGCCTTGCCTTAGCCTTCACGAATCCGCTCTCGGATCTTCGTTCCGCACTCCGCAGCTCCTCCAGCAGTTGGTTCTCTCTTCCTCCTACCTTCCCTTGCACTCCCCTCTTCTTGCTCTCTCTTGAAATGAGAAGAAGAAGAGGAAGGGTTTAAATCCCCTTTTCCCCGGCCTTAGCACCACCTGGACAGAGCATATCCATTGGATCCAGGACTAGGGAATCAAACAGCTCAGAATTGTCCAGAAAAGCATGAACACGGCCTGACACGCCCTGTGACACGCCCGTGTCACAGGTCGTGTCTCCTTGAGCGGCAGTAAATCGACTTAAAACCAGCCAGTACATGGCCGTGTGACACGCCCGTGTCACACCATACATGCCCATGTTAGACACCCATGTACTTCACCCAGCACCATCTGAAAATCACCCGAGACTCATACGACCCTAGGACATGCCCGTGTCTCAGGTCGTGTGCACCTGGACACACCCGTGTCCCGCAAACATGCCCTTGCTCAAAGTCGTCGGGCAGAGATCGTCGACCACGGTGACATGCCCGTGTCACAGGCCGTATCCTCCACACTCGACACTTGACAATCGTCGAGCGCATTGTGTCGACCAGAGGGACACGCCCACTGACACGCCCGTGTCAGTTGGGTCACGACCGTATCACCTTGCGTGTTCCTTCCATCGACCTAATTTCATCGACCGGACACCCAACTCCTCAAGCCAGGCACGACACGCCATGGGACACGCCCGTGTCCCAGGCCGTGTCACCCCATCTGAAACCCAAATCTTTTCTTGGGGTGTTACAATCCTCCCCTCCTTCAAAGAATTTCATCCTCGAAATTTTGCTCACGCCAATCAGCCATAGAATCACAAACTCTTACACCCACCGCACCCAAGCACGCAAAAAGGCGAGCTGGATTTGAGCTCAGAGGCCGCAGCATATCTCACCCCGAGCCATCGCACATGCAAACCAATTATCAACACATCCATAGATCCATCTAACCCGCCATTGACATATCATATGTCACAGATACATCATATGAACATATACATATATTATATCACATCCATATACACAAGCTCATACGGGTCACGCTTATTTCCACTCATCCATATTATTTTGCAAATAGCGTTTAAACTCCTCGGTAAATGCCAAATTGAAAACCCGAGGTTGAACTTCACCAAGTGCACTTTGCAACTCGTGTACTTCCATATTATGCAATCGAGGTTGCGTCCGGGATGCAGATGACTCAGCCACTGCTTTACTCTTATCTTCATAAGACGCACCCGTCGTTTTCTCACTTCTAGGAGGGCCACTTCGATAATTAGAGGCTATATGACCCTGTTTTCCGCATTTAAAATAGGTACGTGTCTCAACACGTCTTTGTCCATACGTTGCTTCTGACGCAACATTCAAAGAGGTTTGTTCCGCAGGCTCGAATCTCTTCTTCTCTCGTTTCTGAAAATCCAATTGTTCTGACTACGGAACTTTGAATTTTGGCTTCTCCACCGTCAGTCTCCTTGTTTCTTACACTCGCTTCATATCCTTCTCCAATGCACGAGTTGTGTCTACCAACGCTTGGAAGCCTTGGCTCATTGAACTCGGAAGTGTCAACCTTAAGTCATCTCGAAGGCCCTCATAAAATCGATTCATATCTCGAGCTTCCTCGGCGAAAGCATACAGCCCCAGTCTGGTAAAGTCATGCAGGAACGTATCAATATCCCGCTCACCCTGCACCAGATGTAAAAATTCATTCTCCATAGCAATCCGCTAGGACAATGGCACATACTTGGCTAAAAACAAGCGGGAGAATTCCTCCATGGAAACCTCCGCTAACCCGCGACCGGCCAAGTAATGCACCTCCATCTCATCCCACCATAGTCTCGCGTCTCCTTCTAATAGAAACGTGGCTAAAGTCACCTTCTGATCCTCTGCCGTCCTGATTGCAGTCATGATTCGTTTTACTCTCGCAAGCCAATCTTTCGCCTGCGTTGGGCAAATCGCCCCGCCAAACGTAGGTGGATGAAATTCCATAAAGCTTTTCAACTGCTCATCAACAGGCTCTTGCCGAACAGGTACAACTGCAAGCCTTGCATGTTCTGTTTGCAATACTACGAGCATTGTTTCCATCACCACCCGAATGGTCTCTGCCAAAGGAGGCGTAGACGCTTCAACCGGTGCTACACTCTCATCAGACCGCTGGGGCTCAGACGGCCCAGCTCCACTCCTCGCCACCTATCAATGTACAGAACACCATTAATAATTCAGATAATAACGGTACTGATACATTGACTCCACACTCATGCACGTCATGTGCATGAAAAACATTCCTAGTGTACATTCGGGAGTTCAAATACCACTTTGTAACGCCCCCACTCGTCACATGGCATATAACGGTGGGTCCGGCTGGGGCCCCACGCCATAGGTCACAGACAAGTGACGGAATTACTTGTGGTGATCAAATTCTATTCGTGTCCTTAACCCAATCCATTCTAGCGCAGCATATTTAAGTTACATGAACTCAACTCCAGGAATGTCCACTAATACATAAATTCCACATTATATATTCAAACCAGGAATGTATACAACCCACACACACAAATGGCCTTAAGGCCTTACAGGTTTCTCTTTGTACACATATACAAGTTCGTACATCGGCACGCAGGCCGACCGCGCATGAAATCCAACCACGATTCACTTGGCCTTCAAGGGCCTTAGCAGCAAGCTTTCAATCCTCTTATTTCATTGCAATCCGCAGCACCTGCAAGTAGACATCCACCAAAGAGCGGCAAACAAAGTAACGGTCAGCTACAGCTGACCAATTATAACGATCCTACCCCATATCCGGGGCAGCGGTTCCTTCCCTATATGCATTTGCAAGTACTATAGCTAACAATCACAATCACACACATCAAACCACAAACGCCGACTGCAGCCCCACGCTTCGTGCACTCAGGGCACCTTACGGTGTGCCGGAAACCCGTGGTAACACCACCAATCACACGGTAATTAACTTATTGGCTGGCCGGTCCTAGTCACCCCAACACGCATGCTGGTTGCATTCCGCCCAAACCAAGCAGAGGTACGTAACGCATGGCAAACGTGAACATTCATCCAACAGATCGACCCGCTTTTATTTCGGTGTAGCAAGTCGGGCTATCGCACGCTCCCGAACACTGCCACCAATCGATCTCTCCAACATGCCCAGGTACAGGTTAGCCTTGCCCATGCTCACATCGTCACTGGCACACCGTGATGCGGGTCGGCCTTCCCTTCCTGGGTAGCCACAGCTTTCCACTCTCGCAGAGCAAACGAGCACACGCACCGCTCACATCACAAGGAGCTTACGCAAAGCATCCAAGATCATATCCATGGCTAGCTCACGCATGAGCATACCATCCACGCATAACATTCATTCATCCAATACTCAAAGCATATCGTTGCAAATCCACGGAGTCTTCTCCAGTTTACCCATGATCATCACCAATCTAGACTAACGGTCCAGATGGGCTTCACACAGCATGCCTATGCCATACTCCACACTTCCGGCTCTAAATGCAGACTCAACAGAGGAATCACTTCCGCAAATCCACCTTTTGGTGGAGGATTCCACGCATATGCATAAAGAAAATACTTTGATGTCCAAGAAAGTGATCGTTACCCTCGAAGATCTCTTCGGTGCTATGAAGTAGCCGGACGGAAGTCACTGCCTTGCCTTAGCCTTCACGAATCCTCTCTCGGATCTTCGTTCCTCACTCTGCAGCTCCTCCAGCAGCTGGTTCTCTCTTCCTCCTACCTTCCCTTGCACTCCCCTCTTCTTGCTCTCTCTTCAAATGAGAAGAAGAAGAAGAAGAGGAAAGGTTTAAATCCCCTTTTCCCCGGCCTTAGCACCACCTGGACAGAGTCTATCCATTGGATCTAGGACTAGGGAATCAAACAGCTCAGAATTGTCCAGAAAAGCATGAACACGGCCTGACACGCCCTGTGACACGCCCGTATCACAGGCCGTGTCTCCTCGAGCGGCAGTCAACCAACTTCAAACCAGCCATTACATGGCCGTGTGACACGCCCGTGTCACACCATACATGCAAGTGTTAGACACATGTGTACTTCACCCAGCACCATCTCAAAATCACCCGAGACTCACACGGCCCTGGGACACGCCCGTGTCTCAGGCCGTGTGCACCTGGACACACCCGTATCCCGCAAACACGCCCTGGCTCAAAGTCGTCGGGCAGAGATCGTCGAGCGCGCTGACATGCCCTGTGATACGCCCGTGTCACAGGCCGTGTCCTCCACACTCGACACTCGACAATCGTCGAGCGCATTGTGTCGACCAGAGGGACACGCCCGTGTCAGTTGGGTCACGCCCGTGTCACCTGGCGTGTTCCTTCCATCGACCCAAATTCGTCGACCGGACACCCAACTCCTCAAGCCAGGCATGACACGCCCTGGGTCACGCCCGTGTCCCAGGCCGTGTCACCCCACCTGATACCCAAATCTTTTCTTGGGGTGTTACAAACATACTGCATAAAGACTCAAGACTTAGAGAAATATCAAAGACTCAGAAAATGAGTTCGACGTTAGTCGAACTCAGGTCGACTAAAGTCGTGCTCTGCTCGACGAAATCCGAGACAATTCTCTGAGCTGAGCTCGACGAACTTGAATCTCAGGTCGACGAATTCCAGAGCATACTTCAACACCAAGTCTCGGATTCTTCACACTTATCTCCAGTCGACGAACTTAGTTCTTAGGTTGACGAACTTAGTTCTCAGGTCGACGATCTCTGGATATTCTACTTCAAAATCTCATTCCAGAAACATCTAAGTATTTGAACTCCAGCTTCACACTCCAGTCGACGAAGTTAGAATATCAGCTCGAGGAATTTGGATTTTAGTTCGACGATTTCTGGATCATCTACTTCAACACTATAAGACCAGAAATAACTAAGTATTCTATGTCCAGAATCACACTCCAGTCGAAGAACTCACCCTCTCAGCTCGACGAACTTAGATCACAGTCTTGGCAAGATTTATCAAGTATTAGTTAGAAGTTCTCATCTCGACGAAACTAATTTTCAGGTCCACAAACCCAGTTCTGAGGTCGATGATTTCTGGACACATTACTTCAACATTCTTAAGTCCAATGAAAGTCCACCTAGTGTCAACTATGTGCACCTATGGGGGGGGGGGGGAATAGGTGACGTGTGGTTCTTTTGCGGATTTTACGGATGTACCTGCACAATAAAAACAACAAGCACAGCACACAGAATACACAGCAAATTTATAGTGGTTCCCCGACTTGGGTACATCCACTTTCCCCCTTCGACCTATCTCCCCAACAAGGGACGACTCGGTCACTTCTCCAACGGGATTGAAATCCAATCCCTTCACTAACGGAAGGAGCCCTTCCACACGTGAGAGTCAACACTCCCACAAAACGGGTTGCACCCAACCCTTACAACACGGAACAAAAGTTCCTTTACAACGAAATTAAATATAGAGTGTACACGTGATACAAACTTATTTTGGAGACTACGGTGTTCCTCTTTGTTCGACGATGTGTTCTTGAAGTCGATGAAGAGTCTACAACCTTGGTCTCTCTTGGAGAGGATCTCCCCGGAACAGGCGGCGGCTACACGAGCGGCGGCTAGCTTCGGGATCGGCGGCTACGATGATGAGCGGCTGCTGAACTTGGAGATCCAAACTTCGTAGCGAAGCAAACTAGGTCTACCAACGGTCACTCTAGGATCGGTCGTCTCGATCGATTCGGACGGAGGTGTTTTTCCCGGTCAACAAATCGAGAGACAAGAGATCTCTGGATAGACACGTGAGACACAAGCTTTGCTAAGCTTCTGTCACCGGAGATCACGAAGGAATCTCGAATGTTGACGGCGACCTACGTTCCCGAGCGCGACGGCGGCGGCGGAGAGGAGTCGCGGTTTTAGGGTTTCGTTGCGGCTTGGTTTCTGTTTCTTTTCTCCGTTCCTTTACTGTTCAAAATACCTGTATATAAATACTGTAGAAGTTTTCCAATATGACCGTTTGTGGGACCCACAAAAGAAATCCCTAAGTCCGGTTCAAACTAGTCCAAAGGCAGAATCCGGTTCAACAGCATCCTGAGAAAACGCCAAGGGAAAATCGGCGATAATCGCAAGCGATTCTCGACGATTCGTCGAGAATCGTTAGTGATTCTCGCCGAATCACTTATTGATTCTCAACGAATTTTACTTTGTATGCATGAGCTTCTTGGCCACTGGTTCGGCGAGAATCACTAGTGATTCTCGCCGAATCTTACTTGGCACCATTTAGAGGTGGCCAGAAGGAGTCGGCGAGAATCACTAATGATTCTCGTCGATTCAGCGAGCCGAATCGGCGAGAATCACTTGGTGATTCTCGTCGAATTTGCCTTGGACGAATTTTCGTCTTCCACCCAGGAGCTGCTCCTTGATCCTCCATGCTCCTTGTCTTCTCGTGCATATGAACGGCCCTGTACTTGAAAGTAAGTGCACTCCAATAGAGAGAGTGCACATAGGCCAACACACTGATCTGCTCAACGAGGGATTACGTCGTGCAGACCCGTGTATATTGACCTACTGCACCCTGACATTGGTGTGCACTTAGCGTGGAGGAACTGCAAGCACAACTTGAGATGTTTCATCAAATACATTGTGAATTCATCTTAGCTTGACAGGTGGCTTCCTCAAATCTAGGTAATCGTGGATACAATACCCAACAATCTCCCCCTATTTGACGAAGCCAAAACCCTACTAGCTAAGATGAATAACACTAATCAAATAATAAACATAGCATTCAGAAATTAAACATGCAGCACAAGAGAATATATGCAATCAGATCAGGACTTGAGTCATTCACAAATTCAAATATATATATACCAAGATAAATATATTCACATATAATCCAGAATTGTTTATATGACAATAATAATCATTAAATGTTCTTAAGACACAGTGACAAGCTATAAAGTGTTGACTATTTGTCCTTAGCTACGTCACCCTTAAGATTTTGAGCCAAGTACTTCTTGCTTTGCCTCTCCATGTATTCTTTGGGCTTCGGGTAGTACCTAGGAGGAGAAACTTTATCTGGATCCTTGTTGTTTCTGAAAAAGATGTTGCGTTTCGCTTCAAACGTTTTGTGCGTTTCCCACTCATACTGGCTATATACTTCGTTTCGATTGATCTCTCCTCTTTCTTGCAGCCAGAAGGTGTCTAAGATTATGTTCCTTGAAACTGGACTCCACCTTTCATTTCGTACCTCCTCCTCATTCATTCGAGTTCTCTTTGCAGCCTATGTCTCCTTGGATGTCCCTTCTTGAACTTTTCTCTTTCCCCTGGCTTTTGCTAAGGCCTCCTGGTCAAACATACTCCTCAGTTTAGATTTGGAGAGGGCCCTAGCATCAGCGTCATGTGTGGGAGTATCTGCAGCAGCACTTGCACTTACATCCTCAGCAACACTTACTTCCTCAGCAGCCTTAGATGTCTCAGGGACATGAATACCGGCAGGATGGTCAGGTAGGACGACGCCTAACGTACCCAGCGCCTGTTGGAGCATCCACCAGCAGCTCTCATAGACATATTTGCTTGATTGTGCGAAGTTTGTATCCATGCTTTCTTGGAGCTCGGCCAACTTAGCGATATACTCTTTCTCCCCCTTTTTGGCTTCGTCAGCTATTCAGTTGGCATATGAGTGCAGGGAGTCATCAATATGCTTAGTTGTCTTGGTGAATTCAGTGATCAGGGCCTGCTGATTGGCATTTAAAGTGACCATATTACCATAAAACTTCTGAATGTTGTTGGCTACAACGTGTGCGTTCTGATTTACGACAGCCAGAGTATCAGTATTCTTTTTCAAGCCGGCCATTAAAAGTGTGACAGCTTCGCCGGCCGCGGTATACTTTTCTTCGAATTTCTTCTCCATCACATCCAGTTTATGGTTGATCTCTACCATATTTTTAAGCATGAGATCTTCAGAAGTCTTAATCTTTTTCAGCAGTGTTTTCTGAGCTGTATCAAAAGAGGCTGTAAGCTCGTTCACTATTCCTTGAATGACATTGATAGTGTGAGTGGCCAGCTCATCTCGTAACGGTATGGTCGGAGGCACTTGAGGGCCTTGCAGTTCTGCAGACGCATCTGTGGAGCTGGATACCATCACAGTCTCTACAGGAGGAATGTTGGCGGCCTCTGTAGAGTTATTTAACTCCCCCTCCACTGGTGCAGATTTGTCAGGTGGAGGTTCAACAGGATCCAGAGTCTCAAGTATTTCATGGCCCTCATTCTCATCTTCCTCTCCGTCCTCATCCAAGAAGTCAAGGATATCAGCAGCTTCTTCCAATTCTCGATCAGCAGTTTCCAGTGCGTCAGCTTCGGTTCCTTGAGTGTTTCTGTTCAGGACCTCCTCATCCTCTAGCTCAGGTTCACTTACTTCATGAATTTCGGCCACCGCATCTCTGGCCACCTGGGCAATTTCAGAAACTATATCTGTATGAGGGGGTAGAGTCTCCCCCTCGATTCCTGCAGTCAGGGTATCAGGAATTTCACGGGGGGTGACTGCTGGAGATACTTCCTGTCGCTCTTCCACGGCAGGCTGCCCGATCCGCCTCTCCCATCGATCGAACACACTTGCATCCATCTTCTTCAAGTAGTGGAGAGGGACCCCTTTGCTCATGTCAAACTTCTCTCCGTTCAGCTGGTTTAGATATAAGCTTATGATGCGGCCAAAACTTGGAGTGCCCAAGGTGTCCTTGATCTTTTGGAACAGCAACTCCCCCCAGTTGAAGCTCTTGCGGCAGACAATAGCTATGAGGATCTTGAACATATCTCCTGAGATATGGTCATGCGAGCCCGGCTTGCAGATGAGCACTTTTCTGATAACGTCAGATAGGAGCTTCCCTTCTTCATTCATCTCCTTTCTCTTTATGGATCGAGTTCCTCGTGGAAGACCGCAGAACAAGAGAGTTCTGGTTTTTTCCTCGTCCTCCAAGTAGTCCTCCTGCTCCGAACTAGAAAGATGCAGGTAGCGAGTTAGCTTACTGGCAGACATCTTTACTTTTGTCCCAGCCACCTTGCTCTTGATTATGGAGTCTCTATCTCGGAGTCTTGCGGTAGAGAAGAACTCCAGCACCTCTTTATCCAGGACTTTTCAAGGGTGCTCCAAGACGAAGGTTAGCCCAGCCTCCTCCAGCATTAGAATGATATTCCGGAATTCGTCCGAGGCATGAGAAAATCCAGTGCGAACCAGCTCGCAGCCAGAGACCAACCCTGCAGTCGTCCTTGGAGCCATGTAGATCTAGAGAGAATCCCTACTCAAAATGTTAATGAACTTTCAAAAAGAAAACTTCATGAGTGGATGCTTCAGGTGAGGGGATACCTAGAGGTGAAGTCGGTGAGGTGGTTTGAGCGGAGCAAAATCGAAACTTGGGGAGATCGACGGTGCGGGCTTCGGCGGGAGTCGTCGGGAAACTTTCGACGAGAACTTTGCGAGACCCTTGCGGGAGCTTAGGGGGAGACTTCACGAGCTGCGGGTTTCGGCGAGTCGGAGGGTGAGCTCCCGCGGGTTGCGGCGAATCGGTGGAAGAACTTGAGAGAGCGCTTGCAGGATTCGTGAAGAAGGCGAGGGTCGTCGGGAGTGCTCTTGCGGGAGTCGTGAAGAAGGCGAATAGGCGGAGTGACTCTTTCGGCGGGATTTATCTAAGTCGTCGGGATTCGGGGTGAATGCGAAGGGTCGGCGAGCTCCTTCGGCGGGATTCCGAGTTTATAAAGTGAAATTGATATTTTTCTTTACCACTTGTAATTAAAGGGTTTTCTTTACTAGGAATTGAAAGGTTCCGAGGTTCCGAATTGAAGAGTTTTTCTACTGGGAATTTCCACGTTGGGAAGCATTGCAACATTTTCAAATTCTTCGGATGTCAAGTTAATATAAGATTAA
Organism: Platanthera guangdongensis; assembly: GCA_039583875.1. NCBI lineage: Eukaryota > Viridiplantae > Streptophyta > Magnoliopsida > Asparagales > Orchidaceae > Platanthera > Platanthera guangdongensis. The sequence goes on from CM077161.1 coordinate 85,779,146, forward strand.
TAAATACATGTTTATTGTAACGACAATCTATTTGGATTTGAGCGAGACTTCTCCAGACACTTCTTGATGTCAATTGTGATTTGTCGAAATTTACAATGACATATCTTTGTTAACCTTTTATTGATGTGTAATGGTTTGCATGCCTCGAGTTAATCTCTCCATAAAGGTGCACACATACATGATAAGCATAAGTATACGTATACACAAGGATAGAAATATATATATTTATTTTGAATGAGGATGCATCATGACACAAGTCCTTGAACTGATCAAAATTACCTGGGATTTGGAGAGTCATCGTCTTAGTCCCACAGGTAGAACACATTGGTGGCTCAAAGTGAGTATGCTCAACCAGGTAGCCCATCTGTTATTGCAGACGCTTGTTCCAAGTTAGCCTTGAGCCACCTACTGTCTAGTTCCCATCGTATTCACGGGGACCTAGACTACCCTGCAAGACAGAATTACTTAACCTTAGGAACCCAAATCATATTGGGTCCTAGGTTTCTATTAGCATAAGCACGCAACTGCCTTCCTTCAGAAAACCTGTCTGGAAGACTACCGCTGTCCCTATAATGTGGATAAGCCCTTACTGTGGGCACAGAGGGGTTGTGCCAACAGTCAATGGCAAAGTGCCCCACTTTGCCGCAACACCAACAATGGTGAATGTTGTATCGCCATTTTCGACCTGATCTAGTGACTGACGTAGTCACGGTCCTAGGTCTAAACGGGATAGGGCATGTTCTTGTCACACAAATTCCTCTTCCATCGTGACACGTGGAAGGGTGGAACGAATACATGTTGTGAGCGTTATGAGGCCGAGAAGGTGGTGCCAATCTTTCAGGCATCTCCCTTGCTGAGGCCCCATGAAGCCTGACATCATGACCTCTATCCTCCCTATCCCGTATCCTCGAATGGTGAGAAGTCTTCTGTGAGCTGGGACATGCAGATCCACACTGTGTTGTGGCAGTGGCCGTGAATACAAAGGGCTCAGAATGAGCCTTAGGTATTTCCTCAGGGGTGGTCATGACGCCCCTTGCACTATGGACGTTTCCACATGGGGACAAATCACCCTTGCAGTGACCACGATTATTCCTGTGGTCATACCTGAAGGCATGATGAGTTGCCTTCCTGCTTGGAGTGGGGGGTCGGAACACCGTTTCCCCATTTCTCCATCCCTGAATAATCCGGGAGATCCACCCGGTTTCTTGCTTTCTCTTTATAGCATCAACTTTGGAAAAGTTTGATACTATACGTTTCTCATTATCTAGACTATTTTCTAGAGCTGAGATCTTAGAGTCCTTGACCTTGTTGGACGCCAATTGGAGAACCAACAAGATCTTCAATCGAGCAATCTCTCGAGCTTGCTCCTCAGCAAGTAGATTGCTTTCCTGAAGGGCTCTCTTCAGGGAATCAGTATTTTGTGTAGGAGAGCAGTTTCTGTCTTCAGAAAAGTCAAAAGATAGGGGGCAGGGTGAAGATGTTACCTGCTCATCTGAGTTATTGTCATTAGAATCAGTGACCATTGTTTCGTCCTCGTCAGAGCTGCTTTCCTCACTGGTCTCGTTAGTCTCTGACACGGACACGGGAGCTCTGATGCAATCCGAGGGATCCTTGCATTCATCTTCAGACGTGAGAACCCCCACATACGCTTCATCCTCTAATTGGCAGCATATTTCAGCTTTCTCTGACCCCCCCCCCCCCCATCAGCTCTGAGATCATCATCCACAGAGATTTAGCCGTTCTACATTTTTCCAATCTAGAGCGAGAGGCTCCGGACCAGACATCCATGATAATTTGTCGAATCCTCTCGTCCAAGTGAAATAGAGATATTTCCGTCTCAGACATCTCAGCAACGCCCATGGGCACTTGTATCCCAGAGTCGGAGGTCTTCATGGGGATAAACGGACCTTCTTCCAGGATGAAGGATGCTCGAGGATCGATAGCATCAAGATGAAAGGATACTCTCATTCTCCAGATGGGATAATAATCCTTTGTGCACGCGGGGAGTTTGAGTGGCGGAATCTCATAATCCAGATCCATGCTTCTGACACTGGTGGCAGGATTCTACTCAAGGTGTTAACCTTTTTGACGAGCAACCTCGCTCTGATACCACTTGAAAGTCCACCTAGTGTCAACTATGTGCACCTATGGGGGGGAATAGGTGACGTGTGGTTCTTTTGCGGATTTTACGGATGTACCTGCACAATAAAAACAACAAGCACAGCATACAGAATACACAGTAAATTTATAGTGGTTCCCCGACTTGGGTACATCCACTTTCCCCCTTCGACCTATCTCCCCAACAAGGGACGACTCGGTCACTTCTCCAACGGGATTGAAATCCAATCCCTTCACTAACGGAAGGAGCCCTTCCACACGTGAGAGTCAACACTCCCACAAAACGGGTTGCACCCAACCCTTACAACACGGAACAAAAGTTCCTTTACAACGAAATTAAATATAGAGTGTACACGTGATACAAACTTCTTTTGGAGACTACGGTGTTCCTCTTTGTTCGACGACGTGTTCTTGAAGTCGATGAAGAGTCTACAACCTTGGTCTCTCTTGGAGAGGATCTCCCCGGAACCGGCGGCGGCTAAACGAGCGGCGGCTAGCTTCGGGATCGGCGGCTACGATGATGAGCGGCTGCTGAACTTGGAGATCCAAACTTCGTAGCGAAGCAAACTAGGTCTACCAACGGTCACTCTAGGATCGGTCGTCTCGATCGATTCGGACGGAGGAGTTTTTCCCGGTCAACAAATCGAGAGACAAGAGATCTTTGGATAGACACGTGAGACACAAGCTTTGCTAAGCTTCTGTCGCCGGAGATCACGAAGGAATCTCGAATGTTGACGGCGACCTACGTTCCCGAGCGCGACGGCGGCGGCGGAGAGGAGTCGCGGTTTTAGGGTTTCGTTGCGGCTTGGTTTCTGTTTCTTTTCTCCGTTCCTTTACTGTTCAAAATACCTGTATATAAATACTGTAGAAGTTTTCCAATATGACCGTTTGTGGGACCCACAAAAGAAATCCCTAAGTCCGGTTCAAACTAGTCCAAAGGCAGAATCTGGTTCAGCAGCATCCTGAGAAAACGCCAAGTGAAAATCGGCGAGAATCGCAAGCGATTCTCGACGAATCGGCGAGAATCACCAAGTGATTCTCGACGATTCGTCGAGAATCGTTAGTGATTCTCGCCGAATCACTTATTGATTCTCAACGAATTTTACTTTGTATGCATGAGCTGCTTGGCCACTGGTTCGGCGAGAATCACTAGTGATTCTCGCCGAATCTTACTTGGCACCATTTAGAGGTGGCCAGAAGGAGTCGGCGAGAATCACTAATGATTCTCGTCGATTCAGCGATTCTCGCCGAATCGGCGAGAATCACTTGGTGATTCTCATCGAATTTGCCTTGGACGAATTTTCGTCTTCCACCCAGGAGCTGCTCCTTGATCCTCCATGCTCCTTGTCTTCTCGTGCATATGAACGGCCCTGTACTTGAAAGTAAGTGCACTCCAATAGAGAGAGTGCACATAGGCCAACACACTGATCTGCTCAACGAGGGATTACGTCGTGCAGACCCGTGTATATTGACCTACTGCACCCTGACATTGGTGTGCACTTAGCGTGGAGGAACTGCAAGCACAACTTGAGATGTTTCATCAAATACATTGTGAATTCATCTTAGCTTGACAGGTGGCTTCCTCAAATCTAGGTAATCGTGGATACAATACCCAACATCCAAGAAAAATGGAATTCTGTTACTAGGTTGACGAAGTTATATTCTCAGCTCGATGAACTTGGTGCACAGAATTGATGGGTCTAGAGAAAGCAGTAGCCAGTTCTTAGGTCGACGATCTTGGATCTCAGCTCGACGAACAAAGATTATCTGGTCGACGAACTTGACTTCTCTGCTCGATGAACTCTGGACACAAATCGACGAATTCTGCTCAATGAATTCTGTAAAGTTCCAAACTTAGAAATTTCCCTCTCTCCGTCTCTCTTCTATTGCAATAATTCCTGAGTAATCAATGCATAAATATTCTCTGAATATTACTGTTAGAAGCAAGCATTGATTACGGTCTTCATCAGAATTATTGTTTGTCGTTTTTCCATGGGACAGTTGGGGAAACCAATCAATGCAAATATTCTCCAGACCGTCAAAATTCAATGTAGAAAGGAATTCAAATTTCAAAAGGCAATTTACTTGGAAAATATAAAAGGAATTTTCTTTCTCTTCCTGAATAGCTCTATAGCAGTTGTCAAAAACATACAGTGAATTAGGATTTTCTTCATCTCTCTCGACAACACACAGAAAAATAACAGAGAGAGATACTTACAGAAAAACAAACCCTAGACCAGAGAAAGAACATCTGGCTGAAGAGGAAGAATAACATACATTCAAGATCAAGAGTCTTCTTCCTTCTACATTCCAGGACTCTTCAAAGGACAACAGTTACAATATCTGTCAAGAAGTTCCTGGAGTTCATCTGGTCAAAGCAAAAGTCTGAAGATCTATCACCCTACAGCAAAGCTTCACCTTTCTGAACCATTCAATATCTCAGGGGGAGTCTTTGCTAACATCTAAATCCACAACAGTCTTCTCAGTTGTTTTGAGAAAGAGAAGACATAATCACTCTCTCATCCCCCACTGTATAAAGGGTTCATAACTCCCTTCAAAATTTATTCCTGATTGCAAGTCACCTGATCAAAACACTTGAGGTTTGGTTTTTGAGCACCTGATCAAAAGCTCATTGGTGGCAGTCACCTGATTAAAAACATGAGTGGATTCCTACCATGGTGGTAGAAGAGTGGATGTACCCAGGTTGGGGAACCACTATAAAATTCTTGTGTTGTCTGTGTTGCTCTTTTCTTTGGTTCTTGCTGTGATTGTGCTAATTAGGTTTGTTGTGTCTGTGATATTTTACATTTGTTGTGCCTAAATTTGATCAGATTACTTTAGGACTAAGTTTTATTTACAGCAAAAGGTTTAAAAACCCAAAGATAGTCTATTCCCCCCCCCCCCCCTCTAGAGTATACCAGATCTAACCCCTAACTTTCAGTTTTTCATCCATAATTTAAGGAAATATTCATTCCTTCTTCAATTGTAGTATATATCTTATTCATAATTTGTCTCCTTATTTTGTGTGTATGATCTTAATAAAGAAATCATGCAGTCAGCTGATTCAGGCCAATTTGTGTTTTTCTTCCCGGGCTATTTTCTTTTGCTTCTATTGTAGGCTCGACAAACATAGCCAAGGGTTGCTGCACTTTTTTGATGCAGCAGGCCCAGAGTCCCCCTGCTTTGGAGACCATCACGGCTAGCCAGAGGCCCACGAACTAGCGGCCCACTGCCGGGTTGCAGCCCAAGCACCCCACCGATGACCGCACCCATTCTCAGCGCGGTGGGATGTTGAGGCAAGGTCTTGAACCCATCCCCCTTGATAAATCCCTTTCCTAATAGGGACTATCACCAACTGAGCTACAGTTGGTGATAGTCCCTGTTAGGAAAGGGATTTATCAAGGGGGCTGGGTTCGAGACCTTGCCTCAACATCCCGCCGTGCTGAGAATGGGTGCGGTCATGGGTGGGGTGACTGGGCTGCAGCCCGGCAATGGGGCGCTAGTTCGTAGGCCTATGGCTAGGTGTGATGGTCGCCAGAGCGGGGCAGCTCTGGGCTCGCTGCATCAAAAAGGTGGTATCAAGGGAGATTCCTAGGCTAATCTTGGTTGGTTGGAAAGCTACCCAACCGCCACTCGGTTGTCAGATCCCTTAAGATGCAAAAGCGTGAAGGTGTACTCTTGGAGGAAAGCTACCCATTTGGCATGTTGTGGACTGATTTTATGTTTTCCATTTGTGAACCTCAAGGCATCATGATTGGATAGAAACACATACTCCCTGGCTAGGAGTTAGTGTCTCCAATGATGCAAACAACGTATGACCGTATAAAATTCTCTGTCATAGTTCGAATAGTTTAATTTAGCGCCCGCTAATTTCTCACTGAAATAACTAATGGGGTGCCATTTCTGACTCAAGACACCTTTAATACCTACCCCAGAAGCGTCACAAGTGAGCTCAAAAACTTTATTAAAATCTGGAAGTCGTAATATGGGGGCTTCGGTCATAAGCTTCTTAATTCTATGAAAAGCATAATTGGCGGACGTTGTCCAAGAAAACTCTCCCTTCTTCAAGCACTCAGTAATGGGAGTCATGAAGCTACTAAAGTCACTTATAAAACGTCGATAGAAGGTAGATAAACCATGAAAACTACGCACCACCCGAAGGGTCGTGGGCTCAGGCCATTCATTAATAATTTGCACCTTGCTAAGATCGACTCGAATGCTTTCCGAACCGACTAGATACCATAATATCTCCAACTCTTGGACATAGAAGGTACATTTCTTTAAATTTAGAAATATGGTTTCCTTCCTCAGGGTGGAGAGGACCGCCTTAAGGTGGGTAATATGCTCCACGGTGGTGGTGTTATAAATGAGTATATCGTTAGAATAAACTACTACAAATTTCCGCATATAAGGTTGGAAAATATGCGTCATCATCCGGGAGATGGTGCTGGGGCATTGGAAAGCCCGGAGGGCATCGCAAGCCACTCATACAACCCTTCCTTAGACTTGAATGCGGTCTTCCATTCATCACCCTCACGTACCCTGATCTGGTGATAACCACTCCTGTGGTCTAACTTAGAAAATATAGTGGCTCCAGATAACTCATCTAGAAGGTTGTCCAAACGTGGGATGGGAAATCTATATTTGACAGTAATCTTGTTGATGGCTCTGTTATCCACACACATCCTCCAGGAGCCATCCTTCTTAGCGGCTAACAATGCTGGAACGGCACAGGGGCTCAGACTATTCCTAATAAACCCTTTCTTCAGCAGATCCTCAATTTGCGCCTGCAATTTCTTATGACCCGCGTGGTGTAATCTATAATGGGGTTGATTGTCCTAGGTGAAACTTTATATGGGTGGGATGCTTGAGTTGTAGCCCGGCAGTGGGCCGCTAGTTCGTGGGCCTCTGGCTAGGTCGTGATGGTCGCTAGAGCGGGATGGAGCTGGGCTTGCTGCATCAAAAAGTGCACTTTTTTGATGCAGCAAGACCAGAGCCGCCCCGCTATGGCGACCATCATGGCCTAGTCAGAGGTCCACGAACTAACGGCCCATTACCGGGCTGCAGCCCAAGCACCCCACCCATGACAGCACCTATTCTCAGTGCGACGGGTTCAAGACCTTACCTCAACATCTCGCTGCACTGAGAATAGGTGTGGTCATGGGTGGGGTGCTTTGTAGGACCCCCCTCCCCCTTACCAAGGAGGGCTACCGGATCTTATGCCCAGAACCGCCGTCTTACGGTGGCACTAACTCACGGGTTAGCCGACACCGCAACACGCCGATTCTGCCGGCTAGTACGATCATAAACCTGTAGGCCAATATGAGAAATAAGAAGTAAAACTGTGTATAAAATGCCATCAGTCCACAAGTCACAGTACAATCATATATAGAAGAAATGAATAGTACAATAGTCCACAGAATAGTACAGAAGAAAGAGTAAAAAAGGCTTATGCCCAATACATCAAATCTCTCTCTCTCACAAAATAGTAAATGCGGAAGCTATACTAGAACATCAAGACTCGTCCCACCTGAGGACGCACAGTAGTAGTGGTAGCCTGCTGAAGCGGTATCTGCTCCTCATGTCCTGCCTCCTCGACGTGCTGGTGCTCCATCTCCACGGGCTCCTAAAAATAGTTGGTCACCGACCATTAGTCAAAAAGACTAAGTCGTTTCCTCCACACCTCGCCCCGCAGCTCCTAGGCACCGAGCGGGAGGACGAAGCGGAGGACAACAAGGGGTAGCAAAATGGAAGCAGGTGACAATATCTATCTAAAGTGGTACTAGTAATGAAATTCTACTCTAGCAATGCTAAGTACAGTACAAGTAGTAAGTAAGTAAGTACGGTGCAGTAAAGGAAAGTAAAGCAACAGCAGTATGTACAAAATAAGCTAAGCTACCACTAAGCTATCATCACAAACGTACCCTAACTTATATAAATGCCCATACAAATATATAAGTTAGGATTTCCAGGAAATTTAACTTATCATATAAAAGAGCCCATACTAATTTATATGATAAGGATCTATGAAGCGTATGACCTAATAGGAATGAATGATATGATGCAATTTTATGCGCATGCAGGTGCAACTCACACACAACGACTCTGTGATCACAGACCTTTAGTTCCCACTTTTTGAGAGCTAGCATCACTCTCGGGTACCACCGCTGTGGCTACGGCAGCAGCGGAGCGGGCGTCTCCGCTTCTAGACCGGTATGCACACTACCAAGCCTTAGACCCCTCTCATACGCCTCTGTACACGTCCAAGGTGCACTCTAGAGTCTCGCGTACGTACTTTGCTGACAAACCCGTCAGTCTTGTTGGGTCGGATGTGTGTTATCGGGGGTCGTCCTCCAGACCGCAGTGTAAAACAACCCACTGGCCCCTCTAACTCCCACAACCGCCTGGTGCACCGTACTGCCATCGGTGTGACGAACGGCCAGTACCGCATGCCCCGCCACGATATTTATGCACATGCAAGTAATTCACACCGAGCCTTCCGCTCGCAGGACCAAAACTCGTCCTGAATCCCTCAAACCCAAACCCGGGTGAGAACGCACATTAGTGCCTTTATGTCAATTCCCTCCAACCCTAAACGGGTGAGAATATATCATGAAACTCTCCAACCCAAACACGGGCGAGAAGGTACAACCATGTCCTAACCTATTAAGCTACTCTTGTCTACGGTTTATTATACTTAGAGATTTAAGGTTAATCCCAGGACTGCCCCCGGTATTCCCTGTGAAGGGCTCTCAAGGGGCACTAGGAACTGTGTTGGGATTACGCCCAGCGTTCCCTTTCGCAAGGATACTTATTTTAGTTGATGACTACCCATGTATCCCCCAGCTCTCCTTATTGCTTAAGTATAACCCTAGTGACTTAAGGTGTTACCGGGTACCAACGGTCTTCCGTCGATCCCCCACTCCAGTTGATGACCAAGACTTGCACTTTTGATCACTCACTAAGACAACTCTACCCACCAGGGTTACTCGTGTTGAACTCTCTCTTATTTCCGCCGATAATCAATCCCCTGGTAATTCCCTAAGGCAAGACCTATTTGTGTTATATGCAGACCATGACCTATGTTTACCCTAGAAATGTGATCTTCCAAAACTTAAGGCATCTTGCCTCTAAATATTTATCCTAGGGTATTATGGACTAAGGGAACTACCCTAAAGATTCTCATAATTTTTCCTGGCCAAATGGTCATTTAATTAATTCTCTTAATTTAATTGCTCGGCCACTTTACACAGGAAGTGATTTAATTAAGCATCCACTGACTTAGGGAATTTTTCCTGAGATGTATATTGACCAGATATTGCTGCCTTCAAAATTTCATAATTTTCCTTAAATTATTTATTGTCATTTTCTATTTAATAACAATCCCACATAAATTCCATTTTACACATGAAGTATAAGCATTACATATTCAAAAATTCCAGAAAATTTACAGAGCCTTTAAGACACTACATTATGGCTATTGGCAGAGATTCATCAAAATTGAAGGTAAGATGGCCTATGGGGTTCCATTTTAAGGTATTTACCAAAATGCCATTTTACTAGTTTAACACAAGTAATGTATCCAATAAATTCTGAGAAATTCATGATAAACTAATAACAATATTTTATGACAGTAGAATAAATCCCAAATTTTTCAGAGGTATATTCATATCATTTCAAGAATTATCATGATAAGGGTAAAATGGGAAATTTAGGGTATCTACTCCAAGGTTCTTCAAAACAGAGAAATCATAATTTTCCTAGGTCAAGTGTGATGTAATCTAAGCCTTGGTAATGTTGTTTGGATTTGTTCTTGAATAAATCCTATTTTCCAATTTTTAATTCCAAAATAGCTATTTATAAAGTAAATTCCAATAAATGGAATTTTGATTCCAAAAATTACAATATTAATTTGAAGAGTGCCATTTACCCTAATGAACCACTGAAAATAATTTCATGACACTTGCATGTCACCATTGGGCTAAATACTCAAATTTGCATTTTTGCTATTTGCACACCAAGCCTTAACATAGGCTAGCACATGCAAGTGGATTCTCCCACATGCAGTGATCCCAAGGTGCTGAAAATTTTATCATGCACCAAGGGTGACCCCACTGACCCACCACCAAAATTTGGGGCCATGGGGAGGAGTAGAACTCCATATATGCCATTAATTTAAATTTTGATATTTTTCCAAAAACTATAGGAAAATGTTTTCTAAAAATTCCTAAATTTTGGCAGGAGGTAAGTAAGCCCTAATAATGCATGTGACCAAAATTTGGGATCATGGTGACTAATATTGAGACTAGGGCATCCAATATAATTTTTGACCTAGTCTAGGACCAGTCCTAGGAGAAAGGTCCTACAGGGCTGTACCCTACACCAAAATGTATGTTTAGGGTGGCATTTTAACGGTAAGACCCTAGGCTACAATTTTCATTAAGGGTCTAAGCTCTGGAAATGTCTCTAAGAGGCCTAAATTTGACATGCAAGGGTACTGATTAAATGTGACAGAAAATGACACTATTCATATATTAATTAATTTAATTCAATTCACTGTTTGCACGAATCTTGAAGCAAAACCTACGGGATCTGGTCATCGTCCCCGATGAGTTAACGGCCACGATTCATTTTACCTGGACGATGATGGCCGGCCTTTTCCGGCCAGCTGAGCCACCACCACCGCCGGCGGATATCGCCACCACCTTCGTTAAGGTGGGGGCTAGCGTTTCCCGGCGGTGGGGCCGCCGGATTTGGCTCCTCCGGCGAACCCGAGCAAGAAATGAAAAGCTCGAATTTCTCCATTTCCTCACATGGCATCGGGCTCGATTGAGCCCGATATCTCCCTAGGTCGATCTAGAAAGTTAGTACGGGAAGAGGTGAGGTGAAACGCACCATAATCGGGGCTTGGCTGCGGGTCAGGCGGCGGTTTGCCGTGGTGGTGGTGCGCCGGCGAGCTCCTCCCCGAAAGTTGCATTCTCCACCGTTCTCCATGTGTAGGTAGTCGAATTCCACTCCTCTGGACCTTCTGAAGCTAATGGAGGGGTTATTTGGGGCTGATAGAGGGTATATGGGGAGATAAGCCCAATGTGAGCTCGGTTTGAGCTTTGGTTGTGTCACCATGGGTGCCATGTGGCTCTCAGCCCTGTAATTCTGCTGGAAATGAAGAGGGGAAGTCAGCCACCTGGTTTTGGGCAGCCAAAACCAGCTGATGGGGTGGCCATGTGGCCACCATTCCTCTTCATCCTCTTTCTCTCTCCACTTCTCCTAAAATTTCCAAATTTACCCCCTTGCATGCATTCTCTCTCCTGATTTAGAGGGGTAGGGTTGGTCTTGTTCACTTGGGCTGACTTTGGGCCAAGTTTAGTGGGCTTGGTCCAAGGGAACTTGACTTGGCCTTCATTTCACTCTTTAGGTCAATTTGTTGACCAAATTGACTTTTAGGGTTGACTGGTCAACTATGGTGGGTGGACTGACCCCACTTGGTGGAAATGGGTCTAGTGGCACCACCCAACTTGGTTTGGGTCAAGGGGGTGCCCCACTTAGGTTAATTAGGCCTATGAGTGTGGGTTTGACCAGATTAAGCCCAAGGTTGACCTTGGTCAACTGGGGTCAAAATGTTGACCCAGTGACATACCCTAGGGTCCACTTAGATTGTTTTTAGGGTTAGGGCAATGTGGTGGGGTCATGGTGTGGCTAGGGTCCTTAATTAGGCTAGTTTGACCTAGTTTGACTTGGTCCTATAGTGGGCTCCACATGGCCACCACCCACTATCTAGGGTCAAACCTAGTTGATCCCCCTTAGGTCTCACCTCATGCCTAACCCAATCTAAGTTGAGGGGTCCAGAAGTAACATGGGATGTTACAAATTCCAATAAACAAGAAAATAATTTCGTCCCCGAAATTTAAGTTCGGGTCTACGGGATTCTATTTGCAAGAATTATCAAGAATCTTAAAAGCATAACTTAAATGTACCTGATGCGAATAGCTCCGGGTGTTGCTCCAGCATCAGATCTCTCGGCTCCCAAGTGTGCTCCTCCCGTCCATGGTTGGACCACAGCACCTTCACAAGGGGAACCCTCTTCTTCCGCAACACTCGGATGGCTGTATCGTCAATCCGGATCGGCTCCAATCTCACTGACCTGTCGGGCTCTACCGGTCCGGCTGTAGTGGTAATGTGCTGCTCCGGCCGAAGAAGAGCCCTCCGTAAGGAAGAGACATGAAAGACGTCATGTAATGCACCCAACTCCGGTGGCAGCTGCAGTCGGTAAGCCAAGGGGCCGATCCGCTCCAGGATCAGGTATGGCCCCATGTATCGTGGACTGAGCTTCTTGTGCCTCCGCACTCGAGAAACACCGTGTACTGGACGTATCTTCAAGAATACCCTGTCTCCAACCTGGAACTCCACCTTCCGGTGCCGAGCATCATAATACTTTGCCTGCCTGCTCTGGGCCTCCAGTAGCCGATCCCTGATCAATCGAATCTGAGCCTCAGTGTCCTCTATATAATCAGATCCCAGAGCCCTGGTATCCACATCCTGTACCCATGATAGCGGAGTCCGGCATCTCCTCCCATAAAGCGCCTCGTACGGAGCCATCCTGATGCTAGCCTGGTGGCTGTTATTATACGAGAATTCGATCAATGGTAACAGCCTCTCCCAAGGCCTCCCCGTATCCAATATGCATAATCTGAGCAGGTCCTCCATGGTCCGGATGGTCCGCTCGGTCTGTCCGTCGGTCTGCGGGTGGAAGGCGGTACTAAAGGTAAGCCGAGATCCCAAGTGAGCATGCACGGCCCTCCACTCGCTCGAAGTGAACCGACCATCACGGTCCGAAACAATAGTCCTGGGGATACCATGATACCTGATGTACTGCTCCACAAATAGTCTCACCAGAACTGCAACTGGGGCATCCTTCCGAACTGGGATAAACCGCGCGACCTTGGTCAATCTGTCCACTATAACCCATATAGAATCATGTCCGGAGTGGGAGCGAGGCAATCCGTGTACAAAGTCCATAGCAATGTCCTCGAACTTCCACTCTGGAACTGGCAGTGGCTGTAATAAACCCCCCGGGCTCTTGCATTCCGCCTTCACACGCTGGCAGGTCTCGCAATGGGTCACAAAATCCGTGATCTCCCTCTTCATCCCGGGCCAATACATAGATCTCCGCAAATCTGCCCACATCTTGGTGATGCCGGGGTGCACTGAATATCTCGAGCAATGTGCCTCTCGGAGAATGTCATCTCGAATACTGCCCCCTGCTGGTATATAGATGCGCCCCCGGAACCGAAGAAGATCATCCTGTAGTGTGTAGTCCTCGACCTTGCCCCTCTCTAGGGCACTGAAAATCGGCTGTATCGCGGCATCCAGCCTCTGGTGTGCCCGGATGCGCTCCTGTATATCATCGCAGCTGATCACTGAGCTCAAATACTCTCTATATACCACTGGCTCGGTCTCGGACACCACGGTAATGTGCATGTCCTCCATCATCTGAAGCAGCTCTATGGACATCAATCGGGGCTCCGGTCCAGAAGTGCCGGCCCTCCTGCTCAAAGCATCCGCAACCGTGTTCGCTTTCCCCGGGTGATAGTGGATCTTGTAGTCATAATCACAGAGGAACTCCAGCCACCTCCTCTGTCTCAGATTTAAGTCCTTCTGCGTATCAATATACTTGAGATTCTTGTGATCTGAAAAGATGTCACAATGAATCCCGTATAGGTAATGTCTCCATATCTTTAGGGCGAAAACCACAGCCCCGAGCTCTAGATCATGTACTGGATAGTTATGCTCATGCTTCTTCAACTGTCGCGAAGCATAAGCGATAACGTGTCCGTGCTGCATCAAGACTGCACCCATCCCCTGATAAGAGGCGTCCGTGTAAATCTGGAATCCTTCGCTCCCGGATGGAAGCGCAAGAATAGGGGATGAGATGAGCCGGTCCTTCAGCTCCTGAAAAGCCGTCTCACACCGCTCTGACCAAACAAAATCAGCATCCTTCTTCGTCAAGGACGTGAGGGGGAGTGCTATCCTTGAGAACCCCTCCACGAACTTGCGATAATAGCCTGCTAGTCCCAAGAAACTGCGGATGTCAGATGCGGTCTTCGGCCGCGGCCAATCCCTCACTGTCTCTATCTTGGCCGGGTCCACAGCTAACCCAGCCCCACTGATCGTGTGCCCCAGGAAAGCCACCTCCTGCAACCAGAACTGGCACTTCGAAAATTTTGCGTACATCTGTGCCTCCCTCAACCTCTGCAGGACCTGTGCCAAGTGCTCAGTATGCTCCTCCCGAGTCCGAGAATAAATAAGGATGTCGTCGATGAATACTATCACGAAGCGATCCAAGAAAGGCTCGAAGACACGGTTCATCAGACTCATGAATGCGGCAGGAGCATTCGTGAGCCCAAAAGGCATCACCGTGAATTCGTAAAGTCCATAGCGCGAACTGAAAGCCGTCTTCGGTATGTCTTCTTCCCTGATACGGAGCTGATAGTAGCCGGATCGCAGATCTAACTTGGAGAACCAGAATGCTCCCTGTAGCTGGTCAAATAACTCATCTATCCGAGGCAGAGGATAGGTGTTGCGGACCGTCAACCGGTTCAGCTCCCGGTAATCTATACACAATCGCAGTGATCCATCCTTCTTTTTCACAAATAGAACTGGTGCCCCCCATGGCGATGAACTAGGCCGTACAAATCCTGACTCGACTAGCTCCTGCAGTTGAGTTCTGAACTCTGCTAACTCTCTAGGAGCCATCCTGTAGGGTGCTCGGGACACCGGCTTCGCTCCCGACACTAGCTGAATCCTGAAATCCAAGTCTCTAGCAGGCGGTAGCCCGGGCAATTTCTCCGGGAATACGTCGGAGAAATCCCGAACCACCGGGATATCTGAGATAGTCGCCTCTGTCCCCACCATCTCGAAGCAGACAATATAGACTTCTTCACCCTGCTCATGGGCCTTCACAGCCTGTATAGAAGATAATAGTTGGTGGCGGATAGGCTGGATACCTTCAACGATAACATGAGAATCGCCATGTCTCAGCGTGATCCTCCTGGACGGGCAATCTATCTGGGCATGGTTCCGATGCAACCAGGCCATGCCCAAGATCAAATCAAAGTCCTGCAGCTTCAAGATAGTCGCCGGCGCCTCAAATGCCTTGCCGCCGATCTCGGCCTCCATATCACAATGTGCAGTGGTCCGCAGCTCCGATCCATCGGGTAGGCGTACCCTCATCTCTAGTCCAGGGAACCTCTCCACGCCTTCGAGTCCGTCGATGAAGGCCTCGGATACGAACGAGTGTGACGCACCCGTGTCGAAAAGAGTATGGGCAGGCTTGCCGCTGATCATGACTATGCCTGAGGTTTGTTTATGTGAGGGTTAATGGTTATCCTATGGTTCCAAGTACTATATATATATCATTGGGAAAATTTAAGGAAATTCAAAATTAACTTCAAGTACCTGTAATGACCTCCTCGGGATTTCTCGGCTCTGTGAGGTCCAAGGCGTATATCTGCTCCTGCTCGCGCCTCCTGCCATGATATCCCCGGCCTCGGCCTCGTCCTCGGCCTCGTCCTCGGCCCTGCTGTACGGGGGCCACTGGAGGTGGAGGAGGAGGAGGGGGATGGAATCGATGCGGGCACTCCGACCTGATGTGCCCTGGCTGGCGGCATCCATAACAAACCACTTGTCGGTGGCCTCGGTCATCCTGTCTCCTCGGATCGTGCATCTGTAGAGGTGGGGGAGCCAAAGCTGGAGGAGGCCCCTGCTCCTGCCTGAAGTTGGGACGACGACGTCCCCCACCCCTCCTGTATCCGATGGTCCTGCCTCTCTGAGAGCCCCTACTGCTCTCACCAGATGTCGATCCATCAAATGGTCTCTTCCCTCCGGCTCGTACCATCAGCTGGTCAGCCTCCAGCTTCTTCGCCATCTCAATGATCTGCCTGGATGTGCCATGTGAAATGAATAACAGAGCCTGCCTCAGATCATCCCTGAGGCCCCGGTAGAACCTCTTCGCATACCTCCTATCGTCGGTGTCCTGAATCCCCGCGAACCTGGCCAAGTGGGAGAACTCCCTCTGGTACTCTATCACAGATCTGGTCCCCTGCTTGAGGTTCAAAAACCTCTCCTCCAGAGCATCCCTGTCCGTAGCAGAAACGAAGTGCTCCAGGAACACATCGCCAAACTCCTCCCAAGAAATCTCTGACAACTCAAAGTCCGCATAAGTAGTCTCCCGGACTGACTTCCACCATCTCTTCGCGTGGGCCTCTAGCACGGAGGTGGCTAGAGTTACTGCCTGGCCGACTGGGCAGCTGATGCCCGCTAAGATCTCGTGTATGGCCTCCAGCCATTCTTCCGTCTTCACTGCATCCTCTGTCCCACGGTACGTCGGTGGGGACAGGCTCTTGAATGCACTCAGCCAGCTCGACCCCGGATTTGGCTGTGGAGCCGGGACTTGCTGGGCTCTAAAGGCATCCAAAATCGCCGTCAGGGTCTGCCCCATCTCCGTATGTAGGAATGGAGTGGCAGCTGGAGGGGGAGGAGCCACATTTTGCGGCGCTGCGACCTGTGGAGGTTGCATAAAGGTAAGGTTAAAGCAAAATTGGCCTATCAAATTGTACTTTGTGGACCATTTCTGTGGCTTTTGTACATGGGCACACCACTGCTTCCGCTGCATAGTTTGTCCGCAAACTAATGCTGGGGCGGGGGTGGTCGCATGTTGTGGACTTCTTTCTCATATGATCGTTGTTCAAGTGATACCAGTTTGTAGGACCCCCCTCCCCCTTACCAAGGAGGGCTACCGGATCTTATGCCCAGAACCGCCGTCTTACGGTGGCACTAACTCACGGGTTAGCCGACACCGCAACACGCCGATTCTGCCGGCTAGTACGATCATAAACCTGTAGGCCAATATGAGAAATAAGAAGTAAAACTGTGTATAAAATGCCATCAGTCCACAAGTCACAGTACAATCATATATAGAAGAAATGAATAGTACAATAGTCCACAGAATAGTACAGAAGAAAGAGTAAAAAGGGCTTATGCCCAATACATCAAATCTCTCTCTCTCACAAAATAGTAAATGCGGAAGCTATACTAGAACATCAAGACTCGTCCCACCTGAGGACGCACAGTAGTAGTGGTAGCCTGCTAAAGCGGTATCTGCTCCTCATGTCCTGCCTCCTCGACGTGCTGGTGCTCCATCTCCACGGGCTCCTAAAAATAGTTGGTCACCGACCATTAGTCAAAAAGACTAAGTCGTTTCCTCCACACCTCGCCCCGCAGCTCCTAGGCACCGAGCGGGAGGACGAAGCGGAGGACAACAAGGGGTAGCAAAATGGAAGCAGGTGACAATATCTATCTAAAGTGGTACTAGTAATGAAATTCTACTCTAGCAATGCTAAGTACAGTACAAGTAGTAAGTAAGTAAGTACGGTGCAGTAAAGGAAAGTAAAGCAACAGCAGTATGTACAAAATAAGCTAAGCTACCACTAAGCTATCATCACAAACGTACCCTAACTTATATAAATGCCCATACAAATATATAAGTTAGGATTTCCAGGAAATTTAACTTATCATATAAAAGAGCCCATACTAATTTATATGATAAGGATCTATGAAGCGTATGACCTAATAGGAATGAATGATATGATGCAATTTTATGCGCATGCAGGTGCAACTCACACACAACGACTCTGTGATCACAGACCTTTAGTTCCCACTTTTTGAGAGCTAGCATCACTCTCGGGTACCACCGCTGTGGCTACGGCAGCAGCGGAGCGGGCGTCTCCGCTTCTAGACCGGTATGCACACTACCAAGCCTTAGACCCCTCTCATACGCCTCTGTACACGTCCAAGGTGCACTCTAGAGTCTCGCGTACGTACTTTGCTGACAAACCCGTCAGTCTTGTTGGGTCGGATGTGTGTTATCGGGGGTCGTCCTCCAGACCGCAGTGTAAAACAACCCACTGGCCCCTCTAACTCCCACAACCGCCTGGTGCACCGTACTGCCATCGGTGTGACGAACGGCCAGTACCGCATGCCCCGCCACGATATTTATGCACATGCAAGTAATTCACACCGAGCCTTCCGCTCGCAGGACCAAAACTCGTCCTGAATCCCTCAAACCCAAACCCGGGTGAGAACGCACATTAGTGCCTTTATGTCAATTCCCTCCAACCCTAAACGGGTGAGAATATATCATGAAACTCTCCAACCCAAACACGGGCGAGAAGGTACAACCATGTCCTAACCTATTAAGCTACTCTTGTCTACGGTTTATTATACTTAGAGATTTAAGGTTAATCCCAGGACTGCCCCCGGTATTCCCTGTGAAGGGCTCTCAAGGGGCACTAGGAACTGTGTTGGGATTACGCCCAGCGTTCCCTTTCGCAAGGATACTTATTTTAGTTGATGACTACCCATGTATCCCCCAGCTCTCCTTATTGCTTAAGTATAACCCTAGTGACTTAAGGTGTTACCGGGTACCAACGGTCTTCCGTCGATCCCCCACTCCAGTTGATGACCAAGACTTGCACTTTTGATCACTCACTAAGACAACTCTACCCACCAGGGTTACTCGTGTTGAACTCTCTCTTATTTCCGCCGATAATCAATCCCCTGGTAATTCCCTAAGGCAAGACCTATTTGTGTTATATGCAGACCATGACCTATGTTTACCCTAGAAATGTGATCTTCCAAAACTTAAGGCATCTTGCCTCTAAATATTTATCCTAGGGTATTATGGACTAAGGGAACTACCCTAAAGATTCTCATAATTTTTCCTGGCCAAATGGTCATTTAATTAATTCTCTTAATTTAATTGCTCGGCCACTTTACACAGGAAGTGATTTAATTAAGCATCCACTGACTTAGGGAATTTTTCCTGAGATGTATATTGACCAGATATTGCTGCCTTCAAAATTTCATAATTTTCCTTAAATTATTTATTGTCATTTTCTATTTAATAACAATCCCACATAAATTCCATTTTACACATGAAGTATAAGCATTACATATTCAAAAATTCCAGAAAATTTACAGAGCCTTTAAGACACTAAATTATGGCTATTGGCAGAGATTCATCAAAATTGAAGGTAAGATGGCCTATGGGGTTCCATTTTAAGGTATTTACCAAAATGCCATTTTACTAGTTTAACACAAGTAATGTATCCAATAAATTCTGAGAAATTCATGATAAACTAATAACAATATTTTATGACAGTAGAATAAATCCCAAATTTTTCAGAGGTATATTCATATCATTTCAAGAATTATCATGATAAGGGTAAAATGGGAAATTTAGGGTATCTACTCCAAGGTTCTTCAAAACAGAGAAATCATAATTTTCCTAGGTCAAGTGTGATGTAATCTAAGCCTTGGTAATGTTGTTTGGATTTGTTCTTGAATAAATCCTATTTTCCAATTTTTAATTCCAAAATAGCTATTTATAAAGTAAATTCCAATAAATGGAATTTTGATTCCAAAAATTACAATATTAATTTGAAGAGTGCCATTTACCCTAATGAACCACTGAAAATAATTTCATGACACTTGCATGTCACAATTGGGCTAAATACTCAAATTTGCATTTTTGCTATTTGCACACCAAGCCTTAACATAGGCTAGCACATGCAAGTGGATTCTCCCACATGCAGTGATCCCAAGGTGCTGAAAATTTTATCATGCACCAAGGGTGACCCCACTGACCCACCACCAAAATTTGGGGCCATGGGGAGGAGTAGAACTCCATATATGCCATTAATTTAAATTTTGATATTTTTCCAAAAACTATAGGAAAATGTTTTCTAAAAATTCCTAAATTTTGGCAGGAGGTAAGTAAGCCCTAATAATGCATGTGACCAAAATTTGGGATCATGGTGACTAATATTGAGACTAGGGCATCCAATATAATTTTTGACCTAGTCTAGGACCAGTCCTAGGAGAAAGGTCCTACAGGGCTGTACCCTACACCAAAATGTATGTTTAGGGTGGCATTTTAAAGGTAAGACCCTAGGCTACAAGTTTCATTAAGGGTCTAAGCTCTGGAAATGTCTCTAAGAGGCCTAAATTTGACATGCAAGGGTACTGATTAAATGTGACAGAAAATGACACTATTCATATATTAATTAATTTAATTCAATTCACTGTTTGCACGAATCTTGAAGCAAAACCTACGGGATCTGGTCATCGTCCCCGATGAGTTAACGGCCACGATTCATTTTACCTGGACGATGATGGCCGGCCTTTTCCGGCCAGCTGAGCCACCACCACCGCCGGCGGATATCGCCACCACCTTCGTTAAGGTGGGGGCTAGCGTTTCCCGGCGGTGGGGCCGCCGGATTTGGCTCCTCCGGCGAACCCGAGCAAGAAATGAAAAGCTCGAATTTCTCCATTTCCTCACATGGCATCGGGCTCGATTGAGCCCGATATCTCCCTAGGTCGATCTAGAAAGTTAGTACGGGAAGAGGTGAGGTGAAACGCACCATAATCGGGGCTTGGCTGCGGGTCAGGCGGCGGTTTGTCGTGGTGGTGGTGCGCCGGCGAGCTCCTCCCCGAAAGTTGCATTCTCCACCGTTCTCCATGTGTAGGTAGTCGAATTCCACTCCTCTGGACCTTCTGAAGCTAATGGAGGGGTTATTTGGGGCTGATAGAGGGTATATGGGGAGATAAGCCCAATGTGAGCTCGGTTTGAGCTTTGGTTGTGTCACCATGGGTGCCATGTGGCTCTCAGCCCTGTAATTCTGCTGGAAATGAAGAGGGGAAGTCAGCCACCTGGTTTTGGGCAGCCAAAACCAGCTGATGGGGTGGCCATGTGGCCACCATTCCTCTTCATCCTCTTTCTCTCTCCACTTCTCCTAAAATTTCCAAATTTGCCCCTTGCATGCATTCTCTCTCCTGATTTAGAGGGGTAGGGTTGGTCTTGTTCACTTGGGCTGACTTTGGGCCAAGTTTAGTGGGCTTGGTCCAAGGGAACTTGACTTGGCCTTCATTTCACTCTTTAGGTCAATTTGTTGACCAAATTGACTTTTAGGGTTGACTGGTCAACTATGGTGGGTGGACTGACCCCACTTGGTGGAAATGGGTCTAGTGGCACCACCCAACTTGGTTTGGGTCAAGGGGGTGCCCCACTTAGGTTAATTAGGCCTATGAGTGTGGGTTTGACCAGATTAAGCCCAAGGTTGACCTTGGTCAACTGGGGTCAAAATGTTGACCCAGTGACATACCCTAGGGTCCACTTAGATTGTTTTTAGGGTTAGGGCAATGTGGTGGGGTCATGGTGTGGCTAGGGTCCTTAATTAGGCTAGTTTGACCTAGTTTGACTTGGTCCTATAGTGGGCTCCACATGGCCACCACCCACTATCTAGGGTCAAACCTAGTTGATCCCCCTTAGGTCTCACCTCATGCCTAACCCAATCTAAGTTGAGGGGTCCAGAAGTAACATGGGATGTTACATGCTTGGCCTGCAGCCCGGCAGTGGGCCGCTAGTTCATGGGCCTCTAGCTAGGCCGTGATGGTCGCCAGAGCGGGGCGGCTCTATGCTTGCTGCATCATAAAGCCTCAAGTTCAAAACATTGTACGTCAAATTGTCTTGTAAATAAATATCAATGCTACTTAAAGAGTAACCCCGAGTGGACAGTAAGTTCATTGCAAGAAACTATGTAAATGGAGAATAGAACGTCTCTCTCAATCTGGAAGATGTATAGAGTGAAAAAGCAAGCCAATAAGATAATCAACAATTCGAAATTAGAGCAGTATGTCAGGCTATGGTATTCATTGCAGGTGTGCCAGAAGGTTATGAAGACTAAACTGGATTTATATGACCGTTACAAAAGAAAATATGTGATTTTGTAATTTCTGCTATTTTGTATGTTGAAGAACATGTTGATTTTGCAGTTCATGACTACTATTTTTGTATTTTGATTTTGAGGTTTCAAGATTAAACTTTCTGATGGATGAATTTTTTGTGGATGTATTTCAATTTTACTTTTGATTTTTGAGGTTAAGGCACTACTCACATGTTTCTTTAGGACTCTTATTTTGAGTTTAATCGAATCAGGAACTGAGAATGGTGCATGGTATGCTTGGTCTGTGGATTATTGAATAGTGATTTTAAGTTAAGAATGATGGATGTGTTAATCCTTATATAATTTACCTGGAATGCTCTGTCTCATTTTGATGCATGATTAAATTGTCCTATGTTTTTGCTTGGGTGATTTGGCCGTCGGAAAAGTTGAAGGGGCCATACGAAAATCGAAGAGACTATAGAGCGAGGGGTCGTCATCTCCATTTGAGTTTAGTGGCTCGGGTGATTATATATGCTTTCTGTAGATCCTCTCTAGTTTTTGTGAATTATTTAACCCGTAGTAGAACTGAAGAACAATGAAGTGGGTGCAAATAAAAACTGAAGGACAATGAAGAGGGTGTAAATCACACATTTTATTAAATTGAGACCAAAATACCCCTCTTGCGAATATCCAGGTGTTTTATTAAATTAGAATAAATGATTAAAATGAAAGGAGGGTGCATTTGGGGTTTTAAAGGGTGTAAAGTGCCAAGCATTCAATATGAGGGTACAAAGTATCAACCCCCCCTGGTTGGAGGGTTCAAAGTGCCAAATTCCCAAAATTTAAATAATATTAATTGAAATACATTTTAGAAAATATTCAAGTATGAGTGAAGTTTCAATCTAATATTTATAAAATTATTTTAATTAGCCAAAAAAGAATTGATTGTTCGATCCATATGCTGAAATTAATTCGGATCTATGGCTTGATATATTTCTGGCACTACTTCTAGAATGTTTGAATGAAAGCAAACCAAAGGTAGTTCCAGGCAATGGGAAGAGAAGAGCCTAGGGAAAAAACTCGACAGTTATATTTCGAAATGAATTAATTCTGAATCTGATAGGAAGAAGCATTCAGGTGTTGTGAGTTATGATGTCCAGTGGCATTGACATCATAAATTGAATCCTTATTTCCTCAGAGAATTACTCAATTTTAGTTGAAGCTAGCTGCAGGTGGAGTCTGAGAGATTAAAAGGTGTGTTTATGGCAAATTAATCATATTCCTGATGGCATAAGGAAGAATGTCGTCGTGATCGAAATAAGCCAATTCCACCTGCCACAGCCACAAAAATAGTTAGCATGATAATTAAAGAGAGCCCATAGTGTGGAAGTTATAAAAGTGACGCTAAATGGAACGATAAGTAGTGTCTGTTAACAGCACCGCTTAAAAAAATGCTCAATAACTTTGAACTATTTAGAGTTTATGAAACATAATCAATTGTTGATGCTTCGATACGACGCAAGTGATCTTATTGATCTCATTTCATCAAATATATAGATGATAGAAATGAATGACTGATGAGTTGTGCGTGCGAAGAATCTAATCAACAAGATGAACTGATCATGCTTGATAAGAATTGCTAAAAATAGGATGTGTTTGTGTCTTGTCCTCATCGGGCTCATGTATGGGTCTAGGCTCCAGAACCCTTTACCCCTTGAGCCGTTGACAGCCATGTATATGTGTTTACCTATTCTTACCCACAAACACATGTGCGCATACACACATCTATATTCATATATTTATGATATGTCTCCAACAGGGAGATTAACAATTTTTCCAGATTAACCTAACTATATCAAATTCAACGGAACATTAGAAAATTATATGTTTTGGAGGCATCTGTCTTTTTTGCAGGACAAGAGAAGTAATTCCTGAACGAATTCATAGTTTTCGAGATAATGCATTGGACGTTGGTCTTCAGAAAGTAAACATAAACATGGAGTCTTATCATTTGGATAAAAGTAGTTATTGTATTAATAAGCTTGCATTTTAAATTGAAGCATCATTTTACATATGAGGAGGTTGCCTAGGAATGGATGTGCATCTCTGTGTCGAAGTGAAGGCTGCATACGAACGATATGTCTTGTCTAGGTTGTATTACTAATGCTGCTCAGAAGACCAATTGTGTATCAATTGAATATGATTTGTAGAAGTGTTCTTTGTGATTCGGGTTAATATGATTTGTGTAGTCAAGATGATCTAATCATTCAACCAATTTGATTTATCCAGGAATTATTTCTAATAAGTAAAACCAAAGGAGTCAAATTAGGTAACAAAGTGTTAAACCATCAATGTTCACGTGTTTCAAGATATATGATCATTTATGATAGAAATCTACGTTATTTAATATTTTTGAAATATATTGAAATGTAATAAGAATCATTTATCCTTAATTATGCATTTATTTCCTAGTACATATGCGACCTAATTTATGGCATGTTATTATTAATTATAAAATTCCCAAAAGAGGCCAAGGAAAAAATATGTAGCCCTATTTTGTTTTCCTGGTCAGCTAGTATGAAGATTTAACACCTTAAGCCTGGAGGATTCGACATCAACAACTTAATGGAAATCATGTAGCTTACTGAGAATCATTAATTGGTGAAACCTAGCTAGCGACAAAGGTACTATTGAAGTCCATACATAGACACCTACCTAGATGCACGGTCAGTGACTTAGGTGTTCAATTGCATGTGGTCATGGTGGTGTTTGTGGTTGCATGAAATAGGTACTTTTGATGGGGTAATCATGGTGGTTGTGGGTTCAGTTTTAAGTGGATGCCCATACGATCAGCTTGTTGTACATATTGGAAGATCAGCGCTAACAATGTGAGCTTATTGAGAATCATTAATTAGTGGATCGAGTACATACGCAAAAGAAACATAAAGTATTGTTAGTTATTTGAAAAAAAATATAACTATTTAAATCATAATTAATCAATATTTAATATTCATTTATTATAAAAATCATTGAAAAAATGGACATAATGTACATTTTTTTACCTTTGCCTGATAGTTCTGGCTGGGTGAAGGAGAATGGATCTCGGTCATTTTAATATATAATGCAGAAGTACGCATCTGTTGTTATTCTGCACAATCCTACTGGATTGGAGGCGCCACAGAGCATTCTCATGTACCCGACCTCCCCCTACATCGGCCCCCACGAGTTTCTCAAAATCCAATATTTGATGTCATCCAATGTTTGTCTGTATCCCACCACCATCATTTCATGATCCAAATTCGTGTCGGTATTTTGGACGAACACTCCTTGAGAAGGAAACAAAAAAAATAATTTTAAAGTAGTTTTGGTAAGGAAATCTTAATCAACCAATAAAAATGATCAATGAGATTGTTTGAGATACTCCACAGTAGTCCTCGAAATCGGAACCATACGAGTCAATTGTGATGGATACAGACTGATTTGCTACTGCCTTAAGTAGAGAATCCTCATTTTATGGAACCTTTTTAAAACCATCAATAAACACCAATGGACTATTTTTCTATTAAACCAACGATCCAAGCATCCTCCCCACAGCTGGCTCAGACATTAACTCCCACGGCGCCCTCTGCAGCTCCTCCCACGATGGCCGCCCCTCCTTTGATTATGAGAGTCTCGACATCAACAGTCTGTCTCTCTTTGTTGACTGGCACAAGAAAGGCGTTGTTAACCCTATCAGAAACTAAAGCAAATGCAGTATGAAACCACTTATATTTTCTTCTCTTATTTTTCTTTGAAAATTTCAACTATTGCGCATTTTCTATACAAGCATATACAGGGAGTTACTGGGCATTCTTAGCTGTGGCGGTGGTGGAGGAAATTTATAAAATCAGAACAAAGATGTTGATTTCTTTGTCGGTGCAACATCTAGTTCACTGTGAAATGATAAATGAAGGCTTTCATGGCGACTCCTATGTCGGTGCTATTGATTTCATTCAAAAAAATAGAATTACATTTTGAACTCGCATATCCATATACAACAAAAGATGAAAAATACACCGTCAAGGTAAAATTAATTATAATTTCAAAAGATGCATGATTGTTTTCGTCAAATATATTTTTCTAAAAATCATGGCATACTTGGATCGTTAACTGAGATCTATTCTCCTTCAGCAACCTAGAACTATCGGGCAAAGGTAAAAAAATGTACATTATGTCTATTTTTTTAATAATTATTAGAAAAAATGAATCTTAAATATTAATTAATTATGATTTAAACAGTTATGTATTTTTTTTATTTCAAATAACTTACTATACATTAAGTTCCTTTTGCTTATGTACTAGACCCACCAATTAGTGATTCTAAATAAGCTTGCACTATCAACGTTGATCTTCCACTACGTACAATAAGCTGATCGTATGAGCATCCACTTAAAATTGAACCAACAACCACCATGAATATCCCATCAAAAGTATCTATTTCATGTAGTCACAACCACCACCATACTCATATGCAATTGAACACCGAAGTCACTAACCATGTGTCTAGCTAGGTGTCTATGTATGTACATCAAGAGTACCTTCGTTGCTAGCTAGGTTTTACCAATTAATGATTCTCAGTAAGCGGCATGTTTCTCAGTACCTGTGTCTTGCTAGGTGTCTTGACTGGCCCTCGCCGGCTGGGTCCCTACGACGGTCTGCTCTTTCGCCACTCGCACGATTCACGATCATACGGGGGAATCTGCGCTAAAATACGACCGTATTTTTGAATTTTAAATACAATCGTATTTTCGCCACGTGTGCGGTCAGAATTTCACCCGCACCATACGTTATACGCTCCAGATTTTCAGTCATGTACGAAGAGGCAAGTCGAGTGCTTGGGAGGTGTGGCGAGAGCCCAAGGCTAAATGTATATATGTATTTAATTTGTTTTAATATATTAATGTGTAATATAATTAATTAAAAAGTTAAAAGTTATAAACTTGATTATAACTTTAGGGTTAAATGTATATATGTATTAAATTTTTTTAATATATTAATGTGTAATATAATTAATTAAAAAGTTAAAAGTTATAAACTTGATTATAGTAAACATTAAAACTTATATTTTTATATCCAATAGTAAACGTTAAAAACATAAAACAATTCTTTTAATTTAATTAAAGGCTAATAATTATTTAATATAAAAATATATATTTTTTAAAAAACAGCGTTGCAGCACTGTAAAAGCGCTGCAGCACCGCCTACTTGTCGCACGTCCCGACCACCCGCGACCGGTAAGTTCTGTGGTGGCAGCAAAAAAATTGTTGCTTGTGCAGCCCCGCCAAACAGGCACCCCTATTCCATAAGTTTAATTTTTAATTTTATTTAAAATGTGTATTGTCTCGTATTTCTTGACCACACCGATAATACTTTTCTTGGCCACCGCTCCTCTCCCTCACCTACTCCGAGCACGCACCAGCAAATCGAATACAGTCTTCTGCAGCATTCCTCCGGCGACAAGTTTTCTCGTATCGTTGCTAGTGAGCAGGTAACCGAGTGCACAAGCTTTCAACGGCGGCATTCGGCGAATCAAATACAGTCTTCAGCGGCATTCTAGCGAAAAGATTTCTCCAGCGAATCAAATACTGCAGCAATCCAGCGTCAAACTTTCTTGTATCCTTGCTGGAGAGCCATTCGTCGAGTCCACGAACAACCAAATCAGCTGCGTGGACGTACGCCGACACGGACGCGAACCACGGATTGCACACCTAGAACTCAGCCACCAACTCTAGATCGATAAACAGGCACCGACTTCGGAAGGAACCAGCCGACTCCGACATGCCCTTCTGCTGATGATTGGTCTGCTGCACGAATCCCTTCTACTGATTGTTTCATCAGAATTTTGTTTTGATTTCACATCTTGTTGACAACCGAGGCCTTCTCCTCCGCCCTACGCCGGCAATGCCAACAACTGCAATGCTTACGCCGGTAATGCCTACGTGGCTATGCCGACAATGCCATTCACAACCACCACGCCCTCCGCGTCGCCTACTCTGGCATTCACCACTACCGCAGCCTCCCCACAGCCAGCTCTAGCATTCACTCCTACTGCACCCTCTGCAGCTCCGCCCATGATAGTCACCCCTCCTTTGATTATGAGAGTCTCGACATCAACAGTCTGTCTCTATCCATTGAATGGCGCAAGAAGGCCTCGTTAACCCTATCGGAAACCAATGCAAATGCAGTATGATACCATTTATATTTTTATCACTTATTTTTTTCTTTGAAAATTTCAACAATTGCACATTTTCTATACATGCTAGGTCTGTGCAAAAGTAATCGAAGAACTGAAAACTGGACCAAAACTGACCCGAACCGGACGGTTGGGTTGGTTCCCACGTTGATCGGTTCGGGTACAGTTCTCGAAAAAATAAGAATCGACGGTTCCGTTTGGTTCTCGGGTCCCGTGGTGGGGTACCCGAGAACCGACCCGAAACGTATATTTTAATAAACTTAAATTTTATTTATTAGGCCCGCATTAGGCGTCACTGTTTCAGTCATGTAATATGATCAAATAAGGCTAATAAACAATATAAAGTTATTTATCATCAACATAATAATGTTAATAACTTAATATATTAACATTTTAATCAATCTCAATCTCTCATAATCTCATATTCTGATTCTCTTATAATCTTATATCTTTTGAATGGTTAGTCGGTTTGGTTGATGTTTCTTTATTAGAGAGTCAACATTATGCAGTTTCATCAAGTATGTTTTCCCGAGATGTTGATGTTAAGACTTTATGTAGTTGTCCATTGAACTGAGAACCGAACCGGAACCAAACCTATATTTACGATTCGGTTCAGGTTCTACATTTTATAACCGTGGGCCGGTTCTGGTTCCAAAAATTTAGAACTGAACCTATACGGGACGGTTCTTGGTTCTGAGTGGAACCCAACAGAACCGATCCGAGTTGCACCCCTAATACATGCATATCCAGGGAGTTGCTGAACATTCTCAGTTGTGGCGGTGGCGGAGGGAATTTATAAAATCAGGACAAAGAAGCTGATTTTTTTATCGGTGCAGCATCTAGTTCTCCGTGAAAAGATGAATAAAGGTTATTGTGGCGGCTCATATGTCGGTGCCTTTAATTTCATTCAGAAAAAACGGAATTACCTTTGAAAACGCATATCCATACATAATTAAAGATGAAAAATGCATTTTATGGTAAAATTAATTCTAATTTACAAATATGCATGATTGTTTTCGCCAAAAATATTCTTCTAAAAAACATGACATACTTGGATTGTTGATTCAATAGGAAATAGTCCATTGGTGTTTATTGATGCTTATAAAAAGGTTCAAGAAAATGAGAATTCTCTACTTAAGGCGGCAACAAATCAACCAGTATCCGTCGTAATTGACTCGCATTGTTCCGATTTCGAGGACTACTACGGGGTATCTCAAACAATATCATTGTTCACTTTTATTGGTTGATTAAGATTTTCACACAATAACTTCTTTAAAATTATCTTTTTTTTGTTTCTTTCTCCGGGAGTATTCGTCCAAAACAGCGACACGGATTTGGATCACGAAATGATGGTGGAGTGATACAGATAAAAATTGGATGTCATCAAATATTGGATTTTGAGAAACTCGTGGCGGTCGGTGTGTGTCTGTGTGTGTGGGGGGGGGGGGGGGGGGGGGGGTACATGAGAATGCTCCGTAAAGCCTCAAATCTCGGAGGATTGTGCGAAATAACAACGGATGCGTACTACCCCATTATATATTAAAATGACTGAGATCTATTCTCCTTCAGCCAGGTAGAACTATCAGGTGAAAGTAAAAAATGTACATTATGTCCATTTTTCAATGATTATTAGAACAAATGAATATTAAATATTGATTAATTATGATTTAAATTGATATATATATATTTTATTTTTAATAACTTACTACACATTAAGTTCATTCTGCTTATACACTCGATCAATCAATTAATGATTCTCAATAAACTTGCACTGTTAGCGTTGATCTTCCACTACGTACAACAAACTGATAGTATGAGCATCCGCTTAAAATTGAACCCACAACCTCCATGACTAACCCATCAAAAGTGTCTATTTCATGTAGCCACAACCACCACCATGGCTACATGCAATTGAACACCTAAGTCACTAGCCATATGTCTTGCTAGGTGTCTATGTATGTACATCAAGAGTACCTTTGTCGCTAGCTAGGTTCCATCAATTAATGATTCACAGTATGCTACATGATTCCCAGTACTTGTGTACAACTAGGTGTCTTGGCCGACCCACGTCGGCTAGGTCCCGACGACGGTCTGCCCCTTCGCTGCTCGCACCATTTGCGATCATATGGTGGGAAACTGCTCAAAAATACGACCGTATTTTTGAATTTCAAATACGTTCGTATTTTCGCCACATGTACGGTTAGAATTTCACCCGCACCATACGTTATACGCACTAGATTTTCAGTCTTGTACGAAGAGACAAGTCTAGTGCTTGGGCTATGTGGCGAGAGCCCAAGGAGAACGTTAGAGTTAAATGTATATATGTATTTAATTTTTTTAATATTTTAATGTGTAATATAATTAAATAAAAAGTTTGAAGTTATAAGGTTGATTATAATAAACGTTAAACTTATATTTTTATAGACAATAGTAAGCATTAAAAACTTAAAATCAATTTTTTTTAATTTAATTAAAGGCTAAATAATTATTAAATATAAAAAAAATCTATTAAAAAATATATATTTTTAAAAAAATAGTGATGCAGCCCTGTAAAAGGGCTGCAGCGCTGCATACCTGTCGCAAGTCCCCACCACCTATGGCCGATAAGTTTTGCGGTGGCAGCAAAAAAATTGGTGCATGTTCCGTCATGCCAAATAGACAACCCTATTCCGTAAGTTTTATTTTTAATATTTTTTAAATATGTATTGTCTCATATTTCTTCGCCACACCGATAGTAATTTTCCCTACCGCCGCTCCTCTCCCTCACCTACTCCGAGCACACACCAACGAATCAAATACAGCCTTCTGCGGCATTCCTCCGACGACAAGTTTTTTTGTATCGTTTCTGGTGAGCAGGTAACCGAGTACACAAGCTTTCACCAACAGAATTCCGGAGAATCAAATACAGTAATCAATGACATTCCGGCAACAAGATTTCTCCAGCGAATCGAATACTGCAGCATTCTGGCGGCAATCTTTCACGTATCCTTGCTGGTGAGCCATTTGATGAGTCCATGAACAACCAAATCTGCTGCATGGGCGTACGTCAACACGGACGCGAACCACGGATCACACTACTAGAACTCGACCACCAACTCCAGATCGATAAACAGACACAGACTTTGCAAGGAAACCGCCGCATCCGACATGCCCTTCTGTTGATGCTCATCTTGCTACACGAATCCCTTCTGCTAATCGTTTCTTTATAATTTTTTTTATTTTACATCATGTTGACAACCAAGGCCTTCTCCTCCGCCCTACGCCGGCAATGCCAATGACTACAATGCCTACGGCGGCAATGCCTACGTTGCTACGCCGACAATGCCATTCACAGCCGCTACGCTCTCCACGCTGTCGGCTCTGGCATTCACCACCACCTATCCTCCCCACAACCGACTCTGGCATTCACTCTCACTGCACCCCTCTGCCGCTCAGCCCATGATGGTCGCCCCTCCTTCGATTATGAGAGTCTTGATATCATCAGACTATCTCTCTTTGTTGAGTGGCGCAAGAATGACATCGTTCACCATATTGGAAACCAAGGCAAATGTAGTATGATGCCACTTATAATTTCTTCTCTAATTTTTTTCAAAATTACAACAATTGCGCATTTTCTATGCATGCATATCTAGGGAGTTGCTCGGCATTCTCAGCTGTGACGGCGGTGGAGGAAATTTATAAAATCACGACAAAGAAGCTCATTTTTTTATTAGTGCACCATCTAGTTCACTGCGAAAAGATGAATAAAGGCTCTTGTGTCGGCCCTTATGTCGGTGCCTTTAATTTCATTCAGAAAAATGGAATTATCTTTGAAGCCGCAAATATATATACAACAAAAGATGGAAAATGCGTCGTTAAGGTTAAATTAATTCTAATTTAAAAAGATGCATGGTTGTTTTCGTCAAATATATTTTTCTAAAAATCATGACATACTTGGATCATTGATTTAATAGGAAAATAGTCTATTGTTGTTTATTGATAGTTATAAAAAGGTTCGAGAGAATGAGGTTTTTTTACTTAAGGTGGTAGCAAATCTGCCAGTATCAGTCGCAATTGACACGCATGGTTTTGATTCCGAAGACTATTGCAGAGTATCTCAAACAATCACATTGTTTACTTTTATTGGTTGAATAAGATTTCCACTTCAGAATTCTATCAAAATTATCTTTTTTCTGTTTCTTTCTCAGAAAATGTTTGTCCAAAACAGCGGCACAAATTTGGATCATAAAATGACGGTGGTGGGATACAGACAAACATTGGATGACATCGAAGATTGGATTTTGAGGAACTCGTGTGGGCCAATGTATGGGGAGGGCATGTACATGAGAATGCTCTGTGGAGCCTCCAATTCAGGAGGATTGTGCGGAATAACAACGAATGCATCCTATCTCATTATATATTAAAATGACTGTAATCTATTCTCCTTCAGCCAACCAGAACTATCGGGCAAAGGTAAAAAAATGTACACTATGTCCATTTTTCAATGATTATTAGAACAAGTGAATATTAAATATTGATTAATTATGATTTAAATAGTTATGCATTTTTTTATTTCAAGTAACTTACTATACATTAAATGTCTTTTGTTTATGTACTCGATTCATCAATTAATGATTCTCAATAAGCTTGCACTATTAGCGTTGATCTTCCACTACATACAGCAACCTGATCGTATGAGCATCCACTTAAAACTGAACCAACAACCACCATGACTCACCCATCAAAAGTGTTTATTTCACGTAGCCACAACCACCACCACCACCACGGCCACATGCAAATATAGTTGGGTGTCTATGTATGTACATCAAGAGTTCCTTCGTCGCTAGTTAGGTTCCACCAATTAATCATTCTTAAAAAGCTACATGATTCACAGTACTTATGTATAACTAGGTGTCTTGGTCAACCCTCGTCGACTGGGTCCCAACGATGGTCGGCCCATTCGCCGCTCGCACGATTCGCGATCATACGGTGGGAATCTGCGCAAAAATATGACCGTATTTTTGAATTTCAAATACGATTGTATTTTCGCCACGTGTACGGTCGGAATTTCGCCCGCACCATACGTTATACGAACCAGATTTTCAGTCTTGTACGAAGAGACAAGTCGAGTGCTTGGGGGGTGTGGTGAGAGCCCAATGAGAGCATTAGAGTTAAATGTATATATGTATTTAAATTTTTTTAAATATATTAATGTGTAATATAATTAATTAAAAATTTTAAAGTTATAAGTTTGCACTAAACGTTAAAACTTATATTTTTATAGATTATAGTAAAAATTAAAAACTTTAAATCAATTCTTTTAATTTAATTAAAGACTAAAAAATTATTAAATATAAAAAATATTTTATTGAAATTAATATGTATATATTTAAAAAAAACAGCGTTGCAGCCCTGTAAAAGGGCTACAGTGCCGTCTACCTGCCGCAGGTCCCCACCACCCGCGGTCGGTAAGTTTTGCGGTGGCAACAAAAAAATTATTGTTTGTGCCGCAACGCCAAACAGACAACTCTATTGCGTAAGTTTAATATTTAATTTTATTTAAAATGAGTACTGTCTCGTATTTCTTCGTCACACTGATAGTACTTTTCTCTGCTACCGCTTCTCTCCCTCACCTACTCCGAGCACACACCAACGAATCAAATATCGTCTTCTGCGACATTCCTCCGGCGACAAGCTTTCCCGTATCATTGTTGGTGAGCAGGTAACCGAGTGCACAAGCTTTCACCAGCGGCTTTCCGGCGAATCAAATACAGCTGTCGGCGGCATTCCGACGACAAGATTTCTCGAGTGAATCAAATATTGCTTCATTTTGGCTCCAACCTTTCCCGTATCCTTGCTAGCGAGCCATTTACCGAGTCCACAAACAACCGAATCAGTTGCGTGGACGTACACCGGCACGAACACGAACCACAGATCGCATACCAATAACTCGGCTACCAACTCTAGTTTGATATATAGGCACTGACTTCGGAAGGAAGCCGCCGCCTCCGACATGCCCTTCTGTTGGTGCTCAGAAGCCTGCTGCACGAATCCCTTCTACTTATCGTTCCTTTATAAAAAATTTCCTGATTTCACATCATATTGACAACCGAGGCCTTCTCCTCCACCCTACGCCGGCAATGCCATCGACTGCAATGCCTATGAGGGCAATGCCTATGCCGGCAATGCCAACGCGGCTACGCCAACAATTCCATTCACAGCCACCACACCCTCCGTGTCGCCGGCTCTGGCATTCACCACCACCACATCCTCCCCACAACCAGCTCTGGCATTCCCTCCTACTGCACCGTCTGCGGCACCTCCCACGATGGTGGCCCCTCCTTCGATTATGAGAGTCTCGACATCAACAGTCTATCTCTCTCTGTTGACTGACGCAAGAAAGGCGCTGTTAACCCAATCGGAAACCAAGGCAAATGCAGTATGATACCATTTATATTTTATTCTCTTATTTTTCTTTGAAAATTTTAACAAATGCGCATTTTCTATACTTGCATATCCAAAGAGTTGTTGGACATTCTCAGCTGTGGTAGCGGTGGAGGGAATTTATAAAATCAGGACAAAGAATCTGATTTTTTTGTCAGTGCAGCATCAAGTCCATTGCGACAAGATAAATAGAGGCTGTCATGGCGGCTCCTATGTCGGTGCGTTTAATTTAATTCAGAAAAATGGAATTATCTTTGAAGCCCCGTATTCATATACAACAAAAGATGGAAAATGCGCCGTAGCCGGCGGCGCGGAGGGCGTGGTGGCTGTGAATGGCATTGCCGGCATAAGCATTGCAGTCGTTGCCATTGCCGGCGTAGGGCGGAGGAGAAGGCCCAATGTTGGCGTGAGTGGCGATTCCAACGTCGAGCTGGTATAATTTTATTTAAATTTTATCTCATAATTTATATATATAAAGTTACATTCCAATCTGTATATTATTAATTTATATATAAATTTTATATTCGAATTTATTTTTTCATAATTTATATTCCTGAGAGCATATATAAAGAGACTGCGAATGACGTTTGCAGCGTCGAGCTGGTAAATTGCGTGGAAGCCTGCAAAGCCCCCTTCTATGCGTCTGAACCGAGCATCAAGCACTGACAAAGCCCGTGCGAAGGCGGGTGAAGCCCTCCAGGATCTGGCCGCAGACCACCCGAGAGCTTCGAGCACGGGCATAGCCCGTGCGAACAAGCTCATGTATATATATATACACTTTATTATTTATTTATTAATTTAGTAGAAAATTTGTAAGTGTCCACATACACCTATATATTAAAAAAAATTCCAAAAAAAATATGCTAGCCAACAACATCATGCAGGCGGGCGGATGAAAGGGCAAGGATGTTGTATTTTTTTTGTTCGGATCCAATTAGAAAACACTATGGATGGCAGTAGAGCGAATGGGGCATCGATTGGAAACTCCATGCAAGGAAACACCATGCAAGGAAACACCATCGATTGGAAACCTCATGCAAGGAACCACTCTGGATGGCTATGGATGGCAGGATGTTTTATTTTTTTTTTGTTCGGCCCCTTTATTGGTTTCCTTGTAGAGAGAGAGAACTCTCTCCCTCTTGAATTTAAATCACCTTCACCTATAAATAGTCTGTCTCTATTGGCGTGAGGGAGAACCTCCTGTTCACGTGGGAGAAGAACCGTACACGATGGTCGCCCCTCCTTCGATTATGAGAGTCTCGACATCAATAGTCTGTCTCTCTCCGTTGACTGGCGCAAGAAAGGCGTTGTTAACCCAATCGGAAACCAAGACAAATGCACTATGATACCACTTATATTTTCTTCCCTTATTTTTCTTTGAAAATTTTTAACAATTGCGTATTTTCTATACATTCATATCCAGGGAGTTGTTGTGCATACTCAGCTGTGGCAGCGGTGGAGGGAATTTATAAAATCAGGACAAAGAAGCTGATTTCTTTGTCGATGCAGCATCTAGTCCACTGCAACAAGATGAGTAAATGTTGTCGTGGCGGATCCTATGTCGGTGCGTTTGATTTAATTCAGAAAAACGGAACTATCTTTGAAGTTGGGTATCCATATACAGCAAAAGTTGGAAAATGCGGCGTAGCCGACAGCGCGGAGGCCGTGGTGGCTGTGAATGGCATTGTCGGCATTGCAGTCATTGGCATTGCAGGCGTAGGGTGGAGGAGAAGGCACAATGTTGGTGTGGGTGGCGTTTGCAACCTCGTGCTGACATAATTTCATTTAAATTTTATCTCATAATTTATATATAAAAAGTTACATTCCAATATCTATATTATTAATTTAGATATAAATTTTATATTCGAATTTATTTTTTCATAATTTATATTCCGAGAGCATATATAAATAGCCTGCGAGTGGCGTTTGCGGCGTCAAGCAGCTGAATTGCGTGAAAGCTAGGAAAGCCCGCTTCTATGCGGCTGAAGGCCGATCGGGCATCAAGCACGGGCAAAGCACGTGCAGAGGCAGGGGAAGCCCGCCAAGATCTGTCCGAAAACCACCCGAGAGATTTGAGCACGGGCATAGACTGTGAGAACAAGCTCATGTATATATATATACTTTATTATTATTTATTTATTTAGTAGAAAAACATGTAAGTGTACTTATTCACCTATATATATATTAAAAAAAAATTCAAAAAAATATGCTAGCCAACAGCAACATGGAGGCGGGCCGATGAAAGGGCGAGGATGTTGTATTTGTTGGATAGCAGTAGAGCGAATGGGGCATCCATTGGAAACGTCATGCAAGGAAACACTGGATGGCAGGATGTATTTTTTTTGTTCGGCCTCTTTATTGGTTTCCTTGTAGAGAGAGAGCTCTCTCTCTAGCTCTCTCTCTCTCTCTCGAATTTAAATCACCGTCACCTATGTTATACAGGTTTCTTTTTACCTATTCCTCGGAAGAATCACCCACCAATGTTGGCGTGAGGGGGTACCTCCTATTCACGTGGGAGAAGAACTGCCGCCCCTTCTAGTGTTGAAGGGAGGAGCAGCCGCCGCCACCGTCTTCTCACTCTTGGTGCCGCAACAATAACCTTTCTTACGTTAATAGGTAAAAAGAACCTCCTGTTCACATGGGAGAAGAACCGCCGCGCCTGCTAGCGTTGGAGGGAGGAGCTGCCGCCGCCGCCGTCGTCTCACTCTTGGTGCCACAAGAGGTGGAAGATCCTTGTTGAATGCCGCCGGTGGTTGCCGTGGGTGCAACACCGCGTGATGGCGGCGAAACATTTCTCTCATGTGGGACTCTCGACATATCAACCGGCTTTGGAAGAAATAGCCACCGGTTTTGGAGGAGAGGATCTCTACTGGTCTTAGAGGAGATTAGGCGGTGCGGCTATAACGGCGAAGACTTGCGGTGGTGTTGTGGCCTTGACGAAGTTTCTCGTCGTCGGTGCTGGCATGGCGATGAAGGTATGCAGGAGTGCAGTCGACTTGATGGTATTTCTTTTCGGTAGTGCGGCTTGTCGTCGATGGCATGCGTATGTGCAGTTGGCCTCGACGGTACTGTTTCGGTGGTGGCGAGAGGTTTGGTCGTCGTCAGACGACGAAGATTCTCGTTGAACATTGTGCATCCGTTGTGCTAGCGGATTCCAATCCAGATTATTCTCTCCCGCGAATCGAATGAATCCGGCTCCTCCGCGGTATATTCTGTAATGGAGGTCCGTACATTTCTTCATGTATTATTATTGCAGTTGTAGTATTTATGTATGCATCGTTCTTGTTCAAATTTATGGTATTATATATCATTTATTAAATTGGTTGTGACTAAGAGATAGTTTTGGCATTATATCTCAACAAGTGGTATCAGAGGTAGGTTTGTAGGCGATGTGTTGGACATTCAAGGAATGTTTTGACTGTGGTTGGTGATGAATAGGTCCGCGCCCAATCTTTTCAAATATGACCTTTGAATTAATAAGGTCTCCTAGTCACGTCGTAGGACAACCATGACAGAGAAGAACGTGAATCTGAACATTGTTTATTTGAAGAAGTGCTGCAGTGGAGGATTTGACCAATGACAGGTGGTATTGCATGAGATGGTCATGATAACCGTGAATATGTTATAGGGAGAAGTTTATTTGTGGGAACAAAATTTGTGTTCAGACGGTTTCTATGTCAGTTAAAGGCAGCTGGTGCAGAGACGAAAGAAAACGTGAAAACCCGTTTCACTTCTTACCTCGCTCACTTTTTTACCCGACCTTAGTGACAATGCTCTTATATAAGAAGGATACAGTGAAGTTGGTGGAGGTCATGATCGTAATACTATCCAGACAGATATTAGTGAACCCTACTACTTAGGGCAGTCACATCTTGGCAGCAGCGGATGGGTAAGGTGAGGAAGTTTGGCAAGGGATTGAATGAAGCACCATCTTGATGCAGGCCAAAAGAAGGTATGATATTTTACTAGTGCAGACAATGCAGTAACACAGGAGATCGAATTCACAGTATGCAAAAGGGTGTCGAGACAAGGGTGAGGACAGGGTGACAGTTGGGTCATGGTGCAGAGTGATGAGGTCCTCACCATCACTAAGAGTCTGTGTGACTCTGACAGCTAGATGTTTTGCACACTGAGCGGATTGAATTCAGGCTGCTACAGTTGGGTGTCCCGAGGTGGAGTCCTGATGTGGAGTGAGGGCGTACCATGCTCAGGAGAGTTGTGAAGCGCGGTAGTCTGTACCGGCTGTTGGGTACATTGGATTAAATGTACCTGATTTGAAGAAGGCTCACCCTACTCAATGATATACATCAAAATGTATCTGATGTGTTTTGCGTTTAGTTGTGTAGGTTAAGTATTTGTAGGGAAAGCTGAAAAGTTTCTAAGTTCATGTGTCGACACCCAGAAGGAAAGTGTCGACACTTAAGAAGACTCGTGTCGACATCCAGAGAAGCAGTGTCGACACTTGGAGTAATTGTGTCGACACCAGGGATGCAGAGTCGACACCAGAAGGAAAGTGTCGACACATATAGGGTGTGTCGACACTCAATGAAGAAATGTCCAGTGAACCAGTGTCGACACTTAGAAGCAGTGTCGACACCCAGAGGAACTGTGTCTACATCAGAAAGTGTCGATACTTGGAGGCTGTGTCGACACTCAGCAAACTTCAATAGAGTTTATGTAACGCCCCAAAACTCAAAAGAGCGACGGGGGACGTTTTGGGCCAGTTTTGAGTTCTGGCTGCAGGCACACGGCCTGGGACACGGGCGTGTCCCAGGGCGTGTCAAGCCTGTGTCGACACTAAGCCGGGAAGTCGACACTTTGGTCTCGACATTGTGTCGAGAGTGGGCACACGGCCTGCGACACGGGCGTGTCGCAGGGCGTGTCGACCCGTGTCGACACTTAGGCACGTAGTCGACACTCTGCGTTTGACGAAGTGTCGAGACATGGCACACGTCCTGCGACACGGGCGTGTCGCAGGGCATGTCAACCTGTGTCGACACTCGTCCCGGAAAGTCGACACTTTGGTCTCGACATTGTGTCGAGACAAGGCACACGTCCTAGGATACGGGCGTGTCCAAGGCCGTGTCAGCAGGTCGACGATCTTCGCTCGACGAAGTGTCGAGTGTCGAGACCGTGTACACGACCTGGAGTCCAGACGTGTCAAGATGACACGGGTAAGGACACGGGCGTGTCCTAGAACCCGTGCAGTGCTCGGGTTGTTTTCGGGGAAAAATAATGGGGGCACACGGCCGACCACACGGCCGTGTTAGGTGGAACACGGGCGTGTCAGGTCGAACACGGGCGTGTTCGATACCCGTGTGAGGTTCCAGGCGAGCCGATTTTGACGGCGAATGAGGCACACGGCCCTGGACACGGGCGTGTGCCTGGCCGTGTTCGGTCCAGATTGGGCATTTCAGTCCCGAATCAAAGCCGTTCGTTTCTTTATTTTGGCATCCAACGGCTGGGGGTTGTTCCTGAAGGGATATACCCAGGAATTGACTTAAAAACCCTCACTTTTCATAAGTTTTCATCTTTCTAAAACCTTAGTGAAAGATATTGTACCTAAA
Organism: Platanthera guangdongensis; assembly: GCA_039583875.1. NCBI lineage: Eukaryota > Viridiplantae > Streptophyta > Magnoliopsida > Asparagales > Orchidaceae > Platanthera > Platanthera guangdongensis. The sequence goes on from CM077161.1 coordinate 85,819,267, forward strand.
CACCTAGAGGGGGGGGGGTGAATAGGTGACTTGAATCTTTTTAAGTTTTTATGGCAGCAATCAGTTTCTAACACAGAGTTTTAGCTACTTTATCACAGCAATCACAGAATATCTCATCACACAGTAGACACACAGTTTTATAGTGGTTCCCCAAGGTTTGGATACATCCAATTTCCCCCTTCGCCTATCTAGCAGTGTACTAGATTCGGCCAAACTCCTCCACTATCTCAGAACCCAAAACAGGTTCCTACACCTCAGGCCCAAGGCCCTATAACTCAGCTTCTTCACAAAGCCTACACTCAGCCACCAAGGCCTACACTCAGCCACCAAGGCCTACACTCATCCACCAAGGCCTACACTCAGAGATTTATATCTCCTACACTCAGCCACCAAGGCATACACTCAGAGATTTATATCTCCTACACTCAGCCTTTATAATTACAGGCTTACAAGACTCAGATCCAAAGGATCCTACAAGAAAATATGAATACAATAATATTAACTCAGCAACTCAGAGACAAGAGAGGAGAGTTGTGAGTTTCTTGATGAGTTCTTGGAAGAACTCAGCTGAAATCAATCTGACTTGGCTTTCTTCAAAGCTTTTTGAATGTAGAACTCAATAAGATTCACTCCTTCTGCAGTTGATCCTTGATCTCTGCTACTTGAGATTTAGAATAAATCTGAACCCTTCTTCTCAGCCTGGTTCCAATAGCTGATTTCTTGGATGGAGCTCTCTCTCTCCAACTTCTTAGATCTACACTTGATAGCTAGATCTTCTTTAGACAGTCACTTGATCTGTACTTTGACAACTTCAACAATAGTTTCTGTAGACTGTATAAGCCTATTTATAGGCCTTCTTCATGGTAACCGACTGGTCCGGTCCATAACTAAATTCTGACAACTCTGACAGGTGCAGTAGACCGGCTGGAATGGCAGCTGTCAAGTCATCCAGTCAGTTCTTGAAAATTCTGTAACTGTCTGAAAATGTCGAGACTTTCTGTCTTTAAGTGTCGACACTTATAGACCAAGTGTCGACACATGTTGTCTAAGTGTCGACACGAGCCTACAAGGTGTCGACACAACTTCTTGTGTTGTAGATTTTATATCTCGACACTGCTTCTTCTTCATGTGTCGACACTGAAATTGAGTATCGACACAAGTACTTGTACTTCAGTATTTTGCTGAATTCTTCTAAGTGTCGACACAACTCCTTTGTGTCGACACATCTTCATGTGTTGAACTCGTTGAGTGTCGACACTTCTTCTTGGTGTTGACACATGTCTTCAGTGTAGATACTTGCTGAGTGTCGACACATTGCTCTGGGTGTCGACACATTCTTCTTCTGTTGAGACTTTTGCTGAGTGTCGACACATCTCCTTAGTGTCGACACTTGTACTTACAAATTTCTGAACTTTGTTAAGTGTCGACACAGCTCCTTGTGTCGACACTTTCTTCAAGTGTTCAATCTTCAGCTGAGTGTCGACACATACTTTCTTTTGTCGACACTTTCTTCAAGTGTTGACTCTTCTGATGTGTGTCGACACATTGTTCTAGGTGTCGACACTTATACTTAGTCTCTGCTGACTTTTGTTGAGTGTTGACACAGCTCCTTGTGTCGACACTTTCTTATGTAGACACAGTTCTTCTAGGTGTCGACACTGCTGTTAAGTGTCGACACTACTTCACTGTACTTTTCTTCACTAGTGTCGACACAGCTCCTTGTGTCGACACTTTCTGTCTAGTGTCGACTCAGCATCCCTGGTGTCGACACAATGACTCCAAGTGTCGACACTGCTTGCCTGGGTGTCGACACAAGTCTTCTTAAGTGTCGACACATTGCTCCTTAGTGTCGACATATGGACTTAGAAACTTTTTTTTCTTTCCTGTAAATACTTAGCCTGCACAAGTAAACTCAAAACACATCAAATACATTTTGATGTATATCATTGAGTTGGGTGAGGCTTCTTCAAATCAGGTACATGAAAACCAATGTACCCAACAATCTCCCCCTATTTGGAGAAGTCATAACCCTTAGTCAATGATATACACCATTCATAATAAAATTACTAAATGATGTAAAGCAGGATTATATATATAGCAGGACAATCATAAACATGTATCAATCAAACATGTATACATAGAAATCATCACAGAACAAATATGAAATAGATTTAACATATAACACATTGTTCTAATATCTGTCATATCCATTTTCAAAAGTTTACAGAATGTTTTACATCAAAAAGATTACATAGTAAACTTTAAGAAAATTCTAATTCTATTTCTGTTCAGGCTCCTTGATCACTATTCCTTTTCCAGCTTGTACTTTGGCTTGAACAGGAGCTTCAGCAACTTCAGCATCAGCAGGCTTCTTGCCTTTCAGATCTTTCTTCTTTAGCTCTTCTGCTTTAATCTTTTGCCTCTCAAAATAATGATATGGCTTGGGAAAGTACTTGCTTGACTCCTGAGCAGTAGGAGGTAGCTTTCCCATCTTGGCCTTTCTTCTGTATTGGACTATAGCCTCCTGCTTTGTCTCATGCTTTCTCCATTCAGCCTCAGAAAACCACTTGTTCCTGTCATGCACATTATCTTTTGCAGCTTTCCAGGCAGTCAAAATAATGTTCCTAGAGGTGGGGCTCCACTGCTCAAAGTCAGGTCTTTGTTCAGCTTGCTCCCTGAACCTCTTCTTAGATAATCTGGTCTCTTCTTTCTCTCTACAGTGCTTCTTGCATAGCTTCAGATATGGGCTGAACAACTTTCTCAATAATGACATTGTCCTTTCCCCCAGGTGGGCTATACATGGACTGTATATCAGCATGTATCATGTCAAAATCTGGTGGAGGATAGATAACTTGAGCTACTTCAGGTTGCTCACCTCCAAGATATGCAGGATTTATGCCAGATTCAGCCACATTATCATCATCACAAAGAGGAGGATAACCAAGAGTTGCTCTGATAGAATTTGATATCCACTTGGCATGATCAGAGGTGGCTTTGACTATAACTCTCTCCCCCTTTATGACTTCTCTTTTTATATGATCTCTGACATCATCTTTCTGAAATCTCACTTGATTATCCAAATAATTAACTCCATCTTTAAAGAAAGGTTTTAACCTTTGGAGTTTGTCAGTTATCAACTTTTGATAATCTTGGATGTCAGTCTTAACAACAGTTATTTCTTCTTGGAATACTTTATCAAAATCTACTTTTGCTGTAGCTAGAGTCTGCCCTGCAGCTAGATTCTTCAGCTCTGTGACTATGGCATTGTGAGATGCAGTCAAATTATCATTCATCCTAATTTGATTTTCAAGTACATATCCTTGCTTGACTGCAAAGTCATCAACTTGTGCTTTTATCTTTTCCTGATGTGTAGCAAAGTACACCACTGCATTCCCTCCCTTATGGAAGCAGTCTGTCATCTCCTTCTTATTAAGATTCATCTCAAATCTTATTGACTTTATGTCCTGGGCCAGATCAAACTGTAGTGATTTGTGCCCCTCATCCACATAAGTTTCAATAGCTTTCCTGTGTTCATCCAGTTTAATTTGCATAGCAACCATCAGTGCACTATAATCAACAGTTGGAGCTGGCTGTGATATAGGCTGTGGAGTAACAGTTTGGAGAGCCTTCTTATAACTTTGGCTCCTTCTTCTAAATACTTGAAATTTTCTTTTCTTAGCCCTTGTAGCTTCTTCATCTTCAGAGGCTGAGGAGCTAGCAATTTCTACCCTCTCCTTAGGGCTTGGGGGTAACTCCTTCTGCACATCTGGTGCCTTCTCAGTCTCTTGCCTTGCAGGCTCTTCAACAATGGGCACTTGCTCCCCCTCAACTGGAGCATTCTCCCCCTCAGCAGCAGCATTGTCCTTGTCAAAGTCTTGTTGATCCAGATTTAGAAATAAATCTTCCATTGTAAATTCTTGTGAAGAATAAACTGGAGAAATTCTTGGCCCATCTACCACTGGATCAGATACAGTTTGAGCTGCAGCAGATGTGTCCTCCATGACAACATTTGGGACTTGACTATGAATCTGTGGTTGCTGACAAACATCAGACAAATCAGTATCCTCTAAAGGAAAATCTAAAGCATTAAGCTCAGTGATTACCTCAAGGATGATGTTTGTAGCTTGCTCACTCTCAAGAGGAGTGGGCTCTTCCACAACTAGTGGCTCCCCCTGGATGTGATCCTTGTGAATGGGGCTAGCTTGAGGTAGCTCCCCCTGGATTTCAGCAACATCTTGTTGAGCAATAGACTTCTCAACAGTCTCTTCTTCATTCTCATCAGGTGAGAAAACAGCTTGCTCTTCACTTTCAGAGCTGCTAGTTGGATCCTGAGCCACTGGGACAGACTTCTTCTTCTTCTTGAGTGGGGTTTCTTTCTCAGGAGTAGGCATCTCCTTTGTCAAAACTCTGTCCCATCTTGAGAATATCCTCATGTCCATCTTTCTCATATGGTTGATTTTGCTGCCAGCAGCTTGACTCATAACCTCTGGTATGCTACCTGCTAGGTATAAGCTTAAGATCCTACCCATGTTGGGTTTCTTCAGACTTTCTTTGATCTTCTCAAAGATTACTACAGACCAGTCAGTTTTCAGGCTGAAGATTATCCTGGTCATAATGCTGAACATATGGGCAGATACCCTATCATGCCCTCCAGATTTGCTTAAAATCACTTTGCCAACAATTTCTGACATGAATTTACCCTGGCTATTCATTCCTTTCCTATTGAAGACAGATCCAATTTTCATTTTAGAATCCAGACCACACCATGCCAATGCATCTCTGGTCCTGGAAGCAGTAACCTCTTCTTCTTCCTTGGTTCTTGGTAACTGAAGTACCTTTCTCAGACTTTTTGGTGAAACCTTAACCTTTGCACCATGAACTCTGGATTTGATCTTATATCCAGATTCGTACAGTTCAGCTCCATTGAGGAATTCCAGTACCTCTTTATTCCAGATCTTTGTGGGTTCAGAAACAAGAAATTCCAACCCTGTGTCTGCAACTAGGGTTATCACGTTCTTGATTTCTTGATCTGCATCACCAAATGCGTCGCGCACCAGTTCATATCCTTCGTTGACGTTCTCCTCAAGCTTTGGCGTCATTAGGGTTTGAAGAAATTGACTGGAGAGAAGAGAGGTGTCGACACACAAGTTTTGGTCTCGAAACTTTTGAAAGCGTGTCGACAGACTAAGGCAAATTCCTATTTATACCTTTCTAGGTTTGAAGATGAAAAGGCGGGCAGCTAACTTAAATTGTGTCGACACTGTCGATAAGTGTCGACACTGACTTATAATGTCTCGACACCTATGTGTCGACACAAGTTTAGTCAACAGATGATATGTGTCGACACTTGTTTATGTGTCGACACCACATAACTCGATATTTAGTCGAGACTTTACTTAGATAATTCTGAGTAAAACCTAAGTGTCGACACCACCTTGAATGTGTCGACACCTACTTGTCATGTGTCGACACCAATATTCTGAAGTGTCGACACCAACTTCCTAGATGTGTCGACACCTTTTTCCTGAAGTGTCGACACCACCTTTCTGTGTCGACACAGAGATCTCTGTGTGTCGACACCTTTTTACTTAGCCAATTCCAATTCTATAAACTTACTCTAAGTTTATCATTCCTAGTTCAATTTTAAACCTATTAAACTTAGCTTCTTCTAGGGGCTTAGTATACAGATCAGCTAATTGATTATCAGTTTTAACATATTCTAGTAAAATATCTTCTTTCTCTACATGCTCCCTAAGAAAATGATATTTTATCTCAATATGTTTAGTTCTACTATGGGAAACAGGATTATGTGCAATTGATATAGCACTTGTAGAATCACAAAAGAGTGGAGTTCTACTTACCTGAATTCCATAGTCCTCAAGCTGATGATGTATCCATAGAAGTTGAGCACAGCAACTTCCAGCAGCCACATATTCTGATTCTGTAGTGGAGATAGCCACACTTGTTTGCTTTTTACTACTCCATGAAATCAGTCTTCCACCTAGGAATTGACAGGTTCCAGTTGTGCTTTTTCTGTCTTCTTTGCATCCTGCAAAGTCTGCATCTGAATAACCTGTTAGTTCAAAATCCCCATTCCTAGGGTACCAGAGGCCTAGATAAGGAGTGCCCTTTAGATATCTCAATATTCTTTTGACTGCTATCAAATGAGACTCTTTAGGGCAGGCTTGATACCTTGCACAGACACATATAGCATACATGATATCTGGTCTACTTGCAGTCAAATATAATAGGGAGCCAACTATCCCTCTATACAAGGTTTCATCTACAGGTTTCCCTGCATCATCCTTGCTAAGTGACATACTTGACCCCATATGAGTCTTTATGGTACTGGATGAATCCATACCATACTTCCTTATGAGTTCTAGGGTGAACTTGGACTGGCATATGGATAATCCATTCTCAGTCTGTCTTACTTGGAGACCCAAGAAGAACTTTAGCTCTCTCATACTACTCATCTCAAATTGACCTTGCATTAGTTTTGCAAACTTTTTGCAAAGGCTACTTTCAGTAGACCCAAATATAATGTCATCTACATATATTTGGACTAGTATTACTTTGCCTCTAGATTCCCTAAGGAATAGAATCTTGTCTATTTTCCCCCTTGTGAACTTATTCTCAATGAGGAAACTAGACAGGGTTTCATACCAAGCCCTAGGGGCTTGCTTTAACCCATATAATGCTTTCCTAAGTCTATAGACATGATTAGGTAGAGTTGAATCAACAAAACCTGATGGTTGTTCCACATAGACTTCCTCTTTAAGATTACCATTCAGAAATGCTGACTTGACATCCATTTGGTAAACTTTAAATCCTTGAAAGGTTGCATAGGCCAGGAACATTCTTATGGCATCCAGTCTGGCTACTGGAGCAAAGGTTTGATCAAAATCAATACCTTCTTCCTGCCTATATCCTTTAGCAACCAATCTTGCTTTGTTCTTAATGATGACTCCTTGTTCATCCATCTTGTTCCTATAGATCCACTTGGTTCCAATTATATTGTGGTCTTTAGGTTTAGGAACAAGCTCCCAGACCTTGCACCTCTTGAACTGATTCAGCTCTTCTTGCATTGCCTTAATCCAAAGAGGGTCTTTGATGGCTTCTTCAAACTTCTTTGGTTCAACTTGGGATAGAAAACTTGAGTAGATTGCTGCATTCAGATTTCTGCTCCTTGTTTGTACCCCTTGTCTTGGATCACCAATGATTTATTCTGATGGATGATCTCTAAGATGCCTATTGGCTGGAGGCATCCTGACTTCAGGTTGAACTTCTTCAACATCTTCATCATACTGTACTCCTTGTACTTCATCTGCATTTGGTACATGTAGATCTCCCCCTGGACAACAACCACTGTCTTCTACTTGCTGTCTTGCAGTAGGTTCTTCTTCTATAGTGAGGTTGTCCATCTTCTTTGTTAAACCTGTGGGGCTGCATACACTACTAGACAACTCAGTGTTAATAAGCCTAGTTTCATCAAATACTACATGTATAGTCTCTTCTACAACTTGAGTAGACAGGTTGTAGACTCTATAAGCCTTACTGTTGTTGCTGTACCCAACAAAAATTCTCTCTTGGGACTTGACATCAAACTTAGTCAAGTAAGACTTTCCATTGTTAAGTATATAACACTTACAACCAAAGATCCTGAAGTAGGATAGATTTAGTTTCCTGCCTTTCACAACCTCATAGGGGGTCTTGTTGAGGCTTTTAGTAATGGTAGCCCTATTAATAACATGGCATGCAGTATTCACTGCCTCAGCCCAGAAGTATTCTGGTAGAGATGTATCACTTAATAGGGTCTTACCAGCCTCAATCAAGGTTCTATTCTTCCTCTCAGCAATGTCATTTTGCTGAGGTGTTCTTGGTGAAGAAAACTCTTGAAATATCCCAAAGTCTTCATATAGTTTTGTCATGTTATCAGACTGAAATTCAGTACCATGGTCACTTCTTATTTTGACCACTGTACTATTTAGTTCATTCTGAATTTGTCTAACAAAGCTATAGAAGACACTAGGTGTTTCAGATTTCTGTCTTAGAAAGAATACCCAGGAAAACCTTGAGTAGTCATCTACAACTACAAAGGTATAGACCTTCCTATCTAGGCTGTGAACTGGTATTGGACCAAAGAGATCCATATGCAAGAGGTATAAGCACCTCACAGCATCTTTGTTTTCAATGCTTCTAAAGGTGGATCTAGTCTGCTTGCCCTTTTGACAAGCTGAGCAAATACCATCTTTAATACACTTAACTTGAGGACCATTTCTCACTAACTCTTTGCTAAAGAGTTTGCCAATTGTCTTGTAGTTTAGATGGGCTAGCCTCTTGTGCCATTTGACACAATGAGAGACTTTCTCATCAGCTACAAGACACACTTGAGAACCATTAGTCTCATACATAATGTCTAGGCAGTAGACATTCCTCTTTCTATAACCAGTCAAAATGATCTCTTGATCATTTGATCTCTTGATATGACAACCATCCTTAACAAATGAGATGTCATATCCTACATCACTTAATTGACTTATACTAATTAGGTTGTGTTTCAAACCTTTAACATAAGCCACTTGAGTAATGGTAACTAAGTTACTAGAAATGTTACCAAACCCTTTGATGATTCCTTTTTCAGAACCACCAAAGGTGACTTTTGGACCATCCTTTATTGGTGTGTATTCCTTTAGTAAATCCCTTGTTCCAGTCATATGTCTGGAACATCCACTGTCCAAGTAACATATTGGGGCATGGTCACTTGGACTCACCTGCAAAACAGATTAGTGAAGCTTAGAACCCAAAGAATTCTTGGGTCCTTGGTACTTGTTAGTTTGCATCCTGACAAGGCTACCTGCTGGTTTTCCAACAGGCAGTTTGCTACTAACTTTGGCACTAGCATTGTGCCAACAGTCCATTGCAAAGTGGCCTACCTTGCCACAGTACCAACACTCAAACTTATTGTACCTTTGCTTAGGTACTGTCTTTGCTGTTTTATCTACAGCTGACTTGTTGAGAGTTGGGGCTTTGCCCTTGGACTTGGACTTGGACTGAACAGTCCTTGCAGGTCTAGTAAATCTCAGTCCAGCTTTACCTTTGTGATGAACAAATTCATCAATTAAGGGTAGGACTGACTTAGGTTTAGAAAACCTAGCAACTAAGTCCTTCTCCTTCTGAAGATTAATCTCCAGACTCTTGATTTGATCATTCTTAAATGATATAGTTCCCATCTGAATCACAGTTATGTGCTTCAGTCTGGCTATCTCATTAAGCTTTTGATCAAATAACTTCTCAAACTCAGTTGCAGCAGCTTTGAGATTAGCAATTTCCTTTGCCTGACTTTTGGCTAGGGACTTGCTCTTCTTATAAGCTTGCAACAGAACTTTATATTCATCTATCAACTGATGAATATCTTCTTCAGACTCATATGCACTCTCATCATTTGATGATGATGAATCTGATTCTGTACTGGCACAAGAAACTGAACTTAAAGTTGAACTTTGTACCTTACTAGGTCCTGGCTGCTCCAGGATTTTGTCACCTGCTGTCAATGCCATTAGCCCTTGGCTTTGACTGTCCTCTTGTTCATATATAGAATTCATAATCTGCATAAACTCTTCCTCTTCCTCCTCAGCAAACAGTCATATATATGCCTCAGCATCTGACTCAGTTTCTGATGAAGAAATATCTGACAAGCTCTTGTCCTTTTTGGCAACAAAAGACTTTTCTTTCTTGCCCTTGTATTGAGTCCTTTTCTTGTCACTAGACTCCTTCCTCTTCTCTGGACAATCTGCAACAACATGCCCTTGTCTATTACAGCAATAGCATACTATTTTTGAAAAAGTTGCCTTGCTAGACTTAGTCTTTTTCCTGTCTTTGTTTGAAGACTTTTTATTCTAATAAAAGTCTTCTTTTCCTTGTGAAGTAGATGGCCTTGTCCTCCACTGTTTCTTCCTTAAGAATTTCTGGAAATGTCTTGTAAAGGCAGCAAAGTCTTCATCACTTTCACTGCTTTCAGACTTTCTACTGACTGACTCATCTGACTCAGATTCAGTTGCTTTTGGTGGTGGAGAAGGTGACTTACTTCTATACTTTCTGGGGGCTTCTGTCTTGAAGGCCACTGTCATTTCTTTGTGTTCACTTCTTGTTGATTTCTCCTCTTCTTTCCTCACCATTAACTGCATTTCATAGGACAGCAGTTTGCCAAACAGTGTTGGTGGAGGAATTTCTGCCAACTTAGCCATTTCTCTAATGACACAGATCTTGGTGTCCCAATCTTTTGTCAGGGACCTTAGAAACTTGTCATTGAGTTCATAATTACTGAACTCTCTGTCATAGGACATGAGCTCATTCACAATCCTGTAGAACTTCTTATAGCATTCAGTTATGCTATCAGCCCTACCTTGTCTAAAACTTTCATATTCTTGATTTAGCAAGGATTTTCTGTCTTGCCTCACTTTTTTAGAACCCTCCATGTACACAATAAGAGTATCCCACATTTCTTTAGCTGTCTTACAGTGTATCAGATTCTGAAAAGTTGCATCATCTATGGCACTCACTATGATGTTCTGAGCCCTCTTATCCATAGTGGCTAAAACAATTTCATCCTTTGTCATTTCAGAGAAATCCTTTGGTGTTCTCTGATTTGCATCTAAGACTGATACCTTCATGGGCACATATGGCTCTTCCTTTACTGTGATATAAATCCTAGGGTCTGAGGCTTCCATAAAAAGTCTCACCCTTTCCTTCCAGTTACCAAAGATCTCTTTCCTACATATGGGTAGCTTCATGGATCCCAATTCCTTGTGATTTTCAATGGAACCCATGATTCTTGATTTTCTTGATTCTGTAGTTCACTTAGACTGAATCTGCCAATAGGATCTACTCAGACAGTTATGTCCCTTTTTGAGTAACCTGGCTCTGATACCACTTGAAAGATATTGTACCTAAACACCTAGAGGGGGGGGGGGGGTGAATAGGTGACTTGAATCTTTTTAACTTTGTATGGCAGCAATCAGTTTCTAACACAGAGTTTTAGCTACTTTTTCACAGCAATCACACATCAATCACAGAATATCTCAGCATACAGTAGACACACAGTTTTATAGTGGTTCCCCAAGGTTTGGGTACATCCACTTTCCCCCTTCGCCTATCTAGCAGTGTACTAGATTCGGCCAAACTCCTCCACTATCTCAGAACCCAAAACAGGTTCCTACACCTCAAGCCCAAGGCCCTACAACGCAGCTTCTTCACAAAGCCTACACTCAACCACCAAGGCCTACACTCAGCCACCAAGGCCTACACTTAGTCACCAAGGCCTACACTCAGCCACCAAGGCCTACACTCAGAGATTTTTATCTCCTACACTCAGCCACCAATTCCTACACTCAGAGATTTATATCTCCTACACTCAGTCTTTATAATTACAGGCTTACAAGACTCAGATCCAAAGGATCCTACAAGAAAATATGAATACAATAATATTAACTCAGCAACTCAGAGATAAGAGAGGAGAGTTGTGAGTTTCTTGATGAGTTCTTGGAAGAACTCAGCTGAAATCAATCTGACTTGGCTTTCTTCAAAGCTTCTTGAATGTAGAACTCAATAAGATTGACTCCTTCTGCAGTTGATCCTTGATCTATGCTACTTAAGATTCAGAATAAATCTGAACCATTCTTCTCAACCTGGTTTCAATAGCAGATTTCTTGGATGAAGCTCTCTCTCTCCAACTTCTTAGATCTACACTGATAGCTAGATCTTCTTTAGACAGTCACTTGATCTGTACTTTGACAACTTCAACAACAGTTTCTGTAGACTGTATAAGCCTATTTATAGGCCTTCTTCACGGTAACCGGCTGTTCCGGTTCATAACTGAATTCTGACAACTCTGATAGGTGCAATAGACCGGCTGGAATGACAGATGTCAAGTCATCCAGTCAGTTCTTGAAAATTCTGTAACTGTCTGAAAGTGTCGAGACTTTCTGTCTTTAAGTGTCGACACTTATAGACCAAGTGTCGACACATGTTGTCTAAGTGTCGACACTAGCCTACAAGGTGTCGACATAACTCCTTGTGTTGTAGATTTTATATCTCGACACTGCTTCTTCTTCATGTGTCGACACTGAAATTGAGTGTCGACACAAGTACTTGTACTTCAGTATTTTGCTGAATTCTTCTAAGTGTCGACACATCTTCATGTGTTGAACTCGCTGAGTGTCGACACTTCTTCTTGGTGTCGACACATATCTTCAGTGTAGATACTTGCTGAGTGTCGACACATTGCTCTGGGTGTCGACACATTCTTCTTCTGTTGAGACTTTTGCTGAGTGTCGACACATCTCCTTAGTGTCGACACTTGTACTTAGAAATTTCTGAACTTTGTTAAGTGTCGACACAGCTCCTTGTGTCGACACTTTCTTCAAGTGTTGAGTCTTCAGCTGAGTGTCGGCACATACTTTCTTGTGTCGACACTTTCTTCAAGTGTTGACTCTTCTGCTGTGTGTCGACACATTGTTCTAGGTGTCGACACTTATACTTAGTCTCTGCTGACTTTTGCTGAGTGTCGACACAGCTCCTTGTGTCGACACTTTCTTATGTAGACACAGTTCTTCTAGGTGTCGACACTGCTGTTAAGTGTCGACACTGCTTCACTGTACTTTTCTTCACTGAGTGTTGACACAGCTCCTTGTGTCGACACTTTCTGTCTGGTGTCGACTCAGCATCCCTGGTGTCGACACAATGACTCCAAGTGTCGACACTGCTTGCCTGGGTGTCGACACAAGTCTTCTTAAGTGTCGACACATTGCTCCTTAGTGTCGACACATGGATTTAGAAACTTTTTCTTCTTTCCTGTAAATACTTAGCCTGCACAAGTAAACTCAAAACACATCAAATACATTTTGATGTATATCATTGAGTTGGGTGAGGCTTCTTCAAATCAGGTACATGTAAACCAATGTACCCAACACTTAGAGAGAGAGGAGAGCCAAGGAAGGAAGAAGGAGCTAGATCCGGCCATTGGAGGAGCTTCGAAGCTCCGAATCGCGAGCCGACTTCGGATCCACGGAGGCAAAGCTAGTGCGGTGCTTTTCATCTGCTTATTTTTCCCATGGCGCCGAAGAATAACGCAAGGGTAACAATTCTCATCTTGAGCATGAGTAGCTCTCCTTCTTTGCATAGGAAGCCCGCTCTCGCGAGTTTGCGGTGTGTTGGAGGCGTTCCTTCGGGTAGATATGTGAAGTCCCCGTTGTTTAGAGTCCGTAAGCGAGAACGGACATAGGCATGATGTGTGAAGCCTACCCGGACATGTTGGTCTGGATCGGTGATGTTGCATTGCATAAATGTCGGAGAAGACTCCGTGCTATTGGTTGTTTTTCGGGTTTTCTACACGGTAGATTGCAACAGGGAGCCTTGGGGACTAACCCTAAGGTGCACCCGGAAAACTGGGCGGATGCGTGAACTTGCCAACATGGAGGCCTGAGAGCCAACTTGAACATAACCGAGTTATGTGAAATTCTGTGACAAAAATGGGACTCGGGAGAAGTTTGACCTGCGCAAATGGCTTAAATTGTCGTTGCGACGTGAGCACGGGTTAGATGGAACCGTACCCATATCTATGTCGTTCGGGTTAAAGAGACCTAAGGTTACGTGGCACTTGTCGTTGGCATAGATGAGAGTCTTCGGCGGTCCATGACTTAAATTGACGTGACCCATGCCGGAAGATAAATTGCTCATATGTTTGGCCGTCAAAGTGGCGGTGGTGCGTCCGGAATGTCCATGGCTTTAGCTGACGTGACATCGACCGGATCACCGAGAATGTGCCCTGAGTGCACGGGGTGTGTGGTCGTGTGAGCCTACGCCTGTGATGAAATGAATACTATTATATTGCTCGCTTGTGCTAATAAATCTGCAGGGAAGGAGCAATGCCGCCCCGAGTTGGGGACGGGATCGTTATAATTTGGTCAGCATTGCTGACCGTTGCCTTTTTGTTTGCCACCGTGCGGTGGTTATGTTGCTTGCAGGTGCTGCTGGACCATGCAGTCAATAGCGGGCTAAAGCCCAAGTGCGAAGCCGGCCCTCGAAGGCCTATTTGGAAGTGTTTACTGTTTTATTCATGTATGACCGGCCTGCGTGCCGTGGTTTGTACATCATGTAATATCAAGTGAAACATTTTGTAAGGCCTTAAGGCTAACGGTTGTATTTGTAATACATTCCTATTTTGGTTTAGTGGACATTCATGCTTTAGTGCTGGGTTCTTTAATACAACTTTTATAAACTGTTTTTGCTAGAATGCTCTGTGTAGGACGTTGAGATTGGTTGAATGGTTTCAATAAGTAACCACCCGGTCTGTCTGTGGCATACGGCGTCGGGCCCCGGCCGGACCTACTGCTATATGCTATGTGACGGATAGGGGGCGTTACAATTTGGTATCAGACTAATGGTTTTGGTCGGACTTAAGCTGAATTCGTGGGCGAATTCTTTTTAAGGGGTGGTGAGCACATTGTGTGCGTCATCATTATAACGGTAAAAGAACCCATGAATGTCCACTTAGGAATGAAAAAACACGTGTTTGAGGAACCTGCGTGTTCCTATAATTGCTGTTTGCAATTTTATTTGGTCGCTTAACGGTGTTTTGTACCACTATAGGTGACCGGAAGCGGTGCTGGACCGCCAGAATGTCCGGTTTTTGAGAAGCATAGTACACCCAGTGAGGTGTTTGAGACTCCTCCTTCGTATGAAACCGTTAGAAGGATCGTAGAAGCGATGTTCGCTGTGACGGGTGCACAGCTTGGAGGAAATGTACAACCCTGCGCCCCTATTGCGGCTTCAACGCCGGTGGGCGTGATGCAGCAGATGACCTTTGGTAGACCATCGGAGCAGCAGCTGAATATGCATTTAGTGCAGGGAGCGCACACAGTTGAGGAATATTTGCAAGCATTTCTTATGATAAGTCGCTACCCATGCTTCGAGGTGGATAATGAGCAAGCTACAGTCGATAGGTTTTATAGTGGTCTGCGCACCGAGTTATGATTTCTACTGCTAGGACCAAAGTTATTGGGATTCCGAGCTTTGGTGGAATCAGCTAGATCTTTGGAGGCAGATTTGAGGAAGACCCACCCAATGCCAGCGACCATGGTATCGAACTATACAAACCCCATAAGAGCTGCATCCGGCAGAATTCTGGAGAAAGGGGCTATGACATCGACTAGCAAAGCTACTTACACATGTTTTACTTGTGGAAAGAAAGGGGCACTTTGCCCGAGACTGTTGGAAAGGTGCTAGGAAGGCCAAGAAATCTATGTTAGGAGCAGTTAAGGACTCAAATGCAAAGGAGACAGCATTCAAAGTGCCAAGCACCTCAAAGTCTGTATATCGAAAATGGTATAAGAAGCATAGGACTTCGGGTCCAGCTCCTTCTGGTGCTTCTGGGGCGACTACGGGTCAGACCCCGGGCACATGTTTCAAATGTGTGGAGCCAGGGCATTATGCTCGTGAGTGCCTAAAGCCCTGGAGAAAGCACGCCGTCATGACGACAGGTATGGTTTAAAGATAGTTTTTCCTTAAACACTTGTCGCTCTTATGCATGTTATCTTAGAACTACTGGTGCTAAGCCTTGTTATGACCTTACTTTATCTGCGAGAGCACCGTTCGTTTAGGGAACTTCGCATTCCTTTATTAGGAATTATGTTGTGCGTCGGAGTACCTCCTTCGATGGTAAGAGACAAATTGGATGCGTTATAGTCCAATGGTGCTCATTGTGCACGGGTAGAATTGGTTGCGCTTAGTTTTGGATTGAGAATCAGGAGTTCGATCTGCAAGCGTCGTTACTACCGCTAGGGGAGTTCGACGTAATATTTGGCATGGACTGGCTCTCAGAGCAGCAAGCCTATATCGATTGTGGTAGCAAGGAAGCCAAACTGGGAGCTAGTCGTGAGACGACCTTTACGGACTTGAAGAGGTCGAGCAAGACGTTGGCATCTGCTCTTCGGGTGGTGTAGGCAATTCGTGCTGGTGTAGAGCTGTTCTGTACACTAGTGGAGGTTGTAAAGCCGGAGCCCGCATTGGTTAATATTTCAGTGTTATTGGAGTACCCTGATGTGTTCCCTGAGATCTTCCTGGAGCCCCACCTCGACGGGAGATAGATTTCATGGTTGAGCTAGTGCCGGGTGCAAAGCCTGTGTCACGCTCTCCATATCGGCTAGCGCCTAAGGAAATGGCGGAGCTGAAGGTGCAACTTCTAAAAGTTGTTGGAGCAAGTGTAGGTGCGTCCAAGTCCTTCGCCTTGGAGCGCACCGACCCTCTTAAATAAAAAGAAGGACATAAGATTGAGGCTATGTATTAATTATCGGGAGCCCAACAAGTTGACGGAAAATAACAAGTACCCAATCCCAAGGATCGATGATCTTTGTGACCAGTTGGTCGGGCCAACAGCGTACTCTAAATTAGATAAGGGAGAGTGATATCCCTAAGATAACGTTCAGTACGGGATACGGGCGCTACGAGTTTACGGTCATGCTGTTCGGGCTGACTAATGCGCCGTCAGTGTTCGTGGATCTGATGAACCGGACCTTCCGGGAGTACTTGTACCATTTTGGGTTCGTCTTCATCGACGATATTCTGGTGTACTCGCAGAGTAAGGAAGATCACTTTAAGCATCTTCTTTGGTTTTGGAGACGCTAAGGAGGAATCAACTGTATGCCAAGTTCTCGAAGTGCGAGTTTTAGTCATCCTCAGTGGCATCCTCGGTCTTGTAGTGAGTGAGGACCTGAGTTTTGGTCATCCTCAACTGTATCCGTCGAAGATTGTTGCGATGCGGGAGTGACCTGAGCTTTATACGGTAGCGGAAGTCCGGAGTTTTCTGGGGCTTGCCAGCTAATACAGACGCTTAGCAGAGAACTTCTCGCAGATAGCGTTACCCCTCACTACTTTGACGAGGAAGGAGCAGAAGTTCTTCTGGACGCCGGAGTGCGCGCGAGCTTTTGAGGAGTTGTAATGTCGGTTGACCACGGCGCCTGTGCTGACTTCGCCGAGTGGAACCGAAGGCTATGAGATTTATAGTGATGCTTAGGGCAGCGGTTTGGGTTGCGTGCTACTGCAACACGGAAGTGTAATAGCTTATGGCGCGAGACAGCCAAAAGTGCACGAGAGGAACTATCCGGTACATGACTTGTTGTTAATGGCCGTGAGTTTTGCCTTGAAGCTGTGGAGGCATAATTTTGTACGGTGTGAAAATGGATCTCTATGCCGGTCACAAGAGCGTGAAGTATCTGATTGATCAGAAGGATCTGAAAATGCGGTAGCATAGATTGATGGAGTTCTTGGTAGACTATATATTCAAGATCCGCTACGTGCCTGGTAAAGGCAATACGATTGCGGACGCGTTGAGTCGTCGAGCCCCGGCTCAAGCCAATTGTCTATAGATGCATGATGAGCGGTTAGTGCGGGAGTTGGAGGCGTTGGAGATTGTTTGTGTGGATAGGCAATCAAGTGCTGAAGCAGTACTGAACTGGACTGAAGTCCAATATGACCTGGCTGATCGGATTCGGCAGGCGTTGGATTTGGATGTCCATATGAAGCAGTTCATGGTAGAAGCTCTGGATGAGTCAAATTCCCAATTCATTGTGGATGACGGATTGCTTTGGAAAGACGGTCGTCTGTGCGTCCCAAGTGTGGGCAATTTGCGGGTGGAATTGTTGTACGAGGCACACCATACCGAGTACTCGATTCACCCGGGGAGCACAAAGATGTACCGCGATGTGATGAAACTATTTTGATGGCCTAGTTTGAAGAAAGATGTGGCGCTCTACGTAGCGAAGTGCCAAACATGCGCCTTGGCGAAGGCGGAGTGCCAAAAGCCGGGAGGTTTTCTTAAGTTCTTGCCTATTCCGGAGTGGAAATTCGACGACATCTCTATGGACTTTGGGCACGGTTTGCCAAGGTCGAAAAAGGGGACACGACGCCATTCGGGTGGTCGTAGATCAGTTAACAAAGGTGTCGCATTTCATTCCGCAGAGGAAGGATGATCCGGTGGAGACGTTAGCAAAACTATATGTGGATAATATAGTACGGCTTCACGGTGTGCCCCGCAGCATCGTGAGTGACCGAGAAGGGCGGTTCACATCCAATGGTAGGGGGCTTGTGCAGCAAATGTTGGGGACAAAGTTAAAATTCAGCACAGCCTTTCATCAGCAAACTGATGGGCAGACCGAGAGGGTCAATAGAACTATGGAAAGCATGCTCCGCATGTGTTTCTTGGACTTTGGAAAGCAATGTGAAGACCATCTTTATATGGTAGAAGATGTAGCACGCCGTTGTCCTAGCTGGAAACGGGTGAGTCAAGTTGTATAAGCGATTCGAAGTGGAGGATGTTACTTTGTTGGTGCGAAGCATTCGGGAGAGGTTGCTTATCGCTCAGGGCCGGCATGCGCAGTACAATAAGGCCAAGCACAAGAACGTGGAGTTCGCTGTGGGCGATTGGGTGTACTTTTTAAAGATCAAGTCATTCAAGGGTGTCTCGCGGGTGCGGTGATTGAAAAAGCTAAACCCGAGGTACCTTGGGCCGTTTGAGGTTCTGGAGCGAGTTGGTGAAGCGGCCTATCAATTGAAGCTTTCAGTGGAGCTTAGTGGTCTACATGATGTATTCCATATTTCGGTGCTACAAAAGGCGGTGCAAGAGCCTACGCGAGTGATCGCGGTCGATCAAGCACCGGTTGATAGTGGGTTAACGACGAAAGTAAAGCCCGTGCGGATTGAGTACTCGGAAGTCAAGCGGCCACGCAATAAAGAGATCAGGATGGTCAAGTTCCGGTGGGACAATTGCGGTCGTGAGGAGCTCTCTTGGGAGCGAGAGCAGACTATGCTTGACGAGTATCCGGAGTTGTTCCGCTCAGGTACAAATTTTGGTTTTGTACATGTCGTTCCTTTATCTAATTTCGTGGACGAAATTCTTTTAAGAGGGGGAGAGTTGTAACGCCCCGAAACTCAAAAGAGTGACGGGGGACGTTTTGTGCCAGTTTTGGGTTCTGGTTGCGGGCACACGGCCTGGGACACGGGCGTGTCCCAGGGCATGCCAAGCCTGTGTCGACACTAAGCCGGGAAGTCGACACTTTGGTCTCGACATTGTATCGAGACTGGGCACACGGCCTGCGACACGGGCGTGTCGCAGGGCGTGTCGACCCGTTTCGACACTTAGGCGTGCAGTCAACACTCTGCGTTTGACGAAGTGTCGAGACATGGCATATGACCTGCGACACGGCCGTGTCGCAGGGTGTGTCAACCTGTGTCGACACTCGTCCCGGAAAGTCGACACTTTGGTCTCGACATTGTGTCGAGACAAGGCACACGGCCTAGGACACGAGCGTGTCCAAGGCCGTGTCAGCAGGTCGACGATCTTCGCTCGACGAAGTGTCGAGTGTCGAGACCGTGTACACGGCCTGGAGTCCAAGCGTGTCAAGGTGACATGGGTAAGGACACGGGCGTGTCCTAGAACCCGTGCAGTGCTCGGGTTGTTTTCGGGGAAAAATAATGGGAGCACACGGCCGGCCACACGGCCATGTTAGGTGGAACACGAGCGTGTCAGCTCGAACACGGGCGTGTTCGATACCCGTGTGAGGTCCCAGGCGAGCCGATTTTGACGGCGAATGAGGCACACGGCCCTGGACACGGGCGTGTGCCAGGCTGTGTTCGGTCCAGATTGGGCATTTCAGTCCCGAATCAAAGTCGTTCATTTCTTTATTTTGGGATCCAACGGCTGAGGGTTGTTCTTGAAGGGATATACCCGGGATTGGACTTAGAAACCCTCACTTTTCATAAGTTATCATCTTTCTAAAACCTTAGAGAGAGAGGAGAGCCAAGGAAGGAAGAAGGAGATAGATCCGGCCATTGGAGGAGCTTCGAAGCTCCGAATCGCGAGCCGACTCCAGATCCACGTAGGCAAAGCTAGTGCGGTGCTTTTCATCCGCTTATTTTTCCCATGGCGCCGAAGAATAACGCAAGGGTAACGATTCTCATCCTGAGCATGAGTAGCTCTCCTTCTTTGCATAGGAAGCCCGCTCTCGCGAGTTTGCGGTGAGTTGGAGGCGTTCCTTCATGTAGATATGTGAAGTCCCCGTTGTTTAGAGTCCGTAAGCGAGAACGGACATAGGCATGATGTGTGAAGCATACCCGGACATGTTGGTCTGGATCGGTGATGTTGCATTGCATAAATGCCGAAGAAGACTCAGTGCTATTGGTTATTTTTCGGGTTTTCTACACGGTATATTGCAACAGGGAGCCTTGGGGACTAACCCTAAGGTGCACCCGGAAAACTGGGTGGATGCGTGAACTTGCCAACATGGAGGCCTGAGAGCCAACTTGAACATAACCGAGTTATGTGAAATTCTGTGACGAAAATGGGACTCGGGAGAAGTTTGACCTGCGCAAATGGCTTAAATTGTCGTTGCGACGTGAGCACGGGTTAGATGGAACCGTACCCATATCTATGTCGTTCAGGTTAAAGACACCTAAGGTTACGTGGCACTTGTCGTTGGCATAGATGAGAGTCTTCGGCGGTCCATGGCTTAAATTGACGTGACCCATGCCGGGAAGACAAATTGCTCATATGTTTGGCCGTCAAAGTGGCGGTGGTGCGTCCGGAATGTCCATGGATTTAACTGACGTGACATCGACCAGATCACCGAGAATGTGCCCTGAGTGCATGGGGTGTGTGGCCGTGTGAGCCTACGCCTGTGATGAAATGAATACTATTATATTGCTCGCTTGTGCTAATAAATCTGCAGGGAAGGAGCATTGCCTCCCCGAGTTGGGGGCGGCATCGTTATAATTTGGTCAGCATTGCTGACCGTTGCCTTTTTGTTTGCCACCGTGCGGTGGTTATGTTGCTTGCAGGTGCTGCTGGACCATGCGGTCAATAGCGGGCTAAAGCCCAAGTGCGAAGCCGGCCCTCGAAGGCCTATTTGGAAGTGTTTACTGTTTTATTCATGTATGACCGGCCTGCGTGCCGTGGTTTGTAAATCATGTAATATCAAGTGAAACATTTTGTAAGGCCTTAAGGCTAACGGTTGTATTTGTAATACATTCCTATTTTGGTTTAGTGGACATTCATGCTTTAGTGCTGGGTTCTTTAATACAACTTTTATAAACTGCTTTCGCTAGAATGCTCTGTGTAGGATGTTGAGATTGGTTGGATGGTTTCAATAAATAACCACACGGTCTGTCTGTGGCATACGGCGTCGGGCCCCGGTCGGACCTACTGCTATATGCTATGTGACGGATAGGGGGCGTTACAGTTTAAGTACAAGTGTCGACATAATGAAGAATGTGTCGACACATAGCAGAAGACTCAACACATGAAGAAAGTGTCGGCACTAGGAGGCTGTGTCGACACTCAGCAAAGTTCAACAAATTCTAAGTACAAGTGTCGACACAAAGGAGATGTGTCGACACTCAGCCAAAGTTTCAACACATGAAGAATGTGTCGACACAAAGGATCAGTGTCGACACACAGCAGAAGTCTCAACACATGAAGAAAGTGTCGACACAAGAAGCTGTGTCGACACTCAGCAAATTTCTATGAAGACTAAGTACAAGTGTTGACACCAAGCAGATGTGTCGACACTCAGCAAAAGTATCAATATTGAAGGCAAGTGTCGACACCAAGAAGATGTGTCGACACTTAACAAGTTCAACACAAGAAGATGTGTCGACACAAAGGAGTTGTGTCGACACTTACAAGAAATCAAAAGAGTACTGAAGAACAAGAAGTTGTGTCGACACACATTATCAGTGTCGACACATGATGAAAAAGCTGTGTCGAGAAGTAGTTTCTACAACACAAGAAGTTGTGTCGACACCTTGAAGGCTAGTGTCAACACTTAGTCTACTTGTGTCGACACTTAGTCTACAAGTGTCGACACTTAAAGACAGACTGTCTCGACACTTTCAGACAGTTATAGATATTTCAAGAAGTGACTGGATGACATGACAGCTGTCATTCCAGCCGGTCTACTGCAACTGTCAGAGATGTCAGAAAGCCGTTAGAAACCGGATCAGCCGGTCACCATGAAGAAGGCCTATATAAGGGCTTATTCTGTCAACAGAAAAAGATGATTAACAACAAGAGAAAGAGAAGAAGATCTAGCTATTCATTGAAGAATCAATTCAAGTGAAGATCTAAGAAGTTGGAGAGAGAGAGCTCCTTCCAAGAAGACAACCGTTGGAACCAAGCTGTGAAGAAGGTTTCAGATCAAGGTCTGATTCTTAAGTTGCAGTGATTGAAGATCAGCTGCAGAGAGTATCAACCCTATTGTGTTCTACATTCAAGAAGCTTTGAAGAAAGCCAAGTGTGGTTGATCTCAGCAGAGTTCTTCCAGGAACTCATCAAGAACCTGTCAACTCTTCTCTCTATTTAGAGTTATAGATATATACATTGTATTCTTAATTTCTTGTAGGATCCTTAGGGATCTGAGTTGTAAGCCTGTAATTATAAAGGCTGAGTGGTAGGGCCTGTGTGTCTGAGTGTAGGAGATCTATTTCTCTGAGTGTAGGCCTTGTGGCTGAGTGTAGGCCTTGTGGCGAGTGTATGCCTTGTGGCTGAGTGTAGGTCTTTGGAGAAGACTGAGTTGTAGGGCCTTGGGCCTGAGCTGTAGGAACCATCTGGGGTTCTGAGTGTAAGATCTGAGGATCTGAGGAATAGTGGAGGAGTTTGGCCGAATCTAGTACACTACTAGATAGGCGAAGGGGGAAAGTGGATGTACCCAAAACTCGGGAAACCACTATAAATCTGTGTGTTCACTGTGTGCATGTTTATTCTGTGATTGCTAATTGTTTGCAGTGAAGAAGTAATTATAAATCTGTGATATTATCTGCAATCTGCCTAAAAGTTTAAAAAAGATTTAGTCACCTATTCACCCCCTCTAGGTGATTAGGTACAATTTCTTTCACCGGCTGATAGAGACTACGATGTATGGTGGTGTACCCATGATTTCTGTGGCCGATATGGTGGATTGTCGTGGTGGTGCAGAGTATAGTCCTTCTAGGACTTAGGTTTTGCGAGTCAGTTTCTACGATCACGTTACGTCGACGTTCACGGGTTGAGGCAGAACAAAGATGAGTCGACTGCAGCAAGTCAGTTGATGCCTCAGACTGAGGCAATGCTACGTGCATAGTTGCTTGGTGCAGTTGTTGCTGTGTGCAGTGAGTGATT